>OX422210.1:39319507-40062007 GCA_949130495.1 Sambucus nigra | reverse complement strand
ATCTATGCAAAAAATGGAACACGAAGTTCTTGGCATTACATAATCGAGAAATTTAACGGGATTTATTGTATCCCTTGAGAGTGATGAACCTTTTCTAGAAATTAGCACAAGTTAAAATCTATGTGGTTAGTGTATATTTTTCTTTCTTTTAGTCTTGTACCGACAAATCTTAATAATTGACCAAGATATGTAATAATGTATCGCGAGGGTTCCTTATTTGGATTTCGCTTGTGTGATGTCCCTCACACGAAATTGACAAATGTCAGTAGTTGAGAGATGTTTAATTCTAGGAAGTTTTATTACTATGTTTTACATGTGTGGAGGTATGATGCATCGGGTGACATTATATTATCCGAGTTAAGGCCAGTGAGGGCCAGTGAGTGCATTGAAAACACTTAGTAACAGTTTCACTACTAGCAGAATAAGTGGAACAATCTCTTGTAATATTATGATAGGTGTAGATGAGCCTTTTTTCTTTTACCTCATGCGACATGAGTAAGGACTAGTTGAGTATAAAACTTATTATAGGTGTGCGGAATAAGTTTTGATGTTAAGCTTTAGTGAATTCCAAGGACAGAATTCCGTTATTAGGGAGGAAAATGTAATACCTTCTGTTTTCAGGAATTAACTATTGTGCTAGTATTTGATTAAATAATTTTGGAGGAGATTGGAGAATAAATTACATCGATAAAATTTAATTAAATTAGTCTTGAATAAATTGATTATTTGTAATTATATGGTATCTGAAATTATTTATGAATGTCAAATAATTCGCATAGAAAATGATTGCATGCTTATCTAATATTCAATATGTGGTGTGCAATTTAATTGAAAAGATGAGTGTGTTATGTAAATGTAATTCGGGCGCGTTCCGGGATGTTTGGGGATTCATTTTACTAGTTTAAATATTTAAAAATTAGCTCGTGGTATAGGTATATCATTTGGGAGCTCAAAAGGGAAGGTCTAGGCTAAATTCACGATTAAGGGTTTTCAAAAGTTAAATGGGAGTTTAAGAAACACATATCACTCATCTAAAAAAATTCTAACAACCTCATACCAAGGTCAAGAAGTAGAAGGAAATTGAGGATTCAATAAGAGAAACTTCAACCTTCATTTTAAGGCAATAATTTTCTTGCTCAAATTATTTCTTGATTCATATATGTAATCTCATATGTAGAATTTTGGGTTAAATTATATATTTTTATTATAATAGGATGAAATTTATATTGAGTATGTAGTGGATCAAATTTTAATTGGTTGGAAATCTAGAATTGATAAATTAATGAGAAGCATAGAGAAAGACGATGTTTATGTTGAATTTGGAATGAATCCTATGATTTTATAGTATACTAGGGAAAATCTAATGGAGATCCATAAGAATGAATGAGTTTTGATTCAAATTGATGAAAAGGAACTAAACCTTGGAAGCCAGTCTTTAATCACTTTATATGCTTGGATGGTTCAAATAAACACAAATTCAATATTCTTCAGTTTTTCAATTTTAATTATTGAACTAAATTCACCCAATTAAACTTAGCACCAATTAAACCTTTCTTATGAAAAATCGATTTACCAAATTTTATATTCGTAAACATGCATCTAGGGTGATAGCAGATAAATTAAATTAATCGAACCATAAGACGCCAATGTACGAGGAAACCACAAAGGGAAAAAATCTCAGACAACCCATCCATACAATCACTACAATATGAAAATTACAAAGGAAGAATACAGTCTTACTTAATGACTCGATCCCCACAAGCCTTGATACCTCTTCTTCTTTTCAACCGATCCTTTTTAATGCAACATAGGATTTAACCTACACAAGGTTCACAACACAGGAATCCACGTGTGCCTTCGTATCCGTTGATACATCTTGGCAACCGTTAATGATTCAGAACGCGAAATCCATCGCTTTTTTTTCGTAATTAGCATGTACAAAGTCCACTGCACGACAACAGTTCTTCTAATGATGGAAGAAATAAACTAGGTGCCCAAACAAGATCTCAAAGTATAGGATTTATAAATCTTGGATTGTGTAAATAGAAAGGGTGAAACTTTAGAGTTTGAACTTTTGAGAACATGTCACTTTTTCGTTTTCGTTAAAAGTTCGTCTCAAACATACAACTGAGTCTAAAAAACCTTTTATAGAAAAATAAAGGTAAAATATCATTCGAACGATATAAGGTTGTTGTTCGGATGAGATAGAGATCTTGTTCAAATGGGATTTCATCTCGCTTCTAACGACCTTATAAAAACCAAAACAGAAGACTTTGTTTGATGCACGTTTGATCACGTGCTTCGAACGACCTTGCAACGTTGTTCGAATGACATTGAGATGTCGTTTAAACAATCTCGACTAGTTTTAAAACTCCGCCTATAGTAAATTCAAAAAATATGTTTTTGAAAAATTAAGTTCCAAAAAGTTTTGGAAACAGAACACCCTAATTAAAAAAAAATTCAAGGACTCACAAACTATATATGTTCATACTTGCAAGATCCTCGACATATGTGAAGACAAACATGACACGATAAACACAGTTTAGGATATGCACTCTTTAAAGCTTGTTCACTACGTCTTCATCAAACAATGTCAAAGGCTCTTGGGATCAACGACTCAAAATCTATCCTATCACTCAAACGTTTTTTTTTCAAAATTATGCCAATTACATAGGAATTGACTCGATTAAAATTATCTTTACAAATCTCCACCTTTGGCTATTCCGGGACAAAACCAAAACAAAAAACCTATGGGAATTCAATCTCTCTAAAAATATTCATTCCCTAATCCTAAGAAGGAAAAATTACAGACCTCGACAGACACACAAACTTGAGTAGCTTTGCTTTGCTCGAAAACTTTGCTACTTTGATGTAATCTTATAATCCTGCATACTTAAACACACCTTTAAATTCAAAGGGAATATAACAAGTATAAATATGCAAATGAATAAACTTCTAACTATGTCTAAATAATCCCAACCTAGGTAAGAAATCTCCTCCTAATATAAATATATCCTAATCATGCAAAGGAAAGGTACCATTTCTCTCCTTTTTTGTTCATAAATAAATCCTCCCCAAAACCGAATCTCCCCCTAAATGTGTATAAGGTACCAATACAAAGCAAAGGGATATGGGAGTAAAATATGCAACGCTGTAGAGTGTAGCAAGCATGCAACATGTCAAATCAAGCACAAATAATCCAAAATATAAAGCGAGTGATAAATGTGGACTACACGTAAACCGCAAAAGATTCAAAGGCCAATACTATATATAATATATGCAAAATATATCAAATAACATCCGGGGCATATATATAGGTATAAACACTCACAAAACATGACATAAAATACATAAGCTTTATACAGAAGTATATTATCGATGTGTCCAAACGTGTGGGATGGAATGAATGGGTGTGAACTAGTAACAAAAGATATATAACCCAAACACTCAAATTTGTTCAATAACTTCTAATTGATTGCAAAATTTTATCAAACTAAGCTTTGGTCTCAATTGAAAAATAAAGTTGAACTTAATGAGCAAAACATACACAATGCATGCAAGTCTAGAATATTGACGATTCTACAAATGAATAGCGTCATGACAAAATAAATATAACTAGGTATCATTACGCAAACCCGTTGATCTTCAACTAAACTCCCTCAAAAGATAAACATGATCATATTTTTTATTCTTTTCATTTCTTTTCTTTTGCATGATCAATCAATCTAAACTATTTTGGCAGATATCACAAGTGAGCCATGGAGCTCTTCTCCATAAGGTGTATGCAAAAATACATAACTTTATACGGTTTTAAACGAATTCGTAAAAACAATATTAAAGGATGTTTTGTTGTGAATTAAACAACATTTTCCAACACAAAATGTGAAGAACTTTTGCAAAAGTTATGCATAAATGTAGTTAGAAAAAATCTTAAATGTTCTGAACACGAAACATGTATTTATAAAAAATTTAAGTCGGTGGGTCATTCAAACGACATCTTCAGGTAATTCTAATGAGATATTGATCTCATTCGAATGAGATTTGATCTCTCTTCTAACGACCTCGTAAAAATAAAACAATAAAGCCTCATTTGATCCATATGATAAATTGGGCTTCAAACGACATGGAAAAGTCGTTTGAACGACTGTAAGCGAAAATAATTTTCTTTTCTAAATTCATCTTTTTGAAAAAATAAACATCCCAAACATTAATTATGTGGATTAATCTTAAATATAAATTATTTTATACCCTTACGGTATGTAAGTAAGTCTTCAAACTTGGGGATGCTTGAGTTCGGTTCGTCTTGATGGTGCATGACGATTTGTAATGGGATATGCCAAACTAGCGTAAAGTGATGCTATGAACAAGCCTAGAAAAACTGTTCTTAAAAATCTCCCCCTTTGGCTATTCTGATACAAAACAAACAAACATTACTGAACACCAAATTAAAATCAAAATCTCCTATTAAAAATATTCTAACACCCTTCCCAACTCTGAACGGAATGGCATAAGTCTTTTTTTCTTCAAACTTCTTCTTCTTCCCTTTCAAAAATTTTCTTTATCCATGTGTCTTCAAATCCGATTTAAGTACCTACACACATGAGACAAAAAACATATAACCTCGTGACGCATCGAGTTTGAAACAAAGTAAAACTCATAAATAATTGTCCCCAATAAATCAAACTCATTTTAAAGTGATCTCCCCCTTTGTTTTTATCTAAAATGGACAAAAAAGTGAAAACATAAACTTCAAAGAAAAGAATCACGAAGAAAATAAGATATCATCACAAAATATGTAAAAAATCATGTGTAATGAGCATGTCAAATGCAAACGCAACCAACTATTTTTGAAAAAAATTATTTTTTCCAAAAAAAACAAATTTCATAAATACAACACAACAACTAAGTGCAAACCTCTCTGATACCAATTTGCGAGTGCTTGGATGGTTAAAATAAATACAAGTTCAATCTTCTTGTGTTTTTCAATTTTAATGATTGAGATAAATTGACCAAATTAAACTTAGCACCAATTAAACCTTTCTTGTGAAAAACTGATTTACCAAATTTTATGTTCTAACCCTAAACATGCATCTAGGTGATAGTAGATAAATTATATAAATAAAACCACAAGGAAACGATGTACGAGGAAACCAAAAAATAAAAAAACCTTGGACGGCCCAGCCAGACAATCACTATGATACGAAAATTATAAAGGAAGAATATAGTCTTACTCAACGACTCGATCCCCACAGGCCTTGACTCCTCTTCTTCTCTTCAGCCGCTCATCGGAAGTGCAATGTAGGATTACACCTATGCAAGGTCCACAACACACGAGTCCACATGTGCCTTGGTATCCACCGATATAGCTCGATAACTGTCCATGATTCAGAACATGGAATCCACCGCTTCTTCACTGAAATCAACACGTATGGAGTCCACTACAGGAAAAAAATTCCTCTAATAATGGAAGAAATAAACTGGATACCCAAAAAAGATCTTAAAGTATAGAATTTATGAACCTTGGATCTTGTAAAATAGGTTCCAAGTACATACAAATTGACTTGATTGAAAATTTATCCTTACATTTATAATTATTGATTAAATTTTAGCTATATGAATTGGAGATGTTTTAGGGACCAAATTCAAGTAGAAAATTATTGATTAATAAGGGAAAACCTTGCAAGGGTCATATATAGTGTTAGATTTAATTTTGGATGAAGAATAATAGGTTTTCGATGAAAGAAAGTTGGGAAAATCTGTAATAACTCCTAACAGCCTTGTCGAAAACTAAGGGCGAACTGGTTTGACCGGGGTCGAACCGTGTTGGACCACCTGTGTAGCTCAGATTGGTCTTATTGATTAAATATTAAATCAATCGGGGTCCATATATATTTAGGGTGTCCATAGATGAAAGTTGAGACTTCTGAAAATTATGTAGGATATTGTACTATCGAGGGTTGATCGGGAATAAAACTGGGATTATGGAGTTGTGTGTACATAGTGTATGACTTAGTAGATAAAGTTCGACAATTAAGATTTATTTCTTGGAATAAAATGGGAATGTTGGTAAACACCTAAAATAATTTGGAATAAATACTGATAATGTTGGGAATACTATTTAATTGGAGAAAATAATAATTAACAAGAGGATTAATTAAATGGGAAATTACTGATGGGCGAATCAATAATATATCGTGGGGGTAATTATAGAGTAATTACTTATATATACATATTATGTGATAAAAATACGTAATTAATTATTTGTGTGGATACCTATGCTCATGGACGGTCCTACCGATTTGAGTTGGGCGCATTCGGGACACTAGCATACGTCGGCATAGGTGGGCTAGGCATTGTGTTGGTTGTTATTTTAGGTACTACATAGCGGCCCCACTTACAAGAAGTAGGTATAAGTGTTGGGATCCATTATTACTGTTGGGTATGGGTTGTGTAATAGTGTATTGCGTAGGCATCACCCAACTTATGTGTGTTTTGTGATGTCCGATTTGGATAAGGGATTCCTTGGAACTTATCACTAGAGTATGAACGGGACACAAATGATAGATACCATTAAGTGTCTTGTATGTATGTGTGTATATATATGCGGTCAGGCTCCTATGTAGATTTAAGTATGCGGATTAGCTACCGTCCAAATAAGTCTCTGGATCGCGTTTGTCTTATATGGACCGTTTAGGGACCTCTTTTTCTTTATATAGTTTCTGGGAATATAAATTTCTACCTCAATAATTTCTGGAGTCTTTAAGCATATTTTAAAGACTAATTAATATAGAATGAGGAATGGTTCAGTTCTACCTCTAAAACTTTCTCCGTCACTGTTGTACTGTATTTCAGAATAGTGGGGATTATTTATATAAAAACTTTCCTCAGGGTGTCTAGAGATTTCAAGAGGTTTTGAAGGAAAATAATCTAACCTTAAACACCTTATGTGGTATTGAGGTTTTATTCATCTAGTCTCTTTATATATCTGACTAACAATATAAATTATCTCGTTTTGCATAAATTCGTCTAAGTCACTATCACCGTAGTATGAATTTAAGAAGTGGATAAATTCCTCCTAATCTAATTAAGGTGGTTCTAGTTCAGCTAACTTTTTTATCTAATATATTTTAATACATCTATAGTATCCTTAAGTATTATAGTATATTCTTGGTATTTTCCTTGTTCTAAAAGTTCTTCTGCAAATTCTGTAGTTCTTAAGTCTTGTCTTAAGAGATTACGAATCTCTGGTATAAGTATTTCTATTCCAGGTACTTCTCGTAATAACCACTCAATAATTTAGTCTACATTTTTGTAAGTACGGCCTGCGTATATTAAAGTAGTCACTACACCAAAAAGGCTAAATTGTCACCTTTGAATCGCCAGCCTTGTCATGGTCATTGATCGTGACAAAAAAATTCGTGTTTTTATCACTGTCAATGACCTTAATAACAGTTTCTGACGGTCATTGACCGTGACAAGTTCGTAACAAGTATAGTTGTCACGTACTTGTCATGATCAATGACCGTGAAAACTTTAGAAAGTTATCGCAGTCAAAGACCTTAACAGGCGCGTGACAACTTTGTCCGCCTCTTTTTTCCCTCCGTTTTCACTTTCACCCTCTCTCTCTCTCTCTCTCCTCTTTGTATGTGTACATATATATATATATATATATATATATATATATATATATATATATATATGGGGGGGGGGACAGGGGGTGAGTGGGTGGGCAGGGGGGAGTTATGGTGGGTGGTGAGAGAATCAATGAGTTATTGTTCTAAATTCATTTTTTAGGAGTTTAGATGTAGGAGAAGATGGGGAGATATAGGGAATTGATTGTGCTTGGTTTTGGTGTAAAAGATTTTAGTGTGTTGTTTTCAATTTGAAATGTCACATGTGCATGTATGATTCCGAAAATAATGTCAATGTTGTTTGTGGACTTTATACTTTGCCCAAATAGTAGTTGTTTTATACCAATGACTAGATTTAACATAATAAGAAACGAGGTTAAGATATGAGAGTTAAAATACAAAGAAGAGAATATCTTTTTCAAATGAGGTTTATATTGAATTGCATTGAGTTGAACAAGTTGGATTAATTGCACACGTAGATATTTAAATTCTTGCTTTACTCTCTCATATTAAATCGTAATTAAATTGTCTTAACAACTAACTTATCTAAATGAAAGGGTACCGCGTAGAGGGGGTCATTGCTTGGATTTCACTTCGGTTAGACATTGAATTCTAAATGGTATTGATATTGGTATAAATTGAAATTAAATTTTAATTGGTATTGATATTGGTATAAATTGGTATAAACAGTTATAAGTTTTAGTTCTTATGCGTACTTTAAATTAAATGAAACATACTTTAAATTACATACTTAAATGGAATCTCTTGAATTGTGATAACACATAATTAAATGAAACATACTTTAAATTACAATTTAAAGTATGTTAAGTGTTATTTCAAATGATAAATTGAAATAACACTCACACTTGCGAATCTATGTTGTGTACTTGGAGAACTGTGGGGATATGCTGCTTAATTTTCCTCAAATTGGAACAATATGCATGAACTGTTAAGTATGTTACAAAAATATGTGATATTGAATGGGATAGGACCACTCACCCTTTAGAAGAGATGGAGGAAATAGGAATTAATATTATAAATTGAGTTTTAATTTTAATTTTAAATTAAAATTGAATTTGAATTTGAATGCATGAATTAATTTACGCATAGAAACTAGCCATCTAGTTCTTATGCGTACGCATTCATAATAGGTAATGAATTTATGATTATTTGTAGGTGATTGTTTATAGTATATGTGATGTAAAATCCTAAATACAAAGAGTGTATGGGTGAGACAAATAGATTTGGGGACGTGTTTCACAGAGGTGCTACTGAATTTGTGAAATACGCAAAGAGATGTCATGATGATGAAGAATTTTCGTGTCCGTGTTCTAGGTGTAAGAATGGTAAGGTGTTTGAGTGGAAAAAAGTTGAACTACATTTGTTAAGATGGGGTATGGAAGATAAGTATCGAATTTGGTTTTTTCACAGGGAATTGGAAGTTCCTTTTGTCCCCGAGGAACCTTCACAACAACCTTCAAAAAATATGATAGATGTAAAAGGGGAGGATGAAAATGTAGATCATAATATGCTAGAATATTTAGTTGATGACGCGTATGGAGTTCATCAAGTGGAAGAGAATGAGGTCACTGACGATGTACAAGGTTCAGGTGCTCATGAAGATATCGGGATAAACCTTGACGATAACTACCAAAGTTTAAAATTTAAGATGGCCATCCGTTATACTATGGCTATGACAAAGATCAAACAACTTTACATGCCATGGTGGGTTTGCATATTTTTAAGACCCAATATAGTTTGTATGGCAATTGCGTGATAAGAATTTTTAATTGGGTGAATGGCTTGCTACCCAAGCAGGATATGCTTCTAGACAACTATCCTACTATGAAAAATAGTTTGAAAAGTTTGGGAATAAAGTATAAATTAATCTGTGCTTGTGTGTATGACTGCATAATATACCGAAAGGAGTATGAAAATCTTGATCGGTGTTCAGTATGCAATGACCCTAGATATGTCCAATCTACTGGCAAGGAAGGCACAAGCTCAAAAGTGCCTCAAATAGTGTTGAAATATTTTTCCGCTGGGCCTAGATTAAAGTGGGTTTTAATAGTACATGGATAGCAGAGGCAATGACTTGGCATGCTAGGGCAGAAGCAAGGGAAATTCTCATGCGCCATCCTATTGATTCTACAACTTGGAAGATGATGAATTTTGAGTATCCCAATTTTTCTCAAGAGTTCGTTTGGAAATATTAACAGATGGTTTTAATCCATTTGGAAATCTATGCAACAATCAGAGTGTATGGCCAGTGATCCTATCCCTACTCAACCTCCCTTATTCACAGTGTATAAGACTTAAATTTTTGATGTTTTTTATTGATCCCTGGGCCAAAGGCATCAAGTGAGGACATCGATGTCTACCTGGATTCTTTGACAGAAGAATTAAATGAGTTGTGGGAAGAGTATGTGCAAGCATTTGACTCTTTTAGAAAAGAAGAGTTTACGCTGACAGCTATATTGATGTGGGTAATTCATGATTTTTTAGCTTATGGGACATTATCCAGTTATGTAGTACACGGTTATCTAAGATGTTGTATTTTTGGAGAGGAGACTGAATCTCTTCATCTCCCCGCTATCTAAAAAAAGTATACCATTGCCATAGGAGTTTTTCACCCTCCTTATAGTTTTAGATTTGAGAAATGTTTCAATTTCTTACCGGGCGGAGTTGAACATAGGCTACGGTCGAGAAACTTTCAGGCACATTAATTGAAAGTAAATCTTTTGATCGTGTCCCTAATATGTCTGGTAAGAATCCTAAATTTAAGAATGTCAAGCATAAGAAGACCCCAACTGGGAAATAAACTGAAATAAGAAAGGCATGGTCTAGGAGGTCAATTTTATTTGACTTGTCTTATTGGAAGAATAAACCGGTGCGCCATATATTGGATGTGATGCATGCATAAAAAACATCACTAAACATATTGTGAGTACATGCCTTGGGGGGAGTCATTCAAACGATGGAGAAAACGCATTAAAAGACCTTGAAGCGTTGAAACTTAAGCCACAACTATGGCCGAAAGAAAATAGTAGGGGAAGGAGAATAATTCCCTCGGTGCATTTACTTTGACGAGTGAGGAAAGGAAGGTTCTTTTAGACACAATATAATTTAAAAGCTCGATCGAATATTTCGTCCAACTTGTAAAGGATTGTAAATTATACTACCCATGATTTACATAAGTGTAAGTCCCATGATTGGCATGTGATCATGCAATTGATTCCTCTTTTGGTTAAGCATTGTTTCTCAAGCACAAGGATTTACTAAGGGCTATTATGCAAATTATTATCTTCTTCTCACTTTTATGTGAGAAGGTAGTCATTCGATATCACATCGTGGCTGCAAAATTGGCGGCGAATGATTCGATTTGTCTCTTGGAGAAGTACTTTCACCCATATTTCTTTGACATAAATGTTCACTTATTAATACACTTATGCGACGAGGCATTTCTTTACGTCCAAGTTAAGTATCAGTGGATGTATCCGTTTAAAAGATTGATGAAAGTTTTCAAATATTATGTCAAGAATACACGATACATTGAAGGATTAATTGCAGAGGAATACATCACCGTGGAGTCATCAATCTACACTCGAGAATATATGCCTGACTCCACCAGCGTGGATGACAATGATGAGTTCGTCGATGAGGGTTGTCATGTGATGGTCAGATGAGTGAAATTAATGAATTTGAAATATGAACAAGTAGCTCACTATCTATTTGACACACATGAAGATGTCGAAGAATGGAAAAAGTACGTTTCAATTATTTTAACTTTTACATTATTTTAATTTTTACATGATTAATTTTGTAATACGTTTGTCACAATCTATGAAGAAAATATAAAGCCAGTGAGAACAATAAAAGTTAAAAAAACAAGGGCACAATCAGACAGCGAATTTAGGTTGTGGTTGTCACACGAGGTAATTATAATGAAAATGGTTATTATTAAATGTCACATTACAAGAAAGCTATACAACTAAACTAATTAATTTATCTATATTCTCAGCTCTTAAAGACAAGTGATGCGACATCAAGGCTTGATAGTCTACCATTGGACCCTTGTTTATGGAACAAGAGTACAAAAAGTATCAATTTAACGGTTATGTATTTGATGCAAGGGTGTACGAGAAAAATACAAATGTACAGAAATTGGGCATTTCATTCAAGGCACTTACTTTCTTTCGAGCGAGCGCGAAAGATAAAAACCTCATTGAAGCTGAAATGACTTACTTGTCACACCCCGCCTAATTCTGACGTCGGCCGCCACCAAAACTAAGTCGGGCGTGAGTAAATAAAATACCATTCTTAGCATGAGACAGATATGAGACACAAATAAACCAGTCCATAAGATACATAATTGAATCAATCTCAAATGATCATAAACAACTAAGCGATAAAAGATCCATCACGTACTAACTCAAAAAAAATCCATACTCCAATAATGATTAAGTAAAATCTGAATTATCCCAACATAAATCCTCTAAACAGCTTTGGAACCGAATGGCCCAATAAAACTCAAATGAAGTCTCATAATTAAATACGACTAAAAACGAAAGTCTAACTAAACTATGCCATAAAATGAATAACTCCAGTTGCACCTCCAAATGATAACTCCGATAAACTTATGCAGCTTCTCCAATTCTAATCCTGAAAAAGATTAGTCAACGCATGAGTCAGAGCCAAAGCCCCGAGGAAGAATACACACTACTCCCCTCAAATAGGATCCTTAAATCCAGACAGTAGCATTATACGCAGTAAATATCACAATAGAATATTTTATATTAAACGGAATAATTAAACGCGATAATTATAAATCACTAACTACCCACAGAAATACCATTTATAAAGGCACACCAATATAATTTTAAATTCTCAAGTCCCACAATGTTAATTTAATTAAATTAACCAGCTTTTATTATAGTTCTCACTTTTTATTAAAGTGTCACACTTCCCCATGTCAATCGTCCTCTGACCCGTTTAAACTGTCGGCCCCGACACATGACAAGGTTCCACACACGACACGAAATAAATCGTCCTCTGACCCGCTTAAACAGTCGGCCCCGACACATTATGTCGCCACAAATTTTAATACCCGTTTTTATCTTAGGCATTAATTCTCAAATTCTCAATTTATAGTCACCCCACCCTTTTAATCGATGTGAGATCCTCAAAATACCCCTTAGTCCCATACCTAAGGGTCCCCAAGTTATCAATACAACCTATCCTATATATAGGAGGATTTTTTAACATAAATCTTAACTTAATCTCGTACTTAGACTACCATAACGACGATAAAGTAATAAAAATCAGCCCACCCTCAAGATGATAAAAACGCAATAATCTACCCTCACTAGTCCCATACCTAGAAGGTGTAAATCATGAAAGGTCTACCCGCTAGTCCCATACCTAGAAGGCATCCTAAAGTATAGGGAGACCAAAATTACCCAACAACCGTCGTCACAAAGGCAATATAATAATACCAAAAAGTCACACAAATATGCATAATAAATCAATGTTCCAAACTACGCATGATAGTCCAATTCCATTAAATCTTTAATTTAATTATCACAATGACAACAATACCCAAATAATATCATTTAATTATTTTAAATTAAATATACCAAGTTTTCATCATATATACATCAAAAACCAAATTTTATTATCTCTACATGTATTTCATGAGTTATACGCACCCAAAAATTATTTATTTTAAAACTAGGGTTTTTCTACATGCAACCTACACCAATAAAACCCAAAATCACTCATGAATCCTACGTACTCAAAGGGTTATGAATATTATTCAGATTAAAATATTTTATAAAAACAGCCCCATAATTAGTATCCACTTTTTCTAATTAAGTTGCTAATTATTTTTAAGAAAACATGTAATTAAGTGTTTAGGCGACACTTAAAACGCATAATACTAAAGGAAAAGAATAGAGCATTCATGCCTGTAAAGATCATGTTGAAAATCTGATTAGAAATCTGGATTTCTCTCGAAAAATTAGCAAAAGAGTGTTCTTGAACGATCTTGATTAAACCCCAATTAAACCTTCAAAAACTTGTGCCAAAACATATGACAAAAACTTGATTTTGTTGAAGGTTGATGATTATGAGTGCGAGGAAAAATATTTGGAAGTGTTCTCTGGTGAAAAACTGGAAAAAAAGTGATTATGAGAAGTCCCCCTACGGATTAACAAGGTTATATAGTGAATAGGAGTCCTAATCCTACACAAACTCTAATAACAGCTTACATCGCACATTTTCTGGGAGGGTCGATCGATCTACCCCCAGTCATCGATCGATCGATCATGCCTAAAATCTGACAGTTCACCCAAAAAAATTATAAGGGACAAAAATTGTAAAATCAATATAAAATCCATTTTAACTCCGATTTTAATTCCGCTTGAAGTTTTATTCTTCTAAAACCATAACCAACATATTTAGCCAATAAAAAATATTAAATTAAAAAGTTTATTTTTCTCGAAAATTCTAATTAATTAATTAAAATAATAAATAAAAACACGGGGTGTTACATACTTCCCTACTAGCAAAGAATTTTCCTCAAAATTAGACGAAGCATACTCATCAACGCATAAATCTCGCAAAAGAAAATAAGGCTCATATATGCCTACCCGTAGAATGCCATAATTGAGCGCCCATACACCTAGTTCTACGCGCACCTACCCCACGAGCAACAAAATAATATATATTGCCTATATACATACACATAACTATGAAAATAACGGCGTACCACATGCTCTCACAAATCCCCCACTCGATCCGATAGCCGAAAGTCATCAAAATGCTAACGTCCTCAAATTAAATCTCAACACAAAAAATCGATACATACGATACCTAACATCTGTACTAAAATCTCCAAAATAAGTATCGTCTCCAAAATCCATTTTTATGGATCCTCACATCAAGCTTACAAATTCTAAACCCAATGCCTACAATGTCCTTAGCACAAAGCTTCACATCTCCAAGAAACACATCTAACACGTATGCTAGACCCTTAACCTTAAGGAGCGCGAATCAATCAAAGGGAATCAAAGATCGGCAACGCGAAAGTTAAACGGACTCATAACCTACGAGACCTAAGACCATGCTCTGATACCATTTGTCACACCCCGTCTAATTCTGGCGTCGGCCTCCACCAAAACTAAGTCGGGCGTGAGTAAATAAAATACCATTCTTAGCATGAGACGGATATGAGATACAAATAAACCAGTCCATAAGATACATAATTGAATCAATCTCAAATGTTCATAAACAACTAAGCGATAAAAGATCCATCACGTACTAACTCAAAAAAAATCCATACTCCAATAATGATTAAATAAAATCTGAATTATCCCAACATAAATCCTCTAAACAGCTTTGGAACCGAATGGCCCAATAAAACTCAAATGAAGTCTCATAATTAAATACGACTAAAAAGGAAAGTCTAACTAAACTATGCCATAAAATGAATAACTCCAGTTGCACCTCCAAATGATAGCTCCGATAAACTTATGCAGCTTCTCTAATTCTAATCCTGAAAAAGATTAGTCAACGCATGAGTCAGAGACAAAGCCCCGAGAAAGAATACACACTACTCCCCTCAAATAGGATCCTTAAATCCAGACAGTAGCATTATACACAGTAAATATCACAATAGAAAATTTTAAATTAAACAGAATAATTAAACGCGATAATTATAAATCACTAACTACCCACAGAAATCCCATTTATAAAGGCACACCAATATAATTTTAAATTCTCAAGTCCCACGATGTTAATTTAATTAAATTAACTAGCTTTTATTATAGTTCTCACTTTTTATTAAAGTGTCACACTTCCCCTTGTCAATCGTCCTCTGACCCGTTTAAACTGTCGGCCCCGACACATGATAAGGTTCCACACATGATACGACATAAATTGTCCTCTGACTCGTTTAAACTCTCGGCCCTGACACATTATGTCGCCACAAATTTTAATACCCGTTTTTATATTAGGCATTAATTCTCAATTTCTCGATTTATAGTCATCCCACCCTTTTAATCGATCTGAGATCCTCAAAATACCCCATAGTCCCATACCTAAGGGTCCCCAAGTTATCAATATGTCCTATCCTATGTATAGGAGGATTTTCTAACATAAATCTTAACTTAATCTCGTACTTAGACTACCGTAACGATGATAAAGTAATAAAAATTAGCCCACCCTCAAGATGATAAAAACGCAATAATCTACCCTCACTAGTCCCATACCTAGAAGACGTAAATCATGAAAGGTCTACCCGCTAGTCCCATACCTAGAAGGCATCCTAAAGTATAGGGAGAGCAAAATTACCCAACAACCCGTCGTCACAAAGGCAATATAATAATACCAAAAAGTCACACAAATATGCATAATAAATCAATGTTCCAAACTACGCATGATAGTCCAATTCCATTAAATCTTTAATTTAATTATCACAATGTCAACAATACCCAAATAATCTCATTTAATTATTTTAAATTAAATATACTAAGTTTTCATCATATATACATCAAAAATCAAATTTTATTATCTCTACATGTATTTCATGAGTTATACGCACCCAAAAATTATTTTTTTTAAAACTAGGATTTTCTACATGCAACCTACACCAATAAAACTAAAAATCACTCATGAATCCTACGTACCCAAGGGTTATGAATATTATTCAGACTGAAAGATTTTATAAAAACAGCCCCATAATTAGTATCCACTTTTTCTAATTAAGTTGCTAATTATTTTTAAGAAAACATGTAATTAAGTGTTTAGGCGACGCTTAAAACGCATAATACTAAAGGAAAAGAATAGATTATTCATGCCTGTTGTTGATGTAAAAAATTAAATTATCTCTAATTATTCAATCACAGATAAAATAAATAAGAGAAAAGATTTTTAAGTGGTTCAGCCTTGAAAGAATGGCCTACGTCCACTGTTTTTGTTATTGCTGATTGTTTATTTGGAATTCTCGATAATAGGTTTTACCAAGAAATTCCGAGTCCCCTTACAATGAGGATGATACAATGTATTTATAGCCCTCAGGCTGTACATGCGAAAGAGTAATACATAGCTGTCCAATAGGCGTGTACATATGTATGATAATAATGAGCATTTAATGCGTAGTTAATCTATTGGCTATCCAGATATTAATGCTCTGTACGAGATGCAGCTCGAATCGCCTAAGCTGCTCAGACCGCCTAAGTAGATCGGTATTCATGAGTTGCTCGGTACGGTAAAGTTCCTCGGAGAACACTTGTTGCTCGGAGTGTCTGAGTTGGTCGGGGAGGTTGAGTTCCTCGAAGTCAAGGTGTTGTTCAGAAATATTTGTAGGTGCCATGTATATTGACGCGCGTCTCCACATAATTGATCCACGTCAGCAGACTAAATTTGGTATCAACAGAAGCCCCCAATGTTTCACAGTTCGAGGTTGAGGAGTGTGGAACATTCTTCTCGAAATATGGATGGATTAAATAGTCATCCTGAATTTTTGGAGTGCTTTCCTTGTATTTATTTTTCCTTTCGAATTCATAGAATCAGACTTTTTGAATTTTTCTAACTGCTTCGGTCTTCGTACCGTTTTGTCCTTTTAACCGCCGGTAGCGCAAACGTCTTTCTTTGTAATCATTATTTTTACCCCTTCCCAAGGTAAAGGTATTTAAGCGTTGCAGAAAATCCTATCGTCTCTTACTTTTTCAAATCTGTATCTTTGAGCTCTCCATTTCTTCTCTATCTTGTGCGTTCATTTCTTCCATCGTTCGTTATCAACTGATCCACCTTTTTCCTGTAAGATCTTCTTCTTTCTCTTTTATTTTCTTTGTTCATCATGGTTTACCTTGTTGAGTCGCTTGATAAATTTCGTTCTGATTTTTCTATTCCTTCCTGGGTCATTTTGGAAGAACTTTCTGGTCCTTCTGATTATTTTCGTTTGGCTGAGGGACATTGGTTCCCCAGTCTCTTTGTAGCCGAATGTGGCTTTTCTTTTCCTCCAAATCCCTTGTGTTTGGAATTCTGTCAATATTTTGACGTTGTACCTGTAAAAATAGCCCCCAATACATGGAGAATAGTTAATGGAGTCCATAGATTAAATCAGATTCATGGAACCCGTTTAGGAATTCCAGAAATAATGTTTTGTTATAGATGGGCTGTCAGCGATAGTACTTTTTATTTAAAAACTAGGTTTTTAAATAGGGCTTTAGTTGTCAATCTCCCAAATGCCAACATGGATTACTTCGAGCATGGGGTTGTTATGAAAAATTGGCAACATGCTCCATTAACTGAAAATGATGTATATCAGGGTCCTAGATGCCCTCCCTATGGCAATGGGATAGGTTGTTTTTATTTTATTTTTGAAATCATGTTTTCTTTATATTCGATAAAATGCGTCATTGACATTTTAATTTTTATTTATTTGAAGTTTACAGTAAAAGAAAATCTCCAAAGGAGACAGAGGTTAATTTAAAGCATCTGAAATTTATCTGGGGTTTGCATCAAACTGTTGCCGACGAACATATCAGATCAGCCTCGTACTTGTTGCAGTACAAGAGTTACACTTTGTCTTTTACGCTCGTCCAGTGATAAGTGATATAGAACCAGCACCAGCTTCTGAAGGTTCTTCCCCTGAATCGCATATTCCCCTCAGCATCAGAATGACAAGACGAAAAGCTCCCTCCTATTTTGACAAATCAGATCCCACCTCTGTAGGGGCAAAGAGAAGTAAGCAGGATGTCCGAGAGGAAGGGACAAGGAAAACTGATGCACCCCCTCCAGCTGCTGCTAAGAAAGTTTCCGAGAAGCCCCATGTGACCACGAGAAAGGTTGTAGCCGTTTCTCCTCCAAGCGAAGTTATAGTTATATCACCGACCAAGATAACATCCATGGTCGAGAATGTTCCTGCTCCCACGAGGAAGTTGAAGAAAAGCTCCTCGGATAAATTGGCTGAATCCCTCTCTCAGCCTCTAACTGCTGGAAGTGGTGTTCCCACTTTTATTGCTCCGATCTCTGCCATGAACTCGGTGAAGTCTTGGATTATCCCCGAGATCCAAGGTGTTGAAGACAATCTTTCTCAGGATAGGGTTATCACCTTGGCAGCTCAACATATTGCCTCAGTAAGTATTACTAATTTACACTTTCATTGTTCCATGTTATGTCCTTGCACTGACTTACAATTATTTTCTTCTTCCAGTAGGTAACTTGTTTCAACACCATTGTAAAAAAGGATGAAGCTATTAAAGCTTCGAGCTCCTCGTCAGGTGTGGAGGAAGCTTTTGTGGGTCTGACACAGTCCTTAAAGGATTATCGTCAGAAATATGACGAAGATAAAGATGCTTGGGAGAAGCAACTAAAATCTATCGATAAAGAGAGGGAGAAAGCTGTGGAGGCCTCTCAGGAGTTTGAGAGTAAAATGAAAGAAGTTGAGAAGAAGAATAATAATCTTAACGAAAAGCTCAAAAATGTTGGAGAGCTTGAGACCAAGCTTAAAACTGCTGAAGAGGAGCTAGGCAGACTCCGTGAAGCTGATCGCCAAAAGGAAAAGGCAGAAAAGAAATTGAAAGCTGCTGAGGAACTTATGACTGAGAGGATTTCCTCAGAGAAGGTGAAGAGGAAACTTGCTGTTAAGAAGTCCGTCAACACTGGCTGGGACAAAGGTTGGGACAAAGGTTTGGCTGCTATGTCTTCCCAGATGGACTTTTCTAGCCTCAAATATTTCAGAGACGGATGGGTTGCTTCTCTGTAAGAGTTAAAGGTCTCTGAGGATTCTGAACTGTTTCAGTGCCATGTTCATGGTCCTCCTCTATCTCCTGGAGAAGAAGAAGAGGACGAAGCTGCCTCTGAAGAGTCTTCAATGATTCTTGGGGATCAGGTTCCTACTGTTAAACTTCGATACGAGCAGCCACAGCCAACCGACATGTCTACCGATCAGCTACCCGTGTCCATCGAGCACCCAGCGTCTTCCTTGTAAGGAACAAAGAGAAGGTGTAGAATAGTTTGGGTGTTTTTGTCAGTTTATTGGATGTAACCTTAACTTTTGTATTCCCTTTTACGATGAAATAAAATTTAAGCTTTCGATTGTTTGTCTTGACTTCTTCTCCTTCTTGCTCTGTCTGCATTCTTATTAATTCTTTAGATCTCTTTTCTTTACTAGTTTATGGCTAAAATGGAGCTCTTGTCATCCCACGATACAGAACTGATGAAAAAATGTAATGACTACTTCAAGGCTGGCCATGATGTCTTGAATGAAACTCAAATCGTCGATATCATCGGTTCAGACACTTCTGAGTGCGCAGTAGAAGCCTATCAGTATCTGAAATGCTTACTCGACCGTGTAGTGGCCAATAATGTATCATATTACGAGATGATTGAAGACCTCCAAGGTACTCTCAAGGAACCTCAACAACAATACAAGGAGTCTACAGCCCTTTTGCATCAGGGATATAAGAAAAAGTATCAACAACTAAGTGCTGACAAATGATATGATAAGTTGGTTGCTGCTTATGATGTGAAGGACAGGACTTTGAAGACCGAGGTTGAAAAGCATAGGCAGATAGCCAAACTGTTAGAGCAAGAGAATAATAACTTGTGAGGAGAGATATCCCAATTAAAATCAGCAGCATCTACCTCGGGAGCTTTGGTCCCTGTCAATGATGAAGGTTTCTCTTTCCTGGAGGTGAAAATGCCAATTTGAGAGACGAATTGGAAACCTTAAAGAGGACTGGAGCCTCTACTTCTGCTCGCGGATGAGAAAGAGCTTCTCGGGGACGAGCAAGAGCTGCTCGGGTTACTGTTGAAGAACAAAGAACTCAATCAGCCTTGGAGAATCAGGCCTTCCAGTTGATGGCGAAGAATCAAGCAATAACTGAGATGTCCAAAAAAATTCCGAACTTTGACGAGCAACTCTCTGCACAAAAGTCTGCCTTGGAAAGTAAAGAACTTTTAGCAAAGAACCTCCACGAGCAGCTGGAGAGGCTAACCTACCAGTTTCACAAACAACCCAGAGAGTTCTAGATGGTTGGTTATAATGAAGCCCTCTATCACCTTGATGACCGGATCCAACAGTCGAACAACGAAGGATATAAGCAAGGATAGATGAATGCCTTGGGTGTGCTACAATTGGAGCAGGGTCACTATTTATGGGATTACTATGACCCTGGGTTGCTCGAGTTGCCAGTGCCACCTTTCAAACTTGATATGATCTGGATTCCTGCTCGGGCGATTCCACAGTGCTTGATTTCCAAGTATCTCAGCGACTACAGTCTTCATTCTAATTTTGAGATATCTCGCCCGGATCACTTACTTGATCGGCCCTCACTGATGAACGTCAGGATGCTTAAAGATTTGAATTTCAAAAATTCCCCCTATTCCTTAGACGATCCTCCTACTGGGGTAGAACTTGTTTCAAAGGCATAAGGGAAAAGGCCAGTAGAATAGGATATTTAATGTAATACTTTCTTATGTAATATGTATTTTATTCTCTGTAACTTATTCTGACTTTAATGAAGAACTTTATAGTTTTCCTTGCAATCTTGATTGTCACCATCTTGGAAATATTATGTGAAACATTTCTTTTATTCAATAATGAATGTACATGTATATCTGTTAAAAAGATAAAGATGTTTTGTGTTATTTTAAATTGCCAACCAACTAGAGTCGGTAAAAATTTGTTAACCATCCTGAGTTGGTAATAATTGGTAATAAGTATTTGACGACCAACTTTTGATATATCACAAGTAAAGAAATTCTATGAAAATTTGTTATAGTATCTTGTCACTTTTTAATTTTAAGCCATGAAACGACTTTCATCCATGATTCTTCTTTGTTTAACTAAATGTTCCCGACCAACCGTAGTTGGTGGATTTTCATTCCCGACCAACCGTAGTTGGTGGATTTTCATTCTCGACCAACCGTAGTTGATGGATTTTCATTCCCGACCAACCGTAGTTGGTGGATTTTTATTCCCGACCAACCGTAGTTGGTGGATTTTTATTCCCGACCAACCGTAGTTGATGGATTTTATTCCCGACTAATCGTAGTTGATGGATTTTCATTCTGGACTTGATGCATAGTGTGTAGCACAGTATTTCGAAAAAATTTCAACAAAAGGAGAGAATTGGGCAAAATATCCAAAACTTTATTCATAATGAAGAAAACTGCATTACATAGGGATTGAACTACTGATAATATTTTCGAAGATGCTCTGCGTTCCATGCATTCTTAAACTCCTATCCTTCTAAGGTTTCAATCCTATATGTCCCTGGTCGAACAATCTCTGTTACTTTGTAGGGCCCAGGCCAGTTAGCTTCCAGTTTGTTGTGCTTTTGAATTACTTTCTTTAGCACATAGTCTCCTTCTTTTAGATCGCACTTCTTCACTCTCTTGTTGTAGAATATAGCTGTTCGTTGTTGGTATGCAGCATTCCTGATTGCTGCTTCTTCTCTAACTTCCTCGAGCATATCCAAATCTAATCTTCTCATCAAGTCGCTGATAGGAGAATTGAAATTCAGCACTCTATGTGTTGGGAGGCCTAGCTCGGCTGGTATAACAGCTTCACTTCCAAATGCCAGCATGTATGGAGATTCTCTTGTTGCTGCTCGTGGAGCAATACGATAAGCCCACAGTACAGAATGTAGCTCGTTGATCCAGTTTGCCTTCGCATCATCCAGTCTTTTCTTCAAACCATTCAGCAGCGTTCTGTTTGTCACCTCAGTTTGTCCATTGCTCAGGGGATGGCCTGGTGCATAGTGGGTTTTCAATATGTTTGACTGATGACAATACGCAGCAAACTCCTCGTTATCAAATTGGGTTCCATGATCAGTAATGAATGCATGGGGAAGACCGTATCTACAAATGATATTCTTCCAAATAAATTGATACACCTTGTCATATGACATTTCAATAAGAGGCTCAGATTCCACCCACTTATTAAAGTAGTCCACCGCGACTACGAGATATTTAAATCTTCCCCTGGTTGTTGGAAGTGGCCCGACCAAATCTATTTCCCACATGGAAAATGGCCAAGGGGAAGTAATGGGTGTTAACAGTGCTTGGGGAGTTCTTCGGATATAGGAGAAGCGTTGGCATTTGTCGCATTTTTTGGCATAGGCTATACAATCAACCCTCATCATTGGCCAATAGTATCCTTGCATCATTATTCTTTGCAAAAACGTCTGACCTGCTACATGGGCTCCACAGGACCCTTCATGGATCTCTTCAATCAAGTCTTTCACCTTGGAGGGATGCACACATCTTTGTAAAGCTGCTATAATTCCTCGTCTATATAGAACACCATTAGTCAATACATACCGATCAACTTTAAACTTTAATTTCTTGGCTACAAGTTAATCAGTTGGTAATGTCCCTTCCTCAATGTATGCCCTGATAGGATCCATCTAAGATGGTCCTAAATCAAGGGTATTAAAATTCATCATCAGATCTCCGTCTATGCTCCGACTAGCCAAGACTTCTAGTGGGATTGTTCTTCGTAGCTCGGTGCGTGTGGCTGAGGCTAATCGAGCTATGGAATCTGCTCATGCATTCTCCAATCTTGGTATTCTAATTATCTGTACTGCAATCAGGCTTGATAAAATCTCCATTTCTTTTGCATGATACTTGATCATTAATTCTCCTTTGGCTGCATATACCCCCAACATTTGATTCACGATTAGCTATGAGTCACTGGATACGATAACCTGCTCTGCCCCCATAGTTTTTGCCAAACTAAGATCTGCAATCATAGCTTCATACTCAGCCTCATTATTAGAAGCCTTGAATTGTAAGCGCAAAGCATACTCCACATCAACCTCATCCGGACTGTTCAAAACAATCCCTGTTCCACAGCCTGCAGTGCACGAAGATCCATCTACATACAAATTCCACACAAGTATATCATTATCAAACTCTTGGTTAGACAGAGTTCCTCGGTTGAATATTTGTTGCTTCTTTTCATTTTCCTCTACCACCTCTTGTTGCTCATCGACCATCTTCTCCTGCTCGTCGACCAACTTGAGTTGATCGGGGTTTAAATTTGATAATCCTGTAACATCCACAGGTTGGCCAGTATTCAGCTTTTGCTCCTCGTGCGTGTCAGGATAGGTGAACTCTGCTATAAAATCTGTTACTTCTTTCCCTTTAAGCGACGATCTAGGCTCATAAACTATGTCATATTCACCAAGTTCTACTGCCCAGTACATCAATCTCCCTGATTTTTCTGGTTTATGAAGAGCTTGCCTCAACAGCATATCGGTATACACAACTATGGTATGATCTTGGAAGTATGGCCTCATCCTTCTACTTGCTTCGGTCAATGTCAGTGCTAACTTTTCTAGTCTTGGATATCTGATCTCTGCTCCTCGGAAGGCCTTTCTAGTATAATAAATTGGTTTTTGCACTCTAACGTTCATTCTTATTAATGCCGAGCTAACTGCATTCTCCGAAACTGCCAGATATAAGTACAATCTTTCTCCCATCACTGGCCTGGACAATAATGGAGGTGCTCCCAGGTATTCCTTCAACTCTTGAAAGGCCTTCTCGCATTCATCATTCCATTCAAACATTTTTCAGAGTGTTTTGAAAAATGGAAGGCATCTATCAGTTGCTCGTGATACAAATATGTTAAGTGCTGCAACTCGCCCTGTAAGACTTTGCACTTACTTCTTCGTCGTTGGAGATCGCAGTCCCAATAGAGCCTTGATCTTTTCAGGGTTTGCTTTAATACCTCATTGGTTGACAATATACCCAAGAAACATGCCTTCTCGTACTCCGAATATGCATTTAGTAGGGTTCAACTTCATTTGATATTTATCTAATTGATCAAAGGTCTGGCCTAAGTCAATTAGATGATCAGCAGCTTTCTTGCTCTTCGTCAGCATATCATAACATAAACTTCCATATTGCAACTGATTTGTTCTGCAAACACTTTGTTCATTAGCCGCTGATACGTTGCACCTGCATTTTTCAAACCAAAAGGCATAACATTATAACAATAAGTTCCCCTAGGGGTAATGAAAGAAGTACTCTCCCTGTCTTCAGGTTTCATTTTAATCTGGTTGTAACCAGAATAAGCATCCATGAAGCTTAATAGCTCGTGTCCCGAGGTAGCATCCACTAATTGATCAATTCGGGGCAAGGGAAAATGATCCTTTGGGCATGCCTTGTTGAGGTCGGTGAAGTCTACACACATCCTCCATTTGTTGTTCTTCTTCTTCACCATCACCATATTTGTTAACCAGTCTGGATATTTGACATCTTCAATAAAGCAAGCTTTTTTGAGCTTTTCGACCTCCTCTTGTATAGCTTGGTTCTTTTTGGGGCTGAACACTCTTCTTCTCTGCTTAACTGGCTTGATTTCCTTATTCACATTGAGCTTGTGACATAAGAAATTTGGGTCTATCCCTGGCATGTCCTCGTGACTCCATGCAAAAGTTTATTTTTTGCTTTTTAGGAAAACTATCAATTCCTATTTTAGTGAGGCATCTAACGACGAACCTATTTGAGTTATTCGTTCTGGGTGCTCGTCGTCTAGAATGAAATTTTCAGTAGCTTCTGCCACCTGACCTTTCACGAGCTGCGATTCGTCTCTGGGATCTAATGTTTCAATTTCTGCACCTTCATCTACTTGATAGGTAGTAGTCTTTTTCCTAGATTCCTCCAGGTCTTCCTGCTCGGTAGATGAATAGTAGCATTCCCGAGCTACTTTTTGGTCACCCTTCACAATTCCTACTCCAAAGTTAGTTGGAAATTTTAGGCATTGATGTATAGTAGATGGTACTGCTTCGAACTTTTTCAAATCTACCCTTCCCATAATGATATTGTAGGCTGATTGGACTTTCTTATCCATCATGAAAAAAAGCACTCTTTCTGTTCGACAAGCAGGCCATGTATCGATGAACATATCCAACTTGATCGTCCCAAGTGGAAAAACTTTCTCGCCAGTAAAATCGAGCAGGGGCCTGTGATAAGGCTCCAACTGAGACAACTTTAAATTTAAGTTGTCAAAGCATGAGTAGAACATGATATCTGTCGAGCTACCATTATCCACCAGTACTCTTGAAATCACTACTTCCTTCATCCTCATTTTGATCACCAATGGGTCATCATGAGGATATAGCACTCCTATAAGGTCGTTCTTAGAGAAACCGATGACCAGTTTATCTTTGTTCACCTTCCTCAGGCGATCATCTTCAACTAAATTTATTCGTTGAATGTATGAACAAGCTTGGGCCTCATTGAGGTAATCTTTCCTCTCTGCAGTAAAGTCTTCACCTCCTGTATCTCCACCTGTAATAACATTACAATCGAATGATCCAAAACGAATTGAAAATACCTCACGTTCGGGTTGTCTTGGTCTTTTGGGGAGATCGGGGTCGTCTTCTGGATCATCTTCATGATTTCTTTTCTTGTCCTCTTTTGCTTGTCGAGGAGATCTAGACCTTTGTCTTGCTCGGCCGTTGCTCTTTCCTTCATTTCTACGATCAACATACTTGGACAGCTTTCCTCGTCTAATGAGTGCTTCAATTTCATTCTGAAGAGCTATGAAATTCGTGGTCGTGTGACCATGGTCTTTATGGAACTCGCAATATTTGGCCTTATTCCTCTTGTCAGGATCTGTCTTCATTTTCTCTGGCCAGTTTAGCTCCTCGCTATTCTTGATTTCTTCCAAAACATGGTTTATGTCTACTTTCAAAGGAGTATAATTTCCAAATTTCTTCAACATTTCCCATGATGGCTTTGCTTTTGACTGCTTGTTACCACCATTGTTTTTCTGATCTTTCTTCTCAACCTTCTCGACCTCAACTTTGGTCTCCTTAGTGTCCATGCTCTTCTTCGCGGCCATAGCTTCCTCGGCTTTCATAATTTTGGCTGCTTTTGCCATTAGTTCTGACATGGTCCTAGGCGGATCTTTGGCCAAAGTGTAGTATAATTTATTTGGCAACAGTCCACTCATCAAAGCTGTAATTGTTGTCTTCTCCTCATAATCAATAACTTCGAGCTTCTCGTTATTGAAACGAGTTATGTAATCCCTGGTGCTCTCACCTGCTTTTTGTCTAACACTTAACAAGTGTGATACTCGTTTAACTGGTTTTTCTCCAAAATAGAAATTTCCAATAAAGAGTTCGGCCAGTTGAAAGAAAGTTGAAATCTTCCCCTGAGGAAGATTATCATACCATATTTGAGCAGATCGGGTAAGAGTTCCCGGTAGCAGCTTGGTATTGTTCTATATGAAGGACAGGGTCAGTCTTTCCATCATATTTAGAAGTCACAACAGGTGCTTTGAACTTTGATGGTGTGGGAAAATTCACAATTTCTTGGATAAAAGGCATCCCTTGGACAAAAGTTCTTTGTAGAGGATTCTTGGCCTTGGCCATTTCCCCTAGTCTATCCTCTAACCTTTGAATAGATCCTTTCCACGCGTCATTTCCCTCATCGGGCCTGTTGGTTCGAGAAATTGATCGTGTTGAGTTTGCTTCCTGGGATCTTTCATTACGAGCAGCTGGTCGTGATTGGCCAGAACCTTCCCTTAGATCGGATGGTCGTTGAAAGTTCTTCGACACGGCTTTGGGAGGACTTCTATTCCTCCTAGGGCCCAAACTATCAAAAGGAGAGACCCTACTTAATCTCTCCAATGCACTAGTTCTTTCTGGAGAGAGAGTGATGTTTTTTTCAGTATCTGTAGCTCGTACTGATGAAGTGCGACCAGGTTGATAAGAAAAATCATCAGATCTTTCAGTGCGATATGAATCAGCACGTCTAGATCGAGATTCCTCTAAGAGTAACGTTCACCTAGAAGGTAACCGTGTATTTATTTGAACACTTCGTTGTCCTGAATGGGTGGATACTCCACCCTGGACAACGACCAGGTTGATAAGAAAAATCATCAGATCTTTCAGTGCGATATGAATCACCACGTCTAGATCGAGATTCCTCTAAGAGTAACGTTCGCCTAGAAGGTAACCATGTATTTCTTTGAACACTTCGTTGTCCTGAATGGGTGGATACTCCACCCTGGACAGTTTGTATGAGTTGTCGCATAGTTTTTTGCATGGTCGTCTGGCCCTGGGCCAAATTAGCCATTATTTCAGCCAGGCCTTGGACATTTGGAGGAGCAGATGGATTTGGGGGGTTTCCATCATTTCGATTACTAGATTCGGGATTATCAGCCATTGGTGATGAATTGTTTTGGTGCAAAACGATAATTACAGTCGTTTCCCACAGACGGCGCCAATCTATTGATGTAAAAATTAGATTATCTCTAATTATTCAATCACAGATAAAATAAATAAGACAAAAGATTTTTAAGTGGTTCAGCCTTGAAAGAATGGCCTACGTCCACTGTTTTTGTTATTGCTGATTGTTTATTTGGAATTCTCGATAACAGGTTTTACCAAGAAATTCTGAATCCCCTTACAATGAGGATGATATAATGTATTTATAGCCCTCAGGCTGTACATGCGAAAGAGTAATACATAGCTGTCCAATAGGAGTGTACATCTGTATGATAATAATGAGCGTTTAATGCACAGTTATTCTGTTGGCTATCCAGATATTAATGCTCTATACGAGATGCAGCTCAGACCGCCTAAGCTGCTCGGACCGCCTAAGTAGCTCGGTATTCATGAGTTGCTCGGTACGGTAAAGTTCCTCAGAGAACACTTATTGCTCGGAGTGTCTGAGTTGGTTGGGGAGGTTGAGTTCCTTGAAGTCAAGGTGTTGTTCAAAAATATTTATAGGTGCCATGTAGATTGACACGCATCTCCACATAATTGATCCACGTCAGCAGACTAAATTTTGTATCAACACCTGTAAAGATCGTGTTGAAAATCTGATTAGAAATCTGGATTCCTCTCGAAAAATTAGCAAAAGGGTGTTGTTGAACGATCTTGACTAAAC
This sequence comes from Sambucus nigra, assembly GCA_949130495.1. Lineage (NCBI taxonomy): Eukaryota > Viridiplantae > Streptophyta > Magnoliopsida > Dipsacales > Adoxaceae > Sambucus > Sambucus nigra. The sequence goes on along the minus strand of OX422210.1, from coordinate 40,033,460 downwards.
CCCAATTAAACCTTCAAAAACTTGTGACAAAAACTTGATTTTGTTGAAGGTTGATGATTATGAGTGAGAGGAAAAATATTTGGAAGTGTTCTCTGGTGAAAAACTGGAGAAAAAGTGATTATGAGAAGTCCCCCTACGGATTAACAAGGTTATATAGTGATTAGGAGTCTTAATCCTACACAAACTCTAAAAACAGCTTACAAAGCACGTTTTCTGGGAGGGTCGATCGATCTACCCCCAGTCATCGATCGATCGATCATGCCTAAAATCTGACAGTTCGCCCAAAAAAATTATAAGGGACAAAAATTGTAAAATCAATATAAAATCCATTTTCACTCCGATTTTAATTCTGCTTGAAGTTTTATTCTTCTAAAATCATAACCAACATATTTAGCCAATAAAAATTATTAAATTAAAAAGTTTATTTTTCTCAAAAATTCTAATTAATTAATTAATAAATTAAAACACGGGGTGTTACATTACTATGGTGTAATTGGAAATATATTTGAATTGGATTAGGTAAACTTTAAAGAGTATGTATCTTATTGTGATTGGGTAATAAAAATTCTTGTAAAGTTGATCCTGACACCAATTTCATCATGGTTGAGTTGTCCAAGTTGAAGAGCAGCGAACACGTGAGCGATGAGCTATTTGTTTATGTTTTTCAAAAGGTCAAGAAAGTGTTTTACTCGGAGTATATCAACAACGAGCCTTGGTCAATCGTCCTACATGCACCAAAATGTCTAAATAGTAGTGTAGATGACTTGGCTACACCGACCGAAAATTAATCCATTTTTTATGATGAGCCGAATTTGAAATAATTTTTAGATTTGTAATAAGTTTTCAAATTATTGTAATGACTAGTGGTTGTAATATTTTAGTGCTTTATTATTATCGGACAACAATTTAATGCTTTTTATTTATTTGTACTTGATCATTTTAATGCTTGTAATAACCAAGTGAATATGTTAATTAGAATTTTAATCAATTTAAGCAATAATTCAAAGTTCTTGACTAGGGAATGTGTGTGCCAGGGGGGGGGGGGGGGGGAGCGCAGTGTGCATGTGTGTAAATTGAAACATATATTGGTATTAGTATAAATTTAAGTTGATATAAATTGATATTAATATTTCTATGTATTGTTATTATCGGATTTGAGCATTAATTCAAAGTCCATATATATGTTTGTACTAATAATAGCAATTTTTGCAGAAAATGACTTCATCCTAGAATGGTAGCGGAGGCGATGAGGGCTCCTCGACCAGCAGGCCCCCCAAATGTAGCAAAATGGGATCCATCATCGAGAATAAGACGGAATTATTGGCTAGAGCGCTAGAGTTTTTTAAGGTGATCGTTGACCCGGGGTACACTAATTGGATGGCCGTTCCTATTGACCTCAAGTTGAACATCTGGGGGGCACTACAACTAGTGTATTTATATTTATATTTATAAGAAACTATTACTTACTTTCTTTTTGGATTGTATTTGTTTGACAAGAACAATTCGGCATGCCCCCATATCTTCGTGACTCCACGTTGGAACATTTGAGGGATCAATATAAGATGTGGAAGAAGAATTTACGGGCACGGTACTTTGGAAAGACCCGGGAGTCCATTCTGAGACTACGTGACACCGTCTCCCCGAAGGATCCAATACATTGGTACAGTGGCAAAAGTTTATCGACAATGAGACTGATGAGCGGTAATTGATAACTCGCCAATCGAGGAGGGACAACTGGACAAAAAAGTTGGACGTGCACTATTCCTCACGGACGTGTTACACCGAGGCGGAGCACAGGATGGTAAGTTTTTATTTTTCTTTAATTTTAGTTATTCTAATTTAGCATTACTTTGCGTTACTTACTAATTATGTATTATTTTATTTCAGGACACGGGGAGTGGACCTGGGTGTAGGCCACATAAGCTCGATCCCTATGTGGAAAGTCGAACAAAAAAGGGCAAGGACCAGGAGGTGCCCTGAGCATCGTAACCACCATTATAAGTTATAAATGTTTAATTTTTTTTAATTATGTTATAATTTTTTTATTTACTTAATTAACTAATCGTGTACTTTTTGTCATTTTAGGAAAAGCTTAAGAAAGTGAATTAGTCGCAGTCTGATGCCGACAAAGCATCTTTGGCTACGAACGCACTCAGTCAAGTTCTCGAGGTGGATCGCAAGGGGAGGACTATGGGGGTGAGCTCACGGGTGGGGAAGTATGGGATCATCGGAAAAGAGACGAGCAACATCGGGTTGGCACATAAGGTGGACACCCATAACAATAAGCTATCAAGGTTGGAGGCGAAGGTCCTAGATATGTACGCCTTCATGAAGCGTCAGTTGGGCAAGGGCAAGGGGATGGGGAAGGGGAAGGAGGTAGAGGTAGATGAGAAAACCACTACTTCATCTACGATACATATGGACTTGGCACCATTTGATGATCCATTTCCCATCGTGACCCCCTTCGAGTGGCCTATGTCAATAATCGGTTGGTCGAGTGTGCCTCTACTCGACATATATTATGGGGAGTCGATAGCAAGGGGGTTGAGGTATCCGAGATTCCTCTCGGGTTTGATGGTTCATGGATGTCCCCTCCAAGACATTGAGGCAAGAGTGCGCGTCATGAATGTGATGGAGGGAAAGGAGAACTCACCTTTGTGGTTGCACGAACAATGCGGTGGTCAAAATATTGCGGGGTGTCTCAATTCATATGTCGCGTGGCCTTCCTTCCTCCTCTGACCTGCTCCTTCTTCATGACATTATTTCTATATTTTTATTTGGATATTTGACTGTATTTGTATTTTTTTGATTTTAGTACATATTGGTTTGGATATGGATATTTGCATTTCTATTTTATTTATATATGGATTATATATGCCAAGATTTGGTATGTTATTTCTATTTTATTTGGATATATGTTGTTAGGACATGTACAATTGGCCTATAAAAGGTACAAACATACTGATGGGTAGTGGCAGTGGCCATACTGGTCATCATTTATTTTTTAATTCTGCCCAAAATTATAACGATCAAAGACCGCGATAATTTTTTTTATTTTGTCACAGGCTTGTCACGATCTTTGACCGTGACAAATCTTGTCAAGGTCAAAGACCTTAACAGGATCGTGACAAATTTAATGAACTTGGCAAAGACAAGTCCGTGACAAAAAATATAGAAATAATGTTATGATAGTACCGTGATAAGTTCAATGAACTTGACAGGACCATGACAAAGACAAGTACGTGACAAAAAAGTTATCACCCTCAGACTTGTCACGGTCAAAGACCCTGCAAGTTGGACTTGTCACGATCAAAGACCGTGACAAGTATGCTAGTTTGGTGTAGTGAGTTTTATAAGTAGTTTATCTTTAGGGTCTGTGAGATTCCACTCTTGGATTTTTATGGTTAAGTCTGGATTTGTTTAATTAACAAACGCTAAAAAGTCTGTAGTAATTTGCAGGCTCATGCAAGTACTTTTGAAATTTAACAATTATTTTTTTAAATAGTTAGGGGTTTGGTGTGAGTTTATACCTTCCTTCTAGTATGAAATTACTTTATCTTCTTTGCTTAGTCTCTTCAGTTTGTTATTATTCTTCTCCACTCTGTACCTTCTGTAACTCTCTTTTTATGTGTCGTGCCTCAATCCACTAGCTTGGCGTTGGACCCATTTTTTGCTTGTACGCCACCACGCCTAATACCCACCTGACTAACGACTCACGTCAAATCGGCACCTGATGACGGTTTAATAGTATAACACCTACATTCTACTCCAAAGGTTCCAAATAGTAGTCGTCTATGAACAGAAAGTTGGAGACGTTTGGAGAATAATAACAACTTAACATAAGAGATTCTTGGAAAAGAATAATTTTATTTCATAACATAAGTAAATATAGCTCTCCCCTCTCCCATAAATATGAGAGTTCTACTCACTCATATACATATTATTTTCTATTAAGCTCTCTCTCTAAACTTCAGATATCTTTCTTAACTCAAATCTTCGATGATTCTCTTTTCCATATTGGACGCTCCCTTTTATAATCATATGGGCACATACAAATGACTTGCAACCGGTTGTGAAAAGAAAACTAGTGGGAAACATACAATAATTAAAGTCTTTAAAGAAACTTTGCCTTCTATCTTATCTGATGTGTCTAAAAAGATTTTGACGTCTAGCGATAATTATGAGGAATCTTTTTCTTTTTCAAAAAGCATACAATCATGTGTCCCGGCTGTCTTTGTCTTCTAGCAATAACTTCGAATGAATACTTTCCTTTCAAAAATTCAGTCTAATAGTCTAGATTATTAAATATTCAGTCTTCAATAATTCGTTGAATAAGGTGGGACCCTTCCCTGTCCCATATGTGCCTTCCTTTGTCTTTTCTTCTTTGTCTGTTTTTAGTGGAGAATTATTGTTGCTGAAATATTTATCAATGAGGCCCACCACTCTAATGCTAGCAGGTAAAGCTACCTCTATCATTTCTTTGGATTCCTTTTTGAGCCTTCCATTGAATGGTTCATATGCTTGGATGATCTGGTCTTCTTTATAGTAAACAATATGCCATCTTTGTTCACTTATTTGTCTCCATAGCTTGGGAAATTTGGAGTTTGGACATGTCAATTGTTAGGTCTTTAGTTTTATCTTCAGATAGAATCTCAACATCTTCGAATGAAAAAGTGGAGAATCTAATGCATCTAAATCCTTAAACTCTCGTTCCTAAATAGGAACTTAAAGAAATATGATAGATTTTGGCAAATAGGGGAAGAAATTCTTCTACTTTCTTGGCATACTCATGGATTATTTGTCCAAGAGCAATAGCATCTTCTATGATCTGTATCTGGATGATTCCAATGAACCCATGGTTTGTCAAAGTAATCTATACCACACTGTTTTTTCAAAAAGATAAATTTTTGGAACATCTTTAAAGAAACCTCTAATCGTTAAGGCATCTCCATTAATCTCAGATAATAACATATTGAAATGTTCAATAATTCCATCACCTTCTATCTGACAATCTTTTGAAAATGGAAGATTATTATGACTAAATGGTATAACAATCTTAGTTTTAAAAGTCTTTTACCGATAATAAAAATTATCAACTAGTCTAGTTTTGGAGGATTAAGAGTCTGAGCATAGCTTAAACTTCTTTTTCATGGGCCGTGTATCTTGTTTCTAGATCAATGAAGGTTCCACATCTATATCTATAAGTTTTTTTCTTTTTTATTTGATGATCAATGGAAAATTATACTGCTCCCCATTGTTTATCAGATACATTTGTTTCTATTTTAAAATGATCTTCAGCATTAGGCAGTTCGAGTAAAGGGATATTCTTGACTTCTTCTTTTATTTCTCTTATAAATTTAAAATCATCTTTAGCCCATTTAAAAGGATTAGTCTTGTTTGTTCCTTTTAATTTGGAAGCTAAGCTTTGTCTTTTTGAAGCAAGGTCTTTAATAAAATCTACAGCACAATTTAGCAATCCTAAAAATGATTGTAATTGTTTTCTATCTTTGTGTTAATCTAGAAATTCAAGAATCTTTTTGGTTATGTTCTGCTAAGAAATTTTTTCCTTTATTGATTTGCATTTCCACAAAGTCTATTTTATTCTAAAATAACTTTATTTTCTTCTCAAAAATAACATTTTCATGTTTATTTAATTCTAAAATAATCTTCTTAAGATGGTCTACATGTTCTATCTCCGTCTTGCTGGCTACACGAATATCATCTATATAAACAAGAAAAAATTCTGAATAAGGTCTAAAAATATTATCCATTAGTCTTTGGAATCCTTGAGTGGCATTCAAGTATCTAAATGGCATCAATAACCATTCATATTTTCCTTGCATCACACTAAAGGTTGTCTAAGTTATACTATCTAGATGCATCTTTATTTGCCAGAATCATGACTTACAGTCAAACTTACTAAATATAATTATGTCTTCAATCAAAATAGTTAGATTGTTTTTGTCTAGTATCTTATAAGAATCAAATTCACAGTTCTTAATAAGGTGTATAGAGTCTATGACCATACGTCATTTTTCCTCCCTTTGGTTCAGACTCATTTTGAACATAAAAGGCAAGGTTATTTTGTTTACTTTTGCTTTCTCTAAAAATGCCTAGATTACGCATTTCATCTATATCTTTTTTGAATTCTTGTTTGTCTTCTTGTGAATATCCTTTCTTATATGTTCCACCATTAATAGTGGCATCTAGTTTAATAGGAATAATCTCACAATAACTTTGGTCTTTATCGCACTTAGCAATGGGATTTTATCCTAAAGTGGGCTCTGCTAATTTCCTAATCTATTATTTTTCTACTTCTATATTCATATTCTTTTGTTTGAATATAGCTTGGACCTTTAATAAGGTTTGTTGGACATGATATAAATTTCTTGTTGTCTAAGCGTTATTTGCTTATAACACTTTTGTTCTGGACACTTATATTTTTTTTGTAAGGGTTTAGCTATTTATTAATCTTCTAATTGGTTTGTAGGTCTAGGTCCCTCATGCTCTGCTGAAGAACTATGATGGGTTGTTAGTCTATAATTAGGTTTGACTTTCATAAGGTAAAAAATAGTTTTGTGATAAATTATATGAGCATTAATGTTAAATTCCTCTTTATCACTAAGTAATATCTTATCATTATACTGAGTATGAGGATGATATTTTCTATAAAGTCTTGTCCTAAAATAATGCTTCCTGTAAAACTAGGATGAGGATCCATTATCCAAGACTCATGATTTACAATTTTGTTAGTATAATTTCCTAATTTAAAATAAATAGGAAAAGTCTGAAAATATAACGTAAATGGTTCTCCATTAGCTACCTTACCATGGATCTCTTTATTACAAACTAGAAAATATTCTTCAAGGAAGCCATTAGCCTTATAAATACTCTGAGAGCATCCTGTATCTATAGAAGCTAAAAGTCTTTTAGGATAATCTTTATGTTGTATGAATAATTCTACAAAACAAGCATGTGGTTTAGTAGATATTCCTAAGTTATTCTTTTCTAAAATAGATATTCCCTTTTGGGGTTTATCTACAAAATCTAATGATGTTAAGTCTTTTGAACTACTATCGGAGCAGTTTTCTTCTAAATCATAGGAAATTTCCTTTTCTTTTAAGTCTTTATTTTCTAGTAATCTCTTAGATATATTTATATTAGTGTCTTTATAATATGTTTTAATATCTTTGTCTATTTGAGCATCATACTGGGTAGTATAAATTGCTCTAAATCTAGTTCTCCGATAATTTCATGGTAGTGTAATTGACAAATAACACAAACCATAAATAATTCTGTTTGTGTAGTCTTAAAATATTTTACACATATAAAATCTTTCTTTTTAAATTTCATTTCAAGTGTACAATAATGTTCTTCATCGTGGTAACATCTAGGTATATATATTAGTAACTCAAGATTGCTAACTGTCCATCTTTCCTTTAAAAGGGTGCTTAATATACACATATACCAAACTTCTTCAAAGTCTATATAATCATATTCATGATCAGTTTGCATCACATATAAATCTAAGGTGTCTTGAGAGCCTTTATACTCATCAATATCACTATTATAGTCTTCCGAATTGGTATCTATGTATACACTATAAATACTAGTATTATCATCATTTTCTATGTCTGATATTTCTATGGCATATAATATATCTAATTCTTCTTTATATGCAAAGTTTAATATAGTATTAATAATCTTAATACTTTCTTTATCTTTCTTTTTAGGATAGTCTTTAGCAAAGTGTCCTTTTTCCCCACAAGTCCAACATTCTTTGGTTGCGATCTTAGTTTGAGCTATTTCTTTTTCTTTCCTCTAATTAGGAAACTTCTTATATTTTTCTTAAAATATCTTCTTTGGTTAAATCTATTTTTCTTATCTCTGAAATTCATATCTCTAAAGGTAGTAGATTATCTGAATTTATACTTTTTTAGAAAACCTAAAGGTCTAGACTTAAACTTATTTTGTTTCCAATTTATCTTATTCATTTTTAATTTCTTATCTTTGGATTCACTACCAAATCCCCATTGGATTGGAGCAATGTCTCTTTTGTCTTTAATTCGAGGAATCTGTTAGAAAGTTTATTCAATTAACTTTCCTTGAGTTATATCTCGTCTTTTAGACATGATATAGTCTTTGGCAAAATGTTTTCTTTCACTAAGGGAGTTATTCTTAATGCGAGCAAATCCCGGCCAATTCCTGTATTCATTAATTAGGATTTGTCCAACAGCTGGTATTTTTATAAAATATTCATCTTTTAAGGTCTCACCAAATTCTTTAATTTGGTAATATAGATGTTCATAATTATTATTATATTCATTAATCTCGTCTAGTTTGCAAATATTAAGAAGAGCTAACTTAGTTTTTGCTAAGTCTTGTTCATTAATTCGAGCTAATTGTCCAGCTCCAATGAATTCTGAAGTAAATAATTGTATATATTCTTTAATTGATATTTCTTTATTATTTTCTTTAATTTCCTCAATCTTATCTAAGGTTTCTGCATCAGTAGCTTGTCTTAGACTATCCAAATAATCTTTCGCAGTACCTCTAATGGATTTCTCTAGGTATTGTTTACATGAACTTCCATCTCATTGTTCATTAGATGCAAAACACATATTCATTTTATTAGCCATTCATCTAAGGCTTTCTTCCTATCTTGTATGTTGTCTAAATTAAGGTATATCCCAACTGGATTTATGACTTGACTGACCATGGTCATAACAGGAGTAAAACTCTTGTCACTAGTTGAAAATTCTTTTATATAATCTGGTTTTGTCTGTACCAATGTATTTGAATATATGTGAATATTTATTCCTATTGGTTTACTAAAAAGTCTAGGAGCATTATTTAGCCTACTAATAGTTCCTATCTCTTGCTTATTATAGGACCTACCTATATAGTTGTCATTAATCTTTCTTCTCCTTCTTCCATTAGTCTTAAGTTTCTAAGAAGTTATTTAGTATTCTTGGGATATCATATTAAATCTATATTTATCTTGGAACCTAACACAATGACTTCTGTTAAGATGTTCTTTAAATGTATTCATGTCCAATTCTGAGGGTTTATATCCAAAGTTTTGGATTCTAGATTTTTCTCTAACTAAGTCTTTTGTTCAAATGATCTTCTAAGTCTAATTACTGGATCTTGTCTTAACAAGCTAGAGCCAGCTTTGCCACAACATTCTCCTTTTGAATGATCATTGATTATGGCTTCTCCCATATTTTTAAATCTAATTTCTTCGGTGTGGGTATTCTTACTAGTAATATTAGGGGGACCAAATTGAATAGTAACATTTCCAGTGACATCATCTTATTTTGTATAGTTTTAGTTTCTTGAAATTTTAGCAATTGCCAAAGGATCTTAGCTTTTTCTTTTATAGGTCCAGTATTCCTAATACTGTAGGCATGATTGTAGTCTGAATTATTTGTTCTAACTTTCTTCATTAAGTCTACCGTTAGGAATTCCAGATTGCATTCCTTCATAGGGGAATTGGGAGAATTTCACATAGCTTTGAAATTCTATATTTATATTAGCATCTGGGATAATATAGTCTCCATAGCCACTAGAATATAAGATTATCTTAAAGGTTTGGCTGTGTCTATGGTTACTCTAAATGTCGGAATGACACTAAAGTATCCTATATTGTCCAACATTTCTAATTGGGATATCCCATTAAGGATTTTCTCAAAATCTTTCCATCTTTTATCCATTAAACAACATAATATGTTGATATTATTTTGAGGTTGATGCAATCCTTGAATTCTCGCTTAAAAAAAGTCCAAAGGTTAGGAATTGAAATTTTCTATCAGTTTCCCCAACTTTTAGCCATTATGAGTGAAAAACTTGCAGCTCAGTATAAGACTTGTCTAACACATGATTTTTTTACAATGACAAGTCATGTTATAATTAGGAGTTTTGGGAGTGGCTCCTTCTTTAAACAAGTATATGTATCTAACTGCCAGAAGTTGTCCATTATGTATAAAATCTTCTACAATTTTCCAATCAACTTCCCATTCTCTCCACTAAAGAGGATTGGTGAAATTTCTTTCCTTCAACCACGTTATAACAATGGAGGATAAATCCATCATTTATGTCCAATATTTGAGCATTGGTGAAGTATTTGGACCATTGAAGTGGATTGGTTAAGTCTTTGGAGCATAAAATTATTATGTCCAATATTTGAGATGGAAATAGCTATCTTACTAGTTTTATCTAATCCATCATTTATGATTCTTCTAGCTATGGTCTTTCCTCCCCTAGTTTCTATATAAGGAGATTCTGTACATTTACACGTGGTTACCTATTTTTGTTCAAGTCTTTTTTCATTTCTTTCTAAATTTACATGTGGTTACCTATTTTTGTTCAAGTTTCTATATTATTCTCTTTTCTTGTATTTTTAGTGATATCTTCATTATGCTTAAGAGAATTACTAATATTTGCAATGTAGTCTTTTACTTGATAATCCTTTTCTTGTTGTTGCCAAAATTCTTATGTTATCCTAGCTTCTATGACTTCTACGATTTTTTCTATTTTATTTAAATGAGTTAGAATAAAATGAGAGTCTAATTCTACCTGGTAAGGTTTATTATATATAACTTAATTCCTTCCATATTTCTTTATATTTTTCTTTTGCTTGGGCTATGTTCAGTTTAAGCTCATTAACAATACGATCCATTTTGGATAGATTATGAATTTCTATATTGTTAAGATAATTGGCCAAATTCTATTGGAATTTAACAAAGTCTGTATAGAAGGTAGTTAACCATTTTATCATAGCTTCTAAATCTAATTGTAGGTCTTTAACAAAGCTACTATAATAATCTTGAGTAGCTACTATTGATGTTGAGACTAAATATATTCTCTCAAGTATAAGTCTTATTCAATGTTCTAAAAGGTGCGCCTAGGCGATGCTAAGGAGCGCCTAGGAATGAGGATTTTTAAAAACACCTTGTATAAGGCCTATGCGTGGGAAAAGGTGTGGTCAACGCGCGTGAAGGCTGGTCAACGGAGCACGTGCACCTAGGTGCATAAGGCGCAAACCTTTTTTAAAAAATATATATTTTTAGAGAAACGACGTCATTTTGCATTAGTGCTATTTTTTTTCTTTTAATATCTTATTTGCGTTAAAAGTTATGGACTTAAAACAAACAACAAATTAACAAAAACAAAATATACACATATCTAAACCATTCCTTTACGATTGTAAACCCTAACTTCACTATGACAACTCTCCTTCCCCTTGTTTTACTCTCCGACAGCTCTCCTTCCCCTCTTTTCCCTCTCCGATAGCAATCCTCATTCTCTCCGGCAAAAAACATGTCCCGTCGAGTTCTTCTCTTATCAGGTTATCCCATTTAGAGTTCAAACTTATTTTTTGTCTTTTTTTTTTATATTTATACACAAATAACCAATTTTTTAAAAGTTTATGCATAAGTTTCTCATTTCTCAACCTCTATGTCAGATTTTTTTTAAAGTTTTTTGTATAACATCTTTTGGAGTTAAACCAAAGAGATGTTTATTTGTTTATCCCATATAAAGTTATTTACAAATTTTTTTTTAGTTAAACCATAAGTATCCCATTTACAGTTATTTACGGATTTTTTTTGGAGTTAAACCATCTTTTGGGGTGACATGGACTTATGGATCATGCATATGAAAAAAAAGGCTACCAAATATACGGATATATTTCAAATTTCAAGGTATGTATTATTTTACTTTGAATTTTGATTGGATGTTTATGCTCATGTTTTTTTTATGTGAGTTATTCTTATATTTCTGCTTATAAATTTGATTTTATTGTTTTACTAGCCTTGGTATATAATTAAAAAAAAAGGAAAAGCGCCATTTAACGCGTAGGCCTGCCTAGGCTCCTAAGGCTTGAGGCTTGGCCTCTACGCCTCGACCACGCCTCACGTCATTTAGAACCTTGGTCTTGATGCTTCAACAGCATTCGCAATCTCATTTTCATTTATCTTATAATAAAATCTATCATCATTTATCCTTTCTAGAGTTCTTTGGTAAACATTTGCGAGGGTCTGAATGGAGAGGTTTTTAGGTACCTCATTCCAGTTTGATCTAACTATTTCCATTAGGAAGATAACTATCTAATCTTGGGATAAGTTTAGCTTGTTCTTTAATGAGTTTGACTAACTCATTTTCTTGGTTTGTATTTAGAATCTTAAGGTCTGAAATTTATTTGTTAAGGACTTCTATGTGACTAGTCTTAGTATTTATATCTTGTAATACTTGTACAAGATTTATTGGGATTTGGCTATCTATTTCTTGTATTCGTTTAGAGATATTTTTTTATCTTTGTTTCTAGGGTTTGGGTGTCATTAAATAGTCGTCTTAAAATAAAGAGAATACACTTATTTTGGTCTATTATGTTGTTGATAGCATTGGCAGTGACTTGTCTACTGTCTGCATCTTTAGCTGGGATATGTTCAATGTGTGGACAACCGTCTATATATGAGGTTAAGCAACCTTTTGGGTCTAAATCAGTTATGGGTATAGGTTAGTAGTCTGGATGGATTTCAAAACTATCTTTGTAAATGCGTGAAATAAATCCCAAAGGCATTAAAGTCCTTTACTATAGGTCTAAAAGGAGCATTTTGGCTCTGATACCAAAATTGGGTTGGGTCGGAATTCAGCGGTTTCCTAAAGCTCTTATATTCTGATACCAATTTTGGGTCTTAAAATATAAATATTTTAAATATATAGCTTGAAATAAGATTTTACTATAAGACAAGAGGGGACCACTAAGGAAAATAAAAAAAAATTCATTGGGACCATGAGGGGACCACTTTTGGGAAAAAGACAAAGTCCACACCGAATTCGTACGGATCCGTCCCCACCAAAGATATATACTATACATATATAATCACGTGAATTAAGTAGAGGAAATTACTTAGTCTATTTATGTAGATATTTATTCACAGACCCCACACTATATAGTATGCATAATATATTATTATCTCTATTTAATAGTGTCACTATATTTGGGATTTGGGGTGTCATGCGTATAGTATAATACCTAGATGAGAGGTGAGATATCTATCGCATATGAGTGCTGATGGAATATATATATGTTGAATTAACTGTACATTTACATCTTAATTTCAGTGAGTTAATACAACTCTGGGGCGCTAACCCAAATTATAAATGTTTTCTACCCCCAGGTTTGCCTAGGCAAGGATAGCGGGAATGACTAGAGATCGGCATTTCTATCACACTTTGCTACTCGAAAAAATCACTTTATTGACTCTAGGATAGGTTGCTACTCTTTCTAGTCTTTCATTTTAGATATTGTATGACAATTTTAGGTTGAATTTGTTTTATGTGGATGTTAATGATGACTTTAATATTATTGTTGCAGTAATGGTTTGAATCAGTTTCATGCTGCATACAGTTTTAAAAATAATAAAACATTTTATATATCGATCAGATGTTAAGAATGATATAAATTGATAAACAAGCCTCATCCACGGTGTACTGTGTCTGACCAACCTTTACGTGAAAAATGAGGGTTGTTACAATCACCCATGTAGTTTCCTTGAAAACAAACACTCAACATCCTTGGGTATTGGATTATGACTAGATACATGATCCCCCCCTCTTAATAAGGAGACTTCTCAATTCTGGTGGAACTCGAATGTCTAATCTCGTGGCATTATGGGAACAATTTTTTATTTATTTCATAATGGTTATGAGAAATTCAATTTTTTAATTTTTTTGTTAGTTTCTCCAATTGGTCTTCAATATGGCTCGAGTTTCATGAGTACCTGTAAATTGAACAGTTGACAACTTTTTTTAACACAATAGAATTATAAAATTAAAAAATATCCCCTTTTTGCCTTAAAATCACTGTAATACCGTGTATTTTTCTAGAATAAATAATAAAACTATATTTTTGGGATAAAATAAAAATTTGTGGAAATTGAATTTAATTGGTGAATTTAATGTTTAATTGTGGACATCTGATCCGTTGTAATGTCGTAATTATGTGTGGTTGATATTCGTGATGCCAATAATTATAACAATTGCTTGTGTAGTAGAAAAAAATTCATAAATGATGGGTGACGCGATTATAAAAATGTAATGTTGTGATAAAATAATTGGGACATATTTCGGGAAGTATACGGGCTCGTTTTGGTGTTTTAAATATTTACAAATGGCCCCATGGTATAGGCATATAAGTTGGAAGACTTTTAGGCTAGTCTGGTTATGGGTTTGAGCCCTTTTGTGGGTCCAATTTTTGGGAATTTAACCCAACTCGGGATTAAGGAACTAATTACCTATATTAAGAAGTTAATAAACTCCCTGGAGATCATCTAGGAGTCCTAGCCTACACCACTGTGTGTGTGTGTGTGTGTGTGTGAGAGAGAGAGAGAGAGAGAGAGAGAGAGAGAGAGAGAGAGAGAGAGAAGAAGAAGAAGAAGAAGAAGAAGAAGCCACAACAAGAAATTAAAGAGGAATTCAAAGGGGGATTTCACCAATTACGTATCAAGGCAAGAATTTTCTTGCTCAATTTAATTTTCAATTTTCTTATCGATTCATTGTAATGACCCCATATGATTTTGGGGTTTTAGGTTTAATTTTGATGATTAAATGTTAGGAATTAATCTTATGCATGTAGAGGATTAATTGGAACGTAGGGTGTTAACCCAGAAATCTAGGAATCGAATTCTTGAAATTTAATTATAGATACCTTAGGGTTCTTGGAGTAGATTTGGAGACATCTTGAAATCACATGCTCTTTACCATTACATGTTAAACACCTTAACCTTGCCATATACCCTGGTTTGGCCTCTTAATCCTGACGGGTGTTACTCAAGACTCATCCATCCATGTCGCACATACAAAACACAAAAAATTTCCTTCAAGAAGCAGAGACGCCAGGCTTCCCTCCTTAGGACTAATGCTACCTATCCGTCACTGGTAAACACAATTATCGTAAATCAAGGCCAAGTTACTTATCTTGACACTTATCATTAGTTACCAACCTATCATATCTAGGCCTCCAAATTTTCAATACGCGGTAACTAACTTCAGTTTCTTAGATCACTCTCATCAATTGAAACACAACACTCACATATTTTTAAGCATTAAACTCCCGAACCATTACTACAACCCTTATCACCATCTACATGATCCCAATCATAATCATTCCAATGATACCTCAATTTTCAAGCATTACCCATGCATACTGATTTCCCTCACTAGTGTCACTGTTAACCATACAGGTAGCACACCCAGGTGCTATCATCAAGTTTAACCCTTTGTCCCGAGTGCTACCTTTAAATGTCATGACAAACATCATTATATTCTAATTCTATCAAGTGCTCCACCTAGCATTGATCAACTTATTTCCAAAATTACCCTCGAAGGTCATATCATAACACATACCTATAAATAAAGACGTAACATTAACTTCAAGGCACAACCACAAATCGACGTGATCTAACCACACTATAATCCTCAATGATTTACCATCACTTATGAACAATCCAATGTTCCTATGATTTCCAAGTACTTTATGGGTGATGACATTAAACTCGGTCATCTCTCAAAAGAGCCTATATGTCTACCATGAGAGACCACAAGTCATATCATGCCCTATGCTATATAACCTGGAGTCTACCATTACGAATGTATATCACCACGTAAACCTTGATGCAATAATAATTCCCAAAGGTCTCGAGGAGAGACACTATGGTAATATATAATACCCAACCTCAAATTCACTATTACTAGGGAAAGTCTACCACTCGCATTAACAACTCGCTAGATAAATCTTAGCATACATCTCCAAGGAATTTTCAATACGGATTCACATGCCTATCCAAGTTGCTAACCAGAAGTCAATCTCGCTTAATTCTCAACGGTTGTTCAACCTCGACAGCTAAATTTCCCCATTAATTAAACATCATACTATGTGCTACCCTATCACCTGACACAACTATGTATTTTTGTTAGGATGAGGGACGTCGATTATTGCCTAGAAACACCGAGGCCCATACCCATGAATGCCACAAGGGATCCTATTTCTCAGTGTCATGCCATAATCACTAAACTATAAATTAATATCATCCAAATCTTGGTAGGACACCGGAAATTGGGTATTACCTAAGGGAAGGCTCACCTTAGTGACGCCGCAAGGGGTCCCATTGATATGGAAAATATAGCACCCTATCGCGGACGTTACTCAGACATTCATAGAAGCTTATAGGCCGCGTCCCTACTTAGCATAGGGTGCGACCTTACTCAGCTCCAGTACAGGATGCAACACATACCACTTGGCCTTACATACATGCCGCAGCCTTATACTATAAGGTGCGACACCCACAACTTTAGCCTCGTGCAGGATGCAGCCTTCTGCTATGCTGGATGCAGCCTTATACTATGCAGAATGCGGCACTCAATATGCCTGACTTACAGGCCGCATCCCCCTCATTCATAGCTTCTCTAGAGTTAATATGTGTTACGTGCTTAAGGCATATGACACAACTGCCATACCTCCTATAAATAAAGCTCCACACCTCGAGATAGAGGGGATGGGGTAATACCTGGTGAAGCCTTGTCAAACTCTCTCTCTACATAACCTCAACATACAGCTTGGGGGCTACTCACCTCCATCGTAGTCACACCTCCGACACTCCCGGAACCGCTATGGCCATGTACTCTCCTTTATTCTCATACTTGTACGCCTCTTCAGGCTTGATTATATTATAAAATGCTATGCATATAATGTGAATGGAGAAACACAGTGGACGTAGGCCTATTTTAGAGGATGAACCACTCTATACCTTATCTTCTCTCTCTTTTTACTAATTCTATCCGTTTATCATAATTTACACTTGATTTGATGGTACGAGAAAGACTAGTGGACGATTTCTTGTATCATCAATTTGGCACCGTCTATGGGAAACGAGGTATTTCAATCCTGTTTCTATATGTTTTGGGTTCTTAAATACCTTATTTTATTTATGGAGATTCTTTGGATCATCATCTCACGAGTAATGTTTTGGTTATTGAGCTTTATTTTAGATTTACCCCATAATTGGGTATTTTATATATTCAGATCTTCTCTTGGGTCTTAATTTTATGACTTTAGATCTATTTTTCATACCCCTGTGATATCATTCCATCTAGATAGTGCTGAAAAACATGATGGCTTTAGCCCTAAAAAGATGAATGATTAGGGAAAGACTGTATGTACTCCATTTTTGTTGTTCTTGACCTAGGGTTTATCATTGAAACCATGCCGTTTTGTGCACCGTGAGGGTGTTCTCTCATTAATAGACCCTAT
The DNA here is from genome assembly GCA_949130495.1 of Sambucus nigra. Taxonomy (NCBI): domain Eukaryota; kingdom Viridiplantae; phylum Streptophyta; class Magnoliopsida; order Dipsacales; family Adoxaceae; genus Sambucus; species Sambucus nigra. The sequence continues at coordinate 40,016,146 of OX422210.1, read as the reverse complement.
TAGGTATGCTCTTCACGTGTTGGGAGAGAAAAACTCAATTTCTGGGTTTCTATTTTGGGATTGCTCCATTCACTGCCTACGCAGGGATGTGGCTTGGAAGTTCAACTGCCTCTCTTGTCGTGGCCCCTACTAGTGCAGTTTTAATGCAGAAGATTCAAAATATTAAGGAATGAACTCAGGTAGTCTCCATCTCAACCTTGGTGAATATCATTCAAAGGCCATGGTAGTACACCTATGTGCCTTATTGGCCGCAGCCTCAACAGAATATCATGCAACAGTTCAAATGCTGCATCCCAATTTCCTACTTGATTACTCCAATATTTTTGAGATTACTCACTTCTATTCGTTTTGTCTCAGATTATATATTTTGTAAAGACTAACAGAAGCGGAAAATGGAAGGAGAATCCAGCTAGAGCACAGAAGTCAAATAGGTGATTGTGCAGCTGTACAATCACCTCAACCATCTCTATGACATCCATACCTCACTCCAAACCCAATTTAACTATTTGACTCAGAGGGTCCTCATGCTAGAGGCCACGACCTCATCCAATGTGGGTACGGGACCCAAGTTCATTGCCTCAACAGCCTTCGCTATAGCGGCGGTGCCAGAAGTTTCATTCGCAAAAGAGGTCAGCAGGAGCTAGAAAAGGAAAACAGAGAAGGCAGAAGAAAGCAAGAGATCTAGGCTTACACTCCATTGGCCTTCCCAATTGAAGACATCTTTGAGTCCATAAAAGAGGATAAGCTGCTGAAATAGCCAGAGAATCTTAAAGTTCCACACCACAAGAGGAACAAAGCCATGTGGTGCAAATTCCATCTGGACAAAGGCCATTACACTGAGCAATGCTATGCACCAAAGGATAAAATTGAAAGGTTGATTCGGTAAGGGATGCTGCAGAGATTCCTCAGAGATGTTTAGGAGATGCAGTCTAGTCTGACAGGCCACGTGCCTATTTTGCATGCTTATGATTTATATTTCATCCATTTCTATTTCACATTGAAACCCTTCTTACGCTGTTTTAAATTAAACTTTGTATTATCCTTACAAAGCCATATATATATATATATATATATATATATATATATATATATATATATATATATATATATATATATATATATATATATATATATATATGAAATCAAGTTCACTCTCATAGTGCCATGTTTTGATTCTCATTTCTATGAAATGTCATCTTATAAAAGACCATTTTGTCTTAAACAGATCTCGATTCAAGATAATATGTTATATCGAGAATGACAATATCTAAATGGTCCCACAACGCCTGTCAAGATGCCTGATTGACCGAAAGTAAGTGACAATTGAAAATGGCAAAAGAAACTATTGAGATCAGCTATCTATATTGGTCTGCAACATCACTCACAAGGGCTTACAATGCCCGTTCTTAGCTTTCAGGATGCATCATAAGAACCTGGGGCTTATAATACCCGCTCTTAGCTTTTGGGATGCGTCATTAGCCCTGGGAGGATACTCCCTTAGTAAAAATCATTAACTTGGTGGATATAGACGAAACATAATTGACTTGGTGATCTCATATTAGCTTGGGGAAGCTTCATAATACCTAGCCCAAGAAGGCCTGAAAATAACCCACAAGGGCCGGAGGCTTAATCGTCTGCAGATAATCCTATATTTGAATGGGTTAAAGAATTAATTATCTGCGGATAATCCTATTATAGCTTGGGAAGGATTTATATATATCCACATAAGCTTGGGGAAGCTTTATAATACCTAGCCGCGGGGGGGGCCTGATAATAACCCAATCAAAGTGACTAAAGGAAAGCTATAAAAGGCAATAAAAATGACTAAAGGAGGATATGTGTTGTGATCACGAACCAAGCATGGCCTCAATTTCCTGAAAGCCTTAAAAGGTGTCGCAACCTTGTCAGTATGGCTGCAACCATTAAGTGAATTCATTAAGAAGACGTGACAGACAAGGGCATGTAGGATTATTAACCTACCATAGCCCTGTTCAAGAAAAGTGATATTTGGATTAGGATCCAGTTATAAAGCTACAGCAAAGGCCATAGCCAGAAAGGGCATTAAAACATTCAAAGGTGTTGCGACCCTGTTCCAGAAGTATCCTATATCCATTCCCAATAAATTTGATTAAAAGAAGAGACCGCAGCCACCATCAAACATGCCAGATTGCAATAATATACAAGAATACAAGTTTAAAGTCCAAGGTGAAGAAATCTGGACGTAGCCTATGTGAAGAAACCATTTATACTATGGTGTCGTGACCTTAATATATTAGCCAACATTTAATCAAGCAATTAAGAAAGAAATTAAGTTTTGAAGCATCGAAAGTATAGAATATGCAAAAGTGGTTGAAGCCTTGATAATAAAGTTATAAGCTAAAAATATTGGCAAACCAGTGTTAAGATTACAAACAAAAGGATGCATCCATTCAAAGAGGAAATAAAAAGATAAAGAGGTACACAGCCCTAAGATTCAGCATCGTCAACTTCATCTCCCTCTTTTCCATCCACAATCGTCATGGTCTCTTTGTCAGTTGCCGCTGCCTCAGCCTCTGCCCTTAACCTTACTTTTTCCTTTGCCGCGACCTTGATTGTGATGCTCAGTATCACCAAGACCCCAGGCAAGAATTGTCTCTTTAGTCTGGGAAGTTCTTTATAACCCTATGCCTGAGATCTTGGTAGCTACGGAGATATGATATATTGTTGATGAGGTAGAAGTCCTTGGAGCCCTTGAATGACTCCACAGTGATGTCAGTGGCCAACTGAAGGGATGCGATATGGTCCCCCTCTATTTTCTTAATTACTGTGACATGGGCTTCAGCATCGTTGGCAGCCTTAGTTTCCAACTACTCGTACTTCTTTTGTAGAAGTCCAAGCTTACTATTGGAAAATTCCGCAGCTTTGTGAAGCTTTCGCAGTCTGAGATTGGGAGAACTTGAGGGATTCTGCAGCCTGTTTAAAATTTTCCTCAGCTTCCTCCTTGGCTTTTGACGGCATCTTCAAGGTTTATCTCAGCTGCCTAAAGAGCCGCGATAATAGACTTCTTGTCAGCTTCAAATGAAGAATTCCTTGCACTTTCCAGGTCAGCGGCATGTACCCTATCTGCAGCCTCTTTTGGCTTGTACAAGGCCTCAAACTTCATCTTCTGAGAAATCATGATGTTCGCAGCCTGCAAAAAGAGAAGTTAGGAGAAAGATACGAAATGTAAAAATAGAGCTGAGAAGGTACTTGCACTTACCCTCAAAACACTATGGAGAGCATAATCCTCCAAGTTATCGTGGTCTTCATCCATGAGTCTATCAAGGTCCGCGGCGTCTGGGACCTTCTTCATCCGGTGGGCAACCCTCGCGGTCGTGTCCTAAGAGGATTCAGGGTTGGGATGCCTAAGTTGTGGCCAGAACGACCATTAAAACAAATGCTGGTGCGGCATTGAGGAAGCGCCAGGTTAGCATTTATTGTGACAATTGGTGGTGGGGGGGGGGGGAATTTGAATGGATAAGGGCATCAGACAGTGACATCAACCCTTCTGTGGCTAGATTGGCCCCTATGTCGTCATCAAAAGTACCCTCAGGCCTTTCATGAAGACCCTCCTCAACTAAGAGTTAGGGCGCTACAGGGATCGTTTATTCCGCAGCCTGATTTCGTTCACTTGAAGGGACCTTGATCTTGGACCTCTTCTTTTTCCTCTACCTAGTAGTGTTGTTGAGGACAATTGCGTCCTCATCCATCTCTGCCAGTAGGGAAGCCAAGATCTCCCTATCAATGTCCTCACCTGAAAGAACAAATGCAATCGTAAAAATTTGGTTTAAAAATAATTGTCGCGGAACAAATTATTGGTAGAGTTACTACCTTCTACGACAATCTCTCTCGGAATAAATTTGTTGGGGAAATATCCCGCTTCAAATATAGAGGCAGAAGTTACAAATATGCTAAACTTCTTCTCCTTAGCAGGAACTGCAGCGGCCTTGGTAACCCTTTTTTCTTGTCGTTTGCTCAACTGCAATTGTCAAGAACTGCAGAAAAATACAAAGGTTAGTACGGAAGCAAGGTGGAGAATAATATGCAACTATAAAGAGGGGACGTGACTATAATTGAAAAATTACCTAGTTTGGAAGGATACCCCCCATTGCCACAACATCCTAAATTATCTTTCCCTCTCACTCTCTTTAGGGTGGATCTCCCACCCCTCTCCGAAAATGTAGAAGTATTTGCCATTTCAGTTCTTTACACTAGTAGGCCTCCCAGAATAAAGGGTCTCATCCCTGTTGTAGACTGAGAAGTTGTAGTACCCCATAAACTTTACAGAATTTTCCTTGGGGCGATAGAAGTGGAAAAACTCCACGGGAGTAACATCTCTCTTGAATTTATTTTTCCATAATATGATAACTGCGAGAATGGCCCTCTAACCATTGAGATCTAATTGGGATGGGGATGACCTCATTGTCTGAAAAATTCTCCTAATGGGAACAGGGACGGGCAACCGCAACTCATAAATGAAGGCGTGCAAGGGGAAGCAGACCCCATCATCAGTAAGCGCCATACATGGTCTTTGTTCCACGGCAGGTGCTGAGCATATCAAATTCTTTAGAAATTCAAAGGCCTCAGCTACGTGATCAACCCATTCTTGGGTCATTGTGTTGCGGATGCTAAGTGCAGCATGAGGTCTCTCAGCTCTCCCAGATGTGCCAACAGGTTCGTCCCTAAAGTTAGATGCACCCCCTATCGCGGCATTATTGTCTACGTCCATTGGTTGGTTACTAGAATTGGCCTCTTCCTCCATAACCGCAAAATCTGAATATGAGTCTAGTACCATGCTGTTGGGGCAATCCTTCAGTTGACAAGGCCCTACTGATTTCAAAGGAGGCACTGGAGGAAGTTTAGGAGGAGAGGATCCAAAAATTTTTCCCCAAAACTTCTTAAAACTTCATCTGGGTCAAAGTTCATATGGCTGCAACAGTACCTGAAAGGTAGAGAGTCCACAATTAGGTGTCGCAACCAGTATGGTGTTAAGGCTTCTCAGAGGCCGCGACAGGAGAATAATATCTAAATAATACTATCAATATTGTCTAAGAACAAGAGTTGGGTTCTAAAAACCCTAGAAGTTAATTATCGTCGCGATATGTTATTTTGGGGAAAGGTGTTATTTTCTTACATGCCGTAGTCACTAAACTATGGGCTAAACTACCGTGGACTCTAATCTGAGAACCAAAAGTTGCTACAGGCCGTAGCCTTTATGTAATACTAGCAGCAACCTTTATTAACTACATGCCGCAGATGTTTCTTAAACTATTGGGAGGTTATATTCACTAAGAGCAACCCTAATTTACTAAAGGGATTCTGTTACTCCGCGGCTACGCACTTAAACAGGTTATAGTATTTAGTTTGGGAAAGTTCAAAGATCAAAGACCCTAGAATACGAAGAGCCCCTCTCAAGAATGTTAAGAAAAAATCGATTACCTAGTTCAAATTTACACAATTACGTATTATCATATGGGTTCGATCAGTGGGGAAGTCAGTAGAAGTAAACACAATTGCAAACCAAGAAAACACGATTGCAAACCTATTTCTATCATGTGAAGATTTAATTCAAGGTTCAAGAGAAATTATATTCATATAAAGAGATGAAAATTCAGTTTATAATAGATATGAGAGTCTAATTCTCATAAGAATCCCAGTTAACATGATTTACAACATGACGTTCCTATCGATCGGATGGAGTTTTGGAATGGAAATCGAAGCAAATACTTAAAGAGAGTGAAAAATGGTTAGAAAATTACCTGGAAACGAATAAACCGATAGTGCTCAACCTCAGAACCACCACACGCAGCTATCGAAAGTCACCGAAAAAAGCAAGAGGGCGAACAAACAGAGTTTAGCTATCGATGTGCTCTCAAAGATTTGCAAAACGTATTGAAGTCCATTACCGAAATAATTTATATAAGAGGGCGCGGGAAGATAAGCATCTCCTTGGAGGTACCGCGGCACCTTAAGAGGACTGGACTACTCAGCCGCAGCCCCAATCGCAACCTCTTGGCACTATGGTTTAGGGGCTTATTGATATGGCAAATATAGCACCCTTCCGCGGACGTTACTCAGGCATTCACAGAAGCTTATAGGCCATGGCCCTACTCATCACAGGGTGCGGCCCTACTCAACTCCAGCACAGGGTGCGGCCTTGCTCACCTCCAGTTAAGGGTGAGACACCCACAACTTTAGCACATACCACTTGGCCTTACATACGGGCCGCAGCCTTATACTACAGGGTGAGACACCCACAACTTTAGCCTCGCGCATGATGAAGCCTTCTACCATGCTGGATGCATCCTTATACTATGCAGGATGCGACACTCAATTTGCCTGCCTTATTAGCCGCATCCCCCTCATTCACAGCTGCTCCAGACTTGATGTATGTCACGTGCTTAGGGCACGTGACACAACTCACATACCTCCTATAAATAAAGGTACACACCTCGAGATAGAGAAGATGGGGTAATACCTGGCGAAGCCTTGTTAAACTCTCTCTCTACACAACCTCAACATACAGCTTGGGGGCTCCTCACCTCCATCGTAGTCACACCTCCGACACTCCCGGAACCGCTACAGCCATGTACTCTCCTTTATTATCATACTTATATGCCTCTTTAGGCTTGATTATATTGTACAATGCAATTCATATAATGTGAATGGAGAAACACAATGGACGTAGGCTTATTTTAGAGATTGAATCACTCTATACCTTGTCTTCTCTCTCTTTTTACTAATTCTATCCGTTTATTATAATTTACACTTTATTTGCTGGTACGAGAATGACTAGTGGATGATTTCACGTATCATCACCCATTATAACACATCACCGTTCATTTACTTACTACCAAGTCACCACAATTATCTGGGTTCACTTCTAGGTTACCTTGATCCTCAAATTTGTCTAAACTCATATCATTGTTTAGGTACATAAATTGAGACGTACTAAATTCAAGCCCACAACCAAGGGACCAAATATGTTCTCACCACGGGACTAACACTTACAAACACATTAGCTAGTCACTTAATTTCAATCGGGAAATTCACAAGCTTTCCAGCTAAGTCGCAATGAACATTACAAGACGCCATTGCTACTACTAAGGCTTATTTGTAGGATACAGGACACGACGTATAACTCGTACACCCTAGGTATACACTACTAGTGTCACTAAAGATCCTATTCATCAAATGTTGCATTACTCCTTCAATCACTACTCCAAAGGTTTACTCCCTTACCGCTATAGCTCCTCATTGTCGCTTATGTGACCTTACTCCAAAGGCCAACAACTCTAATCACGACTCATAAGGTACATCCATCGGCTAATGACCGCTAAGGGTCCCACCCACAAAGAATGCATCCTGTTAACTAAGACTAGATGTACCAATTACTAAGTGTTGATCGACACAATTTTACATTATCACCAAATTTACCATCAACCACGGTATTAGCCCCAGGATCAAATTTGCCTAATCATCACATTGATATTGACCTCTCACTTGAGTCACACCCAAGTATACATATAATTTAAATCACAGATTCCTATTAGACAGTTATGACGCTATAAAAATCAATCCCTACCGTCAATTAACCACAATTTGGTGCCACTTACCCATTGGACGTCATCTTATTCTATCAATTTCTCCAAAGTCTCTATGTACAAAAAGTTGGAACACAAACACCTCACACTACTAACCTCGGTGTCACCACCTATTGGCATAAATGGACACCCATAAATTATTAACACACTTAATTAGAAATGCGAAAGAAATTTATACAACTATCTTGATCGTATGCCACATGGCACTAATTTACTTATTGTGCTAACCTCTTTGACTTCACCGTCAAGGACACAAACCCTAACGTCACCAAACTAGCAAGACTGGTCCCAACCAATACCTACGTCAAAAGATGTAATACCGACCTCACCATGTCATACCCAAAAGGAACCTTGAACCTAGAGCTCTGATACCATTTTTAATACCCCAACTCATATTTATAGGTTATCCGTGAGTCAACCCAATCTGAATCGAGTAGTTAGGTGTAAAGTGCAATGGAACAACCTAACTAATGTTGCTAGTCCAGTTTTAATTTAATTATCATTTCACTTGTTAGCATGGGATTCCAGTTTTAAGGTAAACTGCGTGAGGGACCCATGGGGAGCACACCGAACTCCAAGAGCTATTGACTTTAACACAAATAAAATATACTTACTTGTAAAAAGTCCTCAAATTAGGGAATCACTCCCAACTTGCCGTAACAAAGTGGGATGTGAGCATATGTCCAGTGGAATTTATATGAGCGGTATAGAAACAAACAACAGGAAGGAATATTCACACACTACAACCACATGCATGCGAAAATATGTATATATCTACATATGTATACCTTCGGAAATTACACATGCGAATGCATTGACCGTTTTACTTTCGAGAATCTTACTTATTCAGATTAATTCACCTTAATCTAGTACAAACTTCCTTTGTCTATACTTAGCATTTTCACCTTTTTTAACACACCCGGTTCAACACTTGAAACCATGACACTTCATTTAATTAAAACCATTCATTTATCGAAATTCACCATTTTTATTCATTCCAATAATCTTTAGTATTTTCATTGAAAATCACCATTTCAACACATGCAATCCCCGTGATAGAAAATACTTATTTAATCTTTAAAAACACCCTTTTGCAACACATTCCTGTGTTAAATATGGGTTTAACCATTAGATTTCTTAACCACCCATTTATTCATTCACTTTAATCCTTTTTCATCCCTTTATGGACATGAATAGATTTACGCATTTACTTGTCCATTTCACCTTTATTGGAACACTTATTACATTCATTCAAGTTAGGTTGCATTAACACATTTTACCACACAACCCATTTTTTGATATGTTCCATATTTCTTTTATCTTTTCTCGGAATCTTCCAATACCGCATACTTACATGAGCTCTACACCGACGGCTATGTGCACTATATGATCTGGCCAGTGGTTTAAGGCTTTTCACCCAAGGGCTCTGGGTCCTTATTACTTTATCTCTATGTCATCCGAGTACCTTTAACGTCTGTTAACATTTTACAAATGTTCATAATATTTACTTTCCTTTTTACCCAGCCAAAGCCAAAATTCGGGACTTTACAGCCCCAATTTACGTTACACTTGAAAATTTACCATTTTGTGTCCTTTACACTTTAACCTTGATTTTTATTCAAAAAATCATATTCATTTAGGACGACTTTGTGTAACACCCTTTCCAGTATTTTTATTTCATAAAAATGTTTCACTTTAAGTAAATTTATCATTTTACCCATTTGTTTCCAAAATCACTGTTTACTCCATTTCTTAAGTGTCAATTTCGCCCAAAATACTATTAACTTATACACACCAACTTATTAAGTATTGTAACCCTTTAACACCTTTTTACACTTGGATTAATCGTTTTACTTGATTGGACATGCTTTTACACCTTTAACTCCCTTTTAATTTCATAAGTGTTAATATTTCACAACATTAGTAAGTTATACTCACTAACCATTCCATGTTTGCCCATTAACACATAATTAGTGCTTTTTACCAACATTCATATTTCTTTACTTCTTAATTCAATAAATACATTTATACTTAAGACTACTTTTATAAGAAAATTTCCATTTCTTTTATTTAATATGTAGTCATTTAACTTCATACCCACTATGTCTTTTAGTCCTAATTACACATACTTTGAAGACTAAAATTTTAACTTTTATTATGTGATGTTTTAAGCCAATTAAATCTTCTTTAAACTAGGCAAATGCCCATTTATTCCTAAAGTCTCCATTTTGCAAGAAACTTAAAAATATTTATTTTCTAAATATTTTGACAACATTGATATCTTTTTACTAGAAATACACATAAATACCATTTTCTTACATTTTTATTCCATAAAAATGTCCATTATTTCTTTTTACAAGAAATACACATAAATACCATTTTCTTACATTTTTATTCCATAAAAATGTCCATGAATAGTATTATGAATTTTTGTCTAATTTAAAACACACTTTTAAACATTTTATTTGAAATCCATTTGTTCATGAAGTCATAAGGATCAACCAATAAACTCCATGGATGCAAACTATCAAAAATCCAACATATACTAATATATATAAATAATAATCTGAAACTTGTACACAATAGCAAACATAAACCAAGGTTAGTAAACTCACCTCAAAGAGCTCTAGAAATGGTGGAGGAACCCCCCCTCCCCCCCTCTAAGGGTGGCCTCAAGGGGATCTCTAAAATCCCTCTAAACTTGCCTCCATCATTACTCCAAGATTGCTCCACACAAAGCCTAATGAGATTGCTTCTTCATTCTTCAGAACACCCCTCTTCAAATACCCATCAAAACGTCTCAAGAACATCATCTTCTTTCTCTAACAAGTTGTCCTAAGGTTTATAAGGGAATTTGGGAACTTGGTTGTGGTCTTTAGTGGTGGTTAATTGTGGATATATTGGTGTGGGTAGATTGTTATAGCGCAAATAAATCTGGCCAGAAACATCTCCTATGGAAGTTTAAGTTTTAGAGAGAGAGAGAGAGAGAAGCTACTGAAAATGGGGTGAGAAAATTAACTTTAGCACCTCACCTCTTATTCTTTATACACTACTAAGGAAGCCTAACACCTAAATAACCTGGTTCGGACCTCTTAACTGATCAACAACTCAGTAATACCCAATGAACAAAATGTGATGCTAAAAAAATATACTTCCCGCCGTGGGTTGTACCTGAGACGTGTGGTTGACCGGCTTAGGGACCCCGATCGACCGAGTTGTGTGGAAAAACCCTCGTTTTTTGAAGTGTCAACCCTATGATATTTTCATACATATTTTTAAAACCCCAACTATTCGGTCAAACTATTTTTTATTTCTCACCAAGACACCTAAAAAAATTGCGCAAGGTCCATCTCATTGTGTCACATACCATCACAATGTTACATTAAATTAACCGTGTTCGTGTCACGTTCGTTTCTCGACTGATTCCCGTCGTACACCAGTATATTTGCGCCAACTACTTTAACACGGTTATTTATCCGTGCGGACCATGCCAAGTAAAGTTTTCTTGTTAACCCCTATGCATGACGCGTCTCTTTATGCACAATTCTAGTTCAGTCTTTTGTATTTATTTCCTTAATAATTTCTCCGAATAAGCTATTTAAATTATAATTAAAATATTTATTTCTAGGGCAGGGTATTACATCGGTTTGTATGGATTACAAACTTATAGCATGTTCTTTTTTGGGTTAAAAAAATTAATGTGTAAGTTAAAATAAAATAGATAGCTAATCATTTTAGCACCCGATTCCCCATTGCAACTCGAATCAGACGATTGGAACTCGAATCGTACGATTCTTTGGACCCTTTTGAATCTTCTGCTGATTCAAATCATTATGCCTCTTAATCAAATTGAATCGTACGATTCGACTCATGAATCAGATGATTTTAATAACTATGTCTAATACCCCAAGAAAGCTAGGAATGGCTTCTGAATATCCCGAGATAGTCGTAGGTGGCTTGAAAATGCCCAGCCAGGGGAGATGTGAAAATACCCCACATCGATGGGTGGCTTAAAAATACCTAGCTAGGGGAGGATTGAAAATACTCTACAACTATGGGTGGCTTGAAAATACCCAGCCAGGGGAAGCTTGAAAATTCCTCAAAACAGAGAATCGAAATGCAAAAGCTAACTTTAGTTCATGCACCGCAACCTAGTGAAGAAACCTAATGTGTGAGCTGTGTACTTAGAGTCCACGGCCAGGGCATTCAGTTCCTAAAAATCACATGTTATTATTACTGCGATAGGCATCCTGAAGTTCTAGAAGCAAATTTCAAAAATCAAGGTTTTCTTGGTAATAGGTCGTAGTCAGCTATTAAAAGTACACAAGCCACTCATGTAAAGGCATTATAAAAAGCTACAGAATTATATTAAGATCTATATATATTTATGATAGAAATATAAAAAGCTGTAAAGGGCTAATATTGCTTAACAAAGAGTTACAAATTGTTCAAACGATTACAACTATATAGGAAAGAGAGGAGAAATTACAAAAGCTCAAGATTGAGCATTTTCTTCTTCTTCTCCTTCATTATCATCTACGTCTGTGACTGTCTTAGTTTCTTTGGCTTCAGATGCCCCAGCATCTTCTCTCTGCTTCCTGGCCATTTCGTTTGCGGCGTGGTGTTCCTTAATGCATAGTGTGTGATCTACATCAGTTAATCTCTAGTTTTATTTATTCTCTCTGGTATTAGGGTAATTTTTGGCAACCATGTGCCTTATTTATTTGTAGCCACGGTTATAGGCTCTATTTTGCAAAAGGCAAAAATCTTGTGAAGTTCTGAACTAGGCCAAGACATCCTCAGCTGCCTTCTTTAGTGTCGCGACATGGTCATCATTCAATTATCAAAAAATTACGGTATGCTCAACAGTCAACCTCTTCAACTCCTGAGCATGGATTTGTACCAAGCCTTGGGTTTTTTAGTTAAAATTATTAAACGTCTCCTCACCTTCCGTAACCATCCTGACAGCCTCTAAGCATTTAGCTTCAATAACTTTTAGGGCTTTTGTGGCCTCTTTGAGGTTCAGTTCGATTTCATTTTTGACCTTTATTACGGCCTTAACTTTGGCCTCAGCATCAAGATTTTGGGCTTGCAGAGCAGCCTTCGCGAACTTCTTCCCAGCTTGAAATGAGGATAACTTGGCAACCTCCAGCTGGGACTGGCGATCGCCTTATGTATCCCTATACAGTTTATATAGGCCTTTATACTTGGACCTTTGGGTCATTGTGGCCTCTATATCCCAGAGAAGGACATGGCAAGTGTTAGTAGCAAAATACAGAAAAGTAAGTGATAAGTAAAAAAGAATGGAAACTTACTCTCAACAGGAGGTAATGAAGGGTTTATTCTTTTAGGTCCTTTGAGTCGTCATCGACCAGAAGCTTTAGGTCAGCAGCGTTCGTAGACCTTATCATCAGTGAGATTGCGGTGGCAGTTGTGTCCCTTGGAGATTTGGGGTCAAGCTATCTTAAACGTGTTTGTGGACGCCAATCTGTAGCTATTTTTTTGCCTACTTTGGGGTGGGTAAACTGACATTAACCGCCATAGTCATTAGCTGTTGTTACTAAAAAACTAATATGTTGATTGGGCTCACATGCCCATGGTCATCCCCTTAATAAGGAACATAGACGAACTGCAACTATGTTGGCGGCATCATCATCATCAACTAGTGGGGGGTCTGTAGCATCCATCTCTATTTGGGGCCATGAGAGGCCCTGCTACAACTTCAGGAATGACCTTTTTGAGAAAAAACATCCTTGGCTTCCCTCTTCCTCTTTTTATCCTTCCTTCGCAGAGTTTGGTTAAGCGTTTGGATGGTATCTTCCAGCTTGTCCATCTTGAAAAGAAGAAGATCTCTGTCAATCTCTATAGTGGCTGGTCCTTTACATTAGTACTAAAAAAAATAAGGCATCAGTTGCAAAGTAAGCATTTTAAAGAAAAGCTAGTTGCAGAGTCAATTAAGAGTTTAGTACCTTTCATATCCTTCATTGGTGGTTGATGGGAAGAATAGTAAAGAAGATTAAACAATGATCGCAGGGTCACTATTTCTGGAAACTACTTCTTCTTATCAGATATTGAGATCGCGACCTTAATTCTTTTCCTCTGCCTCTCAGAGGGAGTTAGGCCTGCACAAACTATATGGAGGTTAGAAAATACTGCAGTAAGGAAAGAAAATAAAGACTGTTGCATGTAAGAAGTTAGGCTACAACAAGATTATGTTAAACAGATAAAGGCTGCGGTAAGGAAAACATTGTTCAGAAATTCAAAAACTTAAGTTAAAGACCGCAGCACATAAATGTACCTTCTTTGGGAGGACGAACCTAAGTCTGCAGAAATTTGTGTTATTTCTTAGATTCATCTGGGTGCGCCTCCTATTTTTCCCCAAAAAATGTAAGAATAATTTCCCTTCCACTTCTTTACACTGGAATCCTCCCTCTCATTGGGTACCTATCACCATTCCGCAGATCCATGTAACAATACCATTGGTTTTAAATAGAGTTCTCATTTGGCCTATAAAAGTCATAGAACTCGACAGTAGTTGTATCTCTCTCTAACTTCTTCCGCACTACTAGGGAAGCAAGAATGGCCCTCTAGCCACTGGGATCAACTTTGGCTGGGGCTAAGTTCATAATTGCTAGGATCTTCCTCATAGGCACCGGGACAGAAAGCCATAGAAAAATCGTATGGAGGGGAAACCAAACTCCATCATTGAATATAGCGAAGCATGACCTCTAGTTTGCGGAGGGTACAATGTAGACAGTTACCTTAAGAAACTCACAGGCCTTAGCAGGTTGGGCCAACCATTCCTCATTCATTTTGTTGGAGGGTTGTGACCTAACCTCAGCACTCTTAATTTTTGTGGCTTGAACTTTTGAAATAGTCGTGGCATCTATCTCAATAGGGGCTTGGTTGTTGGTTAAGCAGGTGTCTTCCTCCATTATGTGAACACCTTTTAGAGTTTCGATAGTATCCATACAGTTAGAAGACCCTGCGGAGTCAGAATCAATTTATATGCAGTTTGGGCAATTCTTCAGCTTATAGGGCCCATTCGTTTTTAATGGTTTGATATGAAAAATCACGGGAGGAAGAACACTAAAGTGACCCTTTCAGAAGTCTTCCAAGTACTCCCAGGTATTCCAATGCACAAGGTCGTGATAAGGACCTATAAAAGCAGAGGGGGGCTCTACAGTTAGAGGACTGCAATCATTATGATCAAAATATATGGAGTAAAGTAGAAGCAACTGCTTTATAAAAAGAGGTCGCGAGATTGTCTAAAATGGATTCAGAGGGAAGTAAAAAAGTAAGATTTCGCAAAGGGAAAAAATAAGGCCGTAACCATGATATATAAAAGGTAGGGTAACAGGCCTCAACCTTGAAAAAAAAAAGAAATGGTCTCAAGGTATACAACTAGCTGCGACCTAGGGGGATAAATAGGAATGGGTCACTAGCTTTGATCTTCAAAGATCAAAACCCTCAAAACTTAGGGATTTTGGCCAAGAACACCATGAATTGCCAAGTCATGTTCTTGGCCATTTACCAATTCAAGTGGGTCCCAAACCCAAATCCTAACCCTATGAACACCATTTATATAAACAAATACCCTTTTTAATGATGTAAATGGGTTCATATTAGGGTTTATGCGTCATTTTAATATTTATCATTTGTTTTTCTTTTCTTTTAGTTCTTTTATTTCCTTTTATTTCTTTTAACTGGTCTCCAAGCTTGTTTAGGACTAATTGGGTATTTTTTGTTAATAGTTGTCATTTCTGGTCATTTTAGCTATTACTTGGTTAGGAAGTAATTCTCCTCATATAAATACCCATGTACTTCTCATTTGAGGATAGCCTTGATGTTGAATATAAGAAACTCTTAGTTTATCTCTCTAAAGTTGGTGTTTATTTTAGTTTTTGGCCATTGACGTGTAGCTTACGTCAAATTGGCATCAGAACAGGTGTCGCTCCAATATTAGTGTATTGGTGTGTAGATAATCATATACGTACACTAATTTTTTTCAATGGCTCTAAAGAAATTCGAATAACAACCAGAAGAGATTCAAGACTTGAAAGAAAGCATTCAAGAATTAAGGCACATAATGGATCAACAATCCCTAGAATTCAATAAGAAAATTGACCTTCTATTCCAACTCCTCTCTTCTAAAATTCCACTAACCACAAATGACCCACCGATGTCAATTCTCCGAAGACCTGGAAAGGAGTCCATTCCCGAAAATTTGTCACACAATGATGGATAAAAAGTTGATGCTAGCCCTGGTCATAAATTCCTCCCTTGGATCCGGGGCAATTCCCGCCTCCCTAGTCTAGACAAGATCCCTCAGCCAAAATTCAGAGACCCTTGAGTCCCTTGCCAATTAAAGAAAATCAATAAAACCAACCCCTTGCATTTCTTGCCTAATTTTTAAGGATTTCTTGAAAGTAGGCATGCGAGTTGCGTACGAGGGTGCCACCCCTTTCAAATTGAAGAATTATTGGAAAGAGGCCTAATCACATTAACCACTTACCCTTCAAGTTCGAGTATGAACTTTTGAATCCGCGAAGAACAATGGAAATGGGTTCATATTAGGGTTTATGTGTTAGCTTAATATTTGTCGTTAGTTTTCCTTTTATTGTAATTATTTTTTTTCTTTTAATTGGTCTCTAAGTATGTTTGGACTAATTGGGTATATTTATGTTAATAGTTGTCCTTTCTACTAATTTTATCTATTACTTGGTTAGCAAGTAATTCTCCTCATATAAATACCCATGTACTCCTCAATTGAGGATAGCCTGGTTTTGAATATAAGAAATTCTTTGTTTCTCTCTCTAAAGTTGGTGTTTGTTTTAGTTTTTGGCCATTAACATGTAGTTTACATCACTTAAATTCTCACGAACATTAAAATGCGTACCAACCAAACCCAACCAAAAATCAAGCCAAACCTAAACAGAATCAAGCCATTTCTTAACAATCATAATCAAGACCTGCCCAAAATTTCCTACCCTATACACAACTTAGTTCCTATGAAATTAAATCAAGGGAAAAAGACAACTTGCAATTCAATATTAACCAAACTAGAAAAAAAAATCAGGGCTAGGTATAGCAGTCCAAACTCATTACGGGTTCTTGAGAAAACCCTAATTCCGTATTTTTAAGAACTAAATAGGTAGAAATTGATTTTTAAATCACAAAACAGGAACGAAAGATCTGTTAAATAGAGTTTTTGGAAAGAATTAAAGAATGAATAGAGGAAGGCTAACCTGAAATCGATGAAAACTTGCTTGAGATTAGATGAATTCACTGGGGAAGACAAAAGATCGAAATCGCCTAAAACACTTTAGTCAGTTTCTCTCAATGCGTGGGGTAAAATAATGAGGCCACCACCTCTCCCCATTTATATATGAGGGCACTAGAAATTGAAACTTCACAACAAAAGGTCGCGCCTAGTGGCCTCTTCCCCAACAGAAGAATTTTTTGGATACTTCAAGCATTGTCGCCACATCAAGTCATAAATAAAGCCCAAATGGCTGTATGACGTGTGGCCCAAGTGGCTGCACATATGCTCTTAGAACTTGTGATAGGGATATTGTTGGAACATGTGACTAATACCATTATAATGTATCAACTAACACGTGAAGGGAATATTTGGTCATCACGAATTGCACACCTCATTATACAGCTGTCACGCTCTTATTGGCTACTTGATCTCACTACACACGAGTTGCCTACTAGAGGGTGGTACTGCGCACCCCTGATGCTATAAAACGATCTCACCATCTTCTTTTAAAGGCATCGAACTATTGAAATCCTACTATAATATACCTTGTTTAGAGAGAGAGAGAGCTTGTAAACACTATTAATGGCTTCTAGCCACCGTATTTAGTGAAATTGTCTTCTCTCTTTGCATAGTGGACGTAGGCCAAGGCCGAACCATTTATATATGTCTCTCTTCTTCATCTCTCATCTTTTTTACTGATCATTATGTTGTCTTATCGCACCATTGTTATGAAAACATAGAAACCCAGCTGAATCTATATCTGGATGATATCTTGTATCATCACAGATTGATGATGTGAGAGGAAAATACAACAAATGGAAAACTGCCCCGGGCTAATTGAAATGACAAAACAATAAATGTACCATAGTAAAGATTTATAAAAAATAAAAACGGCTTGTAATCACATAATGTGTAACTTTTGCAATTTACTTTTTCACACCGTATCTTCCATTGAAGGCGCCAACAATTGAACACGCTATCCAATCGCGATGGGGTTTTATTCCACAACAAATGTCTTCCAATATTCACAAATAAAATTGTCTTTGAAGTAGAAGATAACTTTTTTTCCAAGGCAAGGGAACTAATGAGCAACCACCATACTACACCAAGAACATGTGAGGTTACCCAAAGGTTAAAAAGATGTAGACATATGTATGGTTTCTCTAAAAACTTAGTGTTTTTCAAGCTTGAAAAACAATTACTCAAGTACAAAATATATTGGAAAATAGTTTTGTCAAAGTTAGCTGGAGTTATCTTATTCTAGATTTACAAGTTGAATGAAAAGGCTTGTATCACACGATGAGAAATGAACAAGATTTTTGCTCTTGAAATCTGAAAAGGCTTGTGTACTCTCTTTTTCCTCCTCTCCTGGAACAATGGACAATCCATAAGTTTTATACCTAAATGTAGAAGACAAGTGGTTATATCACTTCCGTGTTGCACACATAAAGGTCAAAGTCATAATATTTTTATTGCACCAACTAGGATTATGTTATGTGCATGAATTCCAAAAAGATCGTTAGGAAAGATCTTCAAAAGTACACAATCATCGATAGTTCGCGAGTTATTCGTTGAACCGAACCTAAGACGAATGAGGTTGTGCCTTGAACTAGTGAATTTGCACCCAAGATTTCTTATGGTCGGGATCACCAAAAAGCCTCTTCGTCGAAGCAAAGGCTGGCTTCGTTGAAGCGAAAAAGGTCGCATCAGGAATCGGATTTGCCCAAAATTTATTTGTCGTAACCTATGAACAAGGTAAATTCTAAATACAAACAATAAATTTTCAAACATAATTTTCATATAGGAAGAATATATTACATCATATATTTGACAACCTCAAAGACCTCAAAGTTAAATCTAAGGAATTTTCAATTTAGAAAAATTATTTAACCAAGTTGTAAATCTCTATCTCCTAGACAATTTACCTTTATCCTAAGTAGTTAACTGGGAGTAATGGTATGAATGATCCTATATAAGTTTGATGAAGTGTTTCGAAGACCTCTTGTAAAGACTTAAAGTGTGTTTTAAAAATCAGAATAAGACAATCCAAATAATATGGTGCACATGATGTAATGACACATATTTCCAATTGAGTCCATCTATAGTTTTGGCTTAATTCCGGACAAAGCCATTTAAGTCATAGGATAAAAGTTTGTTCCTATCAAGCCTATGACGTTTGAAGAAGTTGAAGACATAGAGGCCAAGAATTATAGTTTCATCCTTGTCGGGTTTCGTCCCACGTGTGAATGTCATCAACTTTTGTCTTTCCAAGCCTTCAAAGGTATGAATACTTTATATATATATATATATATATATATATATATATATATATATATATATATATATATATATATATATGAACATGGAAATTATATTGGGTGTATTTCGTAAAATAGTTGTTATGAACTTTTATTTTTAAAATAATCTCTTTAGAACTTTTTTCAAAAGTTTTTGGGCTTAAAAATGAAAAATGTAATTTTCTGAATTTTCGTCGAAGTGTCGTTCGAACGAGATTGTCGTTTCAAGGAGTTTTCAAATGACTTCTTCCAATCTTCTCTGAATTTTCATTCAATGTTTCGTTCTTAAACTCGTTCGAACGAAAAGTTGTTGGAATGACCTCGTTCGAACTGCCGAGCAGTTTTTCTGACAGCTTTTTTGGAAAACTTCCCACTTGCCCACTTCGTTTCCATGCCTTTTACCTGATTAAAAAGTGCGGGAACAAGACATTTTAGAGAAACTTTTGACACATTTAACTCTAGACTTTGAGAGAAAAAAGGTTTCCATCAAAAGTTCATGTTTTTGTGTTATTAAATTCAAGGATTAAATTTCTTCAAAATACACAGATACCCAATGTTTGTTTAAATCTAAGTTTCTACTTATATATATCTTGCTTGGAGTTTGTTTGGCACCGAGTTCATCTCTACCCCAGCAAAGGAAAAGTTTAGGTTTTCATTCTTTACCCACAAATGAGAAGAATTTTGTTTGTTGCGGTGCTCCCATACGGAGATACAGTTCGTGTGCAGGTTGACAGAGACCAAAGCCCAATCGGTGGATTCTGAGATTACGGTGGAGTCCGTGGTTATCAACTAGGAGGTGGTTGGTACAAGAAGATGCGTCAAGGCTTGTAGGGAGTCATGTTGAGGAAGTAAGTCATCTGTCTTGCATTTGTAATTACCATACCTAGTGGACTTGTAGGCAAGAGCCATCCGAGATTTTTCCCATTTGGATTTTTCTCGTACATCGCCGCGTAGTGAGATTGTTTATCTTATCTTGTTTAACTCACCTAGAATGCATACTTAGGTTAAAAAGATTAAATTTGGTTAAATTTACAATCTTACTTAATTTGGTGCTAATTCATGTTTGGGTAACTCTAATTTAATTTAATTCAAGTCATAAGGTTAATTTTGTAAAAATAATGTTAATTAAGTTTGGCCTATATTGAAATTTTTTTCATATTTTATTATTAGACAAATTTTAGAACTTGGGTTAAATTAAATTTATGGTTATAGAAATATTCAACAATTTGTTTAAGTTTAATTTTAATTTTGGTGAAATTAAAATTTGAAATTTTATTGTTAAAATTTAAAAAAAAATTAATTTGAAATTTAATTGAACCATCATCCCATAATTTAAAGAATTTTCAAATTTAGGGGCTTCCGCATTTTCACATGAGTATACATATACTTTTACACTCAGTCAACCCGCATCAGAGGAATCAAAGACGCAACATGAGAGCAGAATGTATCCAATGAATTCATCGCCAACCCTTTAGTGGCGGTTGAGGAAGACGATTTTGCCGAACAAAATGGAGATGTGTGGATTCATGATGCAATGGGAGACTTCGTTGATATCTACCGTTTTAAAGGAGTCAAGCTTAGCTTACTTCCACTGGCAAAATAATCAACGATGAGGCATTCGAACAGAAGGGAAGCGCACTGAGCCCTCATACCAACCTTGTTAGCAAAGATGATGAAGTCAGCATCACAAAGGAACAAATAGAGGAAGACCATAAATCGACTGCATGGGAAGGGATATAGAGCCACAATACGATAAAGGAAAAATAGAAAAAACGTAGGGTAAAGGGTCTGACATTGAAGTCTGACTCTTGGTTTGTGATTGACGTCTACGGTTTTCTTTATGAACCCTAACGATGAATAACTAGGAATAACTTGTTTGGCCCTCAATGGTTTTGGGCAGTTTAAGCTAGGGCCAGTTTTGCTCCACATTGGGATGCAATGTAAAAGAAATTTTGGGACAACCCAATATATATTTTCTTGGTCTTGGGCTAAAAATTAACCCTAGACCAATTTGGGCCTTCACTGTGATGTAAAAGAAACTTTAAGACAACCCAATTTAAATTTTCTTGGTTTTGGGCTTAAACTTAACCCCATCTAGTATGGATTTTGTAACATTTTCATTTTAATTTAAGACCCAAATTTTCCCTTCGTGCTTGAGGAAGAACTTTTTCAATGGAGGGAGAATGATGTTATGCTGGAATGTGGTGCATGCATGGCTCCGAGCCAAGGAAAAAAGCATTTTCAATTGTAAATACTATTTTGTTGTTAATGGCTTATCATTAATACTTGAATAAGGAACTACTCTTCTAAAGAATATTGTCGTAATTTGTTAGTATTTTAGTACTTAATAATAGTTAAAAGGGTATTTCAGTCATCGGGTTCCAGACATGGGAGCAGCCTCTCCATATATGGGGGTAAGGCCAGTCGACGTCCGTCTCTCCGAGACCCTACAGTTAATAAGTAGCCTTGTGCACTGGTACGGCCTTTTAAGTAATGAAGGAATGCAAAATGTTCCAAATGAGTTCATGACTTATGTTATTACTTTAATAATGTCAACCATGCCATCAACATGATATCTTTAGGACCTAGAAACATTTCCAAATTAGTTAGAATATCTCATAAATATTTCCTCTTTTACCCGTATAAATATTATATTCCTATATGGGGTAAAACATTCAACTACCACATATTTTATTAACGAGAATGAGGGTTTGAGTTAAATTTTTCTTTATAAGTTGTTGACCTTGTGAAAATGCCTTCGCATCCAACTCACCCTCATGGAGCCACTATAGGAAAACTTCCTCGATTTTATATTTTTGACCCGTTTGTCTTGTTCATATGGACAAATTAAACAAAATTCCACTTGGCTGAACTTAGTGAAATTAATGCTTGAAGTCAATTTACACGTCCACATTTTGATAATTGGATAATTATTTCAGTCATGCAAAGTTTTTGTGATTGCCACTTTAATTAAGTTTAATTACCAGTAATATTGGTTCCTTGGATATTAAAGAAATTTATGGGTCTAACCCTTGTACGCGAGGTCTTTTGGAAGAAAATGGGATATGGTATGCTACCTTGGTAGTTGGAGAACCACTATGTAAGTTAAATTTCCAGCACATCAATATAGACACATATTTCAGGCAATATTGAGTCATTGGAAAGATCAAAAGCTCCATCGATGAAAGAAAAAGAAATAAACAAAGTTTATATATGATAATTGTAAATAAAAGACATATAGAAATACGGGTTTATGATGAACAATTTGCAGAATAACCCAAGATTCGAATACCCACTTGTTAATACAAGTTAAACATCGTTCCACGAACGTCATGAATACTTTAAGAATGAGATTATCTTCTGTGTATGTTTCCAATGTCGACGGATTGGTATCAAAAGTTCCTCCTTCATTATTCACATCCACAAAACCAAGGGTTGTGGTGAAAACTAGGAGTGGGAAAAGAATACCTAACACATTTAACAAATCCAGCCCTCCCTTCTAAATCTCAACCCAACCCAACCCATCATTTAAATGGGTTTAATTAGGCTCACCCAATTAAGAACAATTAATTAAGGGGTGGGGTTGGGTTATTCTTGGGTTACTCACTAATCCAATAGAACTTTGATCCAAAACTAAAGATCCCTAATATATCCTTAAAACCTCCTCTCTCTCTCTCTCTCTCTCTCTCTTGTTACTCCTCTTTATTTCAAATTGTCACCAAATTTCGTCGAATTCTCGCACTTGATCTTCGCCGGTTATGGGTCTCGTTTGATTCGCACCATTCTAGTCAGATTTTCATGGTTTCTCATATGTAATTTAGTTATTTTTGTATTCATAATCTAGGGTTTTTTTGAATCACAATCTTGGTCTTTTTTTAAGGTTCGTTTGGTAAAATATTGTACTTCACAACTCCTTAGGCATTAATTAATTTTCAGGAATTAGGAAAATGTGATTTCAACTTTACAAGTTCATATACTTCTTTAAATATATGAAGAACTCGTTTGATTGAATTCCCTACGATTAAAGAACTAAAATCGCAAAGTTCTAAAACTATTTGAGGTAAAAAAAACATCATCATATGTTTAATAAAGAGAAGAACATGAGAAAAATACCACAACCTACATTATTGTAGTTCAAGGATAATGATAATATTGTTGTAAAATTTAGTAGATATAGAGAGGAATATAGGAGAGAGAAGAACCTTTATATTAAACCATTCATTTGCATTTAATTTAATCAGTTTTGTAACAGAGCCCATAATTTCAAATCATATCCTTTGTTCCTATGGATAAAATTGCAGTTGGATTCAATGCATTGCTTAACCCAAATCCATAAACATCTCACTTTGGTTATATATTCATACTTTAAATTATATTCTTCCCTCTGGGTCAAATGGCCAAGCCCACCCCAAAATCAAACCAACCCAATCTAAACTAGCTAAAATAGTAAGCGGGTTTGGACCGATCCGTTGAGCGTCGGCCCATTAATAACCTGTTCGCAGCCACCCATTTACCACTCCTAGTGAAAACCATAGAAAGGGAACTTTAAGAATGAAAGAAATGGTTCTTGTATGCATGTGAATTTTTTGCAACAATGTCTCTTATATATACAATGAAGAAACCCAATTTAATTTAGGAAATAGCAATCCAAATCTAGACTATTAGTACTAGTGTCTGGTTAGAAAACTAAGTCTATAGAGTTGATCATATCTAATCTCGTAACCAACCTTGTTTGGGTACGAGTTCGGTGTTACCCGATGTGAATATTAACATTAATATATTGATATGTTCTATCTTTTGGGTTTTTTAACATACATTTTACCCAATGTACTGATTGTGTAGTTAAGCACAACCCTCATAATTTGAAAAATAAGACTTCATCCCCTAGGGTATGATGGATGTTTAACAACATTGATAAATGCCTATATCAAATTTAATGATATCTCCTTGTTTTTTAATGACAAATATGACTTTATGTTCTTGTCCACTTTATCTTCTTCAAAACCAAATAGCCTATCCCAAATTTGTCTTTTAAATCCAAAAGAAATTAGGTATATAATACAAATCAAACACATATTTTAGCATGAGCAACATCGACTTTGGCTCGGGGGATATTTCTATCTATATTTTTCACTCATTGTCATATTTGGATATTATCTAAATCGTTAAAGATCTTGGAGATTTACAGTTGAAATATAAAACACAAACCAAAGCCCAACCACCATAATAAGTAACTTTATCTCAATTAAAACACTGAATTATCAATTTCATTTTATCCCATATATGTTAAAAAAAATCTCAGCCCACATCTACTGTAATCCACCTAAGGATGGCAATGTGTCGGGTTTGGGATGGTGCTGACAAATCCCAAATCAAACCTATTCAAAAAAACCAAACCTACCCCTCCCCCAACTCGGAATGTGACGTAAACTACACGTCAAAAGGCTCCAAAAATTATCTAAACACACCCTACTCTTTTCTATTTCAAAATTTAAGTATACCTCAAATGATGCTTACAAGGGAGTATTTAAAGGGTAGGAGAAGCTTAGGCTCTAACCTAAGGCCCTAATTATAAAAATGTCATAACTACTCCTTACCTCTAAATACTAAAGCAAAAAGAATGAAAAATATAATATCAAAATAAAATAAAATACAAAAGAAAAAAATTGACTAATAAAGCCCTATAATGGGACACATTTCCATCACTCCCCCCATTAAAACTAAGCTGATCCTCGAGCATTCAAAAAATTGGGGATTCGTGAGGAAATTCCAAAGAAGTGCCAAGAAAAAACTTGTGGGGGTCCAAAATAATTTTTGAAAGCTAAGGAGTGCTCATCCTACAATTTATTTCTTTATTTCTTCTCTTCTTCGTTATCCATCCAATCGAACCCTAGTAGATTTCTCCGGGGTCAAAAATGATGTGTGTAAAGGAGGAAAAATGGTCAACGGGTGGGCTGAAGGGGTTCAGTGACTAAAATAGGCTTGGATTGGGGACTTTGGAGTTGGGGTAGGGGTCAGAGGGAGGTTTCTTGGAGTCGGGGGGGAGGGGTTGGGTGTTTAAGAGTTTTTCAGCGGCTAGAGGGTGGGTATTAGCCATAGAAGCAGGGCGATGGGGGAAGGGGGCTCGCGGGGGGTTTGGCAGGGAAGGGTGCACCTCTTGTTGGCCGACTCGGGTCAGATACGGGGAGGGGTTAAGTATTTGGATCGGGGTTTAGGTTGTCGATGGCGGTAAAATATTTTTTTGGCATGCTAGGATGGAGTGTTGCAGCGATGGTGGTGGAATGCAGTTTTTGGGGTGGGACAACTAGGGTTTCGGTCTTAGGGAAGGGATTTGGGTCGGGTAGGGGTCCAATTGGGATTTGTACAGTGGTGTAGGGGTTAGGGGTCGGGGAAACTATGGTTAGGGTTTCGGGTAGGGGTTGGGGAGCTGTGGTGGTGGGAGGTTTTATAGAGAAGAGTCGAAGAAGGGTTTCAAATTTTTGGTCGATGTCGACGTAAACTAGGCTTTGCTGTTTGACTATGTGCAGCAATTCTTGAATCTCCTCATTATGTTTTTTGGATTTCTTGGGAGCCATTGCGTGTAGTGTACGCTTTGATAAAAATGCACCAATACACCAACACAAATATGGAGCGACATCCACTACGATACCAATTTGACATAAATTACACGTCAAAAGGCTCGTAAAAATATCTAAACACACCCTTCAGAGGGAGAAATACTCTTTTATATTTCAAAATTCAAGTCTACTTCAAATGAGGCTTATAAAGAGGTATTTGAAGGATAGGAGTATATTAGGCTCTAAGCTAAAGCACTAATTACAAAAATTCCATTAATACTTCTTACCTCTAAATAAGAAAGCAAAAAGAAAGAAAAATACCATAACAAAATAAAAGAAAATACAAAAAAAAATAAAAATGACTCATAAATCCCTAAAATGGTGGCCATTTCCATCACTCTCCCCATTTTAAAACTAAGCTCATCCTCGAGCGTTCAAAAAATTGAGGATCCGTACAATAATTCCAAAAAAGTGGCAAGAAAGAACTTGTGGGGTCTAAAATAATTTCTGAAAGTTGAGGAGTGCTCATCCCACAAATTTTATTCTTCTTTCTCCATCCAATCGAACCCTAGTAGATTCCTCCTGGGTAAAAAATTATGTGTGTAAAGAAGGAAAAATGGTCAGCAGGTGGGCTGAAGGGGTTCGGGGCTGAAATAGGGTTGGATTGGGGACTTTTGAGTTGGGGAAGGGGTCGGAAGGAGGGTTCTTGGAGTCGGGGAGGAGGGGTTGGCTGTTTGAGTGTTTTTCAGTGGCTGGAGGGTGAGAATTGGCGGTGGAAGAAGGTCAAGGGGGAAAGGGGCCAGCGGGGGGTTTGGCAGGGCAGGGTGAACCTCTTGTTGGCCGACCCGGGTCGGATAAGGGGAGGGGTGAAGTACTTGTATCGGGGTTTAGGTTGTCATGGGAGGGAAAATGTTTTTTTGGTGTACCGGGATGGAGTGTTGTAGCGGTGGCGGCGAAACACAGTTTTTGGGGTGGGACAATTTGGGTTTCGGGCTTAGGGGAGGGATTTGGGTCGGGCAGGGGTTTATTTGGGATTTGTGAACAGTGTAAGGGTTAGGGGTCGGGGAAACTATGGTTAGGGTTTCTAGTAAGGGTTGGGGAGGTGTGGGGTGGGGTGGGGGTGGGAGAAGAGTCGAAGAAGGGTTTCAAATTTTTGGTCGAGATCGACATAAACTTGGGTTTGTTATTCAACTATATGCCTCAATTCTTGAATCTCCTCATTTTATTTTTTGGATTTCTTGGGAGCCATTGCATGTAGTGTACGATTTGATAAAAATGCACTGATACACCAACACCAATGTGGATTGACATCCACTACGATACTAATTTGATAGATGGTACACACCAAAAGGTTCCTAAAAATACCTAAAAACACTATTCAGAGAGAGAAATAGTCATTTATATTTAAAAATTCATGTCTACCTCAAATGAGGCTTATAAAAAGGTATTTAAAGGAGAGGAGTAGATTAGGCTCTAAGCTAATTCCCTAATTACAAAAATTCCATTACTACTCCTTACCTCTAAATAATAAAGAAAAAAGAAAAAAATACCATAACAAAATTAAAAAAAATACAATATAAAATAAAAATGACTAATAAAGCCCTAAAATGAGGCCCATTTCCATCACTCTCCCCGTCTTAAAACTAAGCTCGTCATTGAGCGTTCAAAAAATTGGGTATTCATGCGAAAATTCCAAAAAAGTGCCAAGAAAAACATTATGGGGTCCATAATAATTTCTGAAAGTTGGGGAGTGCTCATCCCATAAATTTTCTTCTTAATTTCTTCTTTTCTTATTTGTCCATCCAATTGAACCCTAGTAGATTCCTCCCGAGTCAAAAATCATGTGTATAAAGGAGGAAAAATAGTCAGCAGGTGGGATGAAGGGGTTCGAGGGATGAAATGGGGTCGGATTGGGGACTTTTGAGTTAGGGCAAGGGGTCGGAGGGAGGGTTTTTGGAGTCGGGGAGGAGGAGTTGGTTGTTTAAGTGTTTTTCAATGGCTGGAGGGTGAGGATTAGTGATGGAAGCATGGCAAGGGGGAAAGGGGCCCGTAGGAGGGGTTTGACAGGGCAGGGTGCACCTCTTATTGGCCGACCCAGGTCAGATACAGGGAGGGGTGAAGTACTTGGATCGGGGTTTAGGTTATCGAGGGCGGGAAAATGTTTTTTTGGTGTGTCGGGATAGAGTGTTGCAGCGGCGGTGGCAGAGCGCAGTTTTTGGGGTGGGACAACTAGGGTTTCGAGCTTAAGGTGGGATTTTGGTTGGGCGTGGGTTTATTTGTGATTTGTGCAGTGGGGTAGGGGTTAGGCGTCAGGGAAACTCTGGTTAGGGGTTTGGGTAGGCGTTGGGGAGGTGTGGTGGTGGGAGGTTTTGTGGAAAGGAGTTAAAGAAGGGTTTTCAATTTTTGGTCGAGGTCGACGTAAACTAGGTTTTGTTGTTCGACTATGTGCCTCAATTCTTCAATCTCCTCATTATGTTGTTTGGATTTCTTAGGAGACATTACGTGTAGCGTATGATTTGATAAAAATGCACTGATCCACCAACACCAATATGGAGCGACAACCGCTCCGATACCAATTTGACATAAACTACATGTCAAAAGACTTTAAAAATATCTAAACACACTCTTAAGAGAGAGAACTACTCTTTTTCCTTTCAAAATTAAAGTCTACCTCAAATGAGGCTTACAAGGTGCTATTTAAAGGGGATGAGTAGGTTAGGCTCTAAGCTAAGGCCCTAATTACATAAATATCATTACTACTCATTAACTCAACATAATAAAGATAAAAAGAAAGAAAAATACAATAAGTAGAAGAAAAAAAATCACTAACAAATTCCTAAAATGGGTCCCATTTCCATCACTCTCCCCCTTTTAAAACTAAGCTCGTCCTCGAGCATGTAAAAAATTGGGGATTCGTGGGGAAATTCCAAAAAAGTGCCAAGAAAAAACTTGTGGGGGTCAAAAATAATTTTTAAAAGTTTAGGAGTGCTCATCCAACAAATTATCTTTATTTATTATCTTTATCTTTCTCCATCCAATCAAACCCTAGAAGATTCCTACCAGGTCAAAAATCATGTGTGTAAAGGAGGAAAAATGGCCTGCACGTGGGCTGAAGGGGAATAGGGGCTAAAATACGATCGGATTGGGGACTTTTGGGTTCGATCAGGGCTTTGAGGGAGGGTTCTTAAAGTTAGGAAGGAGGGGTTGGGTGTTTAAGAGTTTTCCTCCGGCTGGAGGGTGAGGATTAGTAAAGGAAGAAGGGCGAGGAGGGAAGGGGGATCGCAGGTGGGTTGGCAGGGAAGGGCACACCCCTTGTTGGCCGACCCAAGTCAGAGACAGTGTGGGGTGGAGTACTTGGTTTGGGGTTTAGATTGTCAAGGCGAGGACATGGGTTTTTTGGTGCGCGGGGATGGAGGGTTGCAGCAGCGGTGGTGGAACATAGTTTTTAGGGTGGGACAGCTAAGGTTTCGAGCTTAGGGGAGGGATTTGGGTCGGGCAGGGGTTTGTTTGGGATTTGTATAGCGGTGTAGGGGTTAGGGGTCGGAGAAACAATGGATAGGATTTCAGGTAAGGGTTGGGGAGGTGTGGTGGCGGGAGGTTTTGTGGATAAGCATCGAAGAAGGGTTTCAAATTTTTGATCGAGGTCGTCATAAACTAGGGTTTGTTGTTCGAATATGTGCCTCAAATCTTGAATCTCCTGATTACGTTGTTTGGATTTCTTGGGAGCTATTGCGTGTAGCGTACGATTTGATAACAATGCACCGATACACCAACACCAATGTAGAGAGACATTCGTTCCAATATATATTTGACATAAACTACACGCTAAAACTCTCCTAGAAATATCTAAACACATACTTCAGAGAGAGAAATACTCTTTTTTATTTCAAAATTCAAGTCTACCTCAAATCAGTGTCACTCCTTACCTCTAAATAATAAAGCAAAAATAAAGAAAAATACTATAATAAAACAAAATTAAATAAAAATGACTAAAAAGCCCTTAAACGGGGCCCTTTCCATCACTCTCCCCTTCTAAAAATGAAGCTCGTCCTTGAGCATTCAAAAACTTGTGCATTGATGAGGAAGTTCCAAAAAAGTTCCAAGAAAAAACTTGTCGGGGTCCAAAATAATTTCTAAAAGTTGAGGAGTGCTCTTCCCACAAATTTTCATCTTCATTTCTTCTATTTTTCTTTCTCTATCAAATAAAACCCTAGAAGATTCCTCCCGGGTAAAAAATCATGTGTGTAAAGGAGGAAAAATGGTCAGCAGGTGGGTTGAAGGGGTTTGGGGGCTAAAATGGGGTCAGATTGGGGACTTTTGGGTTCATGCAGGGGTTGAAGGGAGAGTTTTTGGATTCGGGGAGGAGGGGGTGGGTGTTTTAGAGTTTTCTAGCTGCTGGAGGGTGGAGATTAGCGAACGAAGCAGGGAGGGGGGAAAGGGGGCTCGTGGGTGGGTTGGTAAGGCAGGGCACACCTCCTGTTGGCCGACCCGGGTTGGAGACGGGGTGGGGTGGAGTAATTGGACCGGGGTTTAGGTTGCCAAGGGTGGGAAATCATTTTTTTTGTGCGCCGGGATGGAGCATTGCAGCGGCGGTGGCGGAACACAATTTTTGGGGTGGGACAGCTAAGGTTTAGGGCTTAAAGGAGGGATTTGGGTCAGTAAGGGGTTTATTTGGGATTTGTGCAAAGGTGTAGGGGTTAGGGGTTGGGGAAACTATGGTTACGGTTTCGGTCAAGGGTTGAGGAGGTGTGGTGGTGGGAGGTTTTGTGGAGAAGAGTCGAAGAAGGGTTTCAAATTTTTGGTCGAGGCCGACGTAAACTAGGGTTTGCTGTTCGACTATGTACCTCAATTATTGAATATCCTCATTATGTTGTTTGAATTTCTTGGGAGCCATTGCGTGTAGCGTACGATTTGATAAAAATGTGTCGATACACCAATACCAATGTAGAGCGACATTCGTTCCGGTATCAATTTGACATAAACTACACGTCAAAAGGCTCCTAAAAATATCCAAATACACACTTTAGAGAGAGAAATATTGTTTTTTATTTCAAAATTCAATCCTACCTCAATTGAGGATTACAATGGGGTATTTAAAGGGGATCAGTAGATTAGGATTTAAGCTAAGGCCCTAATTTTAAAAATGCCATTACTGCTCCTTACCTCTAAATAATAAAGAAAAAAAAAAGAAAAAAAATTACAAAATAAAGGAAAACACCAAAGAAAATGAAAATGACTAATACACCCCTAAAATGGGGCCTATTTCCATCACTCTACCCCTCTTAAAACTAAGCTAGTCCTCGAGCGTTCAAAAAATTAGAAATTCGTGAAGAAATTCCATAAAAAAACTTGTGAAGGTCCAAAATAATTTCTGAAAGTTGAGGAGTGCTCATCCCACAAATTTTCTTCTTCATTTCTTCACTTATTATTTCTCCATCCA
Source organism: Sambucus nigra (assembly GCA_949130495.1). Lineage (NCBI taxonomy): Eukaryota > Viridiplantae > Streptophyta > Magnoliopsida > Dipsacales > Adoxaceae > Sambucus > Sambucus nigra. Next base: position 39,984,965 of record OX422210.1, on the reverse strand, counting down.
ATCAAACCCTAGAAGATTCCTACCGGGTCAAAAATCATGTGTGTCAAGGAGGAAAAATGGTCAGCAGGTGGGCTGAAGGAGTTCGGGGGCTGAAATGGGGTCAGATTGGGGACTTTTGGGTTCAGGAAGGGGTCAGAGGGAGGGTTTTTGGATTCGGGAAGGAGGGGGTGGGTATTTAAGAGTTTTTTAGTGGCTGGAGGGTGAGGATTAGGGATGAAAGTTGGGCGAGGGGGGAAGGCGAGATTGCGGGTGGATTGGTAGGGTAAGACGCACTTTTTATTGGCCGACCCGGGTCAGAGGCCGGGTGGGGTGGAGTACTTAGATCGAGATTTAGGTTATTGAGGGCGGGAAACTGTTTTTTTGGTGCGCCGGGATGGAGGGTTGTAGCGGTGGCGGCGGAACGCAGTTTTTGGGGTGGGATAACTAGGGTTTCGGGCTTAGGGGAGTGATTTGTGTTGGGTAGGGGTTTATTTGGGATTTTTGTAGCGACTTAGGGTTTAGGGGTCGAGGAAACTATTGTTAGAATTTCAGGTAAGGGTTGGAGAGGTGTGGTGGTGGGAGGTTTTGTGGATAAGAGTCGAAGAAGGGTTTCAAATTTTTGGTCGAGGCCGATGTAAACTAGGGTTTAATGTCGAATATGTGCCTCAATTCTTGAATTCCTCATTATGATATTTGGATTTCTTAGGAGCGTAACGTACGATTTGATAAAAATGCACTGATATACCAACATCAATGTGGAGCGACATCCGCTCCGATAACAATTTGACATAAACTACACGTCAAAAGGCTCATAAAAATATCAAAACACACACTTGAGAGAGATGAATACTCTTTTCTATTTCATAATTCAAGTCTACCTCAAATGAGGCTTAGAAGGGAGTATTTAAAGGAGAGGAGTAGATTAGGTTCTAAGCTAAGACCCTAATTACAAAAATGTCATTACTACTCCTTACCTCTACATAATATAGAAAAAAGAAATAAAAATACAATAACAAGATAAAATAAAAAATAAAAAATAAAAGAAAATAAAAGAAAATAAAAATAACTAATAAAGCCCTAAAATGGGGCCCATTTCCATCACTCCCCCCCTCTTAAAACTAAGCTCGACCTCGAGCGTTAAAAAAATTAGGGAATTGTGAAGAAATTCCATAAAAAAACTTGTGAGGGTCCAAAATAATTTCTGAAAGTTGAGGAGTGCTCATCCCACAAATTTTCTTCTCTTCTTCTTTCTACATCCAATCAAACCCTGGAAGATTCTTCCTGGGTCGAAAATCATGTGTGTAAAGTAGGAAAAATTGTCACCTGGTGGGCTGAAGGGATACAGAGGATGAATTGGGGTCGGATTGGGGAATTTTAGGTTCAGGCAGGAGTCGGAGGGAGGGTTCTTGGAGTCTAGGAGGAGGGGTTTGTTGTTTAAGAGTTTTTCGACGGCTGGAGGGTGGGAATTAGCGACGATTGTAGGGCGATGAGGGAAGGGAGGCTTGCGGGTGGGTTGGTAGGGCAGGTCACACCTCTTGTTGGCCGACTCGGGTCGGAGACGGGGTAGGGTGGAGTACTTGGATCAGGGATTATGTTGTCGAGAATGGGAAATGGGTTTTTTGGTTCACCGGGATGGAGGCTTGAAGTGGCGGTTGTGAAACGCAGTTTTTGGGGTGTGACAGCTAGGATTTCGGGCTTAGGGGAGGAATTTTGGTCGGGCGGGTTTTGTGTAGCCATGTAGGGGTTAGGGGTCGGGGAAACTATTCGTAGGGTTTCGGGTAAGGGTTGGGGAGATGTGGTGGTGGGAGGTTTTTTGGAGAAGAGTTGAAGAAGGGTTTCAAATTTTTTGTCGAGGTCAACGTAAACTACGGTTTTCTGTTCGACTATGTGCCTCAATTCTTGAATCTCCTCATTATGTTTTTTGGATTTCTTAGGAGTCATTGCATGTAGCGTACCATTTGATAAAAATGCACCGATACACCAGCACCAATGTGGAGCGACATCCGCTCCAATACCAATTTGACATAAACTGCATGTCAAAAGGCTCCTAAAAATGTCTAAACACACACCTGAGAGAGAAATACTCTTTTATATTTCAAAATTCAAGTCTACCACAAATAAGGTTTACAAGGGGGTATTCAAAGGGGATGGGTAGCTTAGAGCCTAAGCTAAGGCCCTAATTACAAAATTGTCATTGCTACTCCTTACCTCTAAATAATAAAAGAAAAAGAAAAAAAATACAAAAACAAAATACAATAAAAACAAAAGAAAATAAAAATGACTAATAAAGCCCTAAAAAGGGCGCATTTCCATCAGAATGGTTTTATTCCTTGAACCCAAACCTATCACAAAATGACATAAATGACCCCCCTCTCACTGATCGCTTATTAAACTTGTGCAGGTTAAGGAACTCATATTTTAACATATCTAAAATATTGTACAAGTACACCACCATGATTACATATGATTAGTTAATGAGGAAAAAAAAGTAATTAATAAAATGTAGCGCATACATATTTCTTCACATGTATTTCTTGTTATATAGATATATATATATATATATAAAATATTTTTGACCTGATTTCTTTTATATGGGTTGCTTGAAATGTTTAAATATCACAAAAAAACATTTTTTGCTATTTTTAAAAAATCCGTCAAACTTTCGGAATTTTAAGCACATTAAAAACTGCGAAAGTTTGATCGATTTTTTTAAAACAGTAAAAAAAGTTATTTTTAGCTGATTTTTTTGATATGGGTTTCTTAAAATATTTAAATATCACATAAAAAAAATCAGATCAAAAATATTTTTTTTGCCATTTTAAAAAAATTGATGTGCAAACTTTATTGTGCACAGGAGCTTGCCTATATATATATATATATATATATATATATATATATATAGAGAGAGAGAGAGAGAGAGAGAGAGAGACTCTCATACATAGTTTGAGGACCGCTGGCGCGGACCAAATTTGATAAAATAGTAAAAAAAATAATTTTTAGTTGATTTTTTTTTGTAGTTTTCAAACATTTCAGTAGGACCATAAAAAACAGCTCAAAATGAATTTTTTTACTATTTTAAAAAAAATCGGTCAAACTTTCTCAGTTTTTAACAGCTTAAAAATAACTTAAAACTGACAAAGCTTGACCTATTTTTTTTAAAATAACAAAAGAAATCATTTTTAATTGATTTTTTTTATGGTCCTACTGAAATATTTAAAAACCATAAAAAAAATCAATTAAAATATATATTTTTTACTATTTAAAAAAAAATGATCCTCAAACTAGGTTCTCACGAGAACCTAACTCTCTCTCTCTCTCTCTCTCTCTCTCTCTCTATATATATATATATATATATATATATATATATATATATATATATATTGAAAAAGACTAGAGCGACCCAAAATTTTGACTTAAAAACCGTACTTAATGATGTGGAATGTGCCACATCATTAATAAATCCAACTCATCATTTTATTTAAAATTTTTAACCCTACAAACCCATTTGCCTCAAGACTTCTCTCCACATAAACAAAAAGCATGTTTATTGTAAAAACATATTTTCTTGAAAAACTTTTTTTTTGTTAAAACTGTTTTTATTTTTTTTTAAATAGTTTTATTTTTAAAAACTGTTTTTTTTTTGTAAAATTTGTTTTCTTAAAAAACTGTTTTATTTTTCGTTTACAAATTTTGTTTTGGTTCAAAATGGTTTTTTTGTAGTATTTTAAAAATAATATTTTTTCGATTTAAAAAAAAATGTTTTGCACTAGCGGTATGTATGGACAGTGCAACCACCTATACATACTACTGACGCGAACCAATATATTGTAAAAAAATTATCTGTGTCCACATTATGTTTAGGCGGTTTGATCACCCATATAATAATACTAGGGTGACATAGATTTGCAATACGGAGTGATGTGACACAGTGACGTGTCGCGTTATTATTGGCTATTGTCTAATAGACGTGGGTCCGCGCCAGTGACAATGACCAATACCGATTCGACAATTTACAACATTTAAAACAATTTTTGTAATTCTTAAAATTGTTTAACGGTCCTCGTTAAAAAACTATTCTAATAATAAATTATTTTTGAAATTAATTTTAACTCATTTAGATACTCAAACACTCATTTTTTCAATATTCTATTATTTTTAAAGGTCCGCGCCAGCGGCACTCGTTATTTTTAAACTTTTTTTTTAATTTTACAACCTTTTAACAATTTATGAATTTCTCAAAACTGTTTAAAGGTCCTCGTTAAAATATTCCATTATTTTTAAAGGTTCACGCCAGCATCACCCCTTATTTTTAAACTAATTTTTTGTATTTCTCCAAACTATTTAAAGGTCCTCGTTAAAATATTCCATTATTTTTTAAGGTCCGCGCTAGCATCACAACTTATTTTTAAACTGATTTTTTTTTTTAATTTTACAACCTTTAAACAATTTTTGTATTTCTCAAAACTGTTTAAAGGTCCTCGTTAAAAAACTATTATAACAATAAATTGTTTTTTTATAATTATTTTTAACTCATTTAGTCCCTCAAACATCAATTTTTCTAATATTCTCTTATTTTTAAAGGTCTGCGCCAACGACACTCCTTATTTCGAACTTAATTTTTTTTAATTTTACAACCTTTAAAAAAAATTTGTATTTCTTAAAACAATTTTTTCCTGTGCTATTTAAATATTTTAGGTGAAACATAAAAAAATCAACTCAAAATAAATTTTTTAAAGTAATTAACTTTTTTTTTTTGAAAAATATATTTTGAAAAAAATGAATTTATAAGGTGATAAAATAAAGGAGTGCGTTTCTTAATGATGTGGCACTTGCCACATCATTAAGTTCCACTTTTAAGTCTAATTTGCAAGTCGCTGTAATCTTGCACTTTTTTTTTTTATTTAGAGAAGAGGGACAGTACCCCCACAAGTATTATTAGATATCATAGAGAAATAGCCTCTCTAGTGGCATTTACAAGCTCGATAGTCTTAATAAAGAAATCTAAAGTTAACTCTTGAGCCCAATAAGTTAACTTAAAAAAGCTAAAAATTTGGGAGTTAATAGAGACTCCCATTACAAAGATATAACGCTGTAAATTTGGGATTTTATAAAGTACCCCATTACAAAAATTATAGGAAAAAAGCATTACAGATAACGAAAAGAAGATCTTAAGTAGTAGCATCCCATTTTATCCAATGAGTAAGCACCTCTCACCATCTTAGGAAGGTCCTCAACATTGTGATACACTTGAAGAGAAGAAAGCATAACCCCTGAATTAGCCAGAGCATTAGCAACCATATTGGATTCTCTAAAACAATGAGACAATGGAAATTTCAGCATCTCCAAATAATTCTTGATTTCTTCCACATCTTTCTTTAATTTCCATGGATGTTTCCAATTATGGTTGATAAGATTGACTACAAACATAGAGTCAGATTCAATAAGAACATTTCTAACATTGAATTGGAGGCACAATTTAAGGCCAGCACAAAGCCCTTTTAATTCCACACAAGCATTGGTAGAAGAACCAACAAAATTTGCAAAAGCAAAAATGAGATTCCCTTTTTCATCTCTAAGAATTTCCCATATCCACTTAAGCTCGGGTTTCTTTAGAAGCCCCATCCACATTTAGCTTAGAATAACCAAATGAAGGAAAATTCCACTTGATAGGAAAAGTAGATTGGATCTTAGAATAAATTTTAACATCAAAGGCTTGTTGAATACCCTTATCAAAAGATGATAGAGTATTTTTAAAATTAATCCCCTTACAAATGCAAGAAATCAGATTTGAGGAGTTTAAAATAATATCCTTAGTACACATGGGAATATTTTCGAAAATAGCTTTATTCCTACTTTTCCAAATCTCCTAACAAACAACAAGAGGAATACTCTTACCAAGGAATCTAGCATAGTCATGCTCATCTCGCTCTCTCTATATATATAAAGAGGGAGAGAGCTAGACTCTCCAACATACCTTATTAAACATACCTATGAACATATCTATTTTTTTTAAATAATAAAAAAAAAAATTGAATTGATATTTTTTATATGAGTTCATGATATTTCAGTGTGCCCCTGTAAAAATATTCAGCTCAAAATAATATTTTTTGATATTTTTGAAAAATAGGTAAAAAAAAATGATACTTTAAAGGGTAAAAACTGTCAGTTTTTTTACCTATTTTTTAAAAATAAAAAAAAATATTATTTTCAGTTGATTTTTTTTATAGGGAACATTGAAATATCATGAATCCATATAAACAATATCATCTCAAAATTATTATTTTTACAATTTAAAAAAAAAGGTATGTTACTAGGAGATATGTTGGAGACCCTGACTATATATATATATACTCTTGTGCGGAGTAGTCCGAATTTTAAGAGTGCAGACTGGACATGTGTCACCTGGCGGTGAGCCCAGAAAAGAGAGAGAGTGTGCCTATAATTTAGGTGATAGTTTCTAGGTGCACCGTCAGGTGACACGTGTCCGGTCCGCACTCTTAAAATGCAAACTAGTCCGCACAAGAGCAGTAATGTGTGTGTGTGTGTGTATATATATATATATATATATATATATATATATATATATATATATATATATATATATATATATATATATACACACACACACACACACATTACTGCTCTTGTGCGGACTAGTTTGTATTTTAAGAGTGCGGATCGGACACGTGTCACCTGGCTGTGCGCCTAAAAATTATAGGCTAAATTATAGGCACACACTCTCTTTTATATAGGCTCACCGCCAGGCCACACGTGTCTGTGCCGCACTTTCAAAATGCGAACTAGTCCGCACAAGAGCAGTAATATATATATAGTACTGCTCCTGTGTGGACTAGCCCGCATTTTAAGAATGCGGGCCGGACATGTGTCACCTGACGGTGCCCCTAGAAATTATCGCCTAAATTATAGGCACACTCTCTTTCTTTTCTGGGCTCATCGCCAGGTGACACATGTTCGGTCCGCATTTTTAAAATAAAGACTGATCCGCACAAGAGCAGGACTATATATATATATATATATATATATATATATACTAGCGAAATGCCCGTGCCTGAAGGCACGGCAAAAATATCCAAAGTACAAAATCCCGAAACGATGAAAATTGCGAAAGTACGTAATCGCGAAACGACAAAATTTTCCAATAAAGGCACTTACGTGTAGATTTTCAAAGTATTGAATCGTCTAAATTTAAGTCATAAATTTTTTTTACAAAACAATTTTAAAAAAAAATTGGACAAAGTTCCCTTTATTTATAAGACTATCCAACATGTTTAAGAAGTAAAAAATTAATCAGACAAAACAAATAGTCCGTTTTGGACCTCAAATCAACAACATAATCCAAATATACTCAATTACATAGAATCAGGGCAAAGTATCAATTTTTAAAAAAAGTCTAAATTCATAGTCTAAATCCAAATATACTCAATTACATAGTCAGTCAAGCAAATTTATATGTAGATATCCCCATTGCACCAACTGCAAGACGAATTTAGATAATGCGACTTCGAATGACATCGAGGCCGACCTCAGTAGGATTGTTTGCTTGCAACTCTACCTCAGTACCATCAAGCTCTCTCTTGAACCTGTCTTTAGAGCTTGCATATATCATCTTTCTTCTCACCCTTGATGTATCAGGAGACCTTCATAACAAATTAACAAAAAGATAAAAACATCAGCTCGCAGAATATAGAAAATAACATTTAATGTAGATACACTACATGGGTGTTTTTATTAAAGAGTTGAAAAAATGGAGGGAGTGTCATTATCCCCCTATAATATATTTGTAATCAACCACCACCCCCCAAAAATTAGTAAATATAAGTATTTACCTCAGTCACGAAGAAAATCAAAGTCTTGATCTTCTGGCAATTTTCCTCACTCCCGAAATCAAAATCATATACATCGTGTCGGCGTTCATAAGCAGGGAGGCTTGCAATGAAATCCTCATAACTTTCGGTTGGTTCGCCGACCTTTTCCACGATATACATTCACCTATATAGAACACTGAATATACATTCACCTATACAGATTACTGAATATACATTAACCTATACAAAATACTGAATATATATGTGGAGAAATGAGTTTGATTCTAACTCAAATGGTTTTGGGGAATTGGATCTTAAGAAATGTGTAGTAGTTCAGGAGGGGCAACTGCTGCATATCCAACTCCATCAATGTTCACATACCTCGCTAGTGGAGGAAAAATTTCACCATGTGAAACGACAACCCAATATTAATCGTACTAACTTTGATAGACACATGCCTTAATATGATGGTTAGTCATTTCGCATAATATAAGTCAATTCAAATACAAGTCATTAGATAAGTCTTTAAATGGTTTCCAAATGATAAGAGCATTTCCATGGTTTCCAAAATAGAGTTGTAATGAAAAAGAATTAAAAACTGAACTTCAAATTAATATTACCTTATCAATATCGCAAACCCCATGAGACCAAATCTTCTGTATCAACCTTGAACAAAGACGAAAGATGTAATTAGAGAAAAAAACAAAGACCAAATCTTCTGAATCAACCTTGACACTATAATCGACCACCAGATTATATCAACAGACCCACCACTGAGAAAATGCAAAAGAAATATACTTGACTCCATTTTTAAGTAATTAATAATATATATATTAGATTTTTCCCCGTAGCAAGGTTTTATATGCCAATGCCTTTTAGGTACAATTGGAATAAAACCTCCACACCATATAAGTTTAAGGAGTCCCCATAAATACCCCAACTTCGGTACAACATATAAAAGTACCTGCCAGAAGAAGTGTTTAAAGCACACATGAAGAGTTTCAATCAATCATACAGCAGCAGTATATAGTGATCTAGGTATCTGGGACTTGTCAGAAGAAGTGTTTGAATCACATCCGAAGAGATTTAATCAATCACACAGAGCAAGGCAACAAGAGAGTCAAAACCATAGGGGAGTGAAGAAGCATAAAAAAATGAAGAAGAATCTTGAAGACACCTCCACACAAAAACAAAAAAAGGAAAAATGTTTAGCAAAGTGCTTAACAATTTTGGCGACATAAAATTGTACTACTAAACCTTAAGATCCATTGCCTACAAAAAGAAACTAATTGGACAGATAGAAAACAACTAAAACTAACAAACACTATACTCAAGTAAGATAATAAACTTAACCAAATTCAAGAATCCAAACTGTGGCCATCCCCGATCCCCGCCGCGGAGGGAAAAGGATCCTTCGAGTCCCGCGCGTCCCCTCTCGGGAGAGCGCTTCGGCCGGCGTCGATTTGTGAGGTGTGAAAATGTTGAGAGATTTAGAGCCGCCAGTCTATTTTACTCAAAACAGACAAAAGAAAAATGGGAAGCCACCCCGAAGGATGGCATCCAAAGACATACTGGTGCGTGAAAAACCAAAATGATTCGAGAAGGGTTCGGAGGCTTAGTTACGAAATGGGAAGGTGTTAGGAACCCATTCTGCCCTTTCGGTCTCTCATGAATATTTGCTATTTTCCCTTATGTTTCCCCCCGTGATATGTGTGCATGTGTATATATAGAATGGAGGTAGGAATCCTCGACTTGTATCATGGAAAAGATAAAGCGAGTCATCCGTAGGAAGATATTAAGAGTAATATTAGAAAAATAAGATTTACGCGATTACCCCTACGTTGATCGTTATAATGGAACGATAACACATATGGAGTAAAACGCCACTAAGAACGAATATATATAGAATATAAATGAGATAAAGAGAAGATAGAAAATAAGATAAAAAGTGAGAAAAGGACTCGAGTCTCGGGTTTTACCCCGAGACGCCTACATAGCCTATAAAGGCATCAAAGTCCACGTAGTTCGCATACAAAACGAGGGATGGGGTTTATCCCATAAATCCAAATGGAGAAATCTCTTATTTGTAAGCGTGTGTGTGTGTGTAGAAAAAAGTGTTTTAGTTGTGAGAAGAGTGTGGAAAAAGTGTGAGAATCCCTATTTGGAATTTATGAGCAAACCCTATTTTTCTTGTTTTTTTTGGGTTTTATTTATATGAAAATAGGAGATGTGCAATAATACTAAATAAAAAGTATATTAGGATGTGTGAGATGAGATAATAAAAGTGTTAAGTAAGAAAATAAGTTATTGGGAATTCAAGAGAATTTAGGAGAGAGTTTGAGAAAGTTGGACCTTCTTGAAGATCTTGAACTTGATCTTGAATGTTGGAGAGCAGCCCTTGCACTTTGAATGATGATGGAGAGTGTTTAATTCACCAAATTTGATGAAAGGGATGATGAAAAGTATGAGTAAAAGGAGGATTTGGAAGTTGAAATCACGCTGCCTTCGAGAGAGGTTTCTGAGATTCGTTGAGTTTTTTTTTTATCAGATCTGGACTCCTCTTGCAAATGAGGCCAAGGCCTCCTTTTATAGGCCCAGGGGTCTATCGATCGGCATTTCCATGGCACTACCTATCGGCAGATGCCGATAGGCAGGGTCTGGGACCTGCCATTTGGTAGTGCGCCTCAGGCTTTTTCGGAAAATTGGTCGCCGAGGGCAAACCATTGGTCAGAATCGCGCACGGGGCATACTGTTGGAAAGGTATTTCAGAGACCTTAGAAAGTCCTTTGGACTTCTCTCGGGTTTGGGAGTTAACTTTGGGTCAAATATGGCTCGGAAGCGTTTGTCGGTCCATTGGACGGGGAATCATGCGGACGCAAAAGGATCGTTCGTCCGCATAGTAAGTCCGAATCACGCACGGGTCATACCATTAGAAAGGTTAGGAGATGTAATTTGACATTCCAAAGAGTTTGACCCGGTTTGGAGATTTAACTTTGGTCAACCGGGCCCGAGAAGCGCTCGGTGGCCTCCCGGAGTCAAACGGATCGTTCGTCCGCATGGAAAGTCAAAATCGTTCACGAGGTGGATCGTTAGAAAGGGTATTCAAGGACCTTTGAAGATTCATTTAGCCTCGGTTGAGATGAAGAGTTGACTTAGGTCAAACAGAGTCCCGGAGCACCCGGTGGCCTCTAGGTCGGGTTTCGGACGCAAACGGACCGTTCGTCCGCATGGTAAGTCAGAATCGTGCACGGGATGGACTGTTGGAAAGGGTATTCAGTGCCTTTAGAAGATTCATTAAGTCTCGGTCGAGATGAAGAGTTTGAATTTTGGTCAAACCGAGCCGGGGAGTGCCCGATGGCTTCCAGGTCAGTGCTCGGGACATGACCTGGGTTTACAGTGATGAGTGGAGGTACTAGGGACCTAAGGAGAGGTAGGGGGTAACGGAATGAGGTGTCTACAGATCCCCTCGATGGGTGATTTTGGGATAAATGATAGTCGTCGATTAGACACCGCATGATGCTTCTGAGAGAGTATGACCAATTTAGAGGATCGAGGCCGATTCTGAGGACCTAAGGAAGCGAGGATGAACGATTCAGAGGGTCGAGGTTGATTCTGAGGACCTTAAGGAGCATGATGGGGACGACCAAATCAGAGAGTCGAGGTCAATTCTGAGGACCTAAGGAAGCGAGGGTGACCAATTCAGAGAGTCAAGGTCAGTTCTGAGGACCTAAGGAAACGAGGATGACCAAATCAGAGGGTCGATGTCAGTTCTGAGGACCTAAGAGTGGTGACGACCGAGGACCGTGGTCAATTCTGACCTAACTCAGGTGACGATCCAAGACCGGGGTCAATTCTGACCTAAGAATGGTGACGACCGAGGACCGAGGTCAATTCTAACCTAACTTAGGTGAAGATCTAAGACCGAGGTCAATTCTAACCCAAGAGTGGTGACGACCGAGGACCGAGATCAATTCTGACCTAACTTAGGTGACGATCCAAGACCGGGGTCAATTCTAACCTAAGAGTGGTGACGACCAAGGACCGAGGTCAATTCTGACCTAACTTGGGTGACGATCCAAGACCGGGGTCAATTCTGACCCAAGAGTAGTGACGACCAAGGACCGAGGTCAATTCTGACCTAACTCAGGTGACGATCCAAGACCGGGGTCAATTCTGACCCAAGAGTGGTGACGACCGAGGACCGAGGTCAATTCTGATCTAACTCAGGTGACGATCCGAGATCGAGGTTAATTCTGACCCAAGAGTGGTGACGACCGAGGATCGAGGTCAATTCTGACCTAACTCAGGTGACGATCCAAGACCGGGGTCAATTCTGACCCAAGAGTGGTGACGACCGAGGACTGAGGTCAATTTTGACCTAACTTAGGTGACAATCCAAGACCGGGGTCAATTCTAACCCAAGAGTGGTGACGACTGAGGACCGAGGTCAATTCTGACCTAACTCAGGTGACGATCCAAGACCGGAGTTAATTTTGACCCAAGAGTGGTGACGACCGAGGACCGAGGTCAATTTTGACCTAACTTAGGTGACGATGCAAGACCGGGGTCAATTCTGACCCAAGAGTGGTAACGACCGAGGACCGAGGTCAATTCTGACCTAACTCAGGTGACGATCCAAGATCGAGGTCAATTCTGACCTAAGAGTGATTGCATTTCCTAGGGAAAAGAAAAGAGTTCCATTGGGGGTAAGAATTGGATTTGGGATTCCGCTGGGGATAAGAATTGGATTTGGGGTTCCGCTGGGGATAAGAATTGGATTTGGGGTTCCGCTGGGGATAAGAATTGGATTTGAGGTTCTACTGGGGAATGATGAATAAGCTGGGGAAGATTTGGATCGTCCTTTGGGAGAGATCGCCTGGGACGAATGATTCTTCTGAAATCCGCTGGGGAAAATACCATGCGATATTGTTTCGCACTGGGTAGTCGATGGATGGGGAGGCTTTGTGTCTTTGATTTAAGCGGAGGAGCTGATTATTGGGGAGATAACCGGTTTGAGGTTGTAAACTCTGCTGAGGAGGTGATTAGGTGGTCCGGGCGCATTGCTCGAGAGGTCATTTGCTTGGATTTTGAGGGTTCCGTTGGGGAAAAAGAGGTTTCGCCTGAAGGAGCGTGAAATTTTCTTGATAAAAACGTTCTAAATCCTTCTTGGGATTTTTAGGAATTTTTTGAGGATTTTTCAAGGTTTTCTGGCATTTTCCAGGAATTTCTGTACGAAATTTTAAGGGGGGTGCCGGCCGGCATAGACTAAGGGGTGCCATTTCATGCATTCGCATTTTCCTTTCATGCCTTCGCATTTTCCTTATGCGTCTCTTTTTTCTTGTGAATTCAGACGTGGTTCTATGAGGTGATTGGGTGCAACACCCCGCTGATTGCTTTGTTGGGGACTTCTGCCAATTGTATCGATGGCGTAAGGCCTACCTACAGTCGAAGGGATCTCTCTCCCTAGAGGCGTTGCGTCAGGTCTTGAATAACCTGACCAGTGGTCGGGTAAGGTCCTTTCCTTTTCAGTCTTGGTTTTCGCATGTTCTGATCTTGTATTGACTCATGCCTGCTTGGGGATTTTCAGGTGACCTTTTGCCCTTGGGGGATAGCCATTCAGGATACGGGGATGACCGGGGTGAACGCGCAGATGAGGCATTTGTTGGCGCATGAGTTCGGCCATTCTTAGTATCTCGGGGAGAGGGTGGTTCTCCATATCGCCGGGGAGGAGGTGGTTGTGCCACCTGCGCAGCCTTCTACGTCTATGAGGCGGGAGCGACAGCTGTTGGAGGATGAGAGGATCACGTCGATGATCGGCGAGTCCTATGCGTTGTATACTGATACGACTGTGCCGTATGACTATATGGACTTTATGACGAGCTGGTTGATGGCGCCCAGCATACATGTCACCTTGCATTTCCCTCCTGCGGGTTCGAGTCGGGCAGTGGGGTCTTCCCACAGTGGTGGTGGTCCGTCGACACCTGCGGCGACCTCATAGGTCCCTTTTATGCGGTTGCACACTCCTTCTTACAACATCCGGCGGGCTGATAGAGGGATAGTGTCGATGCTGCACCGTCCTCTTGCGATGGATCCGGAGGTGCTGGGTTTGACATATGAGGTCCTTCATCCTACGGTAAACCTTTCGGTCCTTTTCCTCTATTTGATTTCCTTTGCTTGATACTAATTCTGCCTTTTCCTTGCAGCAAATCCAGGTGTCGACCACTTGGCTGAGAGACATCAGAGACTGGATATCATCGACGACTGCCCACATTCGGGATGCTGCCCTGTTCCTTCTTGCTTGGTGCCGCCAGCCTCGTCCGGGGAAGACTCTGGCTCGGGTAGTGGGGGCACGTCGTCTCGTCGTAGGGGAACGAGAGCACATCGCAGGGGTGGAAGCTTTTGTGAGAGAGAGAGAGAGAGAGAGAGAGAGAGAGAGAGAGAGAGAGAGAGAGAATGTGGGATTGGGATGAGTCCCGTTGTTTTTGGATTTTCTTTCTATTTCCAGCAAAATGATGTAACACAGAAAACAGATATATGCGATGCAATGTAGTTTTTTTACTATCTTTTATTTTAATGATGAGTGAATGCATGCACATGCGCTTTTTACTTTGCTGCTGAGACCGTAAAAGGGAATATTTTTGGAATTTTTGAAGGAAAGTTTTTTAATTAAAGGGAGGGAATTATATAAGGAGGAAAAAGGATTTTGAAATTCTGTTGAGAATATCAATTTATTTCTATTTGAGTTTTCTGATTTGGCAAAAGAGGAAAAAGGGAAATTTCCCAAAATGGGGGTTGCCGATTGGCAAGCACCCTGACCTGCCTATCGGCAGTTCAGTCCAGTCCTATCAATTGAAAGCTTTGATTGATACCCTCTTCAGCCTTTAGTACCTTGTGGGGTAGGACTCCCTCTGATTTCTGCAGGGATTATGTCTTTTGTGAGAGTTCTCAAGTATAAAAAGGGGTAAGGGTGGAGTGTTTTCATCACACCTTCACACTCTTATTCACTTGCCTACTATTTCTTAGTCTTGCAAGATGGCTCTCCCTGGTAGCATTGAGTTTGTCAATTACCTTGTAGCCTTGGAAACAATGTGTTCTTATAATGTTGACTATGATGCCTTCAACATGCTTCGAGTATCCTTGTGGCGCAATCGGCCTATTGAGTGGAACATGCTGATGGCGGCAGTACAATTCTGGTACCCCGAAGACTATGTATTCCGCTTTGGGTTGGAAGAAGTTTTTCCTACCTATGAGGAATTTTCTGCCATGCTGGGTGTGAATCCCAGTGTTACTGCGGCTTTGCCCGAATTTTCCCTCTCCCCTAGGGATTTGTTGGCCGGGTTCTTCATGTCTCGCCTTCGGTGGCTAGATCGTTGGTCGCTGGAGGAATGATCTCCCTCCTAGCGGTGTTGCAGTTCATGCATTTGCAAGAAGTAGATGATGCTGGCTATGCTGGAGCCGTTGTTCTGGGCCTTATTTCAAAATTATTGTTGGTGACTGGGAAGGTGCGCGTGGACCCTCAACTTGCAGCCATTACTTCATGGATGTCATACCGTCGCAATCCTGCGGCGGTGATATTGGCGGAGACCCTGAATGGCCTGGATGCCTGGAGAGAAGGTCATTCTAATTTTTTGAGGGGTAGCCCTGTGATGCTGTTCATGTGGTTGTCTGAAAGATTTCGCTTGGCGACTCCTTCGGAGTATCCCTTGTCGGTCGTGCCCAACTTCTTCTCGTGCTACTTCACCCGCGTTGGCCTGTATGTTGAAAATTAGGAGAATTTGTTTATGGAGTATGGGGCTCGTGGGCTGTATTTGTCAGTGCCTTGGTGGGGACAGTTGCAGCCTGTTCTGAAGCGAGAGAGTATTCATATGTGCGGCCGGTTGGTCTCAGACATACCTCTTTTTATTTCCCTTAGCGGCTTCTGCGCCAATTTGGCTGGGTGCAGGTCGTGCCCCCTCGGACCTCAAATTTCTTTCCGGTAGAAGATTTGACTGAGCGCTTGCGTCTGTTGCTTGGATCTCTGTGAGAAAATCGGCGTCCGTCGACCCGTCCCTCTTAGTCTGTCGGGAAGGTTTGGCATGTCCCCAAAGATTATATGAAGTGGTTGTGGGGGAAAATAGTCAGCAAGATGTTGGCAGTGGAGACTGGACATAGATGATTTATTTTATCTAACACCATGGAGGGGGTGTTGTGGTATTTTCGAAGATGGTTAAGGCCCATCGATCCATGGAATGTTTACGGCACTCTATTCAGGCAGGGGAAACTTGGGGTCCTCAGGATGTAGATGATGAGGGTGCAGGCTCCTCGGGTAGCTGTGGGTAGGACTCCTGGGGAGTTTATTTATGTAATAGGGAATGTATGTGGGGATTTTATTTGGCTTTTTATGGTAATAGGGGGAAGGGAGTTATCCGTTCCTTTTTCTTATGTAATCCACACTGTAATTTCCCATTAATGAAATAAACAAGTTTCTAATCACCCAGCTGTGCCTTTCGATGAATTTTATATTTTGAATTATCTATACCGATCGCTAAGGCATACATAATCCTCTTGTTCAAGTAGATGTTTATAATGAAACCGTCGTTCTCGGAGGTAAGAAAAGAATATATTTTTGTAAAAAAGAAGGGGCCGTGCTCATGTGAGATGTATGAGCTGCCTACGTACTTTCGGGGTTTTTAAATTTTTTTTGTTTAAAAGTGGTTTTTTTGTAGAGGATCAGGCTCACGTAGTTCTGGGTAGAGGGAAATGAAGAGTTTTCTTTTTTTTTTTAGAATAGAAGGGGGATGAGAAGAGTTGTAGCGCGCCGAGATTTCGGACTAGGGTTAAAACTTTTTTAGGCGATCTAGGTTGACTGGACGAGCCATTTCCTCCCCATCCAGGTCAGTGAGCATGGCAGCACCGCCAGACAAGATTTTCTTCACAATGTAAGGGCCGCTCCAATTGGGCTTAAATTTTCCTCTGGGGTCCCAGATGGGTTCGATCATCTCCTTGAGGGCTAAATCCCCCTCTCAAACACCGCGATCCTTGACTCTCTTGTTGAATGAACGCGCTATTCGGCGATGGTACCCTTGTATGTGGTATAGAGCCTTTAATCTTCTTTCGTCCAGGAGGGTCAGCTGGTCAAGACGGCTTTGGCACCAGTCTTCTTCACTAACCTTGCCTTTGAGCATGACGCGTAGCGAGGGTATTTCCATCTCCGCAGGGAGGACAACTTCCATGCCGTAGACCAGGGAGTATAGGGTAGCCCCAGTAGAGGTTCGAATTGAGGTTCGATAGCCCCAGAGGGCGTACGAGATCCGATCGAACCAATCCCTACAACTTTCGATCATCTTGCGGATGATGGCTTTGAGGTTTTTGTTAGCGTCTTCAACTGCACCATTGGTCTGAGGTCGGTAGGGAGAAGATTTGTGTCTCTGAATCCCATACTCGTTGACTACTTCTGTGACTTCTGCCTCGAAGTGCAAGCCGTTATCTGACACTAGCTCGTGCGGGACCCCATATCGGCAGATGATATTTTTCTTGATGAATTTTGCCACCTTCTTGGCATTTAATACCGCATATGACTCAACTTCGACCCATTTGGTGAAGTAATCAATGGCAACTAGGATGAACTCATTCCCATTTGATGCCTTTGGTGTAACCTTCCCTATGATGTCGATACCCCAGGTGGAGAACGACCAGGGAGAAGTCATGTTGTATAATTTCCGCGGAGGTAGATGTTGGAGATTGGAGAACTGTTGGCATTTAGGGCATCTCCAAACATAGGCGGTGCAATCCTGGGCCATGGTAGTCCAGTAGTAGCACTGTCGAATGATCTTCTTGGAAAGCATGTGACCGTTCATGTGGGGGTCGCATTCCCCGCTATGGATTTTCTACATTATCTTTTCAATGTCAGCCCCTGCGATACAGTGCAAATGAGTTCCATCGAAATTCCTCTTGAGTAGTGCTTTATGACAGATGATGTACTGGGCGGCCAGCCTTCGGAGGGTAGTTCGATCATCCTTGTTGGAACCCTCGGGATACCTACTGTACCTGAGGAGGCACCAAATATCATAGTATCAGTAGTTGACTAGCTCAGGATCTTCTGTGGTGATGAGCTTAATGTGGTAGCAATGGGTTGGTTTGTCTTGCTTTTGAACTAGGAATGGTCTCATTGTTATTCCCTCGGGCATGTCGACCATGGAGGACAAGGTAGCGAGAGCATCGACTAGGTTATTCTTTGCTCGGGGTAGGTAATGGAAGGTGATATCTTGGAATTGGGAGGCTAACTCTTCTAATTGGGCATGAAAGGGTTGGAGCTTTTCGTCCTTGACTTTTCACTTTCTGAGCACTTGACCGATGATGAGGGAAGAATCCCTGTAGACATCAAGGTATTAAATACCTTTCTTGAGAGCGACCTTGAGGCCCACTGTGCATGCCTCGTATTCTGTCATGTTGTTGGTGCAAGGGAAATCCAATTTTATGGCGATGGGAGTATGAGAGTCATCCGGGGCAACCAGGAGTATCCCAATGCCATATCCCTTTTTATTGGCAGCGCCGTCAAAGAACATTTTCCATCAGAGGTTATCTTGGGCAGTGCAAAGGATATTCTCATCTGGAAATTCAGAGATCCAGACATTAGCTTCTTCTACGGGGTAATCCGCGAGGTAGTCAGAGATGGCTCTTCCTTTCATGGCTTTCTGTGTGACGTACATAATATCGAACTCGGTTAGGAGCATCAATTATCGGGCCATTCGGCCAGATAAGGCGGGTTTCTCAAGCAGGTATTTGATGGGATCCATTCGGGATACAAGTTTGATGGGGAAGGCGAGCATGTAGTGTCGCAACTTTTAGGTGACCCAGACAAGTCCCACACATGCCTTTTCTAGAGCAGTATAGTTGACCTCGTACCCGACCAATTTGCGACTAGCATAATAGATGGTTCCTTCTTTGCGGGAATCCTTAAGGTATTGGGCTAGTAAATCCCCAACTGCAGTGTAAGTTATGGTTAGGTATAGGAGCAAAGGGAGACCAGGCTGTGGTGGCATGAGTACTAGAGGTTGGGTTAGATATTGTTTGATTCGGTCAAAAGCTTTTTGGCAGGCCTCGTTCCAAACCTTGGTTGAATCCTTTCGGAGGAGCTTGAAGATTGGTTCACAGATGGAGGTTAGTTGGCTAATGAACCGACTGATATATTGTAATTTTCCAAGGAAACCTCGAACTTCCTTCTCTGTTCGGGGAGGTGGCATCTCAAGTATGGCTTTCAGCTTTGGAGGATTTGCTTCTATCCCCTTTTTACTAACCATGAATCCCAAGATTCTTCCCTTTGTAACGCCGAAAACACACTTCTGTGGATTAAGTCGCATCTGATACTGCCGTAGTCGTTCGAAGAACTTTCGAAGAGAGGGAACATGACCTTCTCTAGTTTTGGACTTGATAATCATATCATCCACGTAAACCTCGACCTCTTTGTGAATCAGATCGTGCAGGATGGTTGTAGCGGCCCTCTGGTAGGTAGCCCCAGCATTCTTGAGACCGAATGGCATGACGGTGTAACAAAAGGTTCCCCATGGGGTGATGAATGCGGTTTTTTCTTGGTGGTCGGGGTGTATCTTGATTTGGATGTATCCGACAAACCCGTCGACGAATGACTTGAGAGCATGACTGGCTGTGTTGTCCACGATCATGTCGATATTGGGTAGCGGATAATCATCCTTTGGAGAAGCTTTGTTTAAATCTCGATAATCTACACACATTCGAACCTTTCCTCCTGATTTCGGTACAGGTACAATGTTGGCTAGCCACGTGGGATATTCGATTACTCGAATGAAACCTACATTCAACTGTTTGATCACCTCTTCTTTGACTTTGAGATACCATTCGGTGCGAAGCTTTCTCAATTTTTATTTAAACATCTTGTAATCTGGGAGAGTGGGGATCTCATGCTGAGCTATTTCAGGATCAATACCGGGCATATCGTCGTAGGACCATGCGAAGACATCCACGAACTCCTTCAGCACTTCTTCGAGTTGTGCACGCTCATGCTCGTCAAGGGTGACCATTATCTCAATCTCGCGCAGTTGGCTACTAGAATCGAGATTAATAACAACAGTCTCTTCTTCATTAACTTGAACGCGGTTATGTTGTTTATTATTAACCTTATTTAGATCAGTTAAGAACTGTTCATTTGTAAAATCATCATCATCAAAAGTTCAATCAGAATCTAAATAATTAACGTAAGGCACAGCAAGATACTCAAAATCTTCGTTTAATTCATTGATAGGAAAAACAACATTGAGAACCTCATCAAAAGAGGTCTCGATTACATTTGAGCAAGGATAGATAACAGAAGAAGAAACAGGGTAAACATTGGGGTTAGGGAAGATTTCAAGAGGAATAATTGGCACAGCATGCCAGTTGAGGAAAGGTGTATCGGCAACTTTAATCAGACGGGATGGGTCCATTGATGTAGTGCTTGAACGAACCATGCAGAGTGCCAGCCCTAGTGTCTGCAAGTTGAAGGAATCTTCGGAATCACTTTCCTCAGTCTCTTCGGTATCTTTGATGAGCGGTTGTACACGGTGTGGGAAACTTTCGGCCTATGAGTAGTTGTCTTGGAAGAAGATTTCCATTCCAGGCTTTATCTTTTTATCTGTATGGTCATACCACGGTTCTGGAAAGCCGCAAAAGGGGAAATCTTCGCCCTCTTTGATAAATCATCCATTTAAGGAGCCTCTTGAGATAGTTCGGGTACATTCTAGTCTCCTCTTTGGTCGAGTCTGACGGATCATTCTAAGCTCTTGTTCTGATGGCTGATACCACAAGCCACAAGGAGGGAAAGCTTTCTTCAGTTCGATGGGCTCAAGTATCCCTTGCTGCCTTTGCCCTAGCCCCAGTCCGGGCATGAAGTGCATGTTTCTGAACATCTGAATCATATTAACATTGCCATGAGGGTCATATTCTGTACAAACCCTTTCTTTAAAACCGTCCCCTGCCGGGAGTAGGAGTGGCTCAATGCGGAATCCTGATAGGAGCATATCATTTGACCCATGTTGTATCTCAAGAATTGGACTGCTGGTGCTTGCACCCTCGGCATTGTCGTAGTCACCCAAAATGATGATAACTCGCCCATCGGCGATGAACTTCAATTTCTGATGGAGTGAGGAAGACACACCCTTTATATTGTAGAGCCAGGGTCGTCCGAGCAACAGGTTGAAACAGGTCGGGATATCGATGACTTGGAATTCAACGACAGGGTTTATAGGGCCAGTCCCTATTACAAGTTTTATTGATCCCATCACCTCCCGACGGGTATTATCGTAGCCACGCACGACAGTGGAGGTTGGAGCGAGGTCACTTTCTTTGAGCCCCAATCATCTGAAGGTTCTGAGTGGCCAGACATTCAAAGAGGATCCATTATCAACGAGAGAGAGCGGTACAACCCTCCCCATAACTTCGATGGAGATATTGAGTGCGTGATTGTGGTTTGGCCCAATTTTAGGGCTTTCTTCTTTAGAAAAGGACAGCATTCGGGTGGAAGTCAAGGATCCGACCAGATTTACTGCTTCTTCTGGTGTGGTAGAAGGAAGAACTGTGGGTCGTGTGAGCAACTTGATTAAAGCATTTCTGTGTAGCTGGGAAGACATGAAAGGCCCCCATACAGTGATGTTAGCTTGAGTTTTCTTCAGTTGATCGAGGATCTTGCTCTCCTCGATGGTCATTTCTGGCATAAAAAGGTTTTCAATGCCCTTCCCCTTGTCATTTGCTGGTAGCGAGCTTGGAACTTGGTAATGTCTCCCTGATCCGGTCATGTGATTTACCGAAGAAGAGAAAAACATGAATCCCGTTTCTTCATCGATCTCAGGCTGCTCTGCCACCCTGTCTATTTCTTCGAGGAGTTTTTCAAATGATATCATCCCACATAAGTCGGCTACTGGGCCAATTCTTTTTGAAGCTTTCTTTTCATTTGAATCTTCAAATTCTTTCCCCCATCCGGTGGCAACAATCCTGTTTTCCATTGTGAAGTCAATGCATTCCACAACTTCAACGGCTTCCTCATATAGGTCTTCCCATTTAGTGGGTATGTGTAAGGGTGAAGGGACCAGGGCCCTTGTAGCTTCAAAGCACCAACTAACTCGGTGATACTGCAAACGTTGTTGGTTTGCCTGAATGCCTCCGCCATGATCTGGACAACATCATCTAAACTGACTTCATCGGTTGGTATCACCCAACTATCTGATTCTTGGTCCCATTTCCGTTCTTCCAAAAATAGCGTACTGAACCTCTGGCAGTCGATAATCATCTGTGAGGGCAATTTCAGCCCTAACTCTAGGAGTTGATTTAATACCTCTGACAATTCCATACTTCCGCTTCTGGAACGGGTACGGACAACGACGCATGCTCTGGTAAGGAGTGATAGTGCCCGATCAGCGGGGCTAGTAGGGCGTAGGAGGAAATATGGGCAAATTTGAAGAGGTTTAGGAGGGTATAGGGTGAGATTTGGGTTGATGGATCAAAATTTGGGTTTTCTTCCAAGAAGATGGCATTGGTGTGATTTGGGAGTGGATTGTGAGTAGTGTTTGGCTTAGGGTTGGCTGGTGGGGAGATGGTACCCCGGTCAATGAGATCTTGGATTACATTTCGAAGGTGGAAGCATTGGTCGGTGGTATGGCCCGCTGTTTGGTGAAAGTCACAATGAGCATCAGTCTTGAAGTTTCTTGGGAGTGGATTTGGCAATGGCCGTGGATCCAAGGGCTTAATGAGGTTTCGGCTTAACAGGACTTGGTAAACTTTGGAGAGAGGAGCATGAAGCTCAGTGTACTCCCTTCGGACGGGGGCAGGGGGACTTTTTGGTGCCCATGATGTGGTTGGTTGAGAGATGTTGTTGATGGTTGAGACTACGGCACTGACAGGCTTGTCATATTTTTTGGTGGTGAACTGTCCGGACACCTTCTTTGGTTCAACTTCTGTTTTGGCAAGACCTTCCTTGATTTCTACTCCTTCTTCTCTGAGAGCTCAAAAGTGGGGGTAGTACTGTCCTCCCATGGTTGCTCGGACATCAGGCAAGAAATTCTTTTTCACTATGTTTACTTGTTCTTCCTCAGATGGCTGATTGGTCATGGTAGATGCTTTTTCCCTCCATCGGGCTATGAAGTTACTGACTGATTCTCCAGAGTTTTGTTTGAGCAGTTAAAAATTACGACGGGTGACCTCAAGCTCTTCATTGTATTTGTTCTGCGACATGAATTCTCGGTCTACATCCTCCCAGCTATGGATTCTGGACTGTTCGAGAGATAAAAACCATCGGAGAGCGCTATCCTTCAAAGTTTGTTGAAACAGTTGGGACATTACTTCTTCGGAAGCCTCTAGGAGAGTCATGGAACGGTGATAGCTGCGAAGATGGACAATCGGGGTTCCACTCCCTCTGAATTTCTCGATATTTGGCATCTTGAACTTCTCGGGTAACCTCGCTTTAGGATAAGGAGACATGTGGGTGTAGTCCATGTAATTCTCAGAGATTCGGACTTGGTCGAACTTCTTAGTGAGCATCTTAAGATCTTCTTTGACTTTGTTCAACTCCTCCCCTTTTGGATCAATGACCATAGGCAGGTTAGCCACAGGCTGGGCAATGTTTGGCATCGGAAGTTGGGCAGGCGACGACCCATTAGCTGGAGGGGCATGTGGAGCGTGCTGATATTCTTCCGGGACCCAGATAGGCTCGGGTGGACCCACAGCACGAGGGAACAGGGCCTCGGGCTCTTGAGGATTAGGAACTTGGTTTAGTTGTATTTCTCAAACCTCAGCTTGGAGGTTGTCAATCTTGGCCACGAGATGAGATAGGACTATCGGCAGATCTGGTTGTATGACTGGTGCTTGATCTGCATTCTCCATGGAAGATGGATGGATTCCGGACTCGGAAGAAGTAGTAGAGGAGCAGATGAAACTCTGGGGTGATTTAACTTAAGACCAAACCAATAAGGAGCCAGGCCAAGGGCGTTCAATTGACCTGAGAAGGCGTAGGATGAGATTTATTTTTAAGAAAAAAAAAAGGGGAAACTATTTTTGGATTTTTGATAAATAAGGGAGAAATGTTTTTGAATTTTTGATAAAGAAGGGAGAAATGTTTTTGGATTTTTTTTTATAAAGAAGGGAGAAATGTTTTTGGATTTTTTTGATAAAGAAGGGAGAAATGTTTTTTTGGAGACGGAACTCAGCATGATTATTATGATTATTATGTTTTTACTTGTATTTAATTCTCCTAAATGCAATGCCGGACGGGACCCGAGCCTGGAAAAGTGGGGGTTTTAATATATGCAAAGCTACGTTTGGACTTGTAACCAGGCTCGCGGACAGGATCCCATTTTAAAAATGCGTAAAAATTGGGCGACAGGCCAACCCGGAATTTTGGCAGAGTTTCGGGTTAAAACCGACAATCTAAAGTGCGTGTCCTAGGTTTGACACCTATATGCGGGTATGCAGTTGGTTGGGTGAATCGACATGGGTTCCCCCCTTTGGCGTGACTTCCACGATATACGTCTTGCTCTTGCGGGCAATCGGTACGTGTGGACAAGCCATTTGATATACATGAGTGTACGTGAATTGCCTCACCATATACCTCGTGGGGACGGTACGTGTGAGAGCGAATTTGATATACTCGGTGTACGTGAATGAATTCCCTGCGATATACCTCCTCCCGTCATGACTTCGGTCAAGCGGTACGATGCGGGGGAACCGTTCGATATACGTCAAAGGTACTTGGCCAATGGAAGGTGAGATTCATATCGCTTAGGCTAGCTGCGACCTGCCGGACCAGCGCCCATCACGAAGTGACCCTCCAGTTACTGGGTAAAAATTTGGTCAATATCAATGATCTTTGGTGATATCGTGTGAATCATGCATGATTCTCTTATTAGTATCTTATGCTGAGAATGCCGTTCTCGATTATGCCAAAACAGGGAGCAAAGTACAAGTACCCCAAAAGGTACACCAAGTATGGATGGGTGATGCGTGCAACATGGGGATATACATGTGATCCTAGGTGCATGTGGTGTGAAGTGTACATGGAGAATTTTCTACAAGTGTGTGAATATAAGCATAAGCATGGGATATACATGTGAGAAAGGGGGATAGGCAGATATGGGGAAACATAAACAAATATAGCATCCATATAAATAGAGTCAAGCCCTCAAAATATAAATAAACTCCCCAGCGGAGTCGCCACTGTGGCCATCCCCGATCCCCGTCGCGGAGGGAAAAGGATCCTTCGGGTCCCGTGCGTCCCCTCTCGGGAGAGCGCTTCGGTCGGCGTCGATTTGTGAGGTGTGAAAATGTAGAGAGATTCAGAGCCGCCAGTATATTTTACTCAAAACAGACAAAAGAAAAATGGGAAGCCACCCCGAAGGATGGCATCCAAAGACATACTGGTGCGTACGAAACCAAAATTATTCGAGAAGGGTTCGGAGGCTTAGTTACGAAATGGGAAGGTGTTAGGCACCCATTCCGCCCTTTCGGTCTCTCATGAATATTTGTTATTTTCCCATATGTTTCCCCCCGTGATATGTGTGCATGTGTATATATAGAATGGAGGTAGGAATACTCGACTTGTATCATGGAAAAGATAAAGCGAGTCATCCATAGGAAGATATTAAGAGTAATATTAGAAAAATAAGATTTATGCGATTACCCCTACGTTGATCGTTATTATGGAACGATAATGCATATGGAGTAAAAAGCCACTAAGAACGAATATATATATAGAATATAAATGAGATAAAGAGAAGATAGAAAATAAGAGAAAAAGTGAGAAAAGGACTCGAGTATCGGGTTTTACCCCGAGACGCCTACGTAGCCTATAAAGGCATCAAAGTCCACGTAGTTCACATACAAAACGAGGGGTGGGGTTTATCCCATAAATCCAAATGGAGAAATCTCTTATTTGTAAGCGTGTGTGTGTGTGTAGAAAAAAGTGTTTTAGTTGTGAGAAGAGTATGGAAAAAGTGTGAGAATCCCTATTTGGAATTTATGAGCAAACCCTCTTTTTCTTGTTTTTTTTGGGTTTTATTTATATGAAAATAGGAGATGTGCAATAATACTAAATAAAAAGTATATTAGGATGTGTGAGATGAGATAATAAAAGTGCTAAGTAAGAAAACAAGTTATTGGGAATTCAAGAGAATTTAGGAGAGAGTTTGAGAAAGTTGGACCTTCTTGAAGATCTTGAGCTTGTTCTTGAATGTTGGAGAGCAGCCCTTGCACTTTGAATGATGATGGAGAGTGTTTAATTCACCAAATTTGATGAAAGGGATGATGAAAAGTGGGACTAAAAGGAGGATTTGGAAGTTGAAATCACGCTGCCTTCGAGAGAGGTTTCTGAGATTCGTTGAGGGGGGTTTTTATCAGATCTGGGCTCCTCTTGCAAATGAGGCCAAGGCCTCCTTTTATAGGCCCAGGGGTCTGTCGATCGGTATTGCCATGGCATTACCTATCGACAGGTGCCGATAGGCAGGGTCTGGGACCTGCCATTTGGTAGTGTGCTTCAGGATTTTTCAGAAAATTGGCCACCGAGGGCAAACCGTTGGTCAGAATCGCGTACGGGGCATACCGTTGGAAAGGTATTTTAGAGACCTTCGAAAGTCCTTTGGACCACTCCCGGGTTTGGGAGTTGACTTTGGGTCAAATATGACTCAGAAGCGTTTGTCAATCCATTGGACGGGGAATCGTGCGGACGCAAACGGATCGTTCATCCGCATGGTAAGTCCGAATCGCGCACGAGGCATACCATTGGAAAGTTTAGGATATGTACTTCGACATTACAAAGAGTTTGACCCAGTTTGGAGAGTTAACTTTGGTCAACCGGGCTCGGGAAGCGCTCGGTGGCCTCCCGGAGTCAAACGGATCGTTCGTCCGCATGGAAAGTCAAAATCGCGCACTGGGTGGACCGTTGGAAAGGGTATTCAGGGCCCTTTGAAGATTCATTCAGCCTAGATTGAGCTAAAGAGTTGACTTAGGTCAAACATAGTCCGGGAGCGCCCGGTGGCCTCTAGGTTCGGTTTCGAATACAAACGGACCGTTCATCCACATGGTAAGTCGAAATTGCACACGGGATGGACCGTTGGAAAGGGTATTCAGTGCCCTTAGAAGATTCATTGAGTCTCGGTCAAGACGAAGAGTTTGACTTTTGGTCAAACCGAGCCGAGGAGTGCCCGATGGCTTCCAGGTCAGTGCTCGGGACATGACCTGGGTTTGCGGTGATGAGTGGAGGTACTAGGGACCTAAGGAGAGTTAGGGGGTAACAGAATGAGGTGTCTACACAAACCTTAAGATCCATTCCCTTACACCATTTCTGTATATTAATCAATAAATAATGACCTTAGAAATTGACATTGACACATTAATGCGAGTAACCAAATCATTCCACAATTCTCCAGGAAAGGACCTGCTAGTTAGAACACAATACGTGTAATATGTTCTTTAAATAAACTAACAAAGCATATAATAATATTATTTACTAATCTCAAGTAGTCAATATAATAAAATCATGTGGTGCCTTCGCTTCAGTGAAAATGCCAATTCGTTCGAACTCTTACCAGAAATGTTTATCTTGCAGAGCTCACCGAACTTGCCATCTAACGATCACCTTATGCCGCATATGATGGCTGAGTCAGGCTACCCATCAATTCATCCCACAACATAGTCATTTCATACAGCAGACATTTCCAACATTCACAGATTTCGGTAAAGAACAGAAGGTACAATGGTTACTGATTTCCAGCCTAAGGTACAGTTATTAATTTCCAACTCAAAAAAATCATACACTAAGAAGAGTTATAAAATTATCACATCCACACTATAATTCACGGAAATGGTAAAAATTACCACTAAAGGAACAACACATGTATGCAATGACAGAACGGGAAAAAAACACAAAAAAAATAAATAATTGGCAAGACATGAAGTTCCTACCTATATAATCATGAAGTTTCTATAGAAATAATCAATCAACAATCACATACTCAAGTTCATATTTAGCAAAGGTTATGTGTCAATACACATTCACATCCCACAAGTGAAAACGAAATGAATCCAAAATTGGTTGATATCATGTTAGAAATCATGAACCTTCATAGTCATTTTAAACAAATAAATCATACAAATTAGTTGGATAACACTCACAGAGAACTTAGATAATTCACACCATAAATCACTTAAATAATAGGAATATTATGCAACACGTGTACCACTTAAAATTTAAGGCTCCACATCTAAGGAGAAGAAACCAATAGAGTGGATGCTGCATTATTCAATCTCCAATTTCCATAGAGTCACATGCCTACAAGACTAATATAAGTGCATTAAAAAATTGAAGATATAGTAATCTTCAAACATATATGAGTACTGAAATGTTTTAAATAAACGCAATGAAACTATAAATGGATGAAGGCGGGGAAACTATTTTCTAAACGTCGAATTAAACTAAAATAATGAAACAGAACAACAACGAAGATAGAGAGAATTAAGAATACCCTAAGAATCATAAACGAAAAAGGAAACAAATAGGGAAAGTCATTAAACATAACTCGTTCAAAAGTACAACACTAAGCCGTTTGGTCCGAACCATAAAGATACTAAGCGTACCGTATCTTCTGATGAATTTGTTGCAGGTAGCTCAGAAGCTAATCGAGCTCGTAAGATTAAGGAGCAGAATATGCCTTAGACTATGAGGCTTTAACCAAACATCTTTCCTTCAAACCTTAAAGCCTACTTGATGAAGTTTCGGTGAAGTATGTTTTCGGGTCATGAGATAAGAATCTTTGTTCAATTATAAAAGGGGCAACCTACTTATATATATTAGTTAAACATGAGTAGTTAAACATATATTAGCCACAATTATAAAAGTTCATGAGTAGTTAAACATATATTATCCAATGATAATATATATACAGACACACAACACAAACACACATTTTTCTCAGTGATGAAAATAAAGCAATACACAATTTATAAATGAAGTTTACATTAGAAAAAAAAACAATTTATCAATGTATCCCCACTGTTAATGGTATCAACAACTGTCCATATTTGGGGTTCTAACAGCTAATAATAGAAAATTGAGGTGTACTTTGGGATTATAATTTCTAGTAGTAACAAAGTAAAGTTTATATATTTAAAAGTCTTGTGAACTTCACATTATAGTCATTCAACAATAATTCACATCGTGTGTGGTCTGTGGCATGTTCTAACTGTTCTGCCTGCCTCTTCTATCAACATACAAACATTTCCCACATTTTTGCCTGCCTCTTCTATCAACACGGGCACATAACAGTAAAATGAGCAACAGTTATGAACCTATATGATCAAAGGACCACAACAGTTATGAACCTATATGATCAAAGGACCACTGTTGTTATGAACCTATTTTGGACAATGTATATGGATACAGTAGTTATGAGCCTATATGATCAAAGTACTGAAAAACATTGCTAATGTCGTTTAATACAAGATTAAACTATATAAGCAACTCCGATATGTTTGTTGAAGAAACCCTTTTCTTTTGAAAATAAAAATTATAAACAACAAGATGTGTTTACAAAAAACTTATGTACGAGAGTAATTAAGACTTTGTAATCAGTTTTTAAAACAAGACAGTTTCAAAAAAAATTCATCACACTATAGAATGAGATGAGTAGATGAAGATAATCAACACACAGTTTTTAACGTGGTAAAACCTCTCCCAATAGAGGAAACATCCACGGTGACTTCTAAGTCACAAAAGTAAAAATCCACTAACAACAAATAAGAGTTACAAACAATACAACATGCATGCGCACAAATCAACCTATTCTAAGTTTAGGAATATACCCCACTTGGTGTCCTTCTAACTTCTCATAGATCTGATTGTTGATGATGTTTTTCCAGTTTGATAACTTCCTTTGCTTTAGCTTCCTTATGTCGACTCAATGATCTTTGATCTTATACACAACACTTTCAGTGTAGTAGTGTGTTAAGTGTTTGTGAAGTGATTCCTATTCACATGCATGAACTCACACACACTTAGATTTACAGACAGTCCTAGTAAAATTACATATAAAGACTATATGCTGTGATTTTGTTTTCTTTCTTTCTTACAAAACTAAAAACCTTTTTGACCTTTAATCTATCCCAGATTCCACGGAAATCTTGCTTCAAAATCGGTCAAGACCTTAATCAATCTCTGTTTTAAAAATATTTTTGAGATTGAAAATCTCCAACTGTGAATCCAACTAGGTCAAGTTTAAGTTTCGTAAGAATAGAAATCATAAAACATTTTCAAAACTAAATCAGTAAAGATTTTCTTAAATCAAGAAAGAAATATGCAGATCTAGTGAAAATGTAACATGCAGAGTGTAGATCTAAAGTTTCTATGAAAAAGAAACACAGATCTTCACACGAATGTTTAAGTTGTAAACAAGATCATAGACAAAGAGGTTACAGCTTCAGTATGAACAAACCACTCTCTCTCAAACACTCAAGGTTGTGTTTGGGGTTGTGAGTATACGAAGGTTTGATTCAGAAAATGAAGTGTTTAGGGTTAGGGTTAGGGTTAGGGTTTGGCTAACTGTTTCTCCTTTCTCTCTCTTCTCTCTATCTTTTCTCTCTTCTCTCTCACTTCTCTCTTCTCTCTATTTTTTTCTCTCAGAAATGACAAATGCCCAAAAGTCTTGAAATGCTGAGAAGTGAGGGGTTTATATAGGGGTGAGGGAAGGTTCTGGAACGACGAAGGGAATCAATGGCTGAGATCAAGTCTTTATAACTTTGACTTGATCCAAGGGTTATGAAATAGCGGTGGTTAAGTCCAAAGTGATTGGTTCAAACAATGGCACACGGATAGGTTTAAAACACATGCAGACCATTGATAAGCTTTGATCCAACGATCATCAATCCACCAGCGAACCCTCTCACATAACAAACACAAATAGATGAACCAGGAGGATGACAAGTGTTGCAATATGAGTGGCTCACACACGCGCGTCCAAAGTATTTACAAGTAGTCCCCTGAATTCTCTAGCGCATTTATATTCTACCCAAACCAACATTCCAGTGAAAAATGAAGTTTTTTAAAATAGAAATTTTACCCCACAAATTTTATAAACACATTTTTATTAATGAAAACATTATTCAAAAAATGTTTAAATATTCCCAAAAAATAATTAAAACCACATTTTAAGGGGAATTAATCACACAATCAATTTTAAGCAATATATACACATGTATGCACTTCTAATGTGTGTAGTGTGATTCAATTTATACCTTCATGGATCATTGAAGAGGATTAGAGAGATTAAATATGAGGTTCTTTGGATTCTAGGTTGGACAACCAATTTTGTCACAATTTCCAAACTAGTTGAGCACTTATACAATATAGACTTTAAGCAAGTCAAAGGTATAAGGTGCTTCAATCTCCCCCTTTAGAAATATGAGACAAAATCTCCTTTGAGTTAGCTTAAACTCTTAGGGAACAAAAAAAATAAAACCTAGTCCTATACAAAAGATACTATCTACCCATTTCCTAGAAAGTCAAAAATTACATAACTCAACTATTTACAAAATTGTACACTAGCAATGGTAGACAATCAGTAGAAGAGATTCCTGCAAATATGCACACTAAGATCAAGCAGTTTAGATTCAATGTGAACAAAACATTGAACTCGTAAGACTCAAATTTCTCCCCCATTTTGTCTCAAATGGACAAAGGGTAAAACTTAAGGTCTTTAGAGTTTAATCAGCGCATACCATACCTATAGAATTTCGCAAATACAGAAATCTGTTATAATCTAGAGGTTTAGTGAACATGTCTGCAAGTTGCAGATCAGTAGGCAGGTAATGAATTTCTAATTCCTTATTTTCAACAAGTTCGCGTATAAAATGATGTCTTATTTTAATATGCTTAGTTCGCGAGTGTTGAACCGGGTTTTTAGATATGTTAGTAGCGCTTTGATTGTCACAATACAATTGTAATTGATCTTCTTTAATCCCATAGTCGCTTAACATCTGTTTTATCCATAACAATTGAGCACAGCAACTTCCTGCTGCTATATATTCGGACTCAGCCGTAGATAAAGATGTGCAATTCTATTTTTTGCTACTCCAACCAACTAAATTATTGCCGACATAATAACAGGCACCTGATGTACTTTTACTGTCATCAGTACACCCGGCCCAATCAGCATCAGTATACCCTATGATGGTGCTACAGGTATCATTAGTGTACCTAAGTCCAATATTGAGAGTGCCTTTTATGTACTTTATTATACGTTTTACACTCAATAAATGGCTCTCTTTAGGGTTATTCTGGTAACGAGCACACAGACATACAGCATACATTATGTCTGGTCGTGAGGCAGTTAGATAGAGTAGGCTACCAATCATACTACGATAAAGTGTGGAATCAACTGACTTTCCATTTTCATCTTTGCTTAATTTAACAGTTGTACTCATAGGCGTTTTGGCAACTTTAGCATTATCTAAACCAAATTTCTTAACAAGATCTAAGGCATACTTGGTTTGAGAGACAAATAAACCATCATAATTCTGTTTCACTTGAAATCCTAAGAAAAGTTATAACTCCCCCATAAGGGACATGTGAAACTCCTTATGCATAATAGCAGAAAAGGATTTAACTTCAGAATTGGAAGTAGACCCAAAAATGATGTCGTCTACATAGACTTGGGCTATAATAATGTTTTTGTCAAAATGTTTGACAAAGAGAGTCTGGTCATTTCCTCCTCTCTTAAAACCCTTATCCAATAAAAAGTTGGAAAGGCGTTCATACCAAGCTCGAGGAGCTTGTTTTAAGCCATACAGAGCCTTTTTTAGACGAAAGACATGGTTAGGGTACTTAGGGTCAATGAACCCTTTGGGTTGTTCTACATACATTTCTTCGGATAGAATTCCATTGAGGAAGGCAGACTTGACATCCATTTGATAAAGTGTAAATTTTAAGTGACAAGCTATGGTGAAAAGAAGTCGAACAGATTCAAGACGAGTGACAGGGGCAAAAGTCTCGCTAAAATCTATTCCTTCTATTTGTGAGTAACCTTGAGCAACTAGTCTAGGTTTGTTTCTAAGGATTACCCCATTTTCATCAGATTTGTTCTTAAAGATCCAACGTGTTCCAATAACATTTTTGTTTTGAGGCCGCGGTACAAGATACCAGACATCGTGAATGACAAATTATAAAAGCTCTTCCTTCATTGCAGAAATCCAGTGTGTGTCATTCAATGCTTCATTAACATTTTTCGGTTCCACAAGGGAGACGAAGCATGCATAATTAGCATAATTTCTTAACTGGGATCTAGTACGAACTGGCTCATTAGGATTACCGACCACGTTGTCAATGGGATGATCTTTAGAGACCCAGCCAGGTACGTCAGGACTCTCAATAGGTAATGAGTCATCTATTTCTGGTGAATCAGTTTTGAAATCATTTTCAGATTCAACCACATTAGGTGATTCAGATATCTTTTCGATAATAGTGTCACTTACAATTACATTTATCGATTCCATAAGGGTCTTAGTACGCAGATTGTATATACGATAAGCACGACTGTTTGGGGAGTATCCTAAGAAGATGGCTTTATCACCACGAGTCTCGAATTTAGACAGATGTTCTCTGTCTTTACAGACATAACACTGACTTCCGAAAGTTCTTAGATATTTCAGATTAGGCTTCTTACCGTACCACAACTCATAAGGGGTTTATTTAGAGTTTTTCCTTAGATAGACTCTATTAGTGATATGACAGGCAGTTCTAATAGATTCTACCCAGAAGTATTTAGGTAGAGATTTGGCATGTAACATGACACGTGCCATCTCTTGAAGAGTTCGGTTTTTCCTTTCAGCAATACCATTCTGCTGAGGGGTCTTAGGCGCACTGAATTCGTGTTTGTAACCGTTGTAGTCACAATATTCAACTATTCCTGTGTCTATGAACTCTCCCCCTCTATCGCTACGAATGCGATTGACTTGTGTGTCCTTCTCATTTTCAATTCTTAGTAAGATTTTTAAAAAATTCTGAAACGTGTCAGATTTATGTTTCAAGAAGGCAACCCAAGTGAATCGTGTGAAATCATCAACCATGACTAGGATATAACTGTGTCCACAAAGACTAACAGTTCTAGAGGGACCAATAAGGTCCATATGGATGAGATCTAGAGGTCTAGAGGTGAGAATGTCTTTAACCTTTTTATGCGAAGTCTTAACTATTTTTCCTTCCTGGCAATGACCACAGACAACACTGGAAATAGGTTTAATTTTAGGAATTCCTCTAACTATCTCTTGATTGGACAATCTACCAAGGATATCATAACTTAAGTGACCCATACGATTATGCCAGATTTCATTATCATCCATTCTGACAATGTTACAGGTTTCAGAACCAGTCTTGACAGTATAACAATTGTCAGGTGTTCTAAAACCGGTAATAATGCATTTACCTTTATCATTTAGAATTTTACAATTGTTCTTTGAAAAGGTAACTGTATGGTCAGAGTCACAAAATTGTGATATACTTAGGAGGTTGGCTTTAAGGCCTTTAACTAATAGAACATTTTCCAGAACAGGCATTCCTTCTTCTTTTAGGGTTCCTTTACCTATGATCTGGGATGAAACTCCGTCACCAAAAACTACTTTGCCTCCAGCAAATTTGGTTTTGTTTAAAAGTTTTGTCTCATCTCCTGTCATATGTTTGGAACATCCTGAATCTAAGTACCAACCAGATGAAGTGTGTTCAGCTTTTAAAGCAGTGATGATAATGTTACACTTCATTTGGGGTAAAAGATCATCTTTTCTAACCCAAATAGCTCTAGTTTTAATTTTGCGCAAGTTTGCCCTCATCTGATAAAACTTTCGAGAAACAGCTTTTTGTCGAAAAATATTTGGGGCAACAAACTGATTATTATGGAAAATTTGAGCTTTTGGTTTAGGAAAGTTTCTGGGAGCCTTTCTCTTAAATGAACTCTTAGTTTTGGTCTTTCTATTTCTGTAGTTAGAGTTCTTATCAGGTTGTCTTGGAAGGACATAATGGTTACGATTTTGCCTAGAATAGTTAAAGTTCTTGTAGGCAGAGGTATTGTACACAGGGGTGTTTAGACGCCTAGCATAACAACCTTCAAAGGAATGACCATAAATGTCACAGTAGGAGCAATATTGATTGCTTGAGGGATGAACTTCCTTAGAAAAACTTCTAAAGATAGGTTTAACAGCATTCTGTTCAGTAGTGCTATTCCTAGGAGGGATGATTTTAAAGGTAGATTCAGCCTTTCTGATCAAAGGACATACATATTTAGTCTTAAGTGTAGTGTCAGCCTTAGAATTACTAGACTCTCCAATGTCTTTCTGTTGTTGCTTTTGATCAAATTCCTCTTTAATAAAATGAAAGTCTGGACATATTTCAATTGGTCTTTTGCCCCCAGACACAAACTTAATAGGTTCAAGATTCGAAGTTTGTGGTTTGCTCTTAGGGCAAAATCCAATACCGGTTCTATCATCAGAATTGGTCTTGGAGTCAACAACAAAGTCAGTAAAACAATTTGAATTGTTTTCAAACTTAGAATTTTTTTTGAAAACAGTAGCTGTCTTTGTTTTTTCTTCCTCCAGTTCTAATAATGTTCCCTTGTATTTCATTTCCAGGGTTTCATTAGTTTTAGTCAACTCTTTTAATTTTTGATCAAAAGTTTCAATTTCAGATTGATGAGACAGACACTGGTTAGTGTACTCTTCGGCATTCAGCTTCACAATAAGACTTAGATCATCTAATTTCTTAGTCAGGTCTCTAACAGTCTTCTCCAGTCTAGTGCCTTTTTTAAGAGTTTTAGCATACAAAGTATGGATATCAGGGAGGTCATCTGTGTCTGAGTCGCTAAGTGAAGTGTGTGTAGTGACCCCTAACGATTCAGTTTTAGTACTCACGCACCCATTTACATCGTCGTTATCGAGATCACTTTGACTCTCACACACGGAACTAGAACTAGCAACATTTTCAAATAATAAAGCATCTAGGCCAATCAAAGCAGTATTCACACAAGCAGGAGTAGGAGCATCATTATCACACACAGGTATATCGTCATTGTAAATGATCTTAGCATAAAAGGACATGCAAGGGTCAAGTACATTTGATGACTCAAGTTCCTCTTCATCAGAGTCACTTGAATCATTCCAAGTTTTACAGACATTGGCTCTATTGTGTGTGTTGGCTTTATTCAGATTAACTCTGCAATCGTGAGCAATGTGACCTAGTTTCCCACATCTAAAACATTCAATTTTTTTAAGGTCTCTAGTGGGTCTGGAGTTGTTGTCCTTAGGATGTTTATCAAGACTTCTCTCATGAGGTTTGGAATTAGACAGAGTAGGATAATTAGGCTTGCCTTGTTTAGTTGCCTGTTTGTTTCTAAATTTAACAATTTTCTTAAATTGTTTAGACATCAAGGCAATTTGATTATCTAGTTTGTCTATATCGCACTCCTCATCAGAGTCAGAGTTGATCAAATTAGACTCAAGTTTAGATATCTTAGAGGCAAAACTCAAGTTAGAGTTGGGTTGTTTTCTTTGAGAATGATTTAATTGTTTCTTAAAGTCTAATTCCATTTCCACAGTCCTAAGTTTGCTACTGAGTAACTCAGGGGTAAGGTTTTGATCACTCATTTCCTCAATAGCATACCTCTTACTGTCAAACTTTTGTGGTAATGATCTTAGGATTTTAGAAACAATTTCATTCCTATCATAAGTAATACCATTAGCATGCAACTTAGTGACTATATCAGTTAAGTTCATGTAAAAATCATCAAAAGACTCAGAATCAGACATGATCAAGGAGTTGTACTGCTGGATAAGCATTTGAGTTTTAGCAGCTTTAACTCTTGAGTCTCCTTCATGGACAGTGATTAATGTGTCCCACGCTTTCTTAGAAGTGGCACAAGATGAGATTCTCTTGAACTCATACTCATTAATAGACATAAAAATAGCATTCTTGCCTTTATTGTTATTTCGAGAAATGGTTTTCTCTTCTTGGGTAAATTCACTTAAGATTTTCTTTACCCTCTCATCACTTCCTTCAGTGGCTGGTTTAGTAGGATAAGTATATCCATTTTCAATAATGTCCCAGACATCATCTCCTAAAGTCCCTTGGATGAAGGCAACCATTCTTACTTTCCAGTAAGCAAAGTTGTTTCCATCAAAGAGTGGAGGTCTGGACAGATTACCAAACCTTTCATTCTTCTCGTCCATTGTTAGGTTTTTCAGAAAACGATTTCAGAAACACAAGATCTTTTTGAAATAAAAGTTAACAGGGCTCTGATACCAATTGAAAAACGTTGCTAATGCCGTTTAATACAAGATTAAACTATATAAGCAACTCCGATATGTTTGTTGAAGAAACCCTTTTCTTTTGAAAATAAAAATTATAAACAACAAGATGTGTTTACAAAAAACTTATGTCCGAGAGTAATTAAGACTTTGTAATCAGTTTTTAAAACAAGACAGTTTCAAAAAAAATTCAGCACACTATAGAATGAGATGAGTAGATGAAGATAATCAACACACAGTTTTTAACGTGGTAAAACCTCTCCCAATAGAGGGAACATCCACGGTGACTTCTAAGTCACAAAAGTAAAAATCCACTAACAACAAATAGGAGTTACAAACAATACAACATACATGCACACAAATCAACCTATTCTAAGTTTATGAATATACCCCACTTGGTGTCCTTCTAACTTCTCATAGATCTGATTGTTGATGATGTTTTTCCAGTTTGATAACTTCCTTTGCTTTAGCTTCCTTATGTCGACTCAATGATCTTTGATCTTATACACAACACTTTCAGTGTAGTAGTGTGTTAAGTGTTTGTGAAGTGATTCCTATTCACATGCATGAACTCACACACACTTAGATTTACAGACAGTCCTAGTAAAATTACATATAAAGACTATATGCTGTGATTTTGTTTTCTTTCTTACTTACAGAACTAAAAACCTTTTTGACCTTTAATCTATACCAGATTCCATGGAAATCTTGCTTCAAAATCGGTCAAGACCTTAATCAATCTCTGTTTTAAAAATATTTTTGAGATTGAAAATCTCCAAGTGTGAATCCAACTAGGTCAAGTTTAAGTTTCGTAAGAATAGAAACCATAAAACATTGTCAAAACTAAATCAGTAAAGATTTTCTTAAATCAAGAAAGAAATATGTAGATCTAGTGAAAATGTAACATGCAGAGTGTAGATCTAAAGTTTCTATGAAAAAGAAACACAGATCTTCACACGAATGTTTAAGTTGTAAACAAGATCATAGACAAAGAGGTTACAGCTTCAGTATGAACAAACCACTCTCTCTCAAACACTCAAGGTTGTGTTTGGGGTTGTGAGTATACGAAGGTTTGATTCAGAAAATGAAGTGTTTAGGGTTAGGGTTAGGGTTTGGCTAACTGTTTCTCCTTTCTCTCTCTTCTCTCTATCTTTTCTCTCTTCTCTCTCACTTCTCTCTTCTCTCTATTTTTTTCTCTCAGAAATGACGAATGCCCAAAAGTCTTGAAATGCTGAGAAGTGAGGGGTTTATATAGGGGTGAGGGAAGGTTCTGGAACGACGAAGGGAATCAATGGCTGAGATTAAGTCTTTCTAACTTTGACTTGATCCAAGGGTTATGAAATAGCGGTGGTTAAGTCCAAAGTGATTGGTTCAAACAATGGCACACGGATAGGTTTAAAACACATGCAGACCATTGATAAGCTTTGATCCAACGATCATCAATCCACCAGCGAACCCTCTCACATAACAAACACAAATAGATGAACCAGGAGGATGACAAGTGTTGCAATATGAGTGGCTCACACATGCGCGTCCAAAGTATTTACAAGCAGTCCCCTGAATTCTCTAGCGCATTTATATTCTACCCAAACCAACATTCCAGTGAAAAATGAAGTTTTTTAAAATAGAAATTTTACCCCACAAATTTTATAAACACATTTTTATTAATGAAAACATTATTCAAAAAATGTTTAAATATTCCCAAAAAATAATTAAAACCACATTTTAAGGGGAATTAATCACACAATCAATTTTAAGCAATATATACACATGTATGCACTTCTAATGTGTGTAGTGTGATTCAATTTATACCTTCATGGATCATTGAAGAGGATTAGAGAGATTAAATATGAGGTTCTTTGGATTCTAGGTTGGACAACCAATTTTGTCACAATTTCCAAACTAGTTGAGCACTTATACAATATAGACTTTAAGCAAGTTAAAGGTATAAGGTGCTTCAAGTACCACATCAGTTATGAACCTATTTTGGACAATGTATATGGATACAATAGTTATGAACCTATATGATCAAAGGACAACAACAGTTATGAACCTATATGAACCTATTTTGGACAATGTATATGAATACATCTGTGTAACATTAACAGGTCAATCAATAACAAAAATGAGATCACTCTTTCATATAACATGGTGTCAAAAAACAAAACAAAATAATTTCCAAAAATAAATAATTCATATTGGAACAAAACATAAAATTAAATTTAACTCCAAACTTAATTCTGTCTCCAGGGCGCTTAATGAAGATATTAAAATAGAGCATAGAAGTGAATTCTCGATGCTCAAGCGCACCTAATGGATATGGCACACACATTTTTATAGGACATAACCTCTTCAAATTGAGCATAGAAGTAAAATTTCGATTGAACAACTTGATCATAACTTGATATTAAAATGTAACATCTCAGCACTTTCAACTATAAATAGAGTAATATGCGTGGGTGCACTTACACTGAGTGACCGTCATATGAGATTGAAATGAAAAGATCCCAAAACAAATCTTCAAATGAAAAGGTCTTGAAAAATAAACCAATCAAAACATCAGTCATCTAAGCAATGGAGTCAATTAAGTTTAATCGCAAGTGCAAAATGTTATTACTCATAAGCACTGAACAAACATAGTGTTAACGTGGCATTTCATTATGCATCAAGAAGAAGATAAGCATCGTTTGAGTGGGATCTTGATCAAGTCATGTCAACTAAGCTTGATTATAAGAATAAAAGTCATATACAGTTAAAGTACAAAGTGGACAAACGATCTGTTCAAGCCTAAATTTTAAAACATTATGTTATTATTATTTTTTAGTTATATTTTCAAATCAAGTGGACTAAGGAAAATAAATATATTGAAATGAAAAAATTATTGATAGTGAAAATGAAAACAAAATTATTGAAACACAAAAAATTATGACAAAACTAATTAACACACTAACCTTCTTAGAAATGCTGCGATTAAAGAATAGTCTAAAAAGGCACTTTACGACTTCACGGGTACAATTGAAACATATACCAACATCACCACCATTGAACCCAACCTTACCTACGCATCCGATACCGTAAAAATCCCTAAACCAAAAAAAATATGAGAATACAAAAATAACAAACCACAAATAGAAATGATATGGGGAAAAGAGTACAATATTTGGATGTTATTCACTCATGGGAAAGAGAGTACAAGGTTTTTTGCTCAACTGGCCATTTTGTCAAACATCATGATTGTTTTAGGGGTATTGAACCTTACAAATGAGTGAATTAGAGAGAGGAGATAAAGATAGATGAAGATATTCTCAAAGAAACCAAACATCTAAATCATTAACCAAACAACAATCTATTTTCTATAATGAAAAAAAGTAGAACAAAATCACTCCACCTTGTATTTAAATGAACATACCTGTTTAAAACTAACTAAAAATACGTAGATTATCACATATATGTAACAAAAAAATTAAGCAGATACTACAAAAACCATATATTGCAAAAAAATGTGAGAAAAGAGAAAAGATTTGCGGATAAGAGAAATATTTTCAGACATACCCCCATTCGTCAACCTCACCTTCACCCAATTACCCTCTTAACCTAACCCCTATAACAACCTAGATTCAAAAATTACAAAACCTAGTTCACTCAAAAACCCACATCAACCCCACTCTCTCCTAGTAAAATCGTGAACGTATCCTAAACACACACATAGACATGCCCATACATATTCATTAATTACCAAAAATATATGTCTGTTCAATGTAACACCCCGTATTTTTTAGGATAAATAATTTAGCTAATTTGGAGAATTAGAATGTAAACTAAATTGATGAGTTGGAGAAACTATTTCAATTGGAGAATTTATTTAAATTGAAAGATTCAATTTATTTCGAGAATTGAGATTTAAATTAATTCGGGTTATTTCTTTTAAGAATACATGTGTTGTAATTTGAGATTTTAGTTTAGCAACTCGGATGATGATTTTGAGTGTGCGGTTGAGTTCGAAAGGGTCGAGGTAGTCAAAATAGAGTACCCGGGGGTATTAATTGGGTCTCGGGGAGTTTTTAAGCATAATCGAACCCACACGGGAGTGATTGGGCCATTTTAATAAAGCCCACAAGCCTAAAAATGGGATTGGCATAATAAAATCAAAACGTGAGAGGGTATGGCAGCCATAATTCATTTTAGAAAAACCTTACTTGCAGAGGAGAAAAGAGGGATCAAGTGGGATAGATTTTGGGAGTCAATCCAAGAGGAGATTGATGTGTTCTTAGTCAAAACTCCATCTACATTAACGGATCAGACTCTACAAAATTTCCAGGCAAGTAGTTAAACTTGCTTTCATTTAAATTTCGGTATTGCGATTCATATCATGGTGGGTGTAAATCATATTCATTTTGGGATGAGTTATTATAGCAGAAATCATTTTTTGAGGGTATCACATGTTAAATCTGGGTTTTGGGGATATAGGCGTTTAAGGTGATATTGATGTTTAATTAATGGGAGAATACAATCATATGATGTTAGAATATGATTTATAATATAAAACCGAGTAGGAATTGTTGTTGAATTTGAATTATTGAATCGAATTGAATTTGGGATTTAAGAAATTTTGAGAAAACCTCAATTCAGGAACCCTAGAAGTTTTAATGAGAACAAATGATGATTGATGATATATATTAGTGTTAGAACCTATTTATAGATGTAATAAACAAGGGGTATAAATTGGTTTGATGTTTGGGTTAAATCCATAGAGGTTTGAGGGTTATAAATGGAGAAAAACGAGTTAGAGAAGAAGATGATTCGTAGTCCGTCGGAACGGTCCAATTTTGAGGCAGATCCGATTCGATCTGATTTACCTTTTTGTCAAAACATGAAGCTTTTAGATCTGTTCGTCACGGTCGCGTGGACGCTGACCTTGTATTTTTCAGATTTTTTTGAATTAGTAATGATTTTTCTACGAAAGAGTGTTTGAAACCAAAATCCTTTGTGAGAAATAAAATCTAGATTTTTAGGGATGTCGTAGATGAGTGAAGTACTTTGGAAAAATATAAAGGAACATTATTTTATCCTTGAATTAAATAGGGATGAATTCGGAGGATGGATTTAGGAGTATTTATAATGAATAACACTCGATAATATATATATAAAAAATATACGAATGTATTCGAATGAGAATTTTGGATGAGTTTAGCATACGAGCTGGTATCTTAAGGTGGAATTTAATTGATAGAAATTAAATGGAAGCTAATACTTAGAGTCTTATGGGATGAGTATTAAGGACTATTAAATTTAATAAGGGTGTTAAACTTATTAATCGAATTTGGTGAAATGAATTCTAAAAGGTTAAAATACAAGCCAATAAAGGGAGTCCGAGCATTTTGGTTGAGTGATACCACTTAAAAAAAATTAATTGAGGTGATAGTAATTAAATTAAGGGTCTGGGTTTTGACTCTGATATTTCTCAGGCTAGTGATACGGGAGTTAGGCACCGATTGGCCGGTTTAATTTATTATAGAGATATATAATAAATATTCGAATAGTGGATATAACGAGAGGTGTTAACTTTAATAGTGGATTTTTGTGTAACAAATTCTAATGGGAGAAGATACAAACCATATGAGTGAGTCAAAGTATTGTAGTTGGGTGACACTACTTTAATAAATTAATTAATGTGAAATTGATTAGATTAATCGGTGTAATTTAAAATGTAATGAATTCGGGGGATGAGCGAACCTATGACTTAGATCAATAGGATATGAGTGAATTACCTACTGTAATATTTTAAAGGAAAATTGGCACACTTAGAGTAGTGAGGGATACGGGGGAATATACGATGAGACGTATAATTGAAATTAAATAATACATAAGATCTTTGGGAGATATATATACTATGTATGGAATATATGATATAGGTTGTGTGTATACCTATACTGATTTGTATGATTTATTATGTGTATGACATACCTACCATACTCGATATCACGGGAGGTTGATTTTCGGAAAAAGGGCCATCTTATCTTTTATGTCCCTTTGGGGGGATTTAGATTGGTACCTTAAGGACATAGGACTGTGAATGACTTATTTGTGAGTTGATAAGTAAGCTTACCATGGGAGTGTAGGTATGTGCGTGACCCATGTGTATGTGAACTATGTTCGTCTCCAATATGTGTGATTTGTATTAATATGGTTCTAGAGTGATTCGAAATACGTAGTCCTTTATACAGTGCGTGATCTACCGAGACTTGACAACATAGTATGCATGCACCGTTGGTCGGAGCCTAAGGGTGTTGTATTGTATATATATAATTAGTGTGATAAATATATATACTTGTGATTTATTCTACTACGCGTGTTTGGTAGACGATTTACCAGGACATGATAGCATAGCATACACGTACCACAGCTCAGCTTAAGGGTGCCGTATTAGTATATATATAATAGTGTGATATATGTATACTTGTGATTTTATTCTACAAGGTGAGTTTAGTAGAAGAGAAAGATAGTGACATTAAAAATAGTTTTATTATAGGGAGAAATAAACATATACTGAGAAATTTATAATGGGCTAAAAGACATGGAAATTCGATAACGTATTGTATCGGCAATACGGGTAGGCATAACGAATTATTTTGTAGAAGGAGATTCGATATGGCTAGTTATGTGGGGTGGCTTAACTAGGAAAGGTAGAAGGCGAGCATTAAGTGTGCACATTAGATGAGGGGTGTGCTATGTCTCAAGAGAGTGCGACACTAGCTAAAATATGAAAAGTGTGCATGCATATTTAATTATTTCAATTTAACTGCTTGCTAAATATTTTCAAAACATTTTACTTGGGCTCTGACCCATGTCAAAAATCTTTTCCAAAACATTTTAGGTGTCCAGCCACAGGGACGCCCAGTTTGAGGATTCTATCCAGGGATGCGCAGCTGCAGCTCATGTGGAAGTTGCTGGACCTTGTTATAGATGCTTCGTTCATTTACTCCTAGTGTAGGAACTTTTCTTCAGTACTCATTTGGGCATGTGGCCCTCAGATTTTGTATTTAGTTTATTTATTGGACTTTATGTATCCAGGTTATTGCTTCAGGGACTATTGTATTTTATTGTTGAACCGATAGTTAATTCAGCTTTCTTTATTTACAATTATTCATTTGTGTTGGATTCCATTATCAGTTGTGTGGATGGTTTAAATGGGCATTGATTTCTGCATCTTGTTGATTAATGTAAGATAAAATTTGGCACCAGTCTAATTAAATTAATTGGTTGTTAGTAACCTTAAAACGTTTTCGACAATGATGCTAAGAATGAGCCATATAAGACCAACATGTTATTTTG
This sequence comes from Sambucus nigra, assembly GCA_949130495.1. NCBI lineage: Eukaryota > Viridiplantae > Streptophyta > Magnoliopsida > Dipsacales > Adoxaceae > Sambucus > Sambucus nigra. The sequence goes on along the minus strand of OX422210.1, from coordinate 39,940,518 downwards.
ATCACGGGCTGGCCACCCGGTATTTTAATAGGCGGGGTGCCACAGATGGTATCAGAGCATCAGGTTCGAGAGTCCTTAGGATCTGTGCTGCTTATTATGTTTCAGCATAGCGTTCTTTGATAGAGAGCCTTATTATAGGATTATTGTATACCTTAACGTATACGAATAACGTTCTCCTGGGATTAAGTATAGCTGAGGTGATTTATATACGAGTTCAGTTGGACTTCATACACCGAATAATTTTAGGACGACCAACGAGGGCCGTTAGAAGGATGGTAGGAGGGGAGACTCGGTAGAAGCCATAAAATATGTTGAGAACGGTAATCGCGATAGGAGTCACCATAGTAATGGGAGGAGAAGATCCAAAGATAATTGTGTAGGTTGGAGTGCAATGGCACCGAAGATTAAATTTCGAGCGCAAAATTTTAACTTATAGGAATGATGTTGAAGTAGTAGGAGTTGGTCACTACAACAATGGAGGGATACCATGAATAACAAGGAATTAGGGGGTGCGGTTTGACCAAAAATCCTCTCATAAACTGTTTAAATAAGAGAGGCAAAGGAGATTTCAAGACTTGTTTCAATGGGGCCATATAGTAGTCGGTCATGAAGAAAAGTTGACATGTTTAGTGAAATTCACACCAAACGAGGTGGATACGGAGAATCGAGAAGGTCTGTAAGTTAATGATAAATGCATGGATAGACTATACAAGCATGGATGGGGAAGTTCGAATAGAACGACTGATATCGTTGTTGTCATTATGAGTAAAGAGTAGGAATATATATGTGGGTATTATCTGCAGTGAGTTGGGGGATAAGAACGGGATGCCCAGTAGGGGCAAAATTTATATGGACTTTTTGGCTCGGTTGGAATAAGGGTGTTATGTCTAGGAACCATTTCAACCGCGAGTGTTATTGGCAATCAAAAGCATGAGTTTTATCCTGGGGTGATTGGGATCTGTTTTGTGTGACACGAGCAAGTCACACTAATTTATTTTCACTAGATTCTCATGTGAAACGGGTTTAGTAGAGGTATCGTTAATATTAATATAGTGTGTGTTTATTCACCGTTGAGTTAACGGAACTCTCTCTTTAGTTCCCTCTACAGGGGAGCGGGTGGGGAGACTGAGAGGAGATATATTTTATGAGGTTAGCTCGTTTTGAGAGGTGATATTCGAGGTATGCTTTATTCTTGGTATGGTCTATTAAGCGATGGTGGGCGGTTACAACAAGACTATCGTATTCATTTTTCCGGGGTAGGATGTATATTTTTGTCATGTCACAGTTAAAATAGGGTCGAGCTCACGACCATATTTTAAGAAGTAGACTTCAGAGAGTACACATGTCTAGTTATATTGGAACCCGGTGCATAGGAACTTTTACTATTGTGATTAAGGGTATATCGAGTTTACCGTTGAGTGGAGAGATTTAACTCATTCTTGTGTAGGTGCTGAGAACTTAGTGACAGTGAAAGTATAGGATAGTGTGACGCCTTTAGATACATGGGAATAGATTATTTGATTTACGTATTGGGAGATAAAATTTGTGATATCTTGGTCATGTTCTTGGGATGCACGGATTTTGATGGCCGATAATGCTAGGGGATAATGCATTGGGGAAAGTTCTTTTGAACTTCGTTATAGGAGGTTACACACATGGATCGTAATAAACCTTTGGAATAGCGAGACGTTGTTAGATGCTAGTGTATTAGTTTTAAATGTTAAATTATTAAACAAGTAGAGGAAACACTTTAAGCTGGGAGGTAATACGATATATGGCCAATGGAGCCAGGTAGTGCTACGAAGGATGCACTGAGAAAATTTTTGCACCATAAGTTAATGGGTGGTGAAGGGTCAAGAAGGATTTAATTTGCAAATTAGGATAATCGAGAATAGCCGTGCATTATAGCCACGTCGAGAGTGCAGAGCCGAGCTTGAGATAAATATGTTACATACGTAACGTTAGTTATAATTATACTGAAATGTTTGGGCTATAGTATATAGTATGGTTAGACTTCGTGTTCGCTGTTCTGAGATATGATTTACTTGTACTAGTACTACCTGAAAGAGGTTCTAGTCTATATATTCATGTATATATATTATCGTGTGTTTCATAATAGACTTGTGAGGAAGTGTTTGTATTATTACATTTGATCCCGGTAAGTAGGGATGTTTACTGATGAGATTGAGAGTGGATATGTTTAGTAACAACCGATGATATATAGCTTGTGATTGACTCGTGCTAAGATACTAGTGATAGTAAGGGGCGCTAAATTGTACGATGTCTTTGGTAACATGAAATGGTCGAGTATACTTTTATGTCAGGAGACGGGATTTGTGGGTACATGCTATGGACTGAGGACCAAGCGTATCTCATCGACCGACAATGCTAGGTAGTAGTGTATCGGGAGGGTTCCTTGTTTGGATTTCACTTTGCGAGACATCCCACGCATGAAATTTAGCGCAACGTTGGAAGTGGGGATATGCTTGGTCACTAGCACATAGTATTGGTACCTTGGCTATTATACATTCAAGTAGTTATAACTATAAATTAAAAGTTGTATTACAATTTAACACTAGTGGAGTCGGGTAACCTTTGTGCAGTTACGCACGGGATAGGGTGTATGGGCGCCCTGGACAATTAAAATAATTTTAATAAAATTCACGATTAGAGGGGGTAGAAATATGTGTAGCGATCTTAGAGACATGTGAGTAAGGAAGTATTCAAGGCTAGAAGTACTAGACTAATCTTAATTTCGAGGACGAAATTCCTTTGTAAGGGGGGAAGTATGTAACACCCCGTATTTTTTAGGATAAATAATTTAGCTAATTTGGAGCATTAGAATGTAAACTAAATTGATGATTTGGAGAAACAATTTAAATTGGAGAATTTATTTAAATTGGAAGATTCAATTTATTCCGAGAATTGAGATTTAAATTAATTCGGGTTATTTCTTTTAAGAATACATGTGTTGTAATTTGAGATTTTAGTTAAGTAACTCGGATGATGATTCTGAGTGTACAGTTGAGTCCGAAAGGGTCGAGATAGTCAAAGTAGAGTACCCGGGGGTAGTAATTGGGTCTCGGGGCGTTTTTAAGCATAATCGAACCCAGACGGGAGTGATTGGGACATTTTAATAAAACCCACAAGCCTAAAAAAAGGATTGTCATAATAAAATCAAAACGTGAGAGGGTATGGAAGCCATAATTCATTTTAGAAAAACCTTAGTTGCAGAGGAGAAAAGAGGGATCAAGTGGGAGAGCTTTTGGGAGTCAAGCCAAGAGGAGATTGATGTGTTCTTAGTTAAAATATCCATCTACATTAAAGGATCAGACTCTACAAAATTTCCAGGCAAGTAGTTAAACTTGCTTTCATTTAAATTGCAGTATTGCGATTCATATCATGGTGGGTGTAAACCATATTCATTTTGGGATGAGTTATTATAGCAGAATTCGTTTTTGGAGGGTATCACATATTAAATCTGGGTTTTGGGGATATATGCATTTAAGGTGAGATTTATGTTTAATTAATGGGAGAATACAATCATATAATGTTAGAATATGATTTATAATCGAAAAGCCAGTAGGAATTATTGTTGAATTTGAATTATTGAATGGGATTGAATTTGGGATTTAAGAGATTTTGAGAAAAACCCAATTCAGGAACCCTAGAAATTTTAAATGATGATTGATGATATATATTAGTGTTAAAACTTGTTTATAGATGTAATAAACATGGGGTATAAATTGGATTGATGTTTGGGTTAAATCCATGGAGGTTTGAGGGTTATAAATGGAGAAAAACGAGTTAGAGAAGAAGATGATTTGTAGTCCATCGGAACGGTCCAATTTTGAGGCAAAACCGATCCGATTTACCTGTTTGTCAAAACATGAAACTTTTAGATCTGTTCGTCATGGTCGCGTGGGCGCTGACCTTGTATTTTTTTGATTTTTTTGAATTAGTAATAATTTTTCTACGAAAGAGTGTCTGAAACCAAAATCCTTTGTGAGAAATAAAATCTGGATTTTGAGGGATGTCCGTAGATGAGTGATGTACTTTGGAAAAATATAAAAGAACATTATTTTGTCCTTGAATTAGATAGGGATGAATCCGGAGTATGGATTTAGGAGTGTTTATAATGAACGACACTCGATAATATATGTAAAAAATACGAATGTATTCGAATGAGAATTTTGGATGAGTTTAGCATACGGGCTGGTATCTTAAGGTGGAATTTAATTGATAGAAATTAAATGGAACCTAATACTTAGAGTCTTATGGGATGAGTATTAAGGACTATTAAATTTAATAAGGGTGTTAAACTTATTAACCTAATTTGGTGAAATGAATTCTAAAAGGTTAAAATACGAACCAATAAAGGGAGTCCGAGCATTTTGGTTGAGTGATACCACTTCAAAAAAAATTAATTGAGGTGATAGTAATTAAATTAAGGGTCGGGGTTTTGACTCTGATATTTCTCAGGCTAGTGCTACGGGAGTTAGGCACATATTAGCCGATTTAATTTATTATAGAGATATATAATAAATATTCGAATAGTGGATTTAATGAGTGGTGTTAACTTTAATAGTGAATTTTTGTGTAATAAATTCTAATGGGAGAAGATACAGACCATATGAGTGAGTCAAAGTATTTTAGTTGGGTGACACTACTTTAATAAATTAATTAATGTGAAATTGATTAGATTAATCGGTGTAATTTAAAATGTAATGAATTCGGGGGATGAGCGAACCTATGACTTAGATCAATAGGATATGAGTGAATTACCTACTGCAATATTTTAATGGAAAATTAGCACACTTCGAGTAGTGAGGGATACTGGGGTATATACGATGAGATGTATAATTGAAATTAAATAATACATAAGATCTTTGGGAGATATATATTCTATGTATGGAATATATGATATAGGTTGTGTGTATACCTATACTGATTTGTATGATTTATTATGTGTATGACATACCTACCAAACTTGCTATCACGGGAGGTTGATTTTCGGAAAAGAGCCGTCTTATCTTTTATGTGCCTTCGGGGGGATTTAGATTGGTACCTTAAGGACATAGGACTGTGAATGACTTATTTGTGAGTTGATAAGTCAGCTGACCATGGGAGTGTAGATATGTGCGTGACCCATGGGTATGTGAACTATGTTCGTCTCCAATATGTGTGATTTGTATTGATACGGTTCTAGAGTGATTCAGAATCTGTAGTCCTTTATACAATGCGTGATCTACCGGGACTTGATAGCAGAGTATGCATGCACTGCAGGTCCCAGCCTAGGGGTGTTGTACTGTATATATATAATTAGTGTGATAAATATATATACTTGTGATTTATTCTACTACGTGTGTTTGGTAGATGATGTACCAGGACATGATAGCATAGTATACACGTACCATAGCTCAGCTTAAGGGTGCCGTATTAGTATATATATAATAGTGTGATATATGTATACTTGTGATTTTATTCTACTGGGTGAGTTTAGTAGAAGAGAAAGATAGGGACATTAAAAATAACTATATTATGGGGACAAATAAACATATACTGAGAAATTTATAATGGGCTAAAAGACATGGAAATTCGATAACGTATTGTATCGGCAATACGGGTAGGCATAACGAATTATTTTGTAGAAGGAGATTCGATATGGCTAGTTAGGTGGGGTGGCTTAAATTAGAAAGGTAGAAGGTGAGCATTAAGTGTGCACAGTAGATGAGGGGTGTGCTATGTCTCAATAAAGTGCGACACTAGCTTAAATATGAAAAGTGTGCATGCATATTTAATTATTGCAATTTAACTACTTGCTAAATATTTTCAAAATATTTTACTTGGGCTCTGACCCGTGTCAAAAATCTTTTCCAAAATATTTTAGGTGTCCTGTCACAGGGACGCCCAGTTTGAGGATTCTATCCAAGGATGCGCAGCTGCAGCTCATGTGGAAGTTACAAGACTTTGTTATAGACGCTTCGTTCATTTACTCCTAGTGTAGGAACTTTTCTTCAGTACTCATTTGGGCATGTCGCCCTCAGATTTTGTATTTAGTTTATTTATGGGACTTTATGTATCCAGGTTATTGCTTCAGGGACTATTGTATTTTATTGTTGAACTGATAGTTAATTCGGCTATCTTTATTTATGATTATTCATTTGTGTTGGATTCCATTATCAGTTGTGTGGATGGTTTAAATGGGCATTGATTTCCGCATGTTGTTAATTAATGTAAGATAAAATTTGGCACCGGTCTAATTAGATTACTAGGTGGTTAGTAACCTTAAAACGTTTTCAACAGTGATGCTAAGAATGAGCCATATGAGACCAACGTGTTATTTTGATCAAGGGCTGGCCACCCGATATTTTAATAGGCGGGGTGCCAAAGTCAAAAGGTTAATTTAAACAACAAAAATCGACAAAATCTCAACCGAAGAGAGATAGAGAGAAAGGGGTAGAATGTTTACCTGATTAGATTTCAATCGCTAAAATCATAAACAACAAAAAACAAATTGTAACCACAGAAAGAGATTACCTTGGAAGAGATGAATCATTGGGAGGAGGTCGAGTGGGTTGCGTGTGAGAAATAAGAGAGATAAATAGAGGGATGGGGTTTGTGTGAAAGAGTGCATAAATTTATTAAAGGGATTCTGCATAACTGAAAAGGGGGTTAATAGTTGAGGGTTACGAAAATACCCCAAATTTTGAATTAAAGGGTATGTTTCATGAAAAGAAAAAAGTGGCAAACCAAATAATAGAGGGGTAAATTTATAAAGAAAGAGAGTTAGCACTTAAGATTATGCCATGTCACAGTGCATAAGTGGTGACATGGCACAATCTGAGATCCTTAGATCGCTCTAAAAAATGCGATCTCAACCGTTGATATTTTGGAACAGTAAAGCACCCTACTCTCATATATATATATATATATATATATATATATATCCTTGAATGAATATTGGTTCTCGAATGGTCTTGACGAATGTGAAAATGAAGGATACGCATACATAAGGCGACGGTGATGTCAAACTCATCAAAAATTAGACCGATCAAGCTGATGCACACATTTGTACTCTATTGGATCTGATCGATTCCATAAAAATCCATCAGCCATGGCGAGAACTGTTTGGCGTCACCTATGGAGGTTGGGCACTGACAAAGACGAGGGGATTTGGTGACTCAATGGGGGTTTGAAAATGTAGGGCTCATTTGGGAGTTTTGAAGAGAAAAGAAAGAAAAGGAAAATTTTATTCTCAGAGAAAAGAAAAGAAGGGAAAGTTAATAAATATAAAAGAAAAAAAAGAGAAGAGAAAGGAGGCTGGGAGAGAAAATAAAACAATTTTCTTTCTAGTGTTTGAGAGTTTGGTAGGAAAATAATTTTTTTAAGTGGAAGAATGAACAATTCATTAAAAAACTTTCCTTTCTCTTCATTTCTTTCCGATTTGGAAAGAAATTTTTGGAGAGAAAGGAAGGTGTTGCTGAACGCAAAAATCGAATGGTGTTGCTGAACGCAAAAACCGTACTTTGAAAGAAATGATGAACTCAATGTTATTAAGTTCAGGAGCTCCACAAAATTTGTGGGGGGAAGCCTTAATTTCTGCTAATTACATTCTCAATAAAGTACCTCACAAAAAGACTCACAAGACACCTTATGAATTATGGAAAGGTCGAAGACCTTCCTATAAATATTTATGGGTGTAGGGGTGCTTAGCCAAAGTGATGGTTCCTAAACCTAAAAAGGTAAGAATAGGGCCAAAAATCGTGGATTGTGTATTCATCGGTTATGCTACTAATAGCAGTGCATATCGATTTCTAGTTTGTAAATCTGAGATTTCGGACATTCATGTAAATACGGTTATTGAATCGAGGGATGCTTCATTTTTTGAAAATAAATTCCCGTATAACATGACCCGAGAATCTGGTCCTTCTAAAAAGACAAATCAAGCTACTACACGTGGTACTCATCAACCTATTGAATCAATAGAGGATGAACCAAGACGTAGTAAAAGAGCAAAAACCTCGACTTCTTTCGGTCCGAATTTTCTAACATATTTGTTAGAAAATGAACCTCAATCGTATAAAGAAGCTATATCCTTACCCGATGCTTCCAATTGGAAATAAGCAATCAATAGTGAAATTGAATCCATATTACAAAATCATACATGGGAACTAGTGGATCTTCCACCAGGTTCAAAACCGTTAGGTTATAAATGGATCTTCAAAAAGAAATTGAAGGCCGATGGATCAATTGATAAATATAAAGCTAGACTTGTAGCTAAAGGCTATAGGCAAAAGGAAGGGTTGGATTACTTCGACACATATTCACCGGTAACAAGAATAACGTACATTCGGATGTTAATAGCAATAGCTGCTATTAATGGAATTGAAATACATCAAATGGATGTAAAAACTGCATTCTTAAACGGTGAACTAGACGAGGAAATTTATATGGAGCAACCTGAAGGGTTCAAAGCTCCCGGACAAGAAGAAAAAGTATGTAAACTTGTTAAATCACTATATGGATTAAAACAAGCACCTAAGCAATGGCATGAAAAATTTGATAATGCAATGTTATCAAATGGTTTCAAAATTAATGAATGCGATAAATGTGTTTACTTTAAATACATTCATAATGGATATGTCATTGTATGCCTCTATGTTGATGATATGCTTATCATGGGTAGTAACTTGGAAATTGTCAAAACTACAAAACAAATATTGAGTAGTAGATTTGACATGAAAGATATGGGAATCGCCGATGTTATATTAGGAATTAAAATTTCTAGAACATCGGATGGACTTATATTATCTCAATCTCATTACATAGAGAAAGTACTTGAAAAACTCAAGAAGTATGATATTAGTCCTACCAAGACACCTGTAGATGTAAATTTACATCTTGCAAGAAATAATGGTGAAAGCATTTCTCAACTAGAATATTCTCATTTTATCGACAGTTTAATGTATATCATGAACTGTACGCGACCGGACATAGCATACTCAATAAGTAAGCTAAGTCGATTTACGAGTAATCCAGGAAGAGATCACTGGAAAGCTATATTGAGAGTTTTGGGTTATTTAAAATATACTCAAAACTATGGACTGTACTACTCAAAATATCCAGCTGTTCTTGAAGGACATTGCGATGCAAATTGGATATCCGATACAAAAGACTCTAACTCTACGAATGGGTATGAGTTTACCCTCGGAGGTGCAGCCGTATCTTGGAAATCCTCAAAACAAATGTGCATTGCTAGATCGACAATGGAATCTGAATTCATTGCACTAGACAAAGCTGGAGAAGAAGCTGAATGGCTTCGAAATTTCTTAGAGGATGTTCCAAATTGGTCTAAACTTGTGCCCGCAATATGTATACATTGCGATAGACAATCAGCGATTGGAAGGGCACAAAATCACATGTATAACGGAAAGTCACGACATATTCGTCGTTGACACAATACCGTTAGACAAATTCTCTCAAACGGAATTATTTTTTATTTGACTATGTAAAGTCAAAAGATAATATATCGGATCCACTAACGAAAGGTTTAAACCGAGAGCAAGTTGAAAGATCATCGAGAGGAATGGGTCTAAAGCCTATAAATAAATAAGAATCAATATAGTGGCAACCCAAACTAGCTGACTGGAGATCCCAAGATATAGGTTCAATGGGCAAACCGAACTACGTTGTATTCAGTAAGCACTAGAGGATATTTAATCCTATCCATTCCAAAGATGAGACAGTGCATATATGCTGCGAAATTAGGATAAGTTATGCTTTTAATGACATTTATATCTTAGTACGTCTAAGTGGGGTATTGCAGAATACTCTTTATGGAAGTCACCTACGTGAGTAAGAAGGGGGCCACTTCGATGAGAATAATGAAAGGCATATTCTCTAAAATACTTGCGGAACCAAGTGGTGTTCACGGCCAAAATGAACACAAATGTGAGAACCAACTGTGTTGAAGAATTATTGTGTGAATACTATTGTCTAGGTTTACAAAAATGATTGACGGTTCAAGGACATGAAGTCTACTAATTAACCAAGTAAATCCGATAGTATATCACTAAGGAAAGTTCAAGGCCACTAGGCTACTTCTCCCGATGCAATAAGTCTTCAGTTTTACTCAACTTGTGGTTGCATCTGCATTAGCATCTGTTTTGTTTTATTTATAGCGATATATCATTCATGTGGGGGATTGTTGAAAAATTGGACATGAATTGGGTTTTAAGAAAGCTGTCCAGAATTTTCTGGACAGAATTTTGAGCAACTTTGAGCTCAAATTTAGGTGGGACCCACACTACGAAAATCGTGGGACCATATACGAACGCTTTCACCTCCACAAGGAGATTAACGTAGTATATTCATATGTCCAACTTTAATAAGTTATGAATGATAAATATGTCCCCAAAGTGAGTCACAAAGTAATGAAAGTTAATGAATTGTATGTGTTTTAACTCTTATCCCACACTGGAAGAGTAGTGGAAATTTGATGAGTTAATAACACCCCAAGTATGTACTAAGGCTTGGATGCCTTGGGGTATCCCAACTCTTTGAAGGGGAGATGACCTAAGCTATGCACGGGTTGACTTTCGGTCAAAAGTCCACACGCACGCGTCCGGCCGGCCGGCCGGCGCGGCTCGGGCTCGGGCTTATAAAAATCTCCTACATTTTTTGGCCGAATTTATTTAACTTTCTGGGCTTTAATTATTAATTAATTACGAAATTAATTAATAAACTGTTGGTAGTTATTGCCAACAGTCAACAATTAATTCGTTTTACTGTTTTGACAGTTATTTGCCAACCGTCACCTACTTTGCTATAAATACAGATGCCTCCCTCCGTTTTTAAAACAATAAAAAATTTCCCTCCTCCAGAATAGCTACCATTTTTCTTCCAGAAAATTCCTGTCATATCCTTTTCAGAAAATTCTTTTTCTGCATAGCATCTGTTGCATTGTTGTTGAGTATGAGACACAGAATTTGAGTTCGCTGTAATTAATTATTGTCGTGCTACATAATTAATTGGAAAATCCGTTCTATCTTGGGAGATAATATTCATCAACCTCGGAGCACATTGGAGGGAATAAATTGTCTTAAGGAAACTGTTCATAACAGGGCTCGGATTTATCTTTAATTCTTTTATTATTTCTGTAAATTCAAGTAAGTGTTTCATTTCTGTAATTCTGTTTTAATTCTGTAATTAATTAATAATTCATAATTCTGTATAATTGTTATTTATAAATAGTAGACATAACATATATATTATGCTAGAGTGTTCCGAATAGTGCTGCTACAGTTGCTACAGTGCCGAATAGTGCTGCTACAGTGCAAATATATTCATTTACATATTATACACGCTGCGTTTTTGTTGTGAAACTAATCTGCGTTTTTTTTGTATGAAAATAAGTTTTGTAATTTTTTTTTCAAAACTAAAATTTGTTAGTTCAAATTTTTGGGGTATAGAAAGCTGCTTGTGTTGAGGTATTGTTATTTGGACTAAAAGTTATGTTGGACTGAAATTTGGACTGTCACTTTATTTGGGCAAACTTTAGTTGGATAAATTTTGTTTGGACTAAAATTTTATTTGGATCCTGTTTAGATCTTAGTTTGGTTTGGGTGTTTGGTTTAGAGAGTTTATTTACAACCATTTCAGTTTGTGTGTACACTTTGTTATCAAGTGTAAGGACACAAATTTCCAATTGAGTCCATGTATTGTGTTGGCTCAATTCCGGACAAAAACATTTATTCATAGGATAGTATGTAATCGTAATACTCTCAAGCCTATGAAGTGTTTGTTGAAGACGTAGCGGCAAAGAGTATAAAGCTTCATCAAATATGCCGGTTTGCGTGCCTCGTTTCTACGTCATCAACTATGGTTCCATGCTCCCAAGGTATGAATGCAATATTATAGATATAGGAACTTGGAACAAAGTTTATTGGGTGTTAGGTTTTATAAAAACTGTGTTTTATTTTCAGAAAAATTTTAATTAGAACTTTAAAATAAAGTATATAAAGTTTCTGGGCCAAAATCGAATTTTATAAAATTTCTGGAAGTCGTTCGATATGTCGTTCGAACGAGTTTGCCAACGAGTTCCCACCAAGCTATACTGGTCCGTCGTTCGAAATGTCGTTCGAACGAGATTTTTCGTTCTAACGAGATTTCCAACGAGTTTCTAACGAGTCCATACTGGTGCGTCGTTAGAAGTCTCGCTCGAACGAGATTTCGTTCGAACGAAATGTCGTTCGAACGAGATGCCAGACGGGAACAGTTTTTGGCAGTTTTTTGGCAGTTTTTACCCATTTTCTCACTAGTTTACCCCACTATCTTTTTGCTGAATATGTATGTGCGCGAAACCATTTTTCGAATCAATCTTTTTCACAACCTTCTAACTCCTAGAGAGTGTTTTGAGAGAAAATTCAAAGAGGGAAAAAGATCAAGTTTTGAGTTCTATTTTTCAAGATAAAATATTTTATCACTCTAGTTTTACATCCATATAGTTTATCCAAGTTCACATATATACATATCAATTGCTTAGAGTTTGGCACCGGTTTATCTCTTCCGTTTCAAAGAGAAGTTTTGGCTTGCTTCTACATCCATCAAAGAAGAAGACGTTTTGTTGCGATTCTACCCACTTGGAGAAAGGCTCCTTGCTCGGGTGATGGTGACCATAGAAAGCCCTATCGGTGGATTCCGAGACCGCGGTGGTGTTCCAAGGTTATCCGCTAGGAAGAGGTGTCTACAAGAAGAAGCGTCGAGTCTTGAGAGGGATCGAGTCGGTCGTTGTAAGTCTATCTGTCTTGTACTTGTAATTCCGTATCTAGTGGATTTGTGGCTAGGGCCGTCCGAGGTTTTTTCCCGTCTTGGATTTTTCCTCGTACATCGCGGCGTAGTGTGATTGGTTTATTTTATCTCGCATCATAATTTAGAACGCATGTTTAGAATAATTCAAGATAAAATTTGGTTTAAATTATCACACTCATTTAATTTGGTGCTAAATTAAATATTGGGTAAAGTTGTTTAATTCAAGTCTTTTGCTAAAATTGGTTTGGCCTAACTTTGGATAATTGATAATTATGACTTAGGCAAATTCTAGGACTTGAATTAATAAATTGGTTTACGCTTCCGCATCATCTCGAGTTTACATAAAATGGAAATAATATTTTAGAATTAGGGGCCTCGCGTTCCAACAAGTGGTATCAGAGCTTTGATTCAGAAAAGCTCCGCACTTTCAAATTGGTATCAGAGCTTTGATTCAGAAAAGCTCCGCACTTTCATCAAGACTTAATTTTTGTGTGTTACACATCTTTTAATTATAATCTGATTTAATTTATTTGGAGAGTTATTTACACCCATTTCAATTTGTGTGTGTACACTTGTTTATTAGACTTGACAACTTGTTTGTGTCACACACTTTTTATTAAAATAATATTTTATTTAAATCTAATTTAAAATTTAATTTATTTGAGATAAAGATATTTGATTTTTGACTCAAAGTAATTACACCCTTTACGTTGAACTTTTGTATGTTCATTTTTTTTGTTGAGTCTAATTAGTGTGTAGTCTTTATTTCACATCTTTATTTGTTTAAATTTTATTTTAGTTAAACCCATCCTATTTTAGTGAGTCGAGTGCTACACTCTTTATCTCATACTCACTTGACTTGGATTGGATCATTTGACTCGTACACTTTTTATTGCCTAAGTTGAATACTTTTTGTTGTATTCTTTAATAACTTAGGTAATGTTTATGTGTGTATGAGTATTTGATCCAACCCTTGTCAAAGTATTGGTTTATACTAAATTTGGAATTTAATACTTGAAACCTTATTTTATTTATTTGAATTAAGTCCCAATTTATATGAGCTAAGTGCTACACTTATTTATATTTTGCTCATTTTACTTGGACTTAATATTTTTAACATAACACCTCTTTAAAGTGATTCATATTATATTTGGTGTTAAGTTAATTTTATATGAGTTGCGCAACACAATTGTTGGAATTTATTTCCTATTTTATTTGTGGTCATTTGCGCTAACTAAATTTATTTTTAGGATTAATCTTTACTTGAATATTAAATATTAAGGAAGACCCTACTTGTGTCTTAGGACTTAATATTTAAGCATTCTTTTTAGTATTGATTAATTCAATATTGTCTTACCTTTCTATTAGTCCTTGATTGGTAATTTGTCTTATCAATTAAAATAGATTTAAACCTTGGTTGTTTGATCTATTTTTAAACAAGATTATTTTTTTGTTTTCATTAAAACAATCTTTATTATTATATCTATTTTGCACATCTACACGGGGTCTCGGGTTTGAGTGTGTAGTTGTGTGTGGGTCTCACGCTTTCACTACATTGGTTGTTTAGTAAGATTCAGTATTATGAGGTTGTTTAGTTAGTTCCTGGGTGTACTGGTTTTGTATTGGACTAACTATTTCATTTACACTAGGTTGCTGAATTCTTTATTTAAACATTGATTTAGTGTTGCGTGTGTAGTGAGCGAGTGATAGTCTCTATTACCAGGGTGTTATTGGGTTGACTGATTTTCAGTCAAGTTGGGTTGTTTTAGACTACGCTGGGTGTACGGGTTTGTATTTGCCTTGTTTAATTCATTGTGGACTTGGAGGACTATAATCTGTAACTTGTAATCGGTAATAGTGAACTTGGGTGTGTGTGTTGTCCTGGGACTAGGGACACGAGGTTTACCACTACGGTGGGTTCCTCAAGAACAAATCTTGTGTCACACTCTACTTTTCCTCATCTCATTCTTAAAGGGAATTATTCTTTATATATTGCATCGCCATGATTTGCTTACTAGCGTGCGTGAGTGTTTTCTCACTTAAAATTTATAATAGATTTTGTATAAAAGATTTAAAAGAGTTGGAGATTTTTTAAATAACCTAATACGCATTATCAAGTACCCTTTGGTTCTTTCTAGTGTGACCCTTAGGTCTTTTCAACTTAAACTCCCAAACGAAGGAAAAGAAATACACTTTCCCTTCCTTTCCTTTCTTTTCTCTCCAAAATAGAAATCACAAATAAGGCCGTAGATTTTTCGTGTCAAGTTGAAGGCGGTGCTTTATGTATGCCTCTCAAGGAAATATTTGTGCGTACAGATTTTCAAATAAATTGGAGAGCAAATGTGGAGGGTTTAACTTGTAACAAAAATGAGTAATTTCCATGAGCTCCAAGGGGGTTAAGTCTTATTTTTGGAGTTGTAGGGAAGTATCTCTAAATTGCCTTTAGGATGTCGGGAATGGTGGGTGGGTGGCCAAGGGGACCTTATATATTTTTTTATACGATGATGTATATATTAGTGAACAAATTAAGCTAGTGATGTGGTAGAAAATCCTTTTCATTTGAACTAAAATGCTAAATTTTGCAGCCTGATGTAGCATAGCTTTGTGATTGGCTAAAGTAGGAAAATCAGATATTTAATTAATACATAAGATCTTATGCATATAGGTGATTAAATTTTATTATCATAAAAATAAGATTATGCTTGATTATTTTTCTTTTGTAACTTTTTTCTCTGATCAACATATTTTTAAGATGAAGGGTAGTAATATTTTCGAGTAGGGACATTTCGCAATTATTATATTTATTTATCATCAGGTTATAGGGGTCAAAAGAAGGCAAGAATAGGTTTTGGTTCTAAATCAAGGGATAAAGTTGTCATTGTGGGTGAGATTACTTTGGAAAATGTGTTTGATGCTTTAGACAGAGCTTTCAAGAACCATTGATGGCGAAAAAATAAGAGTTGTATCTTGTCTCTATGAATATAGGGATGGCAATTTAACCCGATCCGTAGAAATTCCGTCCCACCTCGATCCTAATGGGGCGGGTTTTAAAAGCGATTAATGAATTAGGAGCGGATATGAGTTTTTAAAAAAAATCCGTTTATTAAATGAGGCCGGTTAGGAGTCAAGGTAAATAAAATCACTTTGCCCTGATCCGATCCGTTTAACTTATGCCTAAATAAATTTACTTTATATGTATGTTAATTATAATTACACACACACACACACTTAAAAAAACATTTATTTGTATGTTAATGTTGTAAAATCTACGTGAAAACATGGACTGACAAATGGAGGATTGTCTCACATATTGAAACATTATAGGGCTCTAAGACTATAATATAATATCTTTAATTTTACTATTTTTAAAATTAACCCAACTCGTAGGAGCCCAGATCCTCCCCGTTTATTAAATGGGGCGGATTAGGAGGTAATTTAAATAAAAAAATGCCCCGCCCCGCCCCGTTTATTAAATGGGGCGGGTTAGGGTTTTGCCAAACCCGCCCGTTTCCATCCCTACATGAATATGGTTCAAATTTGTTGTTTCTATCAACTTACCAATAATAAATTGGTGTTGTGCTGGCTCTGAAGATAGATTATACTTTTTTTTCATCAGAAGTTCCCCACTAATGCTTCAGAGGTTAACAACATCATACATCTTGGAAGGAATCCACGTCACTTGTTCACTATGATTGTAATTAACATAATTTCAGTCCTATATGGATTTATATTTATAGGAAAATGATGTTTCATACCATGTATGGGCCATTTAAGTTTTTAAATGATATATATATATTTGTTAATCCTTTTTACATCCGCACTTAAGATTTGTTCTCAGTTTAGGTTTTTGTAGCATATTAACAGTTTTACGAAACTGACTTTTGGTAGAATCTTTCCTTAGTACGTTTTTTTCATGCAACAATCGGGATAGTTTTTAGATAAAAATTTATGCTATGCTATTGGATGCTATGAGTGGTAATGAAGTTAAGTCAAGGTTACAAGTCTCGGTATCTGAACCAAAATCGGACATCAGTTTTTCAATTCGGTCGCAATATCGATCACGGTATCGGGGGGGGGGGGGGGGGAGGATACACAAAGATGCGCTATTTAGAGAACTCAAAAAAATTACGAAAAAAATATAGAAAATTAAAAAAAATATAAGATTAACAATTTGGATACGTTCAAACCCAACCTTCAATATGCATTGCATTGTAGAATTGGTTATATTGAAGCGCGACAGACTTGTCAGATTCGATATTCCATAATAAACCAATATTAATATTGAAAAATAATCTAATGACACATAGAACTTGATAAAAAATTATACTGAAGATAAATAGAAATGATTACAATGTTTCGTCATTTTAATCCCCCTATCTAGTTGTGATATCGATTAAACGGATTTTGGATTGGGGTAATTTCCTCCAGTAGGGTAAGGGAAGAAATATGAGTCATATTGTTGATCAGAGTGTTGGGATGATTGGTTGGATGATCCATAATTTTGAAATTGTGTCTAGCGATCTCTCGATCGACCACCATGATGATAATATCCAAAACTTTTATACTCAGCACGAAAATTTTCCATAATGCATTCCTTGATTATATCCATAATAACCATCACCAGTTGTGTCCAATGTTTTAAAAGGTGAATTGAGGCGCGCCTCGAGGCGTCACCTCTAGGCGAGGCGGGGAGAAGGTGTTCTGAGGCTTATGCCTCTAGAGCCTTCGGCTAAGGCTTACTCCTTGTTTGGCCGAGGCGTGCGCCTTGAGGCAGTTGAGGCTTAAGCCTCATATTTTTGTTGCTTATTTTAGGTCAAAGTGGTCAATTTAAAAAAAATGACGAGTGTGTAGTTTTGAGCAGTGAATAATAACAAAGTCATTTCCGGCTCATTTATGATCTAAAACCCCCTAGCAGCCGATCAACATTTCCAACCTAAAACCACTCTAACTTTGACGCCCTAGCAACCGATCGTCGTCTCTAACCTACAACTGCAGGTAATTTCCATGTTTATTTTTTTTATCTGTTCCGATGTGTCTTTTTTTGTTTTTTCTGCCATATATATTCTGATTTTTTTGCTATATATATATGTGGGGGCCGGTGGGGGGGGGGGGGGGGAGAGCTAGGTGCCTCCTGTAAGGACTCCTTATGGTGTAGACTCCGATACATACCATTTTTTTTTAAATAGTAAAAAAAATAAAATTTTGGATATGATCTCCACGGCGAGAAGATCATCTCCAATTTTTTTCATAAAAAAATTCAAAAAAAATCCGTTGAGATGAGACGATATGTAAAAAAATGGTATATATATGCATTTTTGACCATTGAAATTTAAGCGATCATCTCACCCACTCTTTGATTGAATATTGAATTTTTTGATGAAACTTCATGGATATGATCTTGACAGTGAGAGGATCATATCCATAAGTTTCATCAAAAAATTTAATCAATCAAGTGTTTGGCGCACACCCAAAATTTTAACAGTCGAAAATGTATATTTATACCATTTTTGTACATATTATCTCATCTCAATGATTTTTTTAATGAAAAAAATGACGTTGATCTTCTCACCGTGGAGATCATATCCATGAAGTTTCATTGAAAAAATTATTTTTTTACAATTTTAAAAAAATGGTATGCATCGAGGTCTGCACTATAAGGAGTCCTTATAGGAGACTTTGTGTTGAGATTTTTGTCACTAATATATATATATATATATATATATATATATATATATATATATATATTAGTGACAAAAATCTCAACACAAAGAATCAATGAAAGAAAACAATCACCAAGAAAATAAGAACAACAACATTCACAACCACAACACAAGAATATACGTAGTTCGAAAACTTGCCTACATACACGAAGAGGTCTACTATTTTGATTAAGTAACTCTCGAGATGGTCTTTTTCTACTTGCCCATCTACCCTAGACCAGGGATACAATATATGCTCCGTTAATTAAAAATGTTGGTAACTAACACGTTGAGCCTGTATCCCCTGAATATCTCTTTGAGATTTTAGGGGGTTGACTCGGTCATATTATCAAATGTAACTTCTTAACCAAACCTCATAGTTTGGGTCGGAAACCTGATTAACTCACTTGGGCTTGGCTAGGCGCTTTTATGGGCTTGATCGACACAATAGGCACCCACAATTGCCCCTAAAATTTTTGGAGCCTTTGAGCTCACAAATTTTAAAAAGCATATTCTAGCAACACTTTAATGGCACTGTCGTAGTTTACAAGATTGATAGGGGTGTGAATCGTCATTTGGCAGAGAGATTAGGTGAAAAATATTCTCCGATCAGTGTGCATTATCATTGATGAGTTTAAACGAAAGTGTTGGAAGATGTTATCATCACATCAGCTCCTCGCTTCTCACGCTTCCAGGATGTCTCTTCCTCGTCATCTTCTAAATTTGTGGGTTTTCATCATCTCAAGCTTAATTATTTCCTCGTAAGTTCTTAGTCCCTCCTCTTTCTATATTTCCTTTCGTTGTTGTTTTTCTTTCTACTGTAGCCGGGGTTTTCTCTCGACAAAAATAGACAACAAGTCTCTGGATGAATTCAGGAGATGCTACAATATCCCCAACTGGGTGGATATTGAGTGTGTCCCTGTTTCTCGTAATGTCCGTGACATCGAGGATGGCCACTGGATTCATGTTCTTCTACTATCTCAAGGTCCCCCAAATCATTTATTCTTGCATTTCTTTCAATTCTTCGATATAGTTCCAACTCAGTGTTCTTCAAATATTTAGAAAATTGTAAATGGCATCCATAGAATAAATCAACTTTATGGCACTAACTTAGGATTGGTTTAAATTTTCTTCTGTTATACCTTTTCTCGCTCGAACTCTGGTCTTCTTGATTTGAAATAGAGGAGTCCAGACAGGGTATTGGTAGTGAACCTACTTGATTCCCATAAGGACTGCTGGTCTGAGGGATTCATTGTTAGGAACTAGAAATTACCTCCCCAAGTAGGGGGAGCAAGGTATAGGGGCCCTCAGATCCCTATATATAGGGAGGAGTACATAGGTTGTTGTCTAACCTTGTTATTTATTGCTTATTGCTCTAACATATTCTTCTAATATTTTCCTCTCTTACCTTTTTTAGCGAAGTCTAAAAATTAAGAACCTGCTCCTCGCGAGTTCCATAATGCTGAGTTGATCAAAGCTTGGAAAATAAGGGACTCCGTCGTAGAAGGTGAGCATCCCAGGTCGGCTTCCTTCTTTTTGTAATACAAGAACACTACCACCAGCTTCATTGCCCATCCAGTTGACTCCATTCCCCATATTGGTATCCCAGAATACGAAGAAGAGAAAGAAGGTTCTCTCAAAACCATAGAGCTAAACGAGGAGGAGGAGAGAAGATCAGAGACTGGTGTTGCTGAAAGTGGCAGAGGTGGTAGTGGTGAGGCAGGATCAAATGAGGAAGAATTTGGTGGAGAGAGGTTCAGCGAGGTAGGTTCTAGTTCAGAAAGTTCTAGAGAGGAAGAGATGGCTGCCCCTAGAAGAAAAAACTTAATCCATGATGATGATGATAATGTCCTATTATCCAGCAGGCTAAAGATCCAAAAACCAAGGTATGGGGATACTGCTAGTAGTTCCCAGACAACAGCTCATGAGAAAGAGGTGGAGAGGAAGAGGAAGGAAGAAGAGAAGAGGTAGAGGGAGAGAGATAGAGAGAGAGGAAGAGGAGAATAAGAAGAAAGAAGTTGAGAAGAGGATAGAAGAGGAGAGGAGGAGAGGAGAAGAAGAAAGCGTAGGCTTCTCTAGTGCTTGTGGCTTAAGCCTGTCAATTGGTCAAATTTTATCCGAATCTGATCCATTTAAACGGATTTGGATCACGCCAGAAACCCGATTACTCGATTATCCGATTACCCGATTATCGAATTATTAAATGGAGCGGATTTGGATTCATATGATCCGATTCGTTAAAAATACGATCCGATTAATATTTATAATATAAATATATATAATATTTTTAATTAATAGTTATTTATAATATATTATAATTGTTATTTTATATAATGAAAAAACCCAAAATATAAAACGACACACACACACACGGACCTAAATCTAAACCTAAATCTCTTAACTAACCACACACACACGAGGCGCCTCCCAGCCTCGCAAAACATTCAGATCCCCCATCTCTCTCTCTCTTTCTCATCTAAAATTCTCCTTTATATCCCCCCAACCGCCGCACCCTACTCTCCCCCTCTCGTCACCTTATCCAAGAGGTTGTACGTTTTTTTTCTTTCTGTACTTTTTTTTTCTTTTTGTACGTTGGTTTTTTCTTTATGTATGATCCGTCAGCTGTGATTGTTTTGTGAGGAGGATTTCAAATGTCATTTTGAGGATTTTTTTTCTGTATGTTGGAGTTTTTCATTATGATTTCAAATGTTGGGGTTTTTGAGTTAGAACGTTGGGGTTTCTGTGGAGAAATGTTAGGGTTTTTCTTTCATTTATTAGTTTTTCAGATTAATGTTGGAAATAAATAGTTTTTCAGATTAATGTTGGGGTTTCTGTAGAAAAATGTTGGAAATAAATACATTAATGTTTCAGATTAATGTTGGAAATAAATTATATTTTTTGACATAACATTATCAGTTTTTAATGAAAATTATTATTAAAAAGATAAATAATAATACTCGGATCGGATTAATGGATTCTTAACAAATCGGATTCGAAACCCTAACAGATAATCCGTTGGATAATCGGATCGGATCCAAATATGTTTAACATAAATGGATTCGGATTTGGATTTACCTGATTCGGTCCGAATTCGATCCGTTTACAGGCCTACTGTGACTGTCCCAGCTGAAGGGGCCTCCATGGATCTGACCCCTCATCTCGCTCCAATGATGCTCGAAAGAACTGTTATCATGGCGGACCGTGAGCAGTCTTTGAACATGGACCCTGACCATTTGGCCCTGAAAGCAGATCAAGGGCTTTCTTCGGTAAGGCCACTTCCCCTTTTCTCTATTTATTTGACTTGTAATTTCTTCGGGCTCTATTTACTTTTACTAACTTATGTGTATTCCTGTAGTTTTTGTTCGACTATACCATCCTTAGGCGTAGTCGAAATGAGTTGGCAAGGAGGAACTCTGAGCTCGAGGAGAGACTGAAGTCTACCCAGAAGGACTCCTCCGAGCACAGAGGCTGAGGCTTCTTTTGATAAGGAAAGGGATGAAGCGACCAAAGAGCTAAAGGAACTCCGCGAGGCCTCCGAGCTGGTCATGACGAGCAAGATGGCCATCATAAATGAAAATAAAGGGCTTGCTGACAAGGTGAAGAGCCTGGAAATGAAGGTGGCTACCGTCAGAGAGAGGGGCTACAATGAGGGCTGGGAGGCAGCGTATGAATATGTCGATAAATAGATCGACTACATCAGCCGGGCAAACTTCAAGAAAGGCTGGGATTGAGCCTTAGTTATTGTTAGAGTTACTGCCTACTCATATTTATTAGGCAAGCACAATCCTGGTACCAAGCCCGTCATTGATGAAGAAGTCCCAACTATTCGGACTACTGTGGAACCTACTGCTCTTACTACTGATGACCAAGGGGTGAATCTTACTCGGATTGAGGGAGGTGTACTTAGGGTTGAGATGAGCGAGGCTACCGGTGACAAGGGGAAGGATTCAGCCTCCACCGAGCAGGTTGAGGTTACCCAATACACTTCTAGGCTTTTTCTTTTTCTTGTGTATTTTTTGTTCTTTACTTTTGTCATTTGATGTATCTGTACCTCCCTGTGCCTTTTCATAATGAAATGAAGAAATTATGCTTTCGCATTCACTGATCTATGTGCGTTTTGTATTCGATGCTTTATAGCTTATTGAACTTGATGATTATATTCCTGCCACCTCTCGTCTAGGCCAAATTCTTGGTTCGAATGTGAGCCACCAAGCTCGTAGAGCTTTTACCAAGATTTACAAATCCATTAGGGTAAGAAATAAGGACTACAAAGATCAGTCCGAAGTAGTTTCCAGACTCAAGGACAGTCTTGTAGAGATAGAGGAGATTGGTGCCTCCATTTAAGAAGAGATGGATGTTCTGAAGGCAAAGCTTTTGGATGTATACTAGATCAGTCAAGTTGAGGAGGTGCTTTAGCAGGAAAATAATGCTTTAACGAGGGAGATTGTGCGACTTAAAGAAAATGCTCCAAGCAGTGCTCCTCGAGTTATCCAAGGCTCCTCGTCGTCATATTGGCAGCAAGCTAGGAGTGACGATGGCGGTTCCCAAAGGGAGATTACCAAGCTGAAAGGAGATGTTCAGCGAGCATACGTGATCGTTGTCGAGATCCAGGCTAAGGCACCTATTCAAAAAAAGTTCTCAGTAGGTGTGGGCTGACGGATATGATCAAGGCTGGACGAATGCTCCCAGAAAGCTGAAGGAGGTCGAGGATCTCGCTTTCATAAGAGGATAACTGAGTGAACTTAGGGAGCTAATGGTCCCCAAGAATTCCCCCATTTGGTACATGCACAAGATTACTCCTCCAATCTTTAAGCCGAATCCATTTAGAAGGGATGATCATTGGATCCTTATAGATGCCATCCCGAGGCAGCTGCTGGAGACGAGCTCGAAGGAGGTTGTGGGGAGCTTTGCCCCTCTCCCCGATGATGGTCGGAGATCTCGAGTAGGGGACTACCTTGCTCAGCGATATGGATCCTCTTAGGGTTGATTTATTTCATTATTGTTGTACATGTAACTATGTACTTCTTAGTAAGAAATAAAATATTTATGTTTTAGGCATAGGCCGACTAAACATGTGTTGCTTGCTTTTGACTTATTACTAAACTTTAGTTATTTTGGGAACTTAATTTAGAGTTCAATTTCAATTGTGCATTCCTCCAGTCCAGTATGCCTTGGCTATACCATTCCGCCCACTTTACCTTTTAGGTCATGTCGTCACACTACCTTAGGCCTAAGTGGGGTGATGGAAAGAATACATGTCAAGCTTTGTTCGCGACCAACCTGGATTGGCCGTACTGCCTAAGGATCCCCTGTATGTCTTTATTTGTTGTCGGAGCAACCTAGGAGTCCAATTATGTTATGAACAAAGTCATGAGGAGGGTTATCACTTGTAGACCCTGCTAATTATGCCTTGGAAAAGTTGAGCTAGGATAAACCTAACCACTGTGTCGCAATCATAAGAGGCTGGTTCAAAAGATCCTCTAAAGTAAGTTGGCCAACTCACTGTAGTCCAGAAATTCTATTATACTCATAAAAAGAGTGAAGCCTGTAACTTAGAAAGGGTGCATATAACAAAATACATTCGAGGCAACCAATACATGTAGAATGCCGAGGCCAATCGAGTTTTATTAATCGAAGTCTTAAACAAAGAGAAACATTAGTTTGTAAAATAAAAATCTGCCTAAACTAATGGTGCTTAGATAGAGAAGTATAGAAGTAGAATTTCTTCAGGTTGTCCGCATTCCAAGACCTTGGTATCTCCCTGCCCTCCAGCATTTTCAAGTGATAGGTTCCTTGCAAGTCATCCCTCACTACCTTGAAATGTCCTTCCGAGTTCGGTCCCATCTTGCCATCTGATGGTTTCACATCACTGCTAAGGACTTCATTAGGACGTAGTCTCCAACCTGGAACTTCCTTGGATTAACTTTCTGGTTGTACTGTTTGGCTAGTTTTTGCTGGTAGGATGCCAGTTTAACTAGTGCCAATTCTCATCGTTCATCATCTAAGTCAAGTTAAATGAGCAATGCTTCATCATTGTGGCCTTGGTCGATCAAAATAAACCTCATGGAAGGAAGACCAACTTTTAGTGGAATAACTGCTTCCATTCCATATGCGAGTGCAAATGGTGTTTCCCCAGTTGCTCGCCTTGGGGTGGTGCGATCGGCCTAGAGGATGTGGGTCAATTCGTTCACCCAGGCTCCTTTGGCCCGTTCCAGGCATTTCTTCACTCCATTTATCATTATCTTATTGGAAGTATCATCTTGACCATTGCTCTGGGATATGCTATAGAACTGAAGTAATGCATGATTCCATAATTGTTATAAAAAACTTTAGAAGGGGCCACTCTCGAACTGGGTACCATTTTCAGTGATGATCGTCCTGGGTATGCCAATGCGGGTAATGATTTCTCCAAATGAATTGCATCATGGCTGTGTCCCTGATGTTCACCAGTGGTTCTGCCTCTATCCACTTGGTGAAGTAGTCTGTGGCGACCAATATATAGGTTCGATTTCCTGTCGCAGTAGGAAGAGGACCCACAATGTACAAACCCCACTGGGTAAAGGGCCATGGGCTGGTTAGTGACTTTAGGTCGCTGGCGGGCTAGTGGACCATGGGTGAGAGCTTTTGGAATTTTTTGCACTTTCAAACGTAGACTATAGCATCCTTTTACATGTATAGCCACCAATACCCTTCCTTCATTGCTCGAAAGTCTAGTGACCTCCCTCCTTTGTGACTTCCATAAATTCCCTCATAATGTTCGTGCAGAACTTGCTCGGCGTCTTGAGGATGAACGCACTGGAGGTAAGGGCCGATAAAGGGTCTATTATACAACTTCCCCTCAGGAGATAATTAAAAGCGAGCAACTTTGACTTTTATCTGATGAGTCGACTTCTTGTCACTTGACAATACATCACTTCGTAAGTAGTCTACAACTGGATCCATCCAACTTACACCTTTTTCAATCTGGAGGACGTACTCGGGGTTTGGTGGCTTAGTAGTTTGATTAATGCTAGGCTGCATGAGGAAGTATATTTGGACTATTCTTCTTAAATCAGAGTCTATTGCTGAACTCAGAGCTGCTAGGGAATATGCATGGTTGTTCTATCCTCTGGGGAACTGCTGAAAATCTACTTGATCAAAGTTGGCCATTATTCCCTTCACAACGGTGAGATAAGCTACCATCCTTTCATACTTAGCGTTAAAATCACCGTTAATCTGGTTGGATACTAGCTGGGAATCGTCGAAGACTTGAAGGTGCCTTAACCCTAGAAATCGTGCTTTTATAATCTAATAATTAGCACCTCGTATTCTACCTCATTGTGGGAGGCTCAAAACCATGCCTGATTCCCTGCTCGAGCACTGTATTATCAGGAGAACTAGTTTGATACCTATTCCTATCCCCTTGAATTGAAGGCTCCATCAACGTCTAGGGACCAACCACATGGTTCCTGTAAGCTTTCCCCTGGCCGGCTAGTTTCTGGATGAGTACCAGGTGGTTCTCCTGTGAACTCAGTGATGAAATCAGCTAGAATTTGCCTCTTAACGGTTGTTCTTGGTTGAAAATGAATATTAAACCTTCCGAGATCGACCGACCACTTCGACAATCGTCTAGAGAGATCCGGTTTCCTTATAACAACCTTTAAAGGGTGTGAAGTAACCATGAAGATTTAGTGGGCCTCAAAATAATGCTTCAGTTTCCTTGAGGCTATCACCAATGCATATACGAGCTTCTCTAGTGGAAGGCACCACTGCTCGGCTTCCAAAAGGGTTTTACTTACGTAGTAGACTGGATGCTAGCTCCCCTCTCTATCACATACTAAGTCGGAGCTCATAACATGGTCTGACACTGCAAGGTAAAGGTATAAAGGATCACTTTCTATAGGAATCACGAGCAAAGGGGGCCTTCTAAGATAGGCCTTGAGTTCTTATAAGGATGTGGAGCAGTCCTCGTTCCATGCTATGCCCTTGTTTCTTTTCAACAACTAAAAGAACAGTTGACATCGTTCCAAAGATGTTGAAATAAATCGGCTGAGCACAACGAGCATTCCGGTGAGCTTTTGTACATCTCTTACTCTCTCGATCGAGCTATTACCAACTGTGACTTCCTCCAGGTCGTCAACGACCCTTTCGGAGGGAAGGAGCCTGGTCTCCTCCATTCTTGGTCGACCATACCTTAGTTCCTATTTGAAGGGTATCAACCCCTCTTTAGCTTCTTCCTAGCTTTTTTATTCCTCTACTTTCTTTTCTTGTTTGGAGCGAATGGCTGTGATGAAACACTTTCTGGCCATAGCTTGGTCTCTATAGATCTCAATGATCAAGGGTGAAAAATGGCGCGTGTCAAACACCGATCGTTTTTTTTCTGTTCACCTCCTCAATAAAAAAATCTAAACTATGAATACACTCTTTTAAGGGAGTATAGCGGTCAGTCCCGGTATCGAATCCACAAAGATGAGTTGCTATGATTTTATTTGTTTAATACTTATAAATAAAAATGTAAAAGATAATTATAAACAAAAAGGAAAAGATGCAAAAAGGAAAATATTAAACTAGGCGATTGTATGTAAACTAAGGTAACAAAGCGAATAAAAACTATAGGTTGCGTCGAATATCCCTTACTCGAGTTAATTAGTATAAAATGGTCACATGGATCGACGAGTTATTAAGACCGCGTCTCGTTTTGACAGTTAATTGAATCAAGAGTTGCCACACCCCTAAATTCGCATAAAAGTCTAATAAGATTTCGGCGTCAACAAATACCCCAGAAATTATGCACACAAGGTCGTAAGCACGGAACATACATGATATACCCCGTCAAATATTGTAGGTGTAATAACTAGGACAATGCACTCGAAATAAACCTGTAAAACTCCATCACCAAAGTAAAGCAACATGTCAAGCCTATGTGAGTTCAATCCGACACGACCTAGACTAAATTAGCTAGAAAGCATATTAAAAATGCAGTAGAGGAAAGCAGTAAATAAACACGATAAATCTATATTACAAAGCACGGAAATAAAGCACGTAAAGAAAGAGGGAAAGACAGAAATACAAATAAATGGAATCTGGATTGATGAAGAAGATGATGGCTAGTGCTCTACACAACTGCGACGGGCAAACCCACTATACGGATAAAACCTAGGAGGGAGAAAGTGCCACATGCATCACTCTCCACCAAACCCTATCTCCCAAAGAGAAAATAAAGAAAAACCTAACTAAAACTAACTATATCAGATTTTTACCCAAAAATCCCTTATATAGTAAGTGGGATTAGAATTAAAGGAAAAAGAAAATAAAAGAATGTAAGGGAAATTGTCGAGAAACTGCTATACGCGGTCGACTGGCCACAGAGGCCCGGTCGACCGTGCCTTTAAGTTGAAGACCACCGTCTCTGAGCCAAAGAAAAATCCAAAACCGCGGTCGATCGGGCCTTTAATCATGGTCGACCGATACTCTGTTTTCTATAATTCTTCGGTCTTCACATGAGAGGAAAAATCCATTACGGAAATGGCCCTAACTTCTTCGTTCGGACTACAAACGATGCGCCGTTTGAGGCCACCCGATACTAACTCAATGAACTACGCATCTGTGGAATTCCTATGAGCCAAAGATGAAATGTAATTTTACTAAAATGCCCTTGAAGTAGCATCCGGTGATGAAACTTCTCCGAAATGCAATCGATCCTCACTTTTAGCGTTCCAATACCTAGAAAAGCACAATTAACCCTTGCAAAGCATGTATATATCCAAATACGAGGTTTTTTGGTTAATGAGTATAAATATAGGCACTAAGGACTGTAAAAGTGCTAGAATTCATAAAGATATAGGGCAGAAATATGCAATATTTGTGTCGTATCACACCCCTTAACTTCGACATTGCTAGTCCCTAGTGATGAAACAAACAAAACCAGTCCACAGAGGGCAGTACAAGATGCATATATGCATTAAAATATAAATGCCACTTTCGTAGAGAACACGATTGCATTTAGCGTATGCAATAAGCCGTCAAACCCTTAGGTTAACCTAGTGGACGAGTGTCATCTCGTGAGGGTTTTCAGGGATGAAACCCACAAACATCATACAGTTTCCTCAAAATAAGTCCGAACCAACATGCGACAATCCCAACAATAGCAAAAAATATTTCATACACATTATTAGCACAATGAACGAATTAAAATGAAAGTCCATATTGTCGACATTATAGAATGAAATTCGTTGGATTGAAACGTTAAAAGTGGGAGGGGAGCGAGCACATGCAAAGAGTGATTTGGTAAAAACTTATATAAATTAGATAAACGTTAAAGCAGGCATATATTCAATCCTCACGGGTGATCAAGTGTGAAAGGTAGCATCGCATCAAAACGCCAATCGTTGTACTCGTTTCACCGCGTTAATACAAAAATCTAAGTTACGACTCTACTTGCGATACAAGTACAATGGTAAGTCGGGTATCGAATCCACAGAGAATGTTCGACAGATTTTAATTGGATTATTAATTCAGGAATAAAAGTGAAAAAGGGTGATGTGTGCTAGGAAATAAAAGAAAGGAATAAGTTAAGTCTAAATAAAGTAAAAGTGAGGATCGGGATATCATCAAATCGTACGGCTCAAAACAACTATTAGTCAGAATTCCGGCTCGAGAGAAATTTAATCGAGCATTAACAATTAATCATAAACTTCACATAATAAGGAATTTAAGCCAAAGTTGCGTGAATAAATCATTAACGGAAAATGGTCGCACGCGGATTAAACTCGGATTATCGCTATAAACACTAACTTTGCATGACAAAGAAAGTTAAACGCGTAATAATCCGACTTTAATACGCATGGGTTCAATTAAATGCAATTCTGCACAAAACCTAATTTTCGGAGCTCGGGGCCCGTTAATGGCGGAACGACATCCTGACCCTATTTATCTAGGGGCACATAATGATTATACTAAATTACAACTAATTAAACTAGGAAAGCAAGTAATAAAGCAAGTAAAATAATTAACAAAGCATGTAAATTAACTAGAAAGCAAGAAATAAGGAAATACAACTAAATTAATGTAATTAAACTTAAGGTACAACTTACAAAATAAGAGTACAAGAGAGGAGTAGGGCAAATCTCCCAAGTTTACTAACCCTAAAATCTAAGACAAAATGAAGATCCCTCTTCAAAATGAAGAGAAAGTGAGTTATATACAAAATATCCCATGGCAAACTTGTAATTAAAGAGAAGAAAAACTAATATTTGCAGGGCCGAATCGATTCAGAATTGGGCTGAATCGATTCGGCTGGAAAATATCTCGAGGCTGCCAAAAGGGAGAATCGATTCGGGTAGTCCGAATAGATTCAGAATGGGGGGCGAATTGATTCGGATGAAATCCGAATTGATTCAGAATGGAGGAACTGGCACTCTGTCTCAACCCGAATCAATTAGCAAGGGGCGAATCGATTCGGACCTACAGGTCTTGAATCTTCTCCCCTGTTTTGGTTGGTTTGAAATTCTCTTCCGCTCAAAAGCCCGTAACTTCTTCGATATAGATCCGATTCGTGTACCGATTATAGCCACGCCAAGCTTGTTCAGAGGGCTTAAACTTCCGTGAAGACATTGGGCCAGTTTCCCAAATTGTGAAATGACAAAAATGCCCTTGCAAGTGGCATGACCACTGGATTATTGTCCATATGGGGGTGGGATTTTTCAACTTTTTTTGAAAATTACTTTGTATAACGAATAATATATATATATATATATATATATAGTATGATAATTAAATGAAACATACTTGAAATTACATATAGTGCGCATAGATACTACCCTTATAGTCAGAGGGCTTAAACTTCCGTGAAGACATTGGGCCAGTTGCCCAAATTGTGAAATGACAAAAATGCCCTTGCACATGCGATTGTGTACGGAACTTCGCCGGAATGCATCCAAACTTCATACTAAGCATCCAAACACCTACAAAAGCTCAATTAGCCCCTGCAAAACATTTTAACATAGAAATCCGGGGTTGTCTGGTTAACGAGCATCAATATAGGGATTAAGATACTCGAGGAGGCTAATAACGCGTAGATTAATGGGCGAAATACGCAATGTTTGCGTCGTACCACACCCCCTAACTTACACATTGCTAGTCCCTAGCATTGAAATGGGAAACAACAAGAACTATAAGTAAACCAAAAGCAGGATAAAAGTGCAAAATGGTATGAAAAAGTAATAAAAAGATACGGCCACTTTTGCGGGCGAACGATTGCATTTAGCATATGCAATAAGCCGTTAAACCCTAGGTTACCCTAGTGGGCGAGTGTCGTCTCGTGAGGGTTTTCAGGGATGAAACCCACAAACATCATACAGGTTCCTTAAAATATGCCCAACCCAACATGCGACAAACTCAACAACAACTAAAATGATTTCAAACATCTTATTAGCATATTGAATGAATTCAAGCTAAAGTCCGTTGTTATTAACGGGTTGAATGCACCTCATAGAATTGAAACTTTAAAGTGGGAGGGGGGAGAACACATGCATAATAGGATTTAGTAAAAACTTAAATAAACCGGATAATTAACATTAAAGCATGCATATTTTCAATCCTCATGGGCATTACACTCAACATATGAAATCACTTGAAACAGGGAGGTAACACACGGAACATGCGGGCATAAAGAGTAAATGTAAATGGAAACTAGGCCGCATACATGTCACTAATGAAGAACGCTATATAGGAAATGAAAAACTTGTAATCTCAATGAAAGATACCGCTCATTAAAAGAGGCGAAATGTATTTTCACAAATTATCAAAACTATTTAAACCTTCGAATTAAATGCATCCTAAGATCACATAGGACTTGATAGGGTTATAATGTAGGCTAGGCTAGGGTACGAAATGAAGGAATGTATATACGAATTCAAAGTGTTCGGGACGAAAACTCGTGATAATGGGAAAATACGAGAAATATCAAAAATTGGACAAACAGCATCCAAAAAAAGCATTGGATATATCATTTGGAGAGCAATCAAGGCTTATTGAACTATACACAATATACAACTTTCTCTTTTCTTTCTTTTCTTCTTTTTCCCATTTTTTTCTTTTGTTTTCTTTTGCTTTTTGCTTTCTCTTTTTCTTCACTTTTTCCACATCTCTTTTCTTTCTTTCATCACTCTTTTCAAACTTTCATATGCCTAAATTGCAACCGCAACACAGCAACATCATTCAATCCCAAGAAGCATTCCAAACAAAGGTATGTAAGGTAATATATATGGTGTATAACTCCAATATGGAGTTGGTTATGGGATTTGGGTTATGAAATGAAAGGCTATATTTAGGCTCAAGGGGGTTAACGAGGGTAAACATACAAGGGCGAGGTCAAGGTCAATATGGGTGATATAACAAGGATGGACTATGATCATTTCCAAAAGTTTACGCAATTCTCGAATCAAAACAATATATGAAAATCATGATCAAGTAACACATTTCAAGTATGAACTCCATTAATGAATGGTCAAATGAAAGAATAGTGAGATTTTCGACGAATTCAACGTTTTCAAATAGGAAATAATAGTGTATACACTCACAAACGACGAAAGGTACAAAGCTTACTCGGTTTAAGTATATATAATGCAACAAAAGATTACCGAGTTATAAAAATCTTAAACCAAATCAATAAAACAAGAAAAACGCATGTGCTCATGGAATTAAAGTTTAATTCATGAAGTTATTCATAATATCAATAAATGAGGACTAAAGACTAACAACTTCTAAAATCGAGAACATGCATCCTTGGGTTGTCAATTGGATCGGGCAATTATTGAAATTTATCATCGAAAACAAAGGAAAAATGCCCAAAAAAGGAGAAAAAAGAAATAAAATCTTTTTGAAATTTTTGAATTTTTCTAAGAAAAGCATACTAAGTAATTAACATATGAGCAAATCAAAGAAACTACCAATGAATGGATAGAATATCCCTAACTTAAAACTTGACATTGTCCTCAATGTGAATTAAGAACAGGGTTAAAGAGAGGAAAAGAGCGATATTACCCACAATGGAGCGATCTCCAAAAATTACAAGTCCAAAGATTCAACAAAACATGTTAGTACCAAAGCAAAATAAAAAGAAGAAATAAAACTTTGACTAATTACATTAGACTATAAGTAAGAAGAAAAATAAGCTACTATATACAACCTATAATTTTAACTTCTAACTACCTATACACTAGAAGCTGAAATTTTTAAGGGTCCACCCAAACTACAATTTGACTTTGGAGGATCAACGGTGGACCCTCCGTTTCATGCATGCCTCCCAAAATATAGGAATTCCGTTTGAACAACGGAAGGCATGTGGGTGGTGGAAAAGGTGAACCATCCCCAATTAAAAATTTGGGAGGGAGGATGGGGGATTTGGATAGGACGAGCGACAAATACACATGCGATCCAAGAAAAATTGAATCATCTCCCTAGTATTTTAAAGTTCGATAGATTTTAATTGGATTAGTAATTCAGGAATAAAAGTAAAAAAGGGTGATGTGTGCTAGGAAATAACAGAAAAGAATAAATTAAGTCTAAATAAAGTAAAAGCGAGGATCGAGATATCATCCAACCATACGGCTCAAAACAACTATTAGTCAGAATTTTGGCTCGAGAGCAATTTAATCGAGCATTAACAATTAATCATAAACTTCACACAATAAGGAATTTAAGCCAAAGTTGGGTGAATAAATAATTAACGGAAAATGGTCGCACGAGGATTAAACTCGGATTATCACTATAAACACTAACTTTGCATGACAAAGAAAGTTAAACGCGTAATAATCCGTCTTTAATATACGCGGGTTCAATTAAACGTAATTCTGTATAAAACCTAATTTTCGGAGCTCAGGGCCCGTTAATGGCGGAACGACATCCCGACCCTATTTATCTAGGGGCACATAATGATTAAACTAAATTACAACTAATTAAACTAGGAAAGCAAGTAATAAAGCAAGTAAACTAATTAGCAAAGCATTTAAATTAACTAGAAAGCAAGAAATAAGGAAATACAACTAAATTAATGTAATTAAACTTAAGGTACAACTTAGAAAACAAGAGTACAAGAGAGGAGTATGTAAACGCAAGTAATTTCCTAAGTAGATAAAACTCAATAGAGGATGCGGAAGCGTTGAGAGAAGATGGTTCAATAATTAAACAAAACAAATTTTAGTTTAATAAAACAAAATTAAACCAATTCATTAATCCACTTAAACTGATTCATTAATCCAAGTCCTAGAATTTGCCTAAGTCATATTTATCAATATTAGAAAATTAGGCGAAACCAAATTTTAGCAAATGACTTGAATTAATTAAATATTACCCAACATTTAATATAAGTCCAAATTAAATTGAGTGTGATAATTTAAACCGAATTTTATCTTGAATTTATCCTAAGCATGCGTTCTAAATTATGAGGCAAGATCAAATAAACAATATCACACTACGCC
The DNA here is from genome assembly GCA_949130495.1 of Sambucus nigra. NCBI lineage: Eukaryota > Viridiplantae > Streptophyta > Magnoliopsida > Dipsacales > Adoxaceae > Sambucus > Sambucus nigra. Next base: position 39,906,548 of record OX422210.1, on the reverse strand, counting down.
GAGATGTACGAGGAAAAACCCAAGACGGGAAACAACCTCGGACGGCCCTAGCCACAAGTCCACTAGATACGGAATTACATTTACAAGACAGATAGACTTACAATGACTGACTCGATCCGTCTCAAGCCTCGACGCTTCTTCTCGTAGTCACCTCTTCCTAGCGGACAACCTCGGAACACCACCGCGGTCTCGGAATCCACCGATGGGACTTTATATGGTCACCATCACCCTATCATGGAGCCTTTCTCCAAGTGGGTAGAATCACAACAAAAAGTCTTCTTCTTTGATGGATGTAGAAGCAAACCAAAACTTCTCTTCTTGAATTTGGTAGAGATAAACCGGTGCCAAAACTCCACGCAATTGATAAGTATATAGAACTTGGAATAAACTCAATTGGGTGTAAACACTAGAGTGATGAAAATATTTCTCTAAACATCTCACTCAAAACATGAACATTTTCCTAAAACAAATTTGCTCTCAAACTCTCTCTAAGAGATAGAAATGGTATGGAAAAGTTAATTTGGAAAATGTCATTCCCGCACATTATTAAGTCTGAAAAAGTTGGTTAAAAACCAAGTGGGGAAGTGGGTGAAAAACTGCCAAAAACTGTTCCCGCCTGACAGCTCGTTCGAACAACATTTCGTTCGAACGAAGTCTCGTTCGAACGAGACTTCTAACGACGCTCCAGTCTGGACTCGTTAGAAGCTCGTTGGAAATCTCGTTAGAACGACAATCTCGTTCGAACGACATTTCTAACGACAGTGGGAACTCGTTGGCAGGTTCGTTCGAACGACATCTGGTTCGAACGAAAAAACTCGTTCGAACGACATATCTAACGAACGACCAGAAAGATTGTAAAATTCGATTTTGGCCCAGAAAACTTTATGAACTTATTTTGAAAGTTTTATATAATTTCTTTCTTAAAACAAAACGCAGTTTATTTTAATCCTATCACCCAACAAACTTTGTTCCAAGCTCCTATATAAACATAGTTGCATTCATACCTTGGGAGCATGGAACCATTAGTTGATGACGTAGAAACGAGGCACGCAAATCGGCATTTTGATGAAGCTTTATATTCTTTGCCGCTACGTCTTCAACAAACACTTCATAGGCTTGAGAATATTACTATTAAATACTATCCTATGAATAAATGTTTTTGTCCGGAATTGAGCCAAAACTACATATGGACTCAATTGGAAATTTGTGTCCTTACAAATCTCCCCCTTTGGCTATTCCGGGACAAAAATCAAACAAAAATCCTAAAGGGCCGTCAAGCTCACTAGACTCAAAACATAACCCGCCCAAACTTGACTCAACCCAAGGATCAAACGCTTTGCCATTAAACAATGCCGCTGTAGAAGAAATCCTGCACACTTAAGCAAACTCATCAAATGCATAGGGAATATCAAAGTATTAAATGCAATTAATTAAATTACTCCCCCTAAATTAATTCTCCTCTTTATCAAACACATGACCTACTTAGAAAGACGTCTCCCCCTAAGATAAATCTCCCCCAAACTAAGATACGATAATAATAGGATTAGATACCATTCCTCCCCCTATCATCATTCTCCCCCTTTTTGTTCAGGAATAGGCAAAGGATAAAGAACTAATAAACAGCATGTTGAAGCTTAAAGTGATAAGACATGAAAGCATATGGGCAATAAAAGCAAGGCAAAGACAAACGAATATCATATATAAACGAGAAATATACCAATGAATCACTTGCATATATATAGATATAAACACACAGATAACACAAAATACAATAAGTTTGCACACTCGTATGGCAAAAATGTGTCATATGGAAACGGAAGTGTAGGGGTGTGAACTAGCAACAATTAAAATTAGACTCAAACACTTAATAAACGTTCACGGAGTTCTCATTTGATTGCAAACTTCATCACATTGAAATATAACCTCATGTGACAATATAGATTGAACTCAATGAACAAACATACACAATGCATACAAGCCTAGCATGATGATGATTCTACAAACCAAATAGAGTCATGACATTAAAGACAACTAGGATAAACGGACATTGTGCAAACCGTTGATATACCATCCAATTCTCCCTCAATAAGCATATATATTCTTTTACTTTTGAATGAATATATCAAACAAACATAGGCCTTGGCAATTGTTTTCTTTTTAATGCCAAATATTCTGTTTTTAGGCCTTTGGATCACGTATTTCTTTTAGATCCAATAAACGGTGGCTTACAATCGCAAAGGATTTAATTCATCCTTTCGGAGCCCTTCCCCGTGCACATTTTTATATATCATGTTTTTCATTTTCACACAAATCTCACATGCAACGGATTTTGACATGCACTAGTCCTCCTAAGTCAAAGATATGTAGATGACTAGATTGGTAGGAGAACACCTCAAAAAGCTCAAATATAACATGTGACATTAAGATTTCAAAAGAGCTCGTGCATGTGTGAATAGAGGCATATAGAAATAGAATCCATTTAAACAATACAAAATCCAACTACTCCATATAAAACATGGTAAAGAACATTTGAAGGATTAAAAATCTAAACCAAAAGTTCTAGTCACATGGGAGCGTAAACGATGGGATTCAAACACAAATATATGCCACTTAAAGTGTGTCAAACTAAAAAACACACAAAATAAAATCTTTTTGAGTTTTTAACATATTTAATCAACAGCAAATATTTACTCAAAAGGACAAACAAAAATCATTTGTATTTTTCATTAAGCTTAAATGAGATAAATAAAACACAAGTGATAAACAAAAATCTTTTTATATTTTTCAATAAATTCAAACACAAAATATAATACAAAAAGATAAACAAGTCATAATTTCTAGCATGTGATATCAAATAAAGAAATGACTAGAAAATTGACTAAACAAGCATACATTTAGCATGTGAATATAGCATAAAGTACAAACGCTAAGTATGCAAACACTAACACATTCATCCTTTAGATTTAGCAAGGGAGGAAGGATGTGAAAGTAGATGAGAATCAACAACCCTATTGTGCAAGGAAACCAAGTCGGATTTCCTAACCCAAATTAATGAGGAATTACTATCTTGGGGTGTAGGAACTTTAACTACCGTGGTTACTTTACTATGGGGTTTTCTAGGAATTCGTTTAAGATCTAAACAAAATTTCCTAAGATGACCTTGTCGACCACAATGTGTACAAGTGAGAACATGTCGAAAAGATTTACTTAAGGAGTGATCTATAAAAGTATTCCTAGTTGATTCTCCTAAAACATTGGTTTGGGCATTATGAGTAAATTCATTACAAGGATTGAAGCCTAAACCACAATTGTCATTTTTAATTTGGACCGTTCCTAACATTTTATCTAGTTTTTCTGAACGACATTCCAAATCAAATTTGACATTACTAGAATCTTTTAATTTATTTTCCAATTCTACAATGTTAGATTCTAGTAAAACATTTCGCTCTTCAAAAGCAAGAAGCTCCTTTTTCAAGGATTCCATTAAACCCCTAAGGCTATCTCTTTCCCCTTCTACATATTCAAGCTTCTCTTGAAGAGTCCTCACATGTGTCCTAAGGTCTTCTATTAAAACATTTTCATCAATGACCTTGACACTTTCCCTTAAACTAGCTTCTAACTTCAAATTAGCTCTTTTCAATTTAATAGATTCTTTATAAAGTTCTTGAAAAGCATTTTGAAGTTCACTCACATTAACCTCTTCTTCATTTTCACTCTCACTTTCTTCTTCACTCTCACTATCATCAAAAACAATAGAATCATGTACAATGACCTTGTAAGTGGCATATTCTATCGTTTCATCATTCGATGAGTTGTCACTATCACTCACATGACTAGCCATAAAAGCCACAAAATTTTTCTTAGTGGGGGAATCGGGCTTCTCTTCCTTATCACTATCACTAAGGGTTGCATTATATGAAATGGGTCGCTTACCATCTTTCCTTAGTTTAGTGGGGCACTCATAAGCTCTATGGCCATAACCTTCACAACCAAAACATTTATCAGACTCGTCCCTATCTAAATTGTCATTGCTAGGTTTAGGGATCTTCTCGGCTTTAGAAATCTTCTCGCTTTTATCATGTTTAGAAGTATCAAATTTCTTAAAATCGTTTTTAAATTTATCTTTGTTAAATTTAAGAAATTTTCTAAATTTACGAGCAAATAAAGCCATGTCTTCCGAGTCACTATCACTATCGCTCTCTACTACTTGTTTGACCTCTTTTCGGGCTTTTAAAGCAATGCCCTTTTCAATTTTCTTTTCATTTTTAGAGGGAAACATATCTAGTTCATAGGTTTGTAAATCACCTACAAGCTCTTCTAATTTCGTAGAGGCTAAAGTGGGTAAAGAATTTAAAACGGTCACCTTTGGAATAAATCTATCGGGTAGGGACCTTAAAATTTTCTTTACAACACGGTCGTCAGGTATTTTCTCTCCCAAGTTAAAAGATGAATTAACAATATCTGAAAGTCTAGCGTAGAATTCATCAAACGTTTCTTTTTCATTCATTTTGATAGTTTCAAATTGAGTGGTGAGGTTTTGGAGTTTTGAAGCTTTAACGACACTAGTTCCTTCATGAGTTAATTGTAAAATATCCCAAGCTTCTTTAGCGGTTTCACACGTCATAATACGGCGGAATTCATCCGGTGTGACAGCGCTAAACAAAGCATTTAAACCACGGGAATTGAAATTAGCAAGTTTAAACTCATTTTCAGTCCATCTATCGGCGGGTTCGATAACACGTTCATTTTCAACTAAATAAGTTGGTGGGGAGTACCCGGTAACAACAGACATCCAAACTCTCTCGTCAATAGATTTTAGTGCCGATCTCATACGCGCTTTCCAATACGCATAGTTTGAACCATCAAAAATAGGAAATTTTGAAAATGGGGAAAAATCCATTTTAGCCAAAAATTTAAAAGATCTTAACGAAATAATTTATCGTTTTTGGCTCTGATACCAATTTGTAAACGCAAGTAATTTCCTAAGTAGATAAAACTCAATAGAGGATGCGGAAGCGTTGAGAGAAGATGGTTCAACAATTAAACAAAACAAATTTTAGTTTAATAAAACAAATTTAAACCAATTCATTAATCCACTTAAACTGAGTCATTAATCCAAGTCCTAGAATTTGCCTAAGTCATATTTATCAATATTAGAAAATTAGGCGAAACCAAATTTTAGCAAATGACTTGAATTAATTAAACATTACCCAACATTTAATATAAGTCCAAATTAAATTGAGTGTGATAATTTAAACTGAATTTTATCTTGAATTTATCCTAAGCATGCGTTCTAAATTATGAGGCAAGATAAAATAAACAATATCACACTACGCCGAGATGTACGAGAAAAAACCCAAGACGGGAAACAACCTCGGACGGCCCTAGCCACAAGTCCACTAGATACGGAATTACATTTACAAGACAGATAGACTTACAACCACTGACTCGATCCCTCTCAAGCCTCGACGCTTCTTCTCGTAGTCACCTCTTCCTAGCGGACAACCTCGGAACACCACCGCGGTCTCGGAATCCACCGATGGGACTTTATATGGTCACCGTCACCCTAGCATGGAGCCTTTCTCCAAGTGGGTAGAATCACAACAAAAAGTCTTCTTCTTTGATGGATGTAGAAGCAAACCAAAACTTCTCTTCTTGAATTCGGTAGAGATAAACCGGTGCCAAAACTCCACGCAATTGATAAGTATATAGAACTTGGAATAAACTCAATTGGGTGTAAACACTAGAGTGATGAAAATATTTCTCTAAAAATCTCACACAAAACATGAACATTTTCCTAAAACAAATTTTCTCTCAAACTCTCTCTAAGAGATAGAAATGGTATGGAAAAGTTAATTTGGAAAATGTCATTCCCGCACATTATTAAGTCTGAAAAAGTTGGTTAAAAACCAAGTGGGGAAGTGGGTGAAAAACTGCCAAAAATTGTTCCCGCCTGACAGCTCGTTCGAACGACATTTCGTTCGAACGAAGTCTCGTTCGAACGAGACTTCTAACGACGCTACAGTCTGGACTCGTTAGAAGCTCGTTGGAAATCTCGTTAGAACGACAATCTCGTTCGAACGAAATTTCTAACGACAGTGGGAACTCGTTGGCAGGTTCGTTCGAACGACATCTGGTTCGAACGAAAAAACTCGTTCGAACGACATATCTAACGAACGACCAGAAAGATTGTAAAATTCGATTTTGGCCCAGAAAACTTTTTGAACTTATTTTTAAAGTTTTATATAATTTCTTTCTTAAAACAAAACGCAGTTTATTTTAATCCTATCACCCAACAAACTTTGTTCCAAGCTCCTATATAAGCATAGTTGCATTCATACCTTGGGAGCATGGAACCGTTAGTTGATGACGTAGAAACGAGGCACGCAAACCGGCATTTCGACGAAGCTTTATATTCTTTGCCGCTACGTCTTCAACAAACACTTCATAGGCTTGAGAATATTACTATTAAATACTATCCTATGAATAAATGTTTTTGTCCGGAATTGAGCCAAAACTACATATGGACTCAATTGGAAATTTTTGTCCTTATAGAGTAGGGCAAATCTCCCAAGTTTACTAACCCTAAAATCTAAGACAAAATGAAGATCCCTCTTCAAAATGAAGAGAAAGTGAGTTATATACAAAATATCCCATGGCAAACTTGTAATTAAAGAGAAGAAAAACTAATATCTGCAGGGCCAAATCAATTCGGAATTGGGCCGAATCGATTCGGCTGGAAAATATCTCGAGGCTGCCAAAAGGGCAATCGATTCGGCTGAAATCCGAATCGATTCAGAATGGAGGAACTGGCACTCTGTCTTAACCCGAATCGATTCACAAGGGGAGAATCGATTCGGACCTACAGGTCTTGAATCTTCTCCCCTATTTTGGTTGGTTTAAAATTATCTTCCGCTCAAAGGCCCGTAACTTCTTCGATATAGATCCGATTCGCGTACCGTTTACAGCCACGCGAAGCTTGTTCAGAGGGATTCAAATTCCGTGAAGACATTGGGCCAGTTGCCCAAATTGTGAAATGACAAAAATGCCCTTGCACATGTGGTTGTGTACGAAACTTCACCGAATTGCATCCAAACTTCATACTAAGCATCCAAACACCTACAAAAGCTCAATTAACCCCTGCAAAACATGTTAACATAGAAATCCAGGGTTGTCTGGTTAACGAGCATCAATATAGGGATTAAGATACCCGAGGGGGCTAATAACGCGTAGTTTAGCGGGTGAAATACGTAATATTTGCGTCGTATCAACGGGCATTACACTCATCAAGTGAATTCACTAAAAACTGGGAGTTAACACACAGAGCATGCGGGCATACAGAGTGAATGGAAATGGAAATGGAAACTAGGACGCACACATGTCACAAATGAAGAACGCTATATAGGAAATTAAAAACTGTAATCTCAATGAAAGATACCGCTCATTAAAGGATGTGAAATGTATTTTCATAGATTATCAAAACTATTTCAAGTTTTAAATTGAAATCACCCTAAGATCACATAGGACTTGTATAGGGTGGTAATGTAGGTTAGGCTAGGGTACAAAACTAAGGATATATATGTACGGATTCAAAGTGTTCGGAATGAAAACTTAAAATAATGGGAAGAATACGGGAAATATAAAAAATTGAACAAACAACTTCCATAAAAGGCATTAGATATACAAATGGCGGAAGTAATCAAAGCTTATTGAACACTATACAAAACATATACATCTTTCTCTTTCTTTTCTTCTTTTTCTCACTTTTTCTTCACTTGTTATTTTTTTACTTTTCACACTCGCACATGCCTAAATTGTAACCGCAACACAACAACATCATTCAATCCCAAGTAACATTCCAAACAAAGGTATGGAAGGTGTATGTATGGTTTTAAGTCCAATTTGGAGTTGGTTATGGGATTTTTGGTTAATGAAAAGAAAGGCTATATTAAGGCTCAAAGGGGTTAACGAGGAAAAACATTTAAGGTGAGGTCAAGGCTAATATGGGTGATATAACAAAGATTGTCTATGATCATTTCATAAAGTTTACGCAATTCTCGAGTCAAAACAATATATGAAAATCGTGTTCAAGTAATACATTTCATATATGAACTCAATTAATGAACGATCAAATGAAAGAATAGTGAGATTACAGAACGAAATTACGTTTTCAAAGAGGAAAGAATAGTGTATAACACTCAAAAATGATGAAAGGTACAAAGCTTACTCGGTGTAAGTATATACCATGCAACAAAAGAATACCGAGTTATAAAAATCTTAAACCAAATCAATAAAATAAGAAAAATGCATGTGCTCATGGGATTAAAGTTTAATTCATGAAGTTATTCATAATATCAATGATTGAGGACTAAAGTCTAATAACTTCCAAAATTGAGAACATGCATCATTGAGTTGTCTATTGGATCAGGCAATTATTGAAATTTATCATTGAAAACAAATGCAAAATGCCCAATAAAGGACAAAAAAGAAAGAAAAACTTTTTGAAATTTTTTAATTTTTCTAAGAAAGGCATACTAAGTAACTAACATATGAACAAAAACATGGACTAAATAAAGAAATGGATAGAATATCCCACGCTCCCTAAATTAAAACATGACATTGTCCTCAATTTGAATTAAGAACCAAGTTAAAGAGATGAAAAGAGCGATATTACCCAAAATTGGAGTGATCCCCATAAGAACAAGTCCAAAGAATCTACAAAACAAGTTAGTACCGAGCATAACAAAAACAAATAACAAAAAGTTAACTAATTACAAGAGACTAAATTAAAAGAAAGAAAAACTCAAGAAATATATAATAAAAAGCTAACTATATATAACCTACTATTTAGGCTTCACACTAACTATACACTAAAAGTCTAAATAGTTGAGGGTCCACCATGAAAACGATTTGACTTTGGAGGATAACCGGTGTACCCTCACTCTCAAGCATGCCTTCCGAAAAATATGAATTCCGTTTGAACAACGAAAGGCATGTGTAAGGCAGAAGAAATGAACCGTCGCCAATTAAAAGTTTTGGAGGGACGATGGGGGATTTGGATTGAACGGGTGACAAAAACATGTGGGGACCGAGAAAAGTAGAATATCCTCCCAAGGATTTTGAAATTGGAATAGGAGGTGTCACACATGAGGGCAAAGACGCCTTCATGGAAGACGACTCAAGAAAGTACTCCTCATCGGCGAAAAGGTTTAACACATTAAAGTTTGAAATCGATTCATCAGGTACTTGTATCAGTTCAATAATGGAGAGTGAAAAGGGAGATGAAAGAAATTCAAACTCAAGAGATGAGTCATCATCGCTTGAAGACTGAGTTTCGAAATAAATAAGATCATTTTCAATGAAATGTTCTTCTTTGGGGGCAAAAGAAGAAATCATTTCATTACAAATGGATACTACGTTTATTTCATCATCATTTTTGTTCTCAATTAAGACATGGGCCAAGTGAAGAATGGTTTGTTCCAAAGTAGGCAAAAAGTCCTTATTTGGTTCAAAACATTCCTCGACTACAAAAGTCTCAAAAGAAAATTTCAATTCATGCTCTCACAAATGATTTTATTCCCGATAACGATTTTCAATTTTTTCATTTTCAATCATGCACAAACCCTCACCGAATGTCATAGGTCGAGGCGCGGATACTTGCAAATGAGAAGTTTGAAAATTATTGTCGGAACTATACTCAAACTCATTATTATAAGAATTTTGAAAACTATTTCAATTCGTTTCACATTTCCTATTATCAGGAATTAGAGGCCAAAAATCGTTATCATCATCCTCAAAATTCCAATAACCCAAATTTTGACTTTCCTTATACTCGCCCAAAGTCATTTTTGAATTTGTAATTTTTTGGGACTCTAAGTATTGACCGAAAGTCATAGGATTACGGGCATTTTGAGAATTATAATAATGATTACCGAAAGAATTGGAATAAGATATGCTTACCCCAAAAATGGCTTGAAGTGGTGAATTCCACAAAGTAGATTCGCACGCGAACAATTCAAGCGTTTCTTGGCGCTCAAATGTAGAAGTCCTACAAAAAAGGTTAGCAAAAAATACAAATAGAAAGAAAATACTACGAAATACTAAATCAAATAAATTCTAAAACAAACTCATCCCCGGGAACGGCTCCATTTGATCAAGGGGGAAAAGTGGCGCGTGTCAAACGCCGATCATTATTTTCTGTTCACCTTCTCAATACAAAAACCTAAACTATGACTACACTCTTTTAAGGGAGTATAGCGGCCAGTCCGGGTATCAAATTCACAAAGACGAGTTGATAGAATTTAATTTGTTTAATACTTCTAAATAAAAGTGTAAAAGATAATTATAAACAAAAAGAAAAAGATTAAACTAGGATAGTGTATTTAAACTAAGTCAACAAAGTGAATAAAAACTATAGGTTGCGTCGAATATCCCTTACCCGAGTTAATTAGTATAAAATGGTTACATGGGTCGACGAGTTATTAAGACTTCGTCTCGTTTCAATAGTTAATTAAATCAAGAGTTGTCACACCCCTAAATTCGCATAAAAGTCTAATAAGATTTTGGCGTCAACAAATACCCCAAAAATTACGCACGCAAGGTTATAAGCATGGAACATACACGATATACCCTGTCAAATCTGGAAGGCGTAATAACTAGGACAACACACTCGAAATAAACCCGTAAAACTCCATCACCAAAGCAAAGCAACATGTCAACCCTAGGTGAGTTCAATCCGACCCAACCTAGACTAAATTAACTAGAAATCATATTAAAAATGCAGTAGAGGAAAGCAGTAAATAAACGCGATAAATTTACGCTACAAAGCACGGAAATAAAGCACGAAAATAAAGTGGGAAATAAAGAAATACAAACAAATAGAACCTAGATTGATGAAGAAGATGATGGCTAGTGCTCTACACAGCCCTGACAGGCAAACCCACTGTACGGATAAACCCTAGGAGGGAGAAAGTGACACACCCATCACTCTCCTCCAAACCCTAGCTCCCAAAGAGAAAACAAAGCAAAACCTAACTAAAATTAACTATATCTGATTATTACACAAAAACACCTTATTTAGTAAGTGGGATTATAATTAAAGGAAAAAGAAAAGAAAATAAAGTAAGCGAAATAGCTAAGAAGCTGCTATACGAGGTCGACCGGTCGCAGAGGCGCGGTCGACCGCGCCTTTAAGTTGAAGCCCACTGTCTCCGAGCCAAGGCAAAATCCAAAGCCGCGGTTGACCAGGCCTTTAAGCGCGGTCGATCGGTACTCTTTTTTCTGCAATTCTTCGGTCTTCATATGGGAGGAAAAGTCCATTAAGGAAATGGCCCTAACTTCTTCGTCCGAACTCCAAACGACGTGCCATTTACGTCCATACGATGCTAACTCAATGAACTACGCATATATGGATGACTTGGTATGGTGACTCAATGTCAACAATGAGAAACTCAATCATTTTTTTATGTTTCCTATCCCAACTAGTAGGACGATCTTTCCCATATGGGCAGTAATATTTTCAGCGAAGTCGACCAATGGAACTGTGGCTTCCTTGAGATCGACTACGCTCAGCCTCAACTTTCTGAATAATTAAGGATACATTACTTTCGAAGAGCTACCTTGATGGACAAGCAACCTATCGATGTCCCAGCTAGCTATCCTAAGTGTAATGATCAGCGTGTCATGGTGAGGGGTTCTCACCCCAATAAAGTCTTCATCAGTGAACACAATGTACTTATTGTAATCGATGTCCTCCGATCATCGACGCTTCCCTGCCTGAGTTTTGGCTGAGTTAATTTGAAAGGCCCACATAACTGTAGTAAGTTTCTTAACTTCCATCCGAACTGTATTTCCTTAGATTTGCTTGAGGTCTGATACCCCATGTATCATTACGAACTCGTGGTCGATATCCTCCTCGAGGACGTTATCTGGCCTCTACTCGGCATTCGCTGCTACCTTCTCTACCTTCTTTTCCACAAACTCATTAAGATTCCCAGCTTGGTCCCACTCCTTGAGATGAGACTTTAGGGCTTTACAATGTTCAGTTTTGTGGCCGCCCTCCTTGTGGAACACACACCTTAGTGCGTTATTCCGCTTGGAGGGGTATCCTCCCATCTTCTTTAGCCACTTAACAAATGGATCATCTTTGACCTTTGCAAGAATCTTATAGATTATCTCCTTGAAGACTGTATTTACAGCCTGAAATGACTTCCGAGGAATTATTTTTGTTTCCATTTTTGGAACCATTTTTGCCCCCGTTCTTGTTCCTTTTTTTGTGGTTCATTCTTTAGGGCTCCTTTACCATCCCTCGCACAATCGTTATCCCCTGTGTTAAGATGGGTCACATCCTCAACTTTTGCATACTTCTAAATACGAGCCATTAAGTCATCGATAGATACAACCTCTTTCTTAGTTAAGGACTAGTGCAGGAGGAATGACTTAGGCAAAATCGATTTTGAAAGATGCTACGGTGGCCTGTTCCGAAAAATCCTCGAATTCATTGAACACTTCCTAGTACCTCTTCGCATATTCTCTGAGGTTCTCTTGCGACTTCTTCTTCATAGTAAGCAATGCATCCATCCTCTTCGAGTGGTAGCTGCTTGTTATGAAACGAGCTGTAAATTTCTCAACCAAATATTTGAAAATTTCAAATGGACCTATGAGGTAGCTTCTTAAACCAATTCTAGGCCATATCGTGTAATCTATAAGGGGAGATTCGACACATGAGCACATTATTGTGACTTCATAGAGTTATAGCTTATCGGTACTACCTGACATGGTCGATGGGTCAGTCTTCCCATCGTAAATCTTGAACCTGGGAATCACGAAATTCTTCGAGGATTCTTCTTCTTCTATTGCCCTTGAAAAAGGGGACTTCATCTGGGTTTTGAAAGCTCGCCTGTCTAGCTCTCTCGTAGATCTGGCACCGCGATGAGCTGTGTGTTGATCTATCTCCCTCCGCACCAAACTTCATATGCTATCGTTCTATCAACTAAGACTCTTGTAACGGTGATCTGGTTGCAGTCGTTCAGAATGGTCATCATCTGACCAGTGCTTCTCAGTTCTTTCTGACCCACACCTCGGGCTCCTTCCTCGACTGCGAGACTTATTCTCTTAAGGACTAGGAGTCCAATTGTGGTGTCGCCTTGTGCCTCAATGGAGTTCTCTCTCCATACTTTCCAGTTGCCTCTTAAGGCGAGCATTCTCATCTTGATGTTGGCGAGTGTCCTTCTCCTGCTCTTGGAGTTTGGCTTCATAGTCATCTATTAATCTAGAAATATGCATGGACCTGTGTGGCCCCTGACTCTCTTCAGAGACTTGCCTCTCCTGGCGAAGTTTGGGTTTGAACGACGAATCTCATACCTTACCCTATGAGGGTTAGGCTGCTGCAGAATGTCACATACTTGAAGGAAGTTACTGCTGTGATGAGACATCGTTGGTTCTTATTGACAAAGGTTTTCGTAAGAATGACAATGCTTCACATAGTTGGCGCCAATTGTGGTGAAAAAATCTCAATACAAATAATCAATGGAAGAAAACAATCACCAAGAAAATATGAATAGAAACAATCACAATCACAACACAAGAACATATGTGGTTCAGAAACTTGCCTACGGCCACAGAGAGGTCGATTATTTTGATTAAGTAACTCTCGAGATGGTCTTTTTCTACCTGTCCCTCTGCCCCGGGCCAGGGGTATAATATATATTCCATTAATTTAAAGTGTTGGTAACTAACACGTTAAGACTGTATCCCTTGAATATCTCTCCAAGATTTTTGGGGGGTAGACTCGATCATATCATCAAATGTAACTGCTTGAAAACCTGATTAACTCACTTGGGCTTGGCCGACTACTTTTATGGGCTTGATAGACACAATCGCCCCCCCCCCCCCCACACATGTGTGTGTGTGTGTGTGTGACACCCCGACTAATTAAATACCGGAGAGAAACTCCTTTATCTCATTAATACAGAATATCAAGTTGGTTCAGATCTAGCATCACTGCCGAAAATATTTTAAATAATTACTAGCCACCTAATATTTAAAAAGTGAGTTGTCAAATTATTATCAAATTAAATTAACATGCAACCCATTTAATTAAGCTAACCATACAATATTCACATCATAATCACGACAGAATAATAATGGAATAATAAAATGAGTCTAGAGTAACACTCCCCTGAATAATCCAAATACTGAATAATCCCTAATAGAAAAGTCTGAATAAATAGATAAATCCAAAACTGAAATAAATCTAAAAGTTTGATAATTCTATCTCTAAATGGAAATGGGCAACATGCCCTAATAGATGAATAACCCTGAATAGAATCGAGTGCAGAATGTGGAGGTGTATAATACCGAGATCCTGTAACTTCCATAGCAGCTACAATATGTCAATGTAATGGAACTCCTAAGCTTGGAGTCCCTGTGGCTTGGCACCTAAAAATGTTTTACAAGAAAAATAGATTTGGAAGCAAACGGGTCAGAGCCCGAGGTGAAAACAGTTTAAAAATATAGCAAGTGCTTAATTGCATTAAACAGTAAATATTATATAAATGTTAGTTATGTGCTCTCACATGAGTTCCTCACCCCTCAACTAAAGCAAACTCCTAACGTATACCCTTAACCCATCCTAGGTATGCCGCTAACTAACTAATCTGTACCACTTACTATATTCACATTATAATATAGGGTGTATTCGTATCATTCTAATATATTCTGCGTGTAACCCACCTTTACATTAATTAGAATTATTACATCAATACGATATGAATTCTCACATTTTTAATCCCATTCAAATATCTCAATTATTCGTAATCACAATTTAACAATGAGCCAGTTATAAGTACAAGTATATTATTCTCAACATAAATATACAAATATGGCACCCCTAGGCTAAGATGTGGTGCACGCATACTCTGCTATCGAATTTCGGTACATCACGTACATAAGGACTACGTGTTACGAATCGTTCAGGAACCGTTTTAATAAATAAAATCACACATATTGGAGGCGAACATAATTCACATACCCATGGGTCACGCACATACCTACGCTGCCATGGTTAGCCGACTTATCCACTCACAAATAAGTCATTCACAGTCCTATGTCCTTAAGGTACCATTCTAAATCCCCCCGTAAGCACACAAAGATCAGACGGTCCTTTTTTTCGAAAGCCAACCTCCCATGATAGCAAGTATGGTAGGTATGTCAAACACACAATAGTCCATAAACTAAGCATTCACACAACTTAGGTAATTATTACATTATTAAAGGTATATTTTAAGCCTTATACCATCAGTCTTATTCGTACGCTATTATCATCCCAACTTATGTATAATATGTTTTGTCAATAAATCTCACATCGTATAGTTTTGAGCACTTAAACCTATCTCGAAAAGGTTACTAAGTCTCCTATGTATCCCACATGTCAATTCAGTACTTTGAGGTCCATATTTCTGTCTCTAATCCTAACTTATCACTCATACGAATTTAAGTCATGCTCTCGCATCATATAATAGTAAATTATTCGTCGGACACTCGTAAGTTCAACACTACGTTCTAAACCAATTTTAATATGTTTCGGGCTTCAATTTCATCCCTACTGGTCTCCGTAAAGTCCTAATGTATTTACATAGTCCCCACCTACAACTTTCAATGGACAGAATCGCTTAAATTTAAAGAGGGAAAAATATCACAGTTTCTGGGGAGGTCGATCGATCGACCTATGAATGTCGATCGATCGAGCAGTTGCAGGTCTCGAATTTCTTCATTTTCGGTCCTAGTTTTGTCCCATTTCTTCATTACAAGTTGTTAAATCCTAAAGTAAACATATTGGGTAATCATACAACCTAAATACACGATTCTTAACGTTCCAAAATTCTTAAATCATCATCATTTATACCTTTCTTGGATCAAATCATCCTATTATCATGAAAAACCCTATTTTTCCATTTTCTTCAATAATCATCATACATCTCCTCATAAATTTGTAATTAAATAAGAATGGTTTATGATTTCGTTAATGAGATACTTCCAGAATCAAAACTAGATATAAATCTTACACAGACTTTAAGGTTTCATCTCCAAATTTCACGAGTTTCATCATTTACATGAATTATCAAATCCTAAACTATCACGGTTAGATTATTTGCTGAATCTTCATGAATTAAATCACTTGACTGGAAATTCGATGTTCTGATCCTTTGATGACGATAAAGGTTGCTTCTCTTTCTGTTTTCGGTCGCAAATCCGGCGATAGTGGTGGTGTGTGGTGGTTATGGCCTTGGAAAATCTCTTGGAACTTCTCCTCTCTATTCACGTTGCCCACTTTTTGTTTTGATAGATAATGTCCCTAGTGGCCCTAAGGTTGGCTGATAAATAACACCTAATTTTTGTAGGTCACTATTCATTAAAATTTAAAATGACTAAAATATCCTCCCGAGTTGCCGGTTAGGCCAAAAATGCCTCGGGATCCAAACTAAACCCCTGACTAGTGTTTTCTGACTATTTCGATCCCTTCGGACATGTTGGCGCACACAAAATGACAATACGGATGATACAAATATAGTTTACTTATAAATTCCTTTAAATTGATTCCTGACGCGACTGACATGCTCGTTCCAACTTAATTTCTGAATTGCCCTATTTATAGCTCGCGACAATATTAATAAATTCAATAATCATATATTACCATATTCACTTTGTAATATTCAAAATTATTATCATACTCAAATACCAACTCTCGTCTTGCTAGTATTTAAATTCGGATTAATTTCTAATTAATTATCCCATTTAATTTAATTAGTGCCAATAAATAAAATCAATAAAATTACGAGGTATTACAATATATATATATATATATATATATATATATATATATATATATATATATATATATATATATATATAGGAAAAGTCTATCACCACACCCTTATATGCTTCTTCCACACCCTTTCAATGTCTAAAGACATTACTATCCTTCAATCTTTTAACTTTCTGTTCTTAAGCTAACTTTGAAAATAAATAAATAAAAACTTATAACTAACTTTGATAAAAAAAAATACAACCAACTAATTACATGTAATTTTGATTAAAAAAATAACAGACTTTGATTTTTTTTTTTTAAAGGTACATCTAACTTTGATTAAAAAAAAATGCAATTAACTTTAATAAAAAAAAGCTACAACCAACTTTGATAAAAAAAAAATACAACCAACTAATTATAGCTAATTTTGATAAAAAAAAATGTTTGGAGTTAACTTTAATATAATAAAAGAAAAAGATGCAACTAACTTTGATAAAAAAAAAGAAATAAACTTTGATAAAAAAAAAAAGTAACAATTAATTTCGAGAAAAAAAAGTTAGAACGAACTTTGATAAATAAAAACAAGAAACTAACTACGGTAAATAAAAAAAATTACAGCTAACTTAGATAAAAAAAAAATTATTGCTAACTTTGGTAAAATTAAAAAAAAAACTAATTTTGATAAATAAAAAATTTTACAGGTAACTTTGATAAAAAAAAAAAAAAGAGGAGATAAAGGTGTGACGCATGATTAATTAATTGAGCGCAACTAATTCATAAAGGTTTCAATTAATTGAAGCTACTTCAAATTAATTGTAGCTTCACTTGTCGGGAATATTAGCAAGTGAAGCTACAATTAATTTGAAGTAGCTTCAATTAATTGGAACATTTATAAATTAGTTGAGCTCAATTAATTAATTATGTGTCACACCTTTATCTCCTCTTCATTTTTTTTAATCAAAGTTACCTGTATTTTTTTTATTTATCAAAATCAGTACTTTTTTTTTAAAATTTTACCAAAGTTAGCTGTAATTTTTTTTAGTTACCATAGTTAGTTGTAATTAGTTTTTTTTTTAAATTTATTTATCAAAGTTCTTTCTAACTTTTTTTTATCGAAATTAATTGTAGGTTTTTTTTATCAAAGTTAATTGCATTTTTTTTTTATCAAAGTTAGTTGTAGCCTTTTCTTTTATTTTATCAAAGTTAACTCTAAACGTTTTTTTATCAAAGTTAGCTATAATTAGTTGGTTGTATTTTTTTTATCTAAGTTAGTTGTGGCTTTTTTTTTATCAAAGTTAATTGCAGTTTTTTTTAATCGAAGTTAGGTGTACCTTTTAAAAAAAAATCAAAGTTAGTTGTTTTTTGAATTAAAATTAGATGTAATTAGTTGGTTATATTTTTTTTATCAAAGTTAGTTATAAGTTTTTATCTATTTATTTTCAAAGTTAGCTTAGGAAAAGAAAGTTAAAAGACTTTAGGGTAGTAATGTCTTTAGACATTAAAAGGGTGTGTGGGGAGCATGTGAGGGTCTGGGGATAGATTTTATATATATATATATATATATATATATATATATATATATACACGAAGACAAAATTTGCATTATTGTAGTTAGTTTTCACTATGTAAAATAGGAAGGATCCAGCTTGAAAATACGAGAATGAGGTGGAAATACTAAATAAGGGTTATAAATATATTGAGTGTGAATTTTATGGAAAAATTATTAAAGGTGGAGTTGAGCAAATGGAGGACCATCTTGTGGGTACTAAACAAAATGTGGCTAAATGTGTATGATGACAAGATGGTGGTATTATATGTATTGTGTTGTGGGATCGACTTTACACCATTTGTTTTCATGATAGATATGATACATATTTTGTTCCTCATTTAATTATTATTTTTATGTCATTTTTTAGTGATTTTTGTGAATAAAAGTTGAGGCTTATGCCTCGGTTCGCCTTGAGCCTTAGGCCTCGCCTCAACTATGCCTTGCGCCTTTTAAAACATTGGTTGTGTTCGCTACTACTAAATCCATAACGGTCTCTATGATCATAGTATCCACCTGTAGTAGTACTCGTAGATCTCGAAAGTTGTGCAGGACCATAACTATATGTGCCACTCCCACCCTTAGAGATACTATCTCTCCTACCATGGTATATATGATCCGTCATTAAAGCCATTGCCCGTAGTTGATTATCAAGATGTTGGGATCATATCTATTTTAATACTCGTCACTACTAGGGAATCTCGACAAGTTGTCTAAATGTCTCAGTTGTTCACTAATTCCTAGACGATACCCATGATTTGTGTCTTGTGCGGCATACTAGTTTTCATCTCCTTATGCGGTCATACCACCACCGTGTTGTGTACCAGTATTGTAAGAACCATCCCTTTGTTGGCTAACACCAAGTCCATTCCTTTGTCGGCTACCACCAACAACTCTCCTACTAATATCTCCCCAAGCACCACCTTGGTCATTGTCATCGTCATCATCATCTTCATTGTTACCATAAGTATTATGAATATCTTTCTAACCATCATTACCATTACTACCTTGATCATCATCATAACTAGAAAGAACACTAACTGGTGCCGGTTGATTGTGATCCCCCATCCTCCTTCCCCTTCATTTGGTTGAATACCTTAATCTACCAATTTAAGTCGTCATTTGGTAAGACCCCTTCATCATTCTCCCGGGTCCACTCATCCAAGGTGTCCTCACCCTCAAATATTGAATTCAAGTCTATCGGGTTATAAAAATCTTCACTATCTCGCATTTACATCAAATTCCTAACTTTGAGTCGCGAATTGCAATGCGCGTACACCAGTGTAACAACCCACGTAATTTTTGGGGTATTTTCGAAATAAAGAGAAAAAAATAAATTTTGAGATAAAATAATTTTTATTGCTCAAATATGTTGGTTATTATTTTTAAAGATGAGAATTTCAAACGGTTTCGGAATCGGACATAAAATGGAGATTTAATTGAATTTTTATTATTTAGAAGAATCCTCAAAATATAAAACTCTCTAAGAGTCCTCAAAACATAAAACTTTCTTGTAAAAATAAAATTTTTAGAAATATGACCGTTCGATCAAGCTGAATTTTTGTCAACAGTCCTGTCTCGCCGTTCGCTACAACATACTAAAATTTCAAGTGATTCCAATGGTTCGATCATCCGGAATAAAATTTTTAGTGTTTGTATCTAATTAGAACTCTTTTCTTAACCAAACACTTAATCCTTTAAATATCAACTAATTCGTGGATTGGCTTTTCAAATCACTTTTTCTCAAACTTTTCAACCAGAAGACCTCTCCAAAATTACTCCCTTTCATCTACAAACCATAGCCCCAAACTTATTCAAGATTTCAACCTTAGATTAGAAGGCTTATTTGGTGTTTTCTCGAGTTTGGGATAGAACGAGATTTGATTATTTTCGCGAGAAGAACGTGATGGTGTGATTAGATTTTGAGGCTGAATTATGTGATGATTTTAAGGTATGGGGTTTTACACAATATGCTCCTGAAATCTCGCGAGTGTTTATTCCGTTGAATTCTTGTTAATTGAACTCATATTTTGAATTGTTAAATTCTTGGAAATCTGGAAAAATAATTGTTGGAATTATTTTCATTCATGAGGTATTATTCATGTTGTTTTGAGCACGCTGTCATGAGATTTTAATATGGCACTGATGTTGGGCACCCGCCAAGACTCCTTTTCCGGCTACTTGATAAAGTATGGCGCGGTATGGTGAGGCCTGGTGACTCCAGTTAATGTGTTGTTGAGAAATTTATTGATAAAATGCTATTGAAATTTTCATTATTTGATTTGAGTATTCGTAGTCGTATTGTTGCGCTTTGTTCATCGCTAACATCTTTGTTGAGCATATTCCTGTCGTATTGTGTACTTCCCCATCTTTTTCTTAGTTGGCAGGTGAGCACGGATTTGAGTGCTATGGACCAATTGGGATGATTTTAGCGAGGATTATTTGGGAAGAATTTTTAATACAAGAGATGAGAAGACTTGTATTTATTTTGATGTATAAAGTATTTGGAGATTTATTTATTTTCGAGATAGTTGGATTGTTGTAATTATTTCGAGAGATTTGTTGTATTAATTTGAAGATGAGAATAGTGGTTTCTTGTTTTATTGTGCGATTTAGATGCTCTATACCTTGTTATTTGTGGATTAGTTTAGTTTTATCGATAGTAGCGCTCCGTTCGCTCTCCCCGGGGAGGCGGGGTGTTACAACCAGTTTATGCAATTTTTTTATTGCCAATTCGTTGCGAAGTTTTGTATGGATGAGATATCACATGATCCTATTTCCAGTTTATGCAAATTGGTTTACTGCCAATCGATTGAGAAGTTTTGATTACATGTTTGGTAAGATCTGAGCCAAACTCCATTTCCCATCCGTAAAGAATTTGACATAAAAATCAAATAAATCAATTTAGAAATAATACACGTGAAACTGATATAACTCGATGCAAACAAATGTGATACCTCATTTATTTCTAAGGTTTGTTTTTGTACGCCTGACTCTAGCCTTTTGATAACCTCTTTTAGTCCAGCTCTTACCTTGGGATGGTTTGAAAAATGAGTCGAATACTGAAACACCGAATTTAGAAATATTCTGCGGCATGCAAGTGCAAGTGGAATTGTCTCTCCCATCGTCCATCAATTAGCTGTCAATACTTCTTCCATTTTTTATAGTTGTCCGAATGGCTAGTTTTTCTTTGCCCACCCCTTCATAAATGATTGAGAGTGTAGGATTTTTATCTCGATCTACGATATTTAAAACCAATACTAAGGGCTTCATAATCTTGGCAACTTCGGTAACCCGTTGCCAGAATTGATATGCTAGAATTGAATCCGACATTTTAGTGGCTGCACTCCGTTGAGTCCTCTCATGATTAAATTTACACCATTCATTCGTGGTATACGTTCGATTCAACTCGAGCTGATAGAAAATGAGAATCTCAAGGGTAATAAACTCAACGAAAAATCTTGTAATGCCTGGTCTTAGCAACTCCCCGTCTCTGGTAAACTCCTTCATTAAATTCACAACTTTTTTACTGTTGTATATGAACGAGGTAATTGATTTGGTTTCATTCAATACTGACTTGATTGACTTTATATTCCTAATTTTCTCAAGCATCAATTCAAGGAACTATTGTGGGTGAGGTAATCAAAACAAGTTTCTTCCATTCGCCATCAATAATGCGCCAGTCACCTTGAAATTAGGCTCATTATCAGTGACAATATGTACAGTGTGAGACTATTCAATTTACTCCACAACTTTATTCATTAGGAAAAAAAATATAATACACCATCTTGATTTATTAGTTGTGTTAACAAAAGTGTGACATATCATGTTACTTCGTAGTACACCATGATGTTAATGATAGGCTTCTTCGTTTTTGAACTCCACCCGTCACACATGATTGTGCAATCGTGCTCGGTCCATTTCTCCTTTATAGTGGTTATGTAGGCATCCACCTCTTCTACCTCCTCTTTCAAGTACATACCCCAAATCTAATAATTGGTAGGGCCTTTGATCTCTAGAACCACCTCAACAATTGTATCAATCATAAGAGTTCAAAGTTGTAGAAGTGAGACAAAATGATGGGAGAGGCAAACCTTTTATAGGTACAATGATGGCTCTTGAAATCTAACTTTCTAAATGATTAAACGTATTAACGTTTATGATATCAACGGTGTTCTATATCCCCAAATGCTAAAAAGAGTGGCGTACCCTCCAACGGTTCACTACTTTTCAAGTTATTTACAAAATTGTCACCGCCTTAGTATGATCAATTAGAAAATTACAAGTCCTAAAGGTCGGCTGCCGATCATAACCTTTTTGAGGTGCCGAGCAGTTTTTTAGATGAATACTCCATTCTTTCGATACACCTTAAAGTATGAAGTATTGAGGGCTTTTGTCATATAGCCTAAATTTATTAGGCCAAATGGACCAATGAGCTGGTGACACCTGTCCATATATTTATTTGGCTTTCTACAACAGACAAATTCGATCAGCCCCAGATGCTTCTAGTCGCCTACCTAGCCGACTAACAGACAGGATTGTGAACCATCAGTTAGATGAAAAAACTCACATAGGATATTCAATGGTCACCATGCATATGCATGTGAATAATTTCCATCTACGTATTATCGTGTAAAGGTGTAAATGCCCGAAGTTATAAAGGCACTATGAAAATGCTACCACCCCCAGCTGAGGGGGCGGGGAAAACATATACGCCTTGTGCTAAACCCTAGATTTATAACAAGAGTTTGTTACACAAGCCCTAGACAATTAGTTGTATAGCCCCATGGATGTAGGCTCCATTCGTGAGCTGAACCACGTAAAAAATCTCTGGTGTCTTTTTATATGTTCTTTATTTCTATTATTTGTGGTTATATTTTTGGATAACTAAAGCTAAGATTAACAATCCAAATTTAGACATCAACAGATTGGCACCGTCTGTGAAAAACATGACAAGTCACTGTTATTTCTTATTAAGTTCTTTCGAAAATCCATTTTTATATTTCTCCAGAAAAGTAGCCTTACTTGAGGTAATGCTTTTAGTCCTCCTGCTCCTCCCGGCATAGGAAACTTGCAAGGAATTTTACTCAACATTACTAAAGGACAATAAGAAGCAACATAGGAAACTGTAAAGCAACTCACTCAGACGATTCAGGCCAGACCCGCTGCTGCTCCATCTTCTAGGAGGGAAATGCCACCCCACCTCCTAGAAATGATAAAAGTCATTCCATATATTTTGGATCTTCACAAGACCGAACTTATTATCCTGGACTAACCTCTTATGTCAATCTACATGTTACTATAATTGTTGGTATTTCACTCAGGAATGGGCGAGCGCCTTCAAAAGGTTGAGCAAAGCTTATGCTTTCGATTGTCTATGCCCCCAAGAAAATAGGGGCTACCTTAGGGAACCATCCAGATCACGAGACTTCCTAGAAAGATCTACCAAATCCAGAGACAATGTACAAGGTTCCTCTTGAGCCGAACAAACTTCTCAGGAAGAGAGCTCAGCACGATCGTATGGCAGGCCTGCTAGAGATATTTCAGTTAAGACCAATCCAGCAGATCACCCTTGAAAGGTATTAATCTGATGATTGGAAGACCTCCTAGGAGAAATAACCAAGTCTAAGAATCCCTCGCAAAGGAGTTTTGGGAAAGGATATCCTCTTATCCCAGCTATATTGGATTTCCCCATGTCGTTTATGTTCAAATTGCCTATGGTTATTGCCAAGTATAGTGGTAAGACAGATATCGTCCTTCCTATTGAATAATACCAAACATCAATTGATATTTATATAGTCTTGGATAAGCTTCGTTGCAGAGCATTCTCAAGTACCATCACTAGATCTGCACAAATTTGGTATAACAATTTTCCCCGAGGATAAATTTTTAGCTTCCAACACCTCGCCGAGCTATTCATCAACAACTTTTTCTTTAGGGCTAAACCCATTAAAAGAGTATCCCATTTACTGAGCGTCCTTAAGTGATCAAGAGAAACCCCTCGGAGTATATAACTCTTTTAACAGTGAAAAACTAGAAGTGGCGGGTTACGAAGAGAAGATTGTTATCACTATTTTGATGAGTGTATTCCTTCCTGAGAAGATGCATTATGCGCTAATCAAAGACCCCCTAAAACCATGACTGAATTTATGGCTAAAGTTGACAAGATCAAGAACGTCGATGAGGCTATGGCCGCCAAGAAAGTTCCAGATGCTAAAACTGACAGTCATAAGAGCTCTGACAAAAAGGAGCAAAAAGATAAGAAAGTCGAGAAATCTAAAAAGTATGATGAATACACCCCTCTCACTGTTGGTGTGGATCACATTTTGGAAGATATCAGAGGAAGTAAGGATATAAAATGGCCAGGGAAGTTGAATCCCCCTCCTAACAAGAGGGACAAGTTCAAGTATTGCGAGTTTCATAAGGATCACGGGCATACCACAAACAAGTGCCCTGCCCTAAAAATGAAATAAAAAATTTCATCCGTCGTGACAAACTATCTAAGTTCGTTGACCAAACGTAGGGACGAGAGTTCAAAATATGATCATAATCTCGTTGCAAAAGCAGAGATAACAAGAAGAGAGGCCGGGATGATGATTCAGAAGATGATCTGCATATGCCTAAGAAACCCCTAGAACTGGAACTTGATATAAAAATGATATCCTTTGATTGTGATTTCATTGCAGGAGGAGACTCTGGTGGTGATGAGACAGTCGAGAGAAAAGCCTATTTGAATGAGGCCAAAGCTTATTCATACATTAGACAGATCAACCTATCCCATGAAGTAAATGGTCGTCCAAGAAAGGTAAACAAAGACAAACTCGTCCTTAACTTCTCTAAGAATAACCTGTCTGGAGTACTCAATCCTCATGATGATCATTTGGTTGTCACTCTGAGAGTACACGAAGCGAAAATTATCAGATTCTTGGTGGATAATGGTAGTTTGGCTGATATTATGTTAAACAATTGTTTCCACGGCTTGGGGTTACGTGACAGCAAGTTAGAACCTTATCATAGGTCCTTTATAGGTTTCTCGGGAGAAAAGGTATCCCTTGGGAACTGTTAACTTAAAAGTTCAGATCGGCACTGGGCTAGCTAGTAGGACTAAAAGGTTTCGTTTCTTCATCTTACACAAGAACGTCTAATCAACCTATAATATAGTCCTCGACAAGATCAATTTGAAAAAATTTAAAGCAGTACCATCCACGGTCTATCGGTGATTAAAATTCCCCACTTATTATGGTGTTGGTGTTGTAAAGGGAAACCAAGTTAAAGTTAGAGAATGCCATTGCACTTCAGCCGACTAAGAAGAAGTCAAAAATATCACCACCACATATCAGATTGGGACCTTAGATACCCTTAAAGAGGCAGATTTGGTTAAAGGATATGTTATAGAGGCCACTAAAATGATTGTCCTTGATGATGAAAGATCAGAAAGAACCATGCAGATTGGCTCAACTCTAGAACCAACCCTCAAATACGAGACATGATAGGAATTAATCTGGAATTTATATGCCATGAGCTGAATATCACCAAAGAAGCCAAGCCGATCAAACAACAACGGCATGTATTTAGTCCTGAGAAGAACATGGCTATTCAAGAAGAGGTGGACAAGCTGCAAAAGAAAAGTTCATTGAAGACGTCAAATACCTAGATTGGTTGGCTAACTTAGTGATGGTGAGAAAGAAAAACAAACAAAGCATGTACGTTAACTTCACGGATATCAATAAAGTCTATCTGAATGATCATTGTTCTTTGCAAAGGATTGATCAATTAGTTGACGCTACAGCAGGACATGAGTTACTCAGCTTCATAGATGCTTATTCAGGGTACAATCAAATTAAGAT
Source organism: Sambucus nigra (assembly GCA_949130495.1). NCBI lineage: Eukaryota > Viridiplantae > Streptophyta > Magnoliopsida > Dipsacales > Adoxaceae > Sambucus > Sambucus nigra. Next base: position 39,880,348 of record OX422210.1, on the reverse strand, counting down.
GAAGCCAGAAGATAGGGAGAAAACATCATTCATCGCCAACTGAGGTAGTTATTATTACAACGTTGTGCCATTTGGGCTTAAAAATAATGAACACACCAACGGCTAGTGAATAAAGTTTTTGAAGAGCAAATTAGCAAGAATATGGAAGTTTATGTGGACGACATGCTTACTAAAGGCAAGAAGGTTGCCGACCACATTAAAGACTTAAGCAAGACTTTTGATCAGCTTGAGAAGCATCAAACGAAGCTTAATCCGACTAAAGGCAAGAAGGAATGTTCTTAGGATTCATAGTATATCAAATAATCAAAGGCAACCCAGAAAGTATCAAAGCATTAATTGACATGCAATCTCCCTTATGCAAGAAAGACGTATAAAAATTAACAGGAAGGGTAGCTTCTTAATCGACTTGTCTCCTAAGCTACTAACAAGAGTCTTTAGTTCTTTAAGGTGGTAAATAAAACCGTTGAATGGAATGAAGAATGCAAAAATTCTTTTCAGGAATTGAAGAAATACTTGGGGGCTTCACTACTCCTCTCCCGACCATTATGGGAGAAAGATTGTACTTATACCTTGATGTATCTGAGTTGATAGTTAGCTCAACCCTCATCCGATTAGAGAATAGAATTCAAAAACCAGTGTATTACACTAGCAAGGCCTTTAGGGGAGTAGAAATTCAATACCCCTGCCTGAAAAAATTAGCTTTGGCCCTCATTGAAGCATCGAGAAATATAAAACCATATTTTTAGGCACATACAATTATGGTCTACACTGACTTACCATTACGTCAAGCTATCCATAAACCAGAGAAGTTAAGAAGATTGATGGCCTGGGTAGTGGAGCTAGGAGAGTATGGCATACTCTATGACCCTAGAACAACGTTAAAAGGTCAAGCAGTGGGAGACTTCATAACAGAGTTCATTTACGAAGAAAAAATCAACCAACCAAGTTTTGACTAAGGAGAAGAAGGACGAGCAAAGTTCCTTGGAAGATAGCTCACCACCAAGCGAAGCCAGGCAAACTTATACGGAAGCCAGTTTTAAAGTGGACGAGCCAGAATTATCCACTGTGCGAGAAGTCACCAAACAGTATGAGGAGTGGAGCAAAAAGTTGTTCAAGCAGGGATTTTTGAGCGATGGGAGCTTTGATGAAGAAATTACTAGTTAGAAATTGTACGTGGATGGGTCTTCCTATGCAACTGGAAGTAGATAAGGATTAATCGTAAACACTCCTGATGAAATAAGTGTGGAGTATGTTATTCGTTTTTAATTCTAAGCTTCCAACATCAAGGCAGAGAATGAAGCATTGATTACATGTCCGGAACTCGTGTTGTCATTAGGCGCCGAGCAAATAATTCTCATAGTGTCTCTCAACTAATCATCAATAAAAAGCTAGGGATATATCAAATCAAAGGAAAACTAATGACAAAGTACCTGTCCAAATCTCAAAGCACCAATACTAAATTTCTTACGGTTAGGATTCTTAGAATTTCACGAATTGAGAATGCTCGAGCGAATGTACTTTCTCAGCTTGCCTCAGCAACCAGAACTGTGTTAAGAAGAACCATTCTAGTTGAAATCCTAGCAAACAGGAGCATTAGCGAGGAGAATGTCATCCTAATAGCAGTAGACTTGGGCCCCTCACGGATGAATCCAATAAAGGGGTACATTAAAAAGGGATCTCTACCCGAAGATCCAAAGGATGTGAGGAAACTAAGGTATCAAGCAACCAGTTACGTACTGGAAGGATGAGTCATGTACAAGAGAGGTTTCGTTGTTTTCTTGCTCATAAGTGTACATCCCACTGAAGTGCAAGACCTGATTAAAGAGGTTCATGAAGGATATTGCGAATCTCATTCAGTGGGTCGATCATTGATATGCCAGGGGTAATACTGGCGTATCATTAATACTGGTGATCATTGACCATGCAAGGGTAATACTGGCCAATTATGAAGGCAAATTGTGCTTCTTATGCCAGAAAGTGTGACAAGTGCCAAAAGTTCGGCGACATGCTTAGTTTATTCGCGACACACATTGTGTGGGATCTCTGCTAGAGGTTGAGAATGCTACCATTTGACGAGACGTGGAGAAATCTCATGCCGACCTGGAGGAATCCAAGCAGATCAAGAGAGGTTAAAATGAAAGGTTCCAAAGGCTATGAGGGAACCTTTAAAAGAAGTATGGGCTTGATTTATTTTGAGAGGAAGGTGTAAAGTCATTTCCATATGTATGTATTTGATCAATGAAGGTATTTTGGCATTACAGGTGTTTGGGCAACTGACTTAAAATACACGTCAATGGCAAAAAAAATAAGATTAAAATAATTTCTAGAGAGAGAAATAAATAATTTCTTATATTCAAGATGGAAGCTATCTCCAAATGATGAGTACATGGGGTATTTATAGGTGTGATAATACTTGCTAGACAAGTAATTACCAAAATGACTAAAAAGGATAATCATTAACAAAAATATACGTAGTTAGTCGTAAACATGTTTGGAGACCAATTAAAAGACTAAAAAGGAAATAAAAGAACTAAAAGGAATGGAAAGATAATGACAAATATTAAAATGATAAATAAACCCTAAAATTATAGGAAGTAAACCCATTCCCATCATTCTCCCCGACTTTAAAAAAAGATCGTCCACGAGCGCTGGAGATGAACGGCAAGAAAGAAAGGCAACCATCAAAGAGCTCCCTCTATAGAAAGAAGAGTCGTCCACGAAAACATCCCTCGTACTGGCTTTTGAAAGTTCCATGGAGAATAGCCATACAAACTAAACACGATCGGTCCATAAAGGCTCGATCCCGGAGTCCCATGATGAATCTCCTCAATACTAAGTCGCGAAAAACTTCCTACGAGCGCATATCAAAAGCTACAAAAAACTGGTCCGCATACCCACCACCTATCACATCACCTCCACTCTCCACCTCAATCCTAAGAGAGATAACAACCGATTCAACCTTAACAAAATCATCATAACCCTTCCCAAAGATTAGGAAGAGATTTCCCAAATCAAATGTTTTTGGCTCGCGAAAATGCGTGCGAGTCACCCAAACAACCTCGACAAAAAGGTAAAAAATATCCTTAATATACAATCCAATTTCTTCTTTTCTACTTTTATTGCAATCAACTAGCTTGGGAGGGGAGTTTTTATCATTGATTTGACCCGAATGGGCGTGTGAGTGAGGGAGAATGATTGGGTAGAATAACCAATCTTGGACTAGCCGCCGGTAATCTTGAATTGAGCCTCGGGAGTTCTTGGAGTCATTGAAAAGTAGTGTACGATTTGATGATAACTATACGCCAATACACTAATCGGGGGAACGACATCTCGCTCTTCTATCAATTTGATGTAAACTACACGTCAATGGCAAAAAAAAAACAAAATCGAAACAATTGCTAGAGGGAGAAATAAAGAATTTTTTATATTCAAGATAGAAGCTATCTCCAAATGAGGAGTACATAGGGTATTTATAGGTGATATATTACTTGCTAGCCAAGTGATTACCAAAATGACTAAAAATGACAATCATTAACAAAAATATATCTAATTAGCGCCAAATATGCTTGAAGACCAATTAAAAGACTAAAAAAGAAATAAAATAATTAAAATAAAAGGAAAGCTAATAACAAATAAATCCTAAAATAAAAAGAAATAAAGTCATTCCCATTAGCAATAGAGGCATGAAGAGAGTTGTTGGAAACTACTATTTGAGAGGAAAATAAGTAAAGACATTAAGGGTCCGTTTGATAGAAAACTGGAAAAATGCAAATGATTCGAGGACATTTGATTCCAGGGCAAACAATTCTAAGACAAATGAATATTTTTCAACTTGTGTCTGTTTGACACAAGTTGGAAAATCATCAATTTTTCACATTTTCTATCAAATGCAAAAGTTGAAAAATATATATAAATGTGAAAAATTTATTTACGGAATATATATATATATATATGAAGGTTCTAAAAAACGCGGGGCGTGATCGAGGCGTGGAGGCCAAGCCTTAAGCCTTAGAAGCCTAGGCGGGCCTTAGGCGTAAAAAGGCGTGAAAAGGCGTTTAGGCCTTCTTAATGTATTTTAATATTTTTTAACCATAACAAGGTTATTAAAACACTAAAATTGTACATATCATAAAAATATGTCTGAATATATGCAAATTAAAATACTATTTGATTATTTAGGATGAGATAATGGTCCGATTTGTAAAAAAATTCTTTAAAAGACGATATCATTTCACTAAAGCATTGTTGTTTTTAGACAAAAGTGCTCCTTAAGGGATTTACCAAGAATAAGGCGTGAAAAGCGTAAGGCGGGGAGTTTCTCCCAAACCTCAAGCCTAGGCGGATTTTTTAGAAACGTGATATATATATTGTATATGAATATATATTATATTATGTACTGAATATACTAAATATATATTATTTACAGAATATATGTATATAATATATGTGCGTGTGTGTTTATATATATTCTGTATATGATATATATTCAGTATATATACATATATACTATATTATATATACGAAATAAATGAATTATTTATAAAAAAAACTACAAGAAATATATGAAATATATTAATCATACGAAATATATGAGTATACGGAATATATAAATATAAGGAATATATGAAATATAAATATTTATTAAAGTATATGATTATATATATATATATATATATATATATATATATATATATATATATATATATATATATATATATATATATATATATATATATTAACAATATATATTTATATATTTTTTAAATATATAGGGTTTTTAAAAAAATTGGTTTTGAGTGATTTGTCAGCCAAAGGTGACAAACAAAAATCTGACCCCCCCCCCCCCCAAAGAATTGAATTTCACCATAAGGTGACAAATTGTGCTTAAGGGATGTTGTACATAGAAAATAAATTACAAGGCAAATTAAGGCTATCAAACAGCCTAAAAACTGGAAAAGATCATAATTTTCCAATTTTTCTGAATTTGTCTTAAAATTGGAAGCCTATCAACGGACCCTAAATGTTGGGAATAGTTCAAATGATAAATTAGAGATTGTTAAAAAGTTAGGGCTAAAAATGTCCAAAAGCAACATTTTGGCTCAAGGAGCTTTTATAAATTGCGCGTGTGTGCGAACCGGCATGTGTCTCATCGTTCTCCTCAATTTTCATGAAAAACATTTCTTACAACTCTACATGTCCTTCCAAAAAAAAAGAAGAATTGATTTCAATGAAAAATCAAAAAGTAAGATTAGACCACTCCTATCTTAATCCGCTCATTTATCAACTTTCTCAATTAAAATTCGAATAATTTTTCAACTTTGTAATCAAATGCAATTTAAAGTAAATTGAAACTGGGAGAGTTGATGCAGGCTATACGCATCTCAATATCCTATATAAATTAATCTTCATACGTTGGATTGCTTATTTCTTGTACTGTTTTCCACCTGTTAGGCCCTATTAATATTCATATGTTGGATTGCTTATTCCTTGTACTGTTTTCCATCTGTTAGGCCCTAGTAATCTTCATACATGTTCAGAATTTTTTCTCTTTTCTTCACATGGGAAGAACATACATGCAAAAAATTAATGATAACATTTCAATTACACGTAAAGCAGGTAAAAACTTGCATAATCAAGATATACAAGTAATTCACATTGGAATTTTTCTGATTTAACCAGTCATATCCTTATTTACTAAGGGCCCGTTTGGTTGCGTAAATTATTTAATTTTATAAATTGATCAATTTGAAATGAATAGATTGTTGATGTATTAATTTTAAATGGGTTTAAATCTAATTTGTAGTGTGTTTGGAAAAGAAAAATGGAGTTATTTACTTTTGATGTGTGTGTGTGTGTGTGTAGAGAGAGATAGAGAGAGAGAGAGAGAGAGTAGTATGATGAGAGTATTTTATGGGAGTGGTGCATTTAAGATTCATAATGTAATTATAAATTGTGCAATTTCAAGCTTTTGGTGAAATGAACTAATTTAAGTTTTTGTGAATCAACATGAATTGATTCATTTTTGAATTTGTTTATTCTTGTAACCAAACACTAATAATAATGCAATTCATGAATGAGTCCATTTTAAATTGACTAATTTACAATTTTGGGGACAACCAAACAGGCCCTAAGATTTAGTTCATTAAAACACACACGGCAAAGGAAATTTTTTTGGGGTGGGGTGGAGTGTGGGGGTGGGGGTGGGGGGTAAGGAACTATATGGCGCTTAGAAAAGAAGTAGGACTGGGAGGTACCGGGATGTCTACAGTTCCTTCTAGCATCAATAGAACTTTTTTCATTGTTGGACGGAGTGACGGCTCATCTTGAATGCACCAAAGACCTACTTTTACCATTCTATCAAGTTTTCTCTTGTCCACCACCTCATCACCCACCAATTTACCGACCTCCCCATCCTCAAAAGATTTGTAAACCCATTCTTCTAGCACACTTTCGTCCTCAGGAAGGTTACATTCCACACTCCTTCGACGAGTTATGATTTCCAACAACACAATCCCAAAGCTATAAACGTCTGCTTTTACCGTCACGGGCAAATTTCGGTGCCACTCAGGCGCAACGTAACCCCTTGTTCCTCTGATCCCTGTAAAAGTTCTAGTCTGATCTGGCTTCATGAGTTTTGCCAATCCAAAGTCAGAAATTCTTGCTGATCTGTACTCATCCAGGAGTATGTTTTGAGGTTTTATGTCGCAGTGAATGATTTGTGTTTCACACTCTTCGTGAAGGTAGAGGATGCCTCTAGCAATGTCGAGAGCAATTTTGATTCTTTCATCCCAGTCTGGCTGGTTTTCGGGGGTGAAGAGTATATCTGCAAGTGAACCATTGCTCATGTATTCGTATACCAGAAGCTTCTTAATTCCATCAAGGCAGTAACCGAGTAGTCTCACTAAATTACGGTGATGGGTTCTCCCGATCACTTTCATTTCAGTCTGAAACTCTCTTTCTCCCTCGGCTAACACTTTCTCCAGTCTCTTCACGGCCACAACTTTCTGGTTGTTGGGTAGGATCCCTTTGTAAACCGTCCCAGATGCTCCTCTCCCCACTTCTTCTTTAAAACTATTCGTCACTTGCTCTAGTTCTGCATAGGTAAATGCCCTTAAAGCAAAATCTTCGAGAATTCCCATCTCAGAAATCCTTTTATATCCCCACACATGATTTCTGTAAATAAGAATTCCAGAAATCACCAAAACAAGAAAGGCGAATATAACGAGTGAAACACTGACGATTAAGATATCCACTCGCAGCTCCTTCTTGCCTCCTCCTGACGGATAATCTGCAAATCTGCCCGTGATGGGTATAGAAGTTCCCGTCTTGATAAAAGCGATATTAGAATCACTAAGCAACCTCCTTCCATATCTCAAAGGGAGCCTTTGCTTTCTGCATACCTGATCTTTGAACAATGCTGCTTCACAGTTGCAGTCCTCCAAACAAGCTGTTCTGCAATCATCTGCCCTTGCTGCTGCTAAAACAGAGTAGGAAACATCTTGCCATACCGTGTTCTCCAATGCTATCATCTCGTAATTGATACTTACGTCATTCTTTTTGCAACTTCCCGCTGTATAATTCCTCTCGCAACCTGCACTCCAGTTGCCTGGATTCACAGAAGCAAACCCCGGAAGACAATCACATTGAGGTTCGTCATCCATTAAAACACAGTATCCATTAAGGCCACACAGTCCCCTCGGGCCACACTTGTCTTGTGAAGATGACCACACTGTTGACCAGTTTGCATTTCGACTCAAGTTGTGCGAATACAGTCGAAAGATTCCATCAAAATCGACTCTCATGAGATAGATTGTTCTTTGTGCGGGAAGCCCTCCGTTGGTTACATTGCTAATAATCGTTGTTCCGTTGAACAAGTAGAGATGACCATCCCCGTCGAGGTTTAGTGTGACGCTGTTTCCTGCTCCGTAGGTGCCCGATGCCCAATAAGCAAGCGGGGTTTCTATGCCATCCACTGGATACTGCACAAGGTACCCATCACCTTGCATGGCTAGAAGGAAAATTCCTGTGGAGAGATCCGTTTCTGAAATGCTAGAGACGAGGTTTAGCCCATTTAAAAGACGTTGACTGCCTAAAATGGTGTCGGTGGGGTGATCAAAACTCTGCCATATTATCCCCCCACTAGAATTGTAGAGCACAAAATTGCCCGAGTCTAGCATGGAGGCTGAAGAAGCGGACTGGGACAGGTCGCTAGCAATGCGTACTTCTTGACCTTGCGTTGATTGCAAGATGAGCCTCCCATCAGCCGTAAAGAGCAAGGTAGAACTTCTGGAGACTGGTGGGTCATTTCGATTGGCTGTCCACACTACTGTATGTTCTGCAATACCTGCTATAAAAATTCCGACAGCGTAGCCGTCATTTCCTTGCTGGTAGAATCCAAAGGCGTATATGCCAGAGGGTGAGAGCCACGATGAGTTTGTTGCGGGCGTTAGAGAATCGCCTCGGCTTATATTAGAATATCTTTGTTGAGCTTGTGCTGTGTAAAAAGGAGAGAGGATGAGAAGAAGAATAAGGAGAGGAAGATTGTGAAAGAGTGAGGCATAAGCCATGGAAGAGAAACGTTTCTTGTTTGTACAACTCAAGCAATTATGTTTATAAAATCCAGTGGTTTCAGTTAAATACAGGCTTTAACATGGAAATTTCCAATGACTGGTAGCGGTGACTGTCAGTCAGCACCGCACTGAATACTTTTCCAACCAATACAAAAGTACTTTTGCAGAGACGTTCACGACTTGAATATTGGGTCTTTCCATTCGTTGCCAGGTACTCACGGATGCCGCGTCATACACTTCAAATAAATGCCTGAAATTTCTTTGACAGAAATACGTGTGGACCTATCCCTGTTTACTAGGCATTTATAACATATAATTGTTACTCACATGGCTCATTGTTGGGACTAGAACCACAGGTTATTGGTATTCAAGGTTCTCAAATACCTGTAGTCAGGCTCATGCCTCGTATACCCTATATGATTGGTGGTATTGTCGGCATTGTCCCACGACTTATTTTCCTTGCGCATAAGAGTGGTAAACGGACGGATACGGATCGGATACTATATTTTTCATATCCGTATCCGCTATCTAGATGCACTATCCATATCCGTATCCGTATCCGTTTATATTATTTAGCCATCGCAAAAAATGACTGTTTTTTTTATTATACATATATTTTATAACATTAGTTTGATTATACATATATTTTATATTTTATATTCCAGTATTCTGTAAACAATCAAATAAAAAGAGGTATATTCTGTAAACAATCAAATAAAAAGAGGTATGATGGTGGAATCAAATAAAAGATGTTTAAACAATATAAAATATACTTTATATTTTATATTATTTAAACATGAACTGAGGCAGTAAATGATTCGCTTAAACATGAACTGAGGTATAAATGGATCGCTGAACACATCTTTTGTGGTGAGATGAACAAAAGATATGAACAAATGGAAAACAAAAGATGTGGGAAGCAGCGTCGTATACCAACTCTATGTATACCAAGATCCAACAAAAAAATTATAGGAATCAACTCTATGTATACCAAGATCCAAAAAAAAAAAAACAATACCTGTTGGCTGTTGGATAGGGGAAGCAACTGCCAGCGCTGCGCGTTGGCTGCGTAAGAGAGGTTGCGTGTTGGCTATGTGTTAGCTGTTGGATAGGGGAAGCATCTGGCTGCCGCTACATGAGAGAGGAAAAGTTTCAGCCGAGAATGACGGGAGAGATGAAGGGTTTCGGCGGGAGACAGGAAGGGTTTGGGTTGGCTACCGGTGCGTGTTGTTGTGTTTTTGGTTGGTGAGCGACTTGCGTTTTTAGTTTATTAGGTTAGTTAGATTTTAAGGTTTTCATAATTAAACTTATACCCCCAACTGTTATTTTAAGTGTTAGTTTACACCTAAAATATTATATAACTAGTATTTTAAACTAATGTTAGACGGATACGGATATCCGGTAAAATGGATACTCCGCATCAGATACGGATTATTCGTGTCGGATACTAGTACTATCCGTATCCGTATCCATTTTCCCGAATATTTTTATATAGTATCCATATTCGTATCCGTTTTTATTTTCTAGGATAAATATTCGCAAATTCGAATTCGGATATCGGACGGATGCGGATTTTTGAATATCCGTTTACAGCCCTACTTGCGCATCATATCGTAAAAGACGGGGATGGAGGAGTCATTTACATAGGTAGGCTCAACTTTAGCCTTGGCCTCCACCATGGCCTTATCAACAACCTCTTTCCCATATTGTTTGGAATGACCTCCCTCTATTATCACATGGCCTTGGTCTTATCCCTATTCGGCTCAACAGTGGTAGCAGTAGTCTCGATTAGGCATGTCAACGGGTCGGAGACGGGTCAGATTTAGAGAGATCCAGATCCGTGTAATAGGATCTTCATCGGGTTCGGATTCGGGTTCGGGTCTTCATCGGGTCTACAATATTGGATCCAGACCCGGATCCATTCGGGTCTTCGGGTCTCGGGTTGAAATCCGGGTCTGGTCAAATATGTACATTTATTTTATTTTATCCCCCTTCTTTATTATTATTCTTAAATTAAAATATTTTCTAATGTATTGTAGAATATGTGACACCCCGCCTAATTAAATACCGGGCGATCACTCCTTTATTAAACTAAATCAAGGTGAACAGTGTAGTTCATTCTTAGCATCACTGTCGAAAAATAAACTTTCCAATTTAACACCCTAAATAATTAAGCTAAGTGTCAAAACCAATTTAAACATTAACTTCCCAATTTTATTTAAATAAAAGATTTATTTATTTTATTAACAAAGTTAAATAAATAAGATTCACACCACAATAAACTGGAACAAAAATCCAATATATAAAACATTCATCAACGAATGTCAACATGCGAGAAATAAAGTAATACATCCATCCTGAACAAAATCCCATAATAACGAACTAGGAATTTACTGAAATATCAATGTCCCAAAATAAAGAAATAATGGAAAGGGCTACACAGGCCCATCTGAAATGAAAATGCTAAGAGTGGATCTGAATGAACGAAGTCGTCTAATCAAGAGACCTGCAACTCCCACCTAAGCTGCAGCTCGTTCCTTCCAAGAGATCCTAAGCAAGACGCCCCTGTGGCTGGGCACCTGAAATATATACATATATATACAAGAGAGAGAGAGAGAGAAGAAACGGGTCAGAGCCCGAAAGTGTGTATGATTTAAAATTAGTTTAGCAAGCATTTAAATTGATACATGCCAATGCAACAACATATTAGTTCGACACTCCCTTGAGAAAATTCTCACCTCTCTTCTAGTGTGCACGCCTATCGTACTAACCTTCCCAAATGGTTTAACTTAACATATTTTATCATACTAACCTTCCCAATAATTTAGTTTATCTTAACTTACTCATAAGATTTTAAAACTGAATAAGGTCATCGTGTAAAAAGGTTACTTTCTATTTGTAGCACAACTCTCGGTTTAGCTTCATTAATTTATAAGGTTTCCCAGTGTCATATTATACTTTCACAAAACAAGTATTTATTATTGAGTCAACAACCATGTCCTACTTATCAAATCACTGTAGGCAGTTTAAATTCCATAATCTCATATATATATATTAACTACTCGTATAATATATATGTATATAAAGCAGCACCCCAACTAAAACTATGGTGCGGGCATACTCTGCTATCCAATCCCAGTATCGCTCACACTAAGGGAAATGCAAGTTCGGAATCACTCTCGAACTGTATCAACATATACACAAACAAGATTGAGGCGAAGTATAGATTCCAAATCCAAGAGGTCAGTACATACCCTCACGTCTCTTAGGACCGTCCGACTATCAATTTGATAGCCCGTACCTAGGATCTCTATCTTCTAGGGTATGAATCAATATCCCCTGTAAGGCAATACAGGATAAGATCGTCCCAGCGCGGTAACCTCAGGGATAGCAAGTAGCGCGGGTACGTTTTCACATGTATATAATATATGCATACACAATCATATAAATATACCACTTCTATCATATTAATATAGGTTTCTCTCATCACCCATAATTACAACATTTATCCTTAATTTTACATTATTCGTATTACGTATAAGGTTTCGTCTCTAACCTTAACTCGAAGGGTTTTCTCACTAGTTACGTGACACTCGTGGATTCTATCCATCCAAGTAGCAAAATCAGTAGGTAGACGTCTATTCACTATCATAAGTATTTGTCGTAATCTCTCACTTGAAATACGTAGTTTCCTCGTTCCTTAAATAATTTTCCCTATAACACAAATTATCGTCTCATAATAAAGTTTTCAACACTTAATCATATGTCCTACTGGTCTCTCCTATATCCCAAAACATTTTATTCATAATGTCCCAGAATTATTTCACGATAAATCATATTCAACTAATTAAACAAGGGGAAAAAGAGTCTGCCAGGAAGGGGTCGATCGATCGAGGTCTGGGCTCGATCGATCGAACCTTCGATCGATCGAAGCTCTAGGCTCGATCGATCGATCAAGCAGGTCTGCGAAATCCTGCAGAAGTGCAGTTACGGGTTTACCAAAATTCTTCATCCAAATTCATATTTTCCAACACTAATCGTCCCAAAACTCCTACTACAAACATAATAACATATTACTAGATGTTTTGAACGTTAAGCATGCGTATATCCATCATTAAACATGGTTAAACAACCCAAAATCTCATCTAATCATCAAGAACCCTAATGTTTTCTTAACTTATGTTCAAATCAGTTTTTTCCAGAATTCCCTTCTAATATAACATCAAAAATTCGTGGGTTATACATCTACATCACATAAGATTTCCAGAATATGGTTTTAATGTCTTCTACATGCAAAAATCCTATAAAAAATGGGGTTTTCTTCCATGGATTACACTCCTAATCATTCCTAAACTAATATGAATATTGCATCAACGAAAATAAGCAAGTTAAACACTTGCCTGGGATTTCAGAGGTCTGGTTTCCTACTGATATTGGTGTGGTTGCGTTCTCCTCCTCGCGATCTACGCGTTGGTGGTGATGGTGGTGTTTTGGCCTTGAATCACCTTGAGAGCTCTCTCCTCTCTTCTCCAATGGCCGTTCTAGGGTTCTGAATGTTCTAACCCTAAAAGGCTGACCTAAATAGCTGCCAAGGATGGCTGAAATTCGTGAGTTTAATTACCCTATTTTGTAAAATGACCAAAATGCCCTCCCGGGTCACTAATTAAGCCTAAAAACATCCCGAGACCCAAACTAAACCCCCGGGTACACTTTTCTGACTATCTCGACCCTTCCGGACGCGTTGGCGCACTCAAAACGACCATACGAACAACTTATAAAATATTCACTTTTATATATTAATAATTAGTCCCGATGCGACACGGGCGCGTCCCGACTAAAATTCCCAAAATTGACATCTCATTCACTCGTGACATTTTAATATAACCAATATCATATATTACTATGCTCATTAGTAATATTCAACAATTTCATATAATTACTAACTCTCGTCACGTTAATAATTATAACATAATTAATTTCCGGATTTTTTATTAAATAAATCATTCTCATTAAATTTAATAAATCCCCAAATTAATATAGCATAAAAATACGGGGTATTACATACTTCCCCCCTAATAACGGAATTTCGTCCCGAAATTCGGAAAATAAGGCATACTTGGTAAGAACAAATCTGGATATCTCTCGCGTATATCTGCCTCGCGCTCCCAAGTGGATTCCTCCACATTATGATGTTCTCACTGGACTTGCACAAGTGGAACTATCTTCGACCTCAATCTCCTCTCACTATAGTCTAGGATAGCCACCGGTCTCTCCTCGTAAGAGCTATCAGGCTGTAAATCGGTCTCATCTATTGTGATGTAAGTATGGGCCATATCATCTCGAAGGTATCGTCTCAACGACGAGATGTGAAATACATCGTGAATGCGATGTAAATGTTCTGGCAGTTCCAATCTGTATGCAACTGGCCCAATCCTCTCAATGATGGGAAATGGTCCCACGTACCTCGGAGCCAACTTTCCCTTCTTCTCGAATCTCCTCACTCCTTTCATAGGAGACACACATAGTAACATTTGGTCCCCTGCGTTAAACTCCCTGAAGAACCGTTTCGCATCGGCGTAGCTCTTCTGACTGTCCTGGGCTACTCGAAAACGACTCCTGATCATCTCAATCCTCGCAGAGGCCTCCTGAATCACCTCTGGTCCTAGCAACTTGTTATCCCCCACTTCAAGTCAACAAGTTGGGGAAGGACAAGGCCTGCCATACAAAGCCTCAAATGGAGCCATGCCAATCGTGAACTGATAAGAGTTATTATAAGCAAACTCTACCAGTGGAAGATGTGGCTCCATACCTCCTCTAAAATCAAGAACACACATGCGTAGCATATCCTCTAACGTCTGATTAGTACGCTCTGTTTGTCCATCTGTCTGTGGGTGATAAGCTGAACTCAACCTCAACTCAGTACCCATAGCCTCCTGAAAGCTTTCCCAAAAATGCGACACGAAAATCTTGTCTCTAACTGACACAATATTCAGGGGCACCCCGTGTAATCTGACGATCTCAGCGATGAACAACTGAGCATACTGACCCGTGGTATAATCTGTCCGCACCGGCAGAAAATGAGCCACCTTGGTCAAACGATCTACAATCACCCAGATAGAATCGTGGCCCCTCTGTGATGTAGGCAACCCTGTAATGAAATCCATGGAAATACTCTCCCACTTCCACGCGGGTACTTCCAATGGCTGAAGCAATCCTGATGGTTTCTGGTGGTCCACCTTAACCAGCTGGCAGGTAGAACACTTGGACACAAACTCGGCAATGTCCTTCTTCATCCCACTCCACCAGTATTGTCGCCTCATATCCTGGTACATCTTATCGCCTCCCGGATGTACTGCAAATCGGGACCCATGAGGATGAGTCATTACTTCATGACGTAACTCTGCTCCTTCTGGAACTACCAATCTCCCATTAAACCACAAACCTCCATCAGATCTAACAGAATAGGACTCAGCACCCTCGGCTAGAAGTCACACAATCTGCTCCTGGCAAAACTGGTCTGTGGTCTGTGCCTGTATCACCCTCGTAACAATCTCGGGTGTGACTGACATAACGGATATGAAAGAACGGGTTACTTCGTCCTGGTGACCCAACTCCTTCCACTTTGCTCTCCAAACGTTCGCTACATCCTCTACCGGTCTATAGCTCAACGCATCAGCAACTACGTTGGCTTTCCCCGGATGATACTGTATATCGAACTGGTAGTCTTTCACAAATTCTAACCACCTGCGCTGACGCATATTCAGCTCTCGCTGAGTGAACAGGTACTGCAGTGACTTGTGGTCTGTGAACAAACGAAATTTCTCTCCCAATAGATAGTGTCTCCATATCCGCGATGCAAATACGACCGCTGCTAACTCCAGGTCGTGGGTGGGGTAATTCTTCTCATGTGGCTTAAGCTTGCGGGAAGCAAAAGCTATAGCCTTCTCCTCCTGTTGGAGTACTCCTCCAAGTCCCCTTAAAGACGCATCGGTGTAAACTAGGTACTCCACACCCGGTTTTGGTAAAGCAAGGACTGGTGCTGAAGTAAGCTTGTCTTTCAGCTCGTCGAAATCTAATTGGCAAGCATCATCCCAAACATACGGTACCCCTTTGCGAGTCAAATTCGTCAATGGACCCTCTATCTTAGAGAATCCCCGAATAAATCTCCTGTAGTATCCGGCTAATCCCAAGAAACTACGTACTTCTGTCAGTGTCGTGGGTTGTCCTCACTCCCTCACTGCTGACACTTTACTCGGGTCAACTGCTATCCCCTGCTCAGAAACAACATGGACCAAGAACTGTACTTCTCGCAACCAAAATCCACCCTTCTCATACTTAGCATACAACTGATGCTCTCTTAGAGTCTGAAGAACCTGCCTCAAGTGCTCGGCATGCTCCTCCTCGAAATGGGAATATATTAAGATGTCATATATGAAGACAATGACAAACTGATCCAAGAACTCTCTGAACACTCGGTTCATTAAGTCCGTGAACACGGCTGGAGCATTAGTGAGGCCGAATGGCATCACTCTGAACTCATAAGACCCATATCTCGTCAAGAAAGCAGTCTTTGAAACATCCTGCTCCCTAATACGTATCTGATGGTACCCCGACCTCAGATCTATCTTCGAAAAGAAAGTCGCTCTCCTCAACTGGTCGAACAGATCATCGATTCGAGGCAACGGATACTTATTCCGTATCGTGACCTTGTTCAATCTCCCAATAGTCCACACACAACCTCAGTGAACCATCTCTCTTTTTCACAAACAAAACTGGAGCGCCCCAAGGTGAGGTACTTCTACGAATGAAGCCCTGACCTAACAGTTGCTCTATCTGATCTCGTAGCTCTCGCATCTCTGTCGGAGCCATACGGTACGGTGCGCGTACTATAGGTCTCGTATCTGGTAATAGGTCTATAACAAAGTCTATCTCTCGACTGGGGGGTAGGCCTGGTATCTCCTGAAACACATCGGAATACTCCTTAACAACTGGGATTGAATCCATAGGAATCACAACCTCCTTAGAGGTATCCTCCTCTATGTAATACAAATGAGCGGTCGAGCCTCCCTCTGGGCGAGGCATCGCCACTACAAACATCTCTTGCCCCAAAATGGCAAAAACAATGCTCCCACCGAAGCAATCAATCATGGCTCTATAAGCTGCGAGCCAATCCATACCAATAATAACATTGTGCTCATGCATGTCTAAAACTAACATGTCCGCGGGTAATACCAGACTACCGATCTCTACCCCCACTCCCCGGCATATAAAGAAAAATGAGTGACCCACTCCCCAATGGTGAGTCTACACACGTCACTGTGCTCTCAACTGTGACTAATAGTCCTAAGGTATTCGCAAAATGAGTAGCTATAAAATAGTACATTGCCTCAATATCAAACAAAACTCGATCCATAGTTTCATGTATAGAAAACATACCCTCAATCGCGGGTGGTGCCTGTGGAGCTGCTGCCTGGTGGACGTTATAGACACGTCCATACTGTAGCTGTTTTTGCTGAACTGAGGCTGTTGAAAAGGGTGGCGGAGCCGGCTTCTGTGGTTCATTACTAGCACCTTCCTGCCGTGGGGCCCTATTCTTCTCTGGGCAACCCTGACGCCTATGGCCATATCTGCCACATTGGAAGCACCTCCTCCGAAACTGCTTCACTTTACTACGTTGTTGATTAGTCTCGCTTTTCCCTTGGTCTGGTTGGCCTTGGTGGGAGATTTGCGGAGAGATTATGTTAGGATGAGGACAATCCCTCCACTTGTGACCTGACTGGACACATTTATAGCTGAGTCCTGAAAGTTCTCCCTGGTTGGGTTGAAGTTCCTTCCCAGACTGATCCGAACAAGTTCGACGTTCATGACTGTCCATTCCACATTTAAAACACCTCTTCATGGCTTCACCTTGCCCCCGATTTTGTTGACCCTGACGCTTTTGAGTTTCCTTACACAATTTGTTACCTTTGTGGTTTTCACGTTCTTGAAGGGGTTGTTGTTGCGATCTTTGCATCTTTACACACTTGTTATTTCCAGTCATGACAGACTGACTATACTCTCTAGATCTTTTGCCCCTCAGAATCTGTGTGCTACGTTCTTGATACTGTAAGACTGCAGTGGTAACTGCCTGTGCCACAATACCTGCAAACTCGGCGGTTGAAACGCTCTCTGGAGATATCTGAGGTGTAAGTCGATTTTGCTCGTTGACTCCCTGAACGGCATTAGCTAATGCTTCTTGACGATCCATCTGAAAATTTAAGTAAATTTGGATGAGTCTATCATTCTCATAAACAAATCGCAGAAGCATGAATTCCCAACGTATAGAGATGAACACAACATTCCTAGTATTAGGGCTCTATATCAAAAATGTTAAGCTGAAAGCGAAATAAGCCGTACAGATCCTAAGGACACTAGAACCTGGTGCTTTGATACCACCTGTGACACCCCGCCTAATTAAATACCGGGCGATCACTCCTTTATTAAATTAAATCAAGGTGAACAGTGTAGTTCATTCTTAGCATCACTGTCGAAAAATAAACTTTCCAATTTAACACCCTAAATAATTAAGCTAAGTGTCAAAACCAATTTAAACATTAACTTCCCAATTTTATTTAAAGAAAAGATTTATTTATTTTATTAACAAAGTTAAATAAATAAGATTCACACCACAATAAACTGGAACAAAAATCCAATATATAAAACATTCATCAACGAATGTCAACATGCGAGAAATAAAGTAATACATCCATCCTGAACAAAATCCCATTATAACGAACTAGGAATTTACTGAAATATCAATGTCCCAAAATAAAGAAATAATGGAAAGGGCTACACATGCCCATCTGAAATGAAAATGCTAAGAGTGGATCTGAATGAACGAAGTCGTCTAATCAAGAGACCTGCAACTCCCACCTAAGCTGCAGCGCGTTCCTTCCAAGAGATCCTAAGCAAGACGCCCCTGTGGCTGGGCACCTGAAATATATACATATATATACAAGAGAGAGAGAGAGAAGAAACGGGTCAGAGCCCGAAAGTGTGTATGATTTAAAATTAGTTTAGCAAGCATTTAAATTGATACATGCCAATGCAACAACATATTAGTTCGACACTCCCTTGAGAAAATTCTCACCTCTCTTCTAGTGTGCACGCCTATCGTACTAACCTTCCCAAATGGTTTAACTTAACATATTTTATCATACTAACCTTCCCAATAATTTAGTTTATCTTAACTTACTCATAAGATTTTAAAACCGAATAAGGTCATCGTGTAAAAAGGTTACTTTCTATTTGTAGCACAACTCTCGGTTTAGCTTCATTAATTTATAAGGTTTCCCAGTGTCATATTATACTTTCACAAAACAAGTATTTATTATTGAGTCAACAACCATGTCCTACTTATCAAATCACTGTAGGCAGTTTAAATTCCATAATCTCATATATATATATTAACTACTCGTATAATATATATGTATATAAAGCAGCACCCCAACTAAAACTATGGTGCAGGCATACTCTGCTATCCAATCCTAGTATCGCTCACACTAAGGGAAATGCAAGTTCGGAATCACTCTCGAACTGTATCAACATATACACAAACAAGATTGAGGCGAAGTATAGATTCCAAATCCAAGAGGTCAGTACATACCCTCACGTCTCTTAGGACCGTCCGACTATCAATTTGATAGCCCGTACCTAGGATCTCTATCTTCTAGGGTACGAATCAATATCCCCCGTAAGGCAACACAGGATAAGATCGTCCCAGCGCGGTAACCTCAGGGATAGCAAGTAGCGCGGGTACGTTTTCACATGTATATAATATATGCATACACAATCATATAAATATACCACTTCTATCATATTAATATAGGTTTCTGTCATCACCCATAATTACAACATTTGTCCTTAATTTTACATTATTCGTATTACGTATAAGGTTTCGTCTCTAACCTTAACTCAAAGGGTTTTCTCACTAGTTACGTGACACTCGTGGATTCTATCCATCCAAGTAGCAAAATCAGTAGGTAGACGTCTATTCACTATCGTAAGTATTTGTCGTAATCTCTCACTTGAAATACGTAGTTTCCTCGTTCCTTAAATAATTTTCCCTATAACACAAATTATCGTCTCATAATAAAGTTTTCAACACTTAATCATATGTCCTACTGGTCTCTCCTATATCCCAAAACATTTTATTCATAATGCCCCAGAATTATTTCACGATAAATCATATTCAACTAATTAAACAAGGGGAAAAAGAGTCTGCCAGGAAGGGGTCGATCGATCGAGGTCTGGGCTCGATCGATCGAACCTTCGATCGATCGAAGCTCTAGGCTCGATCGATCGATCAAGCAGGTCTGCGAAATCCTGCAGAAGTGCAGTTACGGGTTTTACCAAAATTCTTCATCCAAATCCATATTTTCCAACACTAATCGTCCCAAAACTCCTACTACAAACATAATAAAATATTACTAGATGTTTTGAATGTTAAGCATGCGTATATCCATCATTAAACATGGTTAAACAACCCAAAATCTCATCTAATCATCAAGAACCCTAAAGTTTTCTTAACTTATGTTCAAATCAGTTTTCTCCAGAATTCCCTTCTAATATAACATCAAAAATTCATGGGTTATACATCTACATCACATAAGATTTCCAGAATATGGTTTTAATGTCTTCTACATGCAAAAATCCTATAAAAAATGGGGTTTTCTTCCATGGATTACACTCCTAATCATTCCTAAACTAATATGAATATTGCATCAACGAAAATAAGCAAGTTAAACACTTGCCTGGGATTTCAGAGGTCTGGTTTCCTGCTGATATTGGTGTGGTTGCGTTCTCCTCCTCGCGATCTAAGCGTTGGTGGTGACGGTGGTGTTTTGGCCTTGAATCACCTTGAGAGCTCTCTCCTCTCTTCTCCAATGGCCGTTCTAGGGTTCTGAATGTTCTAACCCTAAAAGGCTGACCTAAATAGCTGCTAAGGATGGCTGAAATTCGTGGGTTTAATTACCCTATTTTGTAAAATGACCAAAATGCCCTCCCGGGTCACTAATTACGCCTAAAAACATCCCGAGACCTAAACTAAACCCCCGGGTACACTTTTCTGACTATCTCGACCCTTCCGGACGCGTTGGTGCACTCAAAACGACCATACGAACAACTTATAAAATATTCACTTTTATATATTAATAATTAGTCCCGACGCGACACGGGCGCGTCCCGACTAAAATTCCCAAAATTGACATCTCATTCACTCGTGACATTTTAATATAACCAATATCATATATTACTATGCTCATTAGTAATATTCAACAATTTCATATAATTACTAACTCTCATCACGTTAATAATTATAACATAATTAATTTCCGGATTTTTTATTAAATAAATCATTCTCATTAAATTTAATAAATCCCCAAATTAATATAGCATAAAAATACGGGGTATTACAGAATATTATTAGTATAAATAAAACATATATTACTTATATTTATTGTATACATAAATATCTATTTTTATATATAATACTTACATGTTATATAATGATAAGATATATTTATAAATATATATAAATTTATAGTATATATGTATATATATACAAAATAATAATGTACAATTCGGGTCGGGTCTTCGGGTCCGGGTCTTGTATAAGATCCAGACCCTACCCGTTTAATAAACGGGTATTCGGGTCTTCAGGTCTCGGGTTCAAAAAAATATGCTCAGACCCTATTATACGGATCGGGTTCGGATCGGGTCTGGGTCCAGACCCGACCCATTGATAGGCCTAGTCTCGATAGTCCTTTTTTTGGCCTATGTTTGCTTGTTCTTTAAGGCAGCTATAGCGACCTGATCTGCTACCTTTGGATGCCATTCCCATGTAGTTTGCGTGTAGAATTAAAAAGGAGTGGAAACCGCACATAATAGATCAAAGTGATCGTATGAGATGTGTGAGTACAAAATTATCACAATAAATAATCACAGAAAGTATACGAATGCAAAAAATAAAGATAATCACACATAACACAAAGATGTACGTGGTTTGACAATGTGCCTACATCGACAAAGATGTTACTGTTCTTTATTAGTTTCTCTCAAGTAATTAAAATTACATCCCCTTTGCCTCGGGGTCTAGATTTACATTTATAGTCATCACACATAAGTGGTTGAATTGTGCAAGTAATTCATACAGCTTGTAGATAGATGGTAAGGTGTTCCTGAATATCTCTCCGAGATTATTAGTAATCGATTTGAGCCCATCAACATATATTTAAGCACATGTTAAATACAGGTCTAAGAAAATATAATATCTTAATTGGGCCGGGTAGTCCTTACTACGCACTGGGCTGGTCATTTAACATAGTGGACCTAGTGAATAAATTCAATCCCCACAATTGCCCCTAAAATCTTTGGACTGAGATGCTGGGCTAATAGATTTTGAGCCCATGAACTGAACTATTGAAAATCAACATGGGAAATCTATAAAATTTGAGAACTGTTGAGGGTACGCTTGTCCGAGTAGATTTAGAAGTGAGTGGAATGGCAGACTTATAATAACCTCGAAATGATGCGGGTGAGCTGGTCCGAACAGTCATTTGAAGTGCCAAAATCTTATTTGGGAACTATTTCCCATCATTTCGGGCAAGGTTCAAGCGTAGTTCAATTGTAAGCAACCATCACTCTTGCATTCTAACATTTTTTCTTTGTGATCTTTACTCAGAGGTTTTTATTTTTCGCACTCGCTCGAAAATAAGTAAGAGCCTTATATGAAATGTCCGAATTCTGTACGTTGATATTTTCCTCGTATACCCTTGCACTAAATACATAACCATTCAATTGATACTTTTTGTACTCATGTGTCATGAAATTGGGTCTAGTGGCTAGACGAGCAAGCCTTGATATCGCATCACCCATCTTTAATAGTTGAGATTGTAGATAAATTAAATAGGAAGTTTTAAAGCTTTCTTGCAATGTGTCATTTAATAAGAGAGATTATCATAATAATTACCTCATATGACATGCATAGCCTAAATTCACTGTCTGATTGTGCCATCATTCTTCATCTTTTATTGTTCCCACATGCATTATATTTCCTACATTAATCGTGCAAATATATCATGAAGTTGATCAAGTATAAAAGTTAAAATAATGTAAAAAGATAACATAAACTTACTTTTTCCATTATGCAACATCTTCATGAGTTTCAAATAGATAACGAGCTGCTTGTTTATACTATAAACATGTTAATTTCCCTGGTATGCCCATTACATGACCACCCACGTTGATGAACTCATCACTATTATCTACAATGCTTGGGTCATGCATATATTCTCGAGCGAAGATTGATGACTCCATGGTAATGTATTCCTATGCAATTGATCCTTTAATGTATCATGTATTCTTGACATATTCTTTGAAAATTTTCATCAACCTTTCAAGCGGGTACATCCATCAATATCCGATTGGGCCACAAAGAAGTGTTACATTACATAAGTGTACCACAAGTGAATACTTATGTCAAAAAATGATGGGGGAAGTACTTCTCCAACACACAAAATGCTTCAACTATAGGTACTTTTATGGCCACGATGTGCTTTCGATTAACAACTTTTTGCACATAAAAGTGTGAAGCAGAGGCTAATTTGCATAATGGCCCTCCCCAAATACTTATAATTAGAGAAACAGTGCTTAACCAACAAAGAAACCATTTTGACGATCACATGCCAGTCATGAGACTTACACTTATGTAAATCATGGGTGACATAATTAATAATCCTTTGAAAGTTGGATGAAAAATTAGAGGGAACTTTCAAATTATATATTGTGTCTAAAGTCACCTTTCCTTCCTCACGCGTCAAAGTAAATGCACCTGGACATATCATTTTTCTTCCTCTACTATCTTCTTTCAACCATAACCGTGGCTTAAGTTTCAACAATTTAAGGTTATGTTGTGAATTTTATCCATCCTTCCAAAGACTCCTCGCAAGGCATGTGCCCACAAGAAGTTTGATGATGTTCTTCTCTGTATGCATTACATATAATACATTAAGCACTGGATTACCCTTCTAATAAGGTAAGTCAAATAAAATTGACCTCCTAGACCATGACTTTCTTTTCTTAGTTTCATTCTCAATTGAAGTCTTCTTATGCTTGGCATTCGTCAATATAGGATTCTTGCCTGGCATATTAGGTGCACAATTAGAAGATTTACTCTTAATTTCTGAACATGAAAGTTTTCTCGAAGGTAGGCAATGTTCAATCCTAGCCAGTAAAAAATTATAACCTCTCTCAATTCTAAAATTATGATCGGGGGTCAAAACCTCCTATGGGAATGATATGTAATTTTTCCACTAGCCTTGAGATGTTGAGATTCAGTCTCCTCTCCACAAATAGGACACCCCAAATAAACGTGAAATACACAACCAGATAATGTCCCATAAGCTAAGAAATCATGAATTGACCAAATCAACATAACTTTCAGTGTAAACTTTTCTTTTTAACAAGACTCAAACATTTTCACACCCTCTACCCACAACTCATTTAATTCTTCTACCAAAATATCCAAATAGACATCAATGTCTTCACATGGTGCCTTTGGCCCAGGTACCAACAAAGACAAAATAAAAAATTCAGGTTTCACACACTCTGAAGGAGGGAGGTTAAGTGGTGCTAGGATCACGGGACGTACACTCTGATTGGGGTTTAAATTTCAAAATAGATTAAAACCATCTATGGATACTGCCAAACGAACGTTACGCTATTCTCGGGCAAAATCAAGATAATCATAATTTATCCTTTTCCAAACTGTAGAATCAATAGGATGACGCATGAGATTATACCGTACTTCTATCCTAACATGACAAATCATGACCTCCGCTATCCATGATACTATGAAAAACCGCTTCAAGCCCAACGGGAAAATGTTTCAATACGTTTTGAGACACTTTTGAAAGTGTTCATTCTTTGCCATTAGATCGCACATATCTACGTTCTCTGTATACCAAACAGTGATCAAAATTTTCATACTCCTTTCAATATAATATGCAGTTATACCTATAATTATGAAGTGTGTTCTGCTTATGTAGCAAACCTTTTACCCAATTCAGAATTCCTGTCACACTATTTCTAGAAAACCATATTGGGTTTCAAACTATGTAAACCAACCATAGCATGCAATTTTGTTTGATCTTTGCCACAACCAGGGTACAACGGTTGGGTCGCCATAAATTTTAAACTTTTATAGTCATTGTCAAGGTTTATTTGAATACCATCATGATCACCAGAACTTTCTACATTGCCAATGACCTCATTTTCTTCCACTTTATGAACTCCATAAGGATCATTAATAAAATCCTCTAACATATTACGATCTACATTATCCTTTTAACCTTGTACATCTATCCTACTTGATGATTGTTGTGAAGGTTTTTCGGGGATAAAGGGAACATGCATTTTCTCGTGGAAAACCCTCGATCGAAAATTATCTTGCATACCCCATCTAAGCAGATGTAGTTCAATTGTTTTCCACCCAAACATCTTACCATTCCTACAATGTGCATATGGACATAAAAAATATCCATCATTAAGAAATTTTTTTATGAATTTTACAAACTCATTAGCACATCGACGATACTCATCCCCTAGTCTATTTGTCTCACCCATCCACTCTTTGTATAGAGGATATTCCATCACAACTACTACGAACAGTCACCTATTATGGTTATGAAGCATATATTCATGGATTAATATCAACAAAAGTATGAAAAATTAAAGAAAACTAGGTTAGATACTAGAATACCGAATATAAAATTTTAACAATTAAAAAAATAATCTTATATAATAATAAAAATTAAGGACCCGTCACTTTTTGTCAAATGTTCAAAATTAATCCGATAACTCATGTTCGGTTTCAATATTTCAAAATTTGAATTAAGTAGGGCATTTGAATAAAAAAATAAAAAAAATTTAAGTAGCGGTCAATCCCAATTCGATTGATGCATTATCATATTAAACACTCACTACACCAAAAACAGGAATAATCTGGTATGATTTTGAACTGTGCCAGAATCAGGTTTTCCAAAATGGCCATTTTTTTCTGGCATGGCTCAAAAGTGTGCCAGATTTGACCAAACAAGGGCACTTCTGGCACACTTTTAAACCATGCCATAATTTGATATTTCTGGCACACTTTTGGCACAGTTTTGAGTTGTGCCAGATTGAGCACATTTTGATAAACTTTTGGCACAGTTCAAAATCGTGCCAAAATTTGACACATTTTTGGCACAGTTTTGAACTGTGCCAAATTTTTGGATAAAAGAAAAATAAATTATTATTTGGAAACAAGAAAATTCAGAAATTGTAAATCTTGCACGTTGTTGATAAACTAATGTACATACAAACTTCAAAATATTACAAATCATTAGTAGTTCGAAGACAAATTTTTTTTTGGGTAGAGTC
Source organism: Sambucus nigra (assembly GCA_949130495.1). Classification (NCBI taxonomy): domain Eukaryota; kingdom Viridiplantae; phylum Streptophyta; class Magnoliopsida; order Dipsacales; family Adoxaceae; genus Sambucus; species Sambucus nigra. The sequence goes on along the minus strand of OX422210.1, from coordinate 39,854,321 downwards.
TCTTCTATTTTCTGAACATTCTAAAACCTGCTAATATAAAACCTGCATAATGTAAAGCCCGCACGGCCACAAAATATAACAATAAACTTACAAAATCCCGCACGGCCATAAAAGATAACAATAAAACTACAAAAGTCCGCACGGACATAACACAAAAAAATAGAATCATGAATATTAACGACATTAAGTAAATAATCCCCTTGTTGTAGACCATTGACTTCATGTGTTCCACATGGGTAAAAGCTAATGGAAAAATGTTATCCTATAAAAAAATAAGATACAAAAGGAGATGATGTTAGTAACCGAGTAATTTTAAAAAAAAAATCTTATTCAAGCTAAAAATTTGCATAAACGAATAAAAATTATTATTGTATTCACAAATCGATATTGTTGTGACTACGTGGTCAGTTCTCACGAGTTATATTAGTCCCATGCGAGGTGTTAGTGCTTCTTACTGGGCCATTTAGGGATTAATTTAAGTTTTCACCCTCAAACGACATGTTTTTAAACCTAATCTAAATATTTTTAAATTATAGTCATATTCTTAAACCGGGAGACGCGTGACTACACGGTCAGTTCCTACAAGTTACATTGGTCCCATGCGAGGTGTCCGTGCCTCTTACAGGGACGTTTGGGTATGGTTTAGGTTTTTCCCCCTTAACGGCTTATTTTTAAGTCTAAGTGTTGATTTTTGTAAATTATCATCATATTCTCAAACCGGGAGACCTGTGGCTACGCGGACAGTTCGTACAAGTTACATTGGTCCCGTGCGAGGTGTTCGTGCCTCTTACGGGGACCTTTGGTGGTTGTTTTAGGTTTTCACCCTTTAACGGCTTATTTTTAAGTCTAAGTGTTATTTTTGCAAATTATCATCAAATTCTCAAACCGGGAGACCCGGGACTACGCGGTCAGTTCCTACAAGTTACATTGGTCTCGATCGAAGTGTTCGTGCCTCTTACGATGATGTTTAGGGTCTGGTTTAAGTTTTCAACCTTTAACGGCATGTTTTTAAGTCTAAGTGTTATTTTTATAAATTATCGTCATATTCTCAAACTGGGAGATCCGTGACTACGCGGTCAGTTCCTATAATTTACATTGGTCTCGTACGAGGTGTTCGTGCCTCTTACGGGGACGTTTGGGGGATGGTTTAGGTTTTTCCCCCTTAACGGTTTGTTTTTAAGTTTAAGTGTTTATTTTTGCAAATTATTATCATATTCACAAACTGGGAGACCCGTGACTACGCAGTCAGTTCCTACAAGTTACATTGGTCCCGTGCGAGGTGTTCGTGCCTCATACGGGGACGTTTGGTGGCTGGTATAGGTTTTCACCCTTTAACGGCCAGTTTTTAAGTCTAAGAGTTATTTTTACCAATTATCATCGGATTCTCAAATCGGGAGACCCGTGACTAGGCGGTCAGTTCCTACAAGTTACATTGGTACCGAGCGAGGTGTTCGTGCCACTTACGGTGACGTTTGGGGGATGGTTTAGGTTTTCACCCCTTAACGGCTTGTTTTTAAGTCTAAGTGTTAATTTTTGCAAATTATCGTCATATTCTCAAACCGAGAGACCCGTGACTACGCGGTCAGTTCCTACAAGTTACATTGGTCCTGTGCGAGGTGTTCGTGCCTCTTATGGGGACATTTGGGGGATGGTTTAGGTTTTCCCCCTTAACGGCTTGTTTTTAGATCTAAGTGTTGATTTTTGCAAATTATCGTCATATTTTCAAACCGGGAGACCCAGGACTACACGGTCAATTTTTACAAGTTACACTGGTCCCGTGCGAGGTGTTCGTGCCTCTTACGGGGACGTTTGGTGGTTGGTTTAGGTTTTCACCCTTTAACGGTTTGTTTTTAAGTCAAAGTGTTATTTTTGCAAATTATCTTCAGATTCTCAAATCGGGAGACTCGGGACTACGCGGTCAGTTCCTACAAGTTACATTGGTCCCGATCAAGGTGTTCGTGCCTCTTACGGTGACGTTTGGGGGCTGTTTTAGGTTTTTACCCTTTAACGGTCTGTTTTTAAGTCTAAGTGTTATTTTTTGAAAGTATCGTCATATTTTCAACTGGGAGACCCGTGACTACGCGGTCAGTTCCTACAAGTTACATTGATCCCGTTCGAGGTGTTCATGCCTCTTACGGGGACGTTTGGGGGATGGTTTATGTTTTCCCCTCTTAACGGCTTATTTTTAAGTATAAATGTTGCTTTTTGCATATTATCATAATATTCTCAAACTGAGAGACCCGTGACTACGCAGTCAGTTCCTACAAGTTACACTGGTCCCATGCGAGGTGTCGTGCCTCTTAAGGGGACGTTTGGGGGATGGTTTAGGTTTCCCTCCCCCCTTAATGACTTGTTTTTAAGTCTAAGTGTTGATTTTTGCAAATTATCATCATATTCTCAAACCGAGAGACCCGTGACTACGCAGTTAGTTCCTACAAGTTACATTAGTCCCGTACGAGGTGTTCGTGCCTTATACGGGGACGTTTGGTGGCAGGTTTAGGTTTTCACCCTTTAACGACATGTGTTTAAGTCTAAGTGTTATATTTACAAATTATCGCCACATTCTCAAACCAGGAGACTCGTGACTACGCGGTCAGTTCCTACAAGTTAAATTGGTCTCGAGTGAGGTGTCCGTGCCTCTTATAGTGATGTTTGGGGGCTGGTTTAGGTTTTCACCCCTTAACGTCTTGTTTTTAAGTCTAAGTGTTAATTTTTGTAAATTCTCGTCATATTTCAAACTGAGAGACCCGTGACTACGCAGTCAGTTCCTACAAGTTACATTGGTCCCCTGCGAGGTGTCCGTGCCTCTTAAGGGGACATTTGGGGGGATGGTTTAGGTTTTCTCCCCTTAACGGCTTGTTTTAGATCTAAGTGTTGATTTTTGCAAATTATCGTCATATTTTCAAATCGGGAGACCCGTGACTACACGGTCAGTTTCTACAAGTTACACTGGTCCCATGCGAGGTGTTCGTGCCTCTTACAGGGACGTTTGGTGGCTGGTTTAGGTTTTCACCCTTTAACGGCCTATTTTTAAGTCCAAGTGTTATTTTTACAAATTATCGTCAGATTCTCAAACCGGGAGATCCGGAACTACGCGGTCAGTTCCTACAAGTTACATTGGTCCTGATTGAGGTGTTTGTGCCTCTTACGGTGACGTTTGGGGACTGTTTTAGGTTTTCACGCTTTAACGGCCTGTTTTTAAGTCTAAGTGTTATTTTTGTAAATTATCATCATATTCTCAAACTGGGAGACCCGTGACTACGCGGTCAGTTCCTACAAGTTACATTGATCTTGTGCGAGGTGTTCGTGCCTCTTACGGGGACGTTTGGGGGATGGTATAGGGTTTCCCCTCCTAACGGCTTGTTTTTAAGTCTAAGTGTTACTTTTTGTAAATTATCGTCATATTCTCAAACCGGGAGACCCGTGACTACGCGGTCAGTTCCTACAAGTTACATTTGTCCCATGCGAGGTGTTCATGCCTCTTACGGGGACGTTTGGGGGATGGTTTAGGTTTACCTCCCCCCCGCTTAACGACTTATTTTTAAGTCTAAGTGTTGATTTTTGCAAATTATCATCATATTCTCAAACCGGGAGACCCGTGACTACGCGATCAGTTCCTACAAGTTACATTGATCCCGTGCGAGGTGTTCGTGCCTCTTACGGGGACGTTTGGTGGCTGGTTTAGGTTTTCACCCTTTAATGGCCTGTTTTTAAGTCTAAGTGTTATTTTTGCAAATTATCGTCAGATTCTCAAATAGGGAGACCCGTGACTACGCGGTCAGTTCCTACAAGTTACATTGATCCCGAGCAAGGTGTTCCTGCCTCTTACAGTGACGTTTGGGTGCTGGTTTAGGTTTTCCTCCCTTAACGGCTTGTTTTTAAGTCTAAGTGTTATTTTTACAAATTATCGTCATATTCTCAAACCGGGAGACCCGTGACTACGCGGTCAGTTCCAACAAGTTACATTGGCCCGTGCGAGGTGTTCGTGCCTCTTACGGGGATGTTTGGTGGCTTGTTTAAGTTTTCACCCTTTGACGGCCTATTTTTAAGTCTAAGTGTTATTTTTCCAAATTATCATCAGATTCTCAAACCGGGAGACCCGTGACTACGCGGTCAGTTCCTACAAGTTATATTGGTCCCGAGCGAGGTGTTCATGCCTCTTACGGTGACGTTTGGGGGTTGGTTTAGGTTTTCCCCCCTTAACGGCCTATTTTTAAGTCTAATTGTTATTATTGCAAATTATCGTCAGATTCTCAAATCGAGAGACTCGGGACTATGCGGTCAGTTCCTACAAGTTACATTGGTCCCGAGCGAGGTGTTCGTGCCTCTTACAGTGATGTTTGTGGTCTGGTTTAGGTTTTCACCCCTTAACGGCTTGTTTTTAAGTCTAAGTGTTAATTTTTGCAAATTATCGTCATATTCTCAAACCAGGTGACCTATGACTACGCGGTCAGTTCCTACAAGTTACATTGGTCCCGTGTGAGGTGTTAGTGCTTCTTACTGGGCCATTTAGGGACAAATTTAAGTCTTCACCCTCAAACGATATGTTTTTAAACCTAATCTAAATATTTTCAAATTATAGTCATATTCTCAAACCTAGAGACATGTGATTACAGGGTCAATTCTTACAAGTTACATTGGTCCCGTGCGAGGTGTTTGTGCCTCTTACAGGTCCGTTTTGGGGATGGTTTAGGTTTTCACCCCTTACCGGCTTGTTTTTAAGTCTAAGTGTTGATTTTTATAAATTATCATCATATTCTCAAATTGGGAGACCCGTGACTACGCGGTCAATTCCTACAAGTTACAATGGTCCCGTGCGAGGTGTTCATGCCGCTTACGGGTCCGTTTGGGGGATGGTTTAGGTTTTCACCCTTTTACGACTTGTTTTTAAGTCTAAGTGTTGATTTTTGCAAATTATCATCATATTCTTGAATTGGGAGACCCGGGACTACGCGATCAGTTCCTACAAGTTACATTGGTCCCGTGCGAAGTGTTCGTGCCTCTTATGGGTCCGTTTGGGGGATGGTTTAGGTTTTCCCCCTTTAATGAGTTTTTTTTTAAGTCTAAGTGCTGATTTTTATAAATTATCGTCATATTCTGAAACTGGGAGACCCGTGACTATGCGGTCAGTTCCTACTAGTTACATTGATTCCTCGCGAGGTGTTCATGCCTCTTACGGGGACGTTTGGGGGATGGTTTAGGTTTTCACCTCTTAACGGCTTTTTTTTAAGTCTAAGTGCTGATTTTTATAAATTATCATCATATTCTCAAACTGGGAGACCCGTGACTATGTGGTCAGTTCCTACAAGTTACATTTGTCCCGTGCGAGATGTTCGTGCCTCTTACTGGTTCGTTTGGGGGATGGTTTAGGTTTTCCCCCTTTAACGACTTGTTTTTAAGTCTAACTGCTGATATTTGCAAATTATCATCATATTCTAAAATTGGGAGACCCATGACTACGCGGTCAGTTCCTATAAGTTACTTTGGTCCCGTGCGAGGTGTTCATGCCTCTTACGGGGTCATCTGGGAGTTGGTTTGGGTTTTCACCCTTTAATAGGCTCGTTTAGGTTTGAACCCTCAAACGGTATGTTCTTAAGAATAATCTGAATATTCTTAAATTATCGTCATATTCTCAAACTAGTAAACCTGCAACCACACGGTCAGTTCCTTTAAGTTACATTGGTCCCATGCGAGGTGTTCCTGCCTCTTACATTAGTGTGTATTAGAAAGTTCTTCCCAAAGCACCCTTCATTGGACATAATCAGTGCTGGTATAAATCGTGGCTAGGCGGTAAGTTCCTATGTGTTACATTGATCCTGTACGAGGTGTTCGTGCCTCTTTGGGGTTATTTGGAGGATGTTTTGGGTTTTCATCCTCTAACGGTATGTTTTTAATCAATTTAGAACGTTTATTGATTTTAGAAAATTTTGACATTGTTTCATTTGTTTATTCGTTAAATCCAACATGCTTTAACATTTAAAATAAACTCAACAGCAATAGCAAACTTCAAAACCAAACCACCAGTAAATCCCTTCCACCAATTTAACTAAATAAGCTCATAAAGTAAGCCATTATATGTTTGGCTACTTGTTGCCGCTATTTTAGACCATTTTTTATTTAATGCTGCAACATTTAAAGAGAATTTGAGACTTTGAGACTAACCAGATTTCATTTGTATTTTGATAGTCACACGATGAACTCTTCGCGCCATAACTTCTCGAAAGTATCCCATTTGGTCCAACAATGTTTGCAAATTATGAAATCTTCTATTTTGAGCGGCATTTAGTTGTTCATTAGACAATATATTATCTTTCAAGTTTCTCAGCTCTTCATTATGAGACCAAGACTGTGCTATGACTATTGAAGTGTCAGAAGAATTATATTAGAATGTTTGTCTTATAAAATACAAAAAGGATAAAAGGCAGAAAGAACTGAAAATTGCACTTATCATTCATCAAATGATCCTTTATTTTACTCCAATACGATGTCTTGAAGAATTCCACGATGCTAGGTTTCACGTCAGTTACATGCTCCTGAATTCAAAATCAATGCATGAAAGAATAACTAATAATATTTCTAGATACACACACACACACACATATACATGTAGGACAACTTTTTAAAATCAATCAGTGTCTCTCCACTAAAAGATACACATACACACATATACATATGTCCAAATGTAATGATATAACTAATAATATTTCTAGATAAGAATCACGTACTTGTTACAATATCAATCAATTTGAATTGGGGAACGTAGCAATGCATAAGAACATAAATGAATATGAGTTTATTAGCTTCGTATGGATTTTGATTATTAAAGAAAATACCTAAACCCCCAACTCAACTCAACCCAAAGTTAAAATCGAAAAAAATCTCAGAGTATTTTTGCTTGATCATCAGATGTGTGGTATGTCTTGCATATATATATACAAACACACACACACACACACACACACACACACACACACACACACACACATATATATATATATATATATATATATATATATATATATATATATATATATATATATATATATATATGTATACACACTTGCATATACATGTATACATGTACAGACAATTGAAGGGTTTAAACTCTATAATGCACTTGTTCGGCTGAATTTGGGTCAGAAGAAAATGTATCTGACGATCTTTGGTTATCTTCATCAAATCGGTTAATTATATCACAAGAATTAGTGAAATGTCATTCTTCTTAGGCATGTTAAGGGCCATACGTTTAATGCTTCTTGTGAAGAAAATAAGGAAATAACAATTATGTCTATGATTGCAACATAACACGAGTGCTTCCTGATTCAAAGTTCTAACATACAAATAATTTCCCATTCTGAGGGGAATGTAGATGCTTAGGAATGTAATTTCTATGAAGAACATGTTTCTTAGTGAAATGTCATTCTTCTTAGGCATGGTAAAGGCCATACGTTCAATGCTTCGAATGAAAGAAATGCCAACAATCATAAGGTAACCGAATTATATTTCCAAACCCAAATAACCCATAGGTTACCCGATTAAATTTATGAAAATTAAATGATTCGAAAGTTCCAATTACAAATCATGCAAATAGAATATACCAATAGAGACTCATAAAAGAAAGTCAATCTCATATAAAAGTAATAATACAATATAAAAGAAAAAAATTAATAGAAAAGACCAAAATTACCTGTGTGGGCACCAAAACATCGATATTCCTCATGTGAATCAACAAATCTATCTTCCTCAGGTGCCCCTCCTTCAACACCGGCTGAATTCGCCTCTGTTTCACTAATCCAAATAACTCAACCAACTCCTTTTCCATCTCTACAAATAAATATATACATGTATATACATTCAACACAAATAAATTTAAAAAAATAAAACAGATCTTCAAACCCTAATTTTTGGAATATCGATTTGGGTATACAATAATATTACAAATTTACAATCTATTGAACCCGTGGAATATCGATTTGGGGATTGTAACAAAACCCTAATTTTTGGAAAAAAGAAGGATATGCTTTAGAGAGATGTAATGAGAGAGAGATGGGGGATTACCAGACAAGTCTTCATTGTCTTCTCCTCATCGGACCTTCTCCGCAAAAAATACCTCGAGTAGTTCTTTATTTCTCCACAGAAAAAAATGTTTAGAGACACAAGCGACCTACAAGTATCTGGGAAATGACTTAGCCAATGACCACTCAGGTCTTCCACTTCACTCTCCCCCAAATCTATCTCTCTCAAATTCCTACCCCACCAAACATTGCCTCAATAAAAAATAATAGCAGATATCAAAATTACAGTGTTATGTTACATTTAATTAAATATCAAAATTACAGTGTTATGTTTAGATTCAACAAGATTTAAAGTTGACCTGCAATTAGTGGCAACATAAGCAAGTCCATTGGTAGTAAATCCCTCACAGGAAGACAACACCAACACCTTAAAATTATTAAATGACCTCGTAATCAACTCCAACGTCTCATCCGTGACCACCATCCTATTGAACCTAATCTCCTCCAACCAAGGGTACACCCCGCCCATCACCACGATCCATGGGTACACATACCCGCCCCATCCTTCCGGCACCAGATATAAATCCGTAAAATGCGATTTCCCTACAAACCTCCTCTGGACTCACCTCGTTTCCTACTCCACATCTCTACCTCGTACCACGATTTGCACACCAGTGATACCGTGTTTCGGTCCTGGTCACTGAAGATTAATGAGAACACGTACTCTAAAACCTCCTCTGGAAACAAGTACGCAATTAAGGATCACAAACAGTTATTTCTTTTTATAGGTTTAGATATCAGACACCATTAGCGACTTCAGATCGTTAATGCTTAAGCAAAGGTAGAGAGAGAGTTAATTTTGGTAGAGAAAGAGCGAGGGATGGGTTAGAGAAAGAGCAGGTAATGGGTGCATGGCTTCAAAATGAGAAGTGAGTTGAGTTTTGGTATTTTCAAAGGTATTTATATTTTAGTCAAGTGTGTTCAGTTTTGGCACACTTTTAAACAGTGCCAAATTTTGGCGCGATTTTAAAGTGTGCCAGATTGTCATTAAATCGTACCAGAATTTGGCATGGTTTTAAACTGTGCCAAATTTTTAATATCAAGGTATGCCAAATTGCTGTTTTTTGTGTAGTGACTAAGATAAATCCTACACACTGATTGCAAAGCGTCTTAAGCTCTATCACATGGTCTCTCCCCGGGTCCAATTAGGCATACAAGTTTTGTCACTCTAATATAAGCCCTTCAAGTCAATCTTACACACTGATTGCAAGGCAGCCCGACTAACTAACATATGAATTTTTTGGAACATCAAACATTATCATGACAACTTAATAAACGAGAAAAAATATAACACAAAAGCATCAGATTTCAATGTTTATTCAGCTGTATACTTGAATTATGACATGAAAATATTAAAAATAGAACAAAGCATATCTGATTTGAACCAAAGTTATCTGATTTCAATGCCTATTCAATTAAAAAAAATGAATATGAGGGAGAGATACAACTCTACAAAAACAGATACAAAACTCTACAAATACAAATACAAATACAAGAGGCACAAAAAATTTATTAAACATTACACAAATCATCACAGAGACGATGAATCTAAAAGAAATTGAATGATATATCCATAACTTACCTAAATGGGCACAAAAAAAATCAATGGGGTTAATGTTGAGGCAGGAGGAAATCGATGGTGGAAATCGATGGCGAGAGGAGTAGGGGAGTGATGAGGGGTGCGGTGGGAGAGAGAGGAAAAGAGGTGGGGAGAGGGTTTTATTAGAAGCAGGTTAGTATTTTGGTTGAGGTTTTTTAGACGAAAAGTTATTGTCATGGTCTTTGATCGTGATAATACTCGCATGTTTGTTTTTCACTGTGGCCATATAGAGGGTTTCTCTAGGGGGTCCGGGGGAAATTCATCTCCCGAGGTGGATCCCTCCTTTACCCTTTTTCCTACGCGCTTGAGGGATTGCGTCCTTTATCGGGGCGCTCGAAATCGATGTGGGGTGATATGTAGAGATAGAATCACCATCCTATTTTGTATAAAATAAGCAAAAGAAATGTTGTCGTCTAGAGAGAATGACATCAAGGATAATATTGATGCTTGTGAAACCACGTAGCTCAAGGGTCCAGGGACTAAGTTACGAAATGAGAAGGTGTTAGGCACCCATCGTGCCCTTTCGATCTCTCATGGGGATGTGTTAATCTTCTCCTGTTAAAATTCGTGATGTTTGTGCTTATGTGCATAATATTAATGGATAACAAAATTGCTCGACTCGTGTCATGGATAAAGGCAGAGCGAGGTCATCCTAAGGAGTTCCAAAATAGTAATTCAAAGTAAGATGTAAGTGTTTGTTGGTTCACAAGTCGTTATAGAAGAATGATTGCATATATCGGACAAGACACAGGCAAGAAAGCATAATATATATATATATATATATATATATATATATATATATATATATATATATATTAAGAACAAAGTAACAAATGTATGTAGGAGGACTCGAGTCTAGGATTTACCCAAGATGCCTAAGTAGTCTGGTGGGCATCAAAGTTCACATAGTTCAAAGACAATATGAAGTGGGGTTTAACCCATAAATCCAATCGGGGACTTTATTATATGTCAGTGTATAAAAAGGGGTTTTATTGTGAGAAAGAGTGATAAGAAATCCCCATTTGGAATTTCCAAGTGAACTATCTTTTTCTTTCTTTTTTGGGTTTTTCTATGGAAATAAAGTATGTGCGAATACTAATAATAAAAGTTTGAAGTTAAGATATGTGATGTAATGGTGTAAAGTACTAAAGGGAAAATGAAGTAACTAATGCAAAAAAATAGAGTTTAAAGACAAAGGGGATGAATTAGACCTCCTTCTGAAGACTTGAAGTAGATCTCGATTGTAGATGCACTGATATCAAGATTAAATGATGGTGGTTTGAGGAGGTGGGGGGAATTTACTCAAAAGAGTATGAAAATTATGGAATGAATGTGGGAAATGGACTTTTAAGGAACGAATAGTTTTGAATTCGAGAGAATTCTCTCTGAATTGCTAAGAGGGATGTTTAGGGGTGTTTTAGAAAGAATTCTCTCTGAATTGCTGAGAGGGATGTTTAGGGGTGTTTTTCAAAGTGAGCTCATGGCCTCTATTTATAGGGCCAAGGGGGTGCCGATCGGCATGGACCTAGACCTACTTATCGACATAAAACCCTAGACGCAGTGCCAATAGGCAGGGTCCTAGGATTGCCATTCAGCAGTCTGAGGCAGTTTTTTCAAAAAATGACCACAAAATGCAAACTGTAAGTCAGAATCGTGCACGGAATAGACTGTTGGAAAGGGTATTCAGATCCCTTTAAGAATCCATTGAGACACTCTTGAGTTCGGGAGTTGACCAAAGTTAAAAGGGGCCCAAAAGCACCAGTTGGTCACATGAAAGGAAATTCCCATAGAAAAATGGATCGCTCATCCAAAGGTCAATTTGCGAATGGGATGGATCATTGGAAAAAGGTATTTAGTGCCCTTTGATATGTCATTTGGATTCCTTCGGTTCGGGGAGTTGACCTAGGGAAAACGGGGCTCGAAAGCACCGAGTTACACTCTGTAGTAATACGGGTCATTTGTCCGTACCATAAGACTGATTCGTGCATATAACAGACCGCTGGAATGGGATTCAGAGTCCTTTAAAGATTCATTCAGCTTCATTCAAGCTAAAGAGTTGACAGGAGTCAACCAGAGCCCGAGAGTACCCGATGGTGTCCGAATCAGTTTTTGGGGTAAAACAAATAATTTGTTTGAATCGAAAGGTCGATTCTGCATGGGATGGATCGTTAGAAAAAGGAATCAGATCCTCTAGAAGATTCATTGAGCTTCCTCCCAGGAGAGGAAATTGATCGGAGTAGAAACAGGGCCTGGGAGCTCCCTGTGGCCTCCATATCAGTTTTCGATAGTAAAACGGACCATTGGTCTCAATTGTAAGGCTAATTTATGCATGGAATGTACTGTTGAAAAGGGGGTTTAGAGCCCTTCGAAGATTGATTGAGCATTTTCTTAGATGAGAAAGTTGAATGGAATCGAATGGGTCTCGGGAGCGCCCGGTGGCCTCTAGATTGGTATTCAAAATATGACCTAGATTTTATGATTAATGACTGAGTTCTAGGGACCTAAGGAGATTCTGGGGGGGGGGGGGGGGTCCTAGGATGGGGTGTCTACAGAGAGCCCCTCGATAGGAGAGCTTGGAATAAGTGAAGGTCGTCGAATGATAGATACCAAATTGGCATTGGGAGATATGTTTTTAGGTCGATCTGGAGGACCTCAATAATGAAGTTGACCGATTTAGTGGGTCGAGGTTAGTTTTGAGGTCCTAAGGGAATGAAGATGATTGATTCAGTAGATCGATGTCAGTTCTGAGGACCTAAGGAGACAAGGATGACATATTTAACAGGCTGAGGTCAGGTATGAGAACCTAAGGAGACGAGGATAGACGATCCTGACGGTAAAAAATGTGTTACAATTGGTTCTAAGGGGATAGGGAGACCAATTTGACAGGTTGAGGTCAATTTTGGGGACCCAAGGAGACAGGGATGACCGATTTAGCGGGTTGAGTTTAGCTTTCAAGTTATGTTGAGGATCAAAAATCCAGTGGGTCAAGGCTAATTATTAGGATCTTGAGTGGTGATGACCAATTCTGAGGGTCGAGGTCAGTTCTGAGGACCGTAAGTTATGACGACCAATTCTGAGGGCCGTAAGTTGTGATGACCAAATTTGAGGACCGATATTAATTCTGAGGGCTAAAGGTTATGACAATCAATTCTGAGGGATGGGGTCAATTCTGAGGACCTTGAGTTGGGACAACCAATTCTGAGGGCCACGGTCAATTATGGGGACCTTAGTTGTGACGACCATATCTGCGGGCCGAGGTTAATTATAAGGACTTAAAGTTATGACAATAAATTCTGAGGGTCAAGGTTAATCACGAGGACCTAAATTTGAGATGACCAATTCTGTGTGCCATGGTTAATTCTGATGACCTTGAGTTGTGAGACCAATTATGATGGCCGAGGTCAATTATGAGGACCTGAAGTTTTGATGACCAATTATGCGGGCCGATGTAAATTTGATGACCTAAAGTTATAACGTCCAATTTTGCGGGTCGAGGTCAATTATGTGGACCTTAAGTTGTGATGACCGATTCTATAAGCCAAGGTCCTTTATGAGGACCTTAAGTTGTGACGACTAGTTTTGTGTGTCGAGGCCAATTCTGAGTATATTAAGTTGTGATGACCAATTCTACGGGTCGAGGTCCATTCTAAGGACCTTAAGTTGTGACGACCGATTCTGTGGGCCAAGGTCAATTTTGAGGGACTTAAGTTGTGACGATCGATTTTGTGGGCCCAGGTCAATTCTGAGGACCTTAAGTTGTGACGACCAATTCTGAGGGTTGAGGTACTTTGTGAGGACCTTAGGTTGTAGTGTGAGAGATTATTCTCTTAGGGAATCGTAAATTATCTTAAGGGTGTAGGCGCACGTGTGGTTCCTTGGGGATCGTGTTATTTTGAGATTCCACCGAGGGATGTTAAGGCCGAGGAATTATAATAGACCTTGGATGCAAGCGCATCATTGGTTCTGCTTGTGGAATATGTTGAGGATAGGTGTGTAAGATTAATCCAGTTGGATAGTATGCTTGAGATAAGGGAATAAGATTAATTTGACTGGGGATTTGAGAGTTTATAAGGGGCTTAATGCTCTAAAAAATGACTTTCTTAAGGAAATTGAGGTTCCATATTTTTTGGGATTTTTGGGAATTTTCTAGGCAATTTTTGGATTGTTCTGGATTTTTCTACATTTTTTGCCACTAAATTTGGAAAGGGATGCCAATAACTAGTCCTTGAAGGGTGTCAATCGATAAAAGGAACGGACTCATGAGCTTTCTATGGCCAGGGGGCTTCAAAACTTTGCTTCTGGGTGGATTGCTGAATCTTTATTGGGGATATAGGTGACCTTCTACCCTTGGAATCTTCCTTCGGGGGCCCCGAAGGCTACAAGTATGCGGGGTGTAGATAAGGAGGTTACTAGCACGTGAGTTGGTTTCTGGGTTGACGGGTCTTACGAATGAGGTGACAACCATTTCTGATTCTTTCCTTTCAATATTTTCTTACAGATTTGTTGTGATAGGAGGAGCTTGGCGTGGATCATGTACGCTTGATGCATTGTCTTTCTTTATACCTGAAAAGAGAGACTTAAGAAGGCAAAATCATACATTTTTTATTTGATTATCTTGATTTAGTGGTTTATTCTATATGCGCTTTAAATTTGTTGTTGAGATTTTGTCTTGAAAAAAAGTAGGAAAATGTGTTTTGGGAATTTTCGAGTAGAGGAAAGCCTTGGAGGCTTGGTTATGAAAAGTCTCCCTTTAAAGGGACTTATCTTGAGAAAAATGTTTTTTTGGAAATTTTTGGCTAGAGGAGGGCCTTGTATGCTTGGTTGATATATGGGTGAGGAGGTATAAAGCTTGATGTAAAGTGGATCTTATCGCCTTTGTTGGGTTGATTTGATTCTGATGTGCCGGAGGGATCTTTCTGATGCTGGTTTTGCTGGTGCTGCCGATTAGAATCTTCTAGCAGTAACGGTACAATTCTTGTACCCTGAGGACCATGTCTTCTATTTTGGCCTGGACTAGGTCTGTCCCACCTATGAGGAGTTCTAGACCATGTTAGGGGTTAGTCCCAATATGGCGGCGGTTATGCTCGATTTTTCCCATTCTCCCCGAGTATTCCTGTCGAAGTTTTTTTATATTTCTCCCTCGACGGCTCGGCTGTTGGTTACGGGAGGGATATATCTCTTTAGGAAGTTATGTATTTAGTGCGCTTGAGGAGTTTTAAGGATGATGACTTCTTCGTACTTGTCGCCTTAGGCCTTACTGCGAGGCTATTGCTGGTGATTGGGGATTTGGCGAAGGATTTCAAGGCGACTGCGATAATGGCATGGATTTCTTACCGCTATAATCCTGTGGTGGTGGTGCTGGTTGAGAACCTGAACGGTCTGGATGCTTAGAAGGAGGGTCCTTACAACTTTTTGAGGTGGAGACAAGTAATTCTTTTTATGTGGATTATGGAGAGGTTTTGTGTGGTGGCTCCTCCCGAGTATCCCTTAGTGGTTATGCCCAATTTCTTTGCCCGACCTTTCTTTAGCTTCTTCCCATTCCTAGAGAGATGAGTTAACTAGCTTGTAGAGCATGGAGCTTGGTGTCTTCGTTAGTTAGTGCCATAGTGGGGGGGGGGGGGGGAACTTACTTCCTATTTTGTAGTTTGGAGAGTATTATTATATGCTATTGGTGGTCCTTGGGCATAATTATTTCTATTTCCCCTGACGACTCCTAGGCTAAGTCGGGTAGGAATAACTCGTGTCCCCTCGTATAACAAACTTCTTCCATGTTGAGGATTTGACTGAATCATAGATAATGATGTTGGTCTATTTGTGGTAATTCCATCGACCGTCTATCCGTCCGTCACAGTCTATAGGAGATGATGACATGTGTCTAGGGACTACCTAAAGTGGTTATGGAAGTGGGTAGTAGAGAAAATTATGGCAAAAGAGACCGATCAAAGGTGGTCTGTTGCCTTCAACACCATGGAAGACGATGTTGTGGTTTCGTCCAGGCTTATTAGGGCGTACCGCTCCATGGAGCGCATACAGTATGTCAACTAGGTTTGGGAAACTTGGGCACCTCTAGGGGCTGGTAACAATGATTAAACGGGGCCATCGAGCAGTTAAGGTAATGTTTTGTTGAGCTTGGGTATTTTTATGAAGCTGTGGTAATTTTGGTGTTCTTGTATTTTGGAATAATTTTTGTGTAGCTTGGTTAAGGTTAGGTTTGTTTAGAATGGTTTGGTTAGTTGAAGGGGGTGGTTGGTTTGACTTCCTTCGCTGATATTTCATGTAATAACTGTGTATTCCTTATTAGAAATAAAGTTTATTTTGATCATATTTTGTTGTGCCTCTTGATGAGTTTTTGCATTAGAATTAACTATACCAATCCCTAAGGCATACATAATCCATTTGTTTATTTAAATGATATAATGAATTCTTAGAGGTTAGAAAATATTAGTATTTTGTGAAAAGGAAGGGGATCGGATCCATGTTGGGCTTCCTACATACTTTGGGGGTTTTGAAAATTTTCATGAGTCTACTCTTTCTTTGTAGGGTTGGGGTAATTTTTCGGTGCCCAAAGGGTATCATGTTGGGAAATGTTGTTAGTGGTTGAGACTGTACCACTGGTGGGCTTCTCATACTTTCGAGGAGTGAATTTTTTGATCACTTTCTTCGGCTCTGATTTGACTTTGGTAATGCCTTTCTCAATTTCTACAGCAGCCTCTCAAAGGGTTCAGAAGTTCGGGTATTGTCCTCCCATGGATGCTCGAATATATGGAAAAAAATTCTTCTTTATGATATTGATTTGTTTCTCCTCTGAGGGTCGTTGGTCATGGTTGCAGCTTTCTATCTCCACCTTCCTATGAAACTACTGACTGTTTCCCCAGGGTTCTGCTTAAGAAGCTCTAGATCTCGGTGTTTATCTTCCAGCTCCTCATTATGCTTGTACTGAAACATGTATTCTTAGGTGACATCCTTTCGACTATGGATTCTGGATTCTTCAAGGGACAGAAACCCATAGAGGGCGCTTTCTTTCAATGTCTTCTGGAACATCTGGGCCATTATTTCTTCAAAGGCACTAAGGAGGGCCATGGATCGATGATAGCTTCAAAGGTGAACAATTGGGGGTTCTCTTCCCCCGAACTTCTCGATGTCTGGCATCTTGAACTTCTCTGGCAGTCTAGCTTTAGGATAGGGAGACATATGGGTGTCGTCCATGTATTTCCCAGATATCTTGACATGGTGAAACTTTTTTGACACCCGTTTGAGGTCTTCCTTGACCTTGTTCACTTCTTCCTCCTTAGGATTTGTGGGTACTGGTAGGTTATCCTTCGGTTATGCAAGGTTCGAAATAGGGAATTGAGAAAGCGGTGGCCTAGTGGCAGATGGGGTATGTGGATCATACTGATAATCTTCTGGGACCCAAATAGGCTCAAGAACGGGTGGACCCATGGCCTAAAAAAAGATAACCTTGAGTTCTTCAGCAATCTGGCCTCGGTGATGTTGCATCTCATGGACATCAGTTTGAAGGTTGTCAATCTTAGTACTAAGCTAAGTAAGTTGTCCATCAGATCGGGTTTCACATTCAGTGCTTGGTCAGTGTTCTCCATGAAGAGCTCGCGAAGGTAAATCCCAAACTCGAATGAGCTAGAAGAAGAACTTGCGGAGCTTCGGGGCGATTTAATGGAAGACCAAAGATAATAGGGAGCACATCCAAATAGGGTATACGATCAATGTTAGAGGGAAAATGGTTTGGATTAATTTTTTGAAAGAAGTGAGAAAATTTTGGGTATTTCGAAAGGAGGAGAAAAAATGTTTTTATTTTTTTTGGATATTCGAAAAAAGGAGAAGAATCTTAGCAAAATTATTATTAATGTTATTATTAGGCTCTCACTTTTATTAGGTTTGCCTAAATGTAGAAAAATGCCAGACAGGACCCGAGCCTGGGAAAATAGGGTTTAAAAATATATAAGACACTTTTGGACTTGTCTCTAGGCTCACAGACGCGATCTTGTTTTGAAAAAGGCGAAATAGCGCGAAAATTCAGATGGTATGCCGACCCAAAATTTCAGCAGAGTTTCACATGGTAACTAGCAAACTAAATATGACTGTCCTAGGTTTGACACATGTATGAGGTTTATGCAATTGTTGTGTTAGTGGAAGGGTTCCCCCATTTGGCATGACTTACACGATATACCTCTTACCTATAAGGGCAATCATTCATTTGTACATGTTGATAAGCCATATGATATACCTGGGTGTACATGAATTGCCTCACTATATACCTCATGGGGACAGTATCTGTAAGAGCTAATTCTTATATACTCGATGTATGTGAAAGAGTTCCCTACTATATACCTCCTGTTGGGAGTTTGGTTAAGCGGTACGATGCATGGGGAACCTTTCGATATACATCAAAGGTACGAGGCCAATGGAAGGTGAGAGTCATATCGCTTTATCTAACTGCGACCTAGTGCTCACAAAGTGACCCCTCAGTACGGGACACAATTTTGGTCAATATAGCCATGCTCTTGGTGATGTAATGTGCAAAAATGCATGAGTTTTAATTAAAATATTATGGACAAAATATTTTTTATCATTTTCATTGGCATTATGAGTAAAGGGAAAACTACACTAATACGGAGCATATACAAGTATTAGTAAGTGACATGGGAATATATATATATATATATATATATATATATATATACAGTGAGTGTGTGGTAGTGAGTCTATGCATGGATCAACTACAAGCGGTGTGTGACATATGTAAGTGGACATATGTTCAAGTGTAGGAAGTGTGGTTGTGTGCTAGTGAAGATTAAGAATGGATATTCTAAGTGGAGTGCGAAGCATGTGAGTATAAAGTGAAGTGTGCATGGAGAGTATATACAAGTGTGTGAAGTGTATAAGTGAGTGTAAAGTTATATATACATGAGAGAGAGAGATATATAGAAAGGCAAACAAAGGGAAAAAGGGAACATACAGGTAAGTGCATACGCACACATGCAGAAAAGAATAATGCTCTTGCAAAAATAGAGTCTAGTCCTCTTAAAATGATCCCCAGCAGAGTCGCCATTGTGGCCATATCGAGGATTTCTGTGGGGGGTCCCAGGGAAATATATCTTCCAAGGTGTATCCCTTATTCCTTTCCCTTTTTCCATCATGCGAATGGGATTGTGTCCTTTATCAAGGCACTCGACTGTCATCGATGTGGGGGTTATATGCAGAGATAGAGTCACTAACCTCTTTTGCATAAAATAGCAAAAGATGTGCTGTCGCCTCTAGAGAATGGCATCAAGGACAATACTAATGCTTGAGAAACCAAGTAGCCCAAGGGTCCGGGGACTAAGTTATGGAATAGGAAGTTGTTAGGCACCTATCTCGCTCTTTCGATCTCTTATGGGTATATGTTAATCTTCTCATGTTGACCTCCGTGATGTGTGTGGTTATGTGCATACTATAAATGGAGAATGGAATCGCTCGACTCGTGTCATGGATAAAAGCAGAGCGAGGTAATCCTTAGGAGTATTCCAAAAGTAGTAATTCAAAGTATGATGTAAGTGTTTGCCGATTCACAAGTCGTTTTAAAAGAACGATTATGTATATCGAACAAGACAGAAGCAAACAAGAATAATATATATATATATATATGGTAAGAACAAAGTAGCAAATGTATATGGGAGGAATCGAGTCTAGGGATTTAACCAGGATGCCTACGTAGTCCGGGGCCTCAAAATCCATGTAATTCGAAGATAATACGAGGTGGGGTTTAACCCATAATCCAACCAAGGACTTTATTATATGTGTGTGTAGAAAAATATGTTTTAGTGTGAGAAAGTCTGATGAGAAATACTCGTTTGGAATTTACAAGTGAACCTGCTTTTTCTTATTTTTTGGGTTTTCTATGAAAATAATGTATGTGCAAATACTAGTAATAAGAAGTTTGAAGTTAAGATATCTGATGTAATGTAGTTAACTACTAAAATTAAAATGAAGTAACTAGTGCAAATATAAGATAATTTAAAGACAAATGGGAAGAATGAGACCTCATTATGAAGATTTGAAGTGGATCTTAATTGTAGATGTGCTGATCTGAAGATAAAATGATGGTGGTTTGAGGAGGTAAGTGGGAATTTACTCAAAAGAGTATGAAAAGGATGGAGGGAATGTGGGAAAATGGGCTTTTAAGGAAGGAATAACTCTGAATTCAAAAGAATTCTCTCTGAATTGCTGAGAGGGATGTTCAGTGGTGCGTTTCAAAGTGAGGTCATGGACTCTATTTATAGGGCCAAGGGGGTACCGATCGGCATGATCCTGGACCTACCTATCATCATTGAACCTTAGAAACACTGCCGATAGGCAGGGTCCTGGGGTTGCCTTTCAGCACTCTGAGGTAGATTTGTCAAAAAAATGAATGTAAAATGCAAACCGTAAGTCAGAGTCGCACACAGGGCAGACTGTTGGAAAGGGTATTCATATACCTTTAGGAATCCATTAAGTAGCTCCCAAGATCGGGGGTTAACCAAAGTCAAACAGGACCAGAAGTGCCCATTGGTCACTAGACAGGAAATTCTCGGAGGAAAACGAATAGTTCGTCTGAACCGTAAGGACGACCCGTGCATGGGATGGATCGTTGAAAAGTGTATTCAGTTCCCTTCGAGATTTTATTCAACTTCGTTCGGTTCAAATAGTTTAGCTTGGTCAAATGGGGCTCGAAATTGCCTGATGACCCATTAGGGTAAAATGGGTCATTCGTTTGTACCATAAGGATGATTTGCGCACCAAGCAGACCGTTAGAAAGGGGATTCAGAGCCTTTCGATGATTCGTTTAGCTTTATTCGAGATGAAGAGTTAACAGGAGTTAAACGGATCTCGAGAGCACCCGATGGTCTTCAGATCAGTTTTTGGGTTAAAATGGGTCGTTTGTCCAAAGTGTAAGGCCAATTTACGTAGGGGAGGATCGTTAGAAAGAGGATTTCGATCCCTTCAAAAATTCATTGAGCTTTTGCTCCGGCGGGGAAGTTGATTGGAGTCAAAATGGGGCTAGGGAGTGCCTGATGGCCTTCAGATCAATTTTCGATAGTAAAATAGACTGTTCATTTGAATTATTGAAAGGGGGTTCAGAGCCCTTCGAAGATTCATTGAGATTTCACTTAGGTGAGAGTTGAATGGAGTCGAATGGGGCCCGGGTGCACCTGATGGCCTCTAGATTAATACTCAGAGTATGATAAAGGTTTTACGGTGATTTAATGAGTATTAGGGACCTAAGGAGGTGTTTAGTCCTGGGATGGGGTGCATACAGTCACAGTTTTTTACCATGACAATTGCTCGCTAGAAAAATGTGATGATTTTTTTATTTTTGGTGTTGTGTAGGTAGGGTCGTCCAAGGTTTTTCCTATCGTTGGTTTTCCTTGAACATCGTGGCATGGTGCATTTGATTATTTTATTCTTGCATGATCAGCTAGATGTATGCTTAGGCAAGACAAAATTGGACTAATGGCTACATAACGTTTGGTAAATCAATGCTTAAATTAAAATTGGGGTAATTTCTCCCTTATTTAATTAATCAAATTAAAATTTGAAGTTTGGAAATCCTATTCACACACACTTGCACTAGCTAATGCAGTTTCAGGTTCTCATCTCCAAATGTTCCATATACCTACTTAGCTTTGAGAGGATCATATACTAGAAGATTCGAATCCAAGACTTTTGGTGCACACTAGAAAACTTTTGGAGGACCAAAAGAAGGCAACCCTTTCATCTTCTCTAAATATATTTTCTTTTAATTCAGATCAACAACAAGATTCACTAAGGAATTGTATTCAAAATCCTAGGTTTAAGATTTAAACCTATTTTGTGTTGTTCATATTACATTCTAAGATTAACCAAAATATTGGGGTTGAATTGTTTTCACATATATCGATACCCAGTAGGCATGTAGTAGAAGTCATAGGCCTTGGCATTGTCCTTCAGCCCATGAACAAACTAAAAATCCTTTTCATAATATCTTTCATAGACGTCACTCTCTACTAAACTATGGCCCTCAAGATCATTCTGTAGGTGTTGGGACTAAGCGGTGTGGGGACAATCCCATAATCCCTAAAGATCACTTTGATGATTGGATGAAGGGGAGGAAGAAGCCCTCCTAGCAAGGATGTTTGGGAAATGGTAATTTTCCCCTTATAAATTAGGTTATACTCCCAATCAAATCGCCTTAGCAGCCTACAAGGGATGTTAAGTGGAATGTTATAGAGGTATGTATACTCTAGAAGCTCGGCCGAAGTGATATCACAAGGGTAATTGGTTGTATCTATTTTGGTGAGGTCATAGGAACTCTCTAGCGAGCTTGTTTGATTTTATTATGACCATAATGGGAGAGCCATCAGAAGAATAAAGAGTGCGATAGTATAAGTCTTGTTGGGTCAACTCACCAAGGGTGGGGGCAGTAGATTCAGAAGAAGTCTCGTCTACCTAATTTTCCCCACAATCTCGTGGCACTAAAATGTAAGTTATTAGAAGCCATGAATTAAAGTCTGCCATATTGAATGTCAAGAGGAGGAGGGGTAGCACCAACTGACTCAGAAGAGCCAAACTGAATAACCTTGGGTTCATTTCTATAGGTCCCTTCTTTGAATTGTGGTTGTACTACAACTAAGGGGACATCTCTAAGAGGCACTGGGTAGATAATACTCCTATTAACATCATGCAACCTTCTTAACACTCGTTTTAACTAATCTTTATAGAATTTTGGGGTTCCATAAAGAAGATAATCAACATAAAGAGTTCCCTATACTGATTAGAAGAAAAGGAAGAAACCTAACCCTAATTCCTATGCTAACAAACTCAATGGCAATCTAAATCCCAACCAACCAGCTATCAAAAAGCAACACAATAGGAATCCACAAATAAAATTTTCCAAAATGCTAACAAGACATAAATTCACAACCTTTACTCAATAAACTAGAAAACCAAGCCCTAGGATATTGAAAATTGAAAAAAGAAAATGGGGGTGGATAGAAAGGTTCCTGGAGATCAACATAGTGATGGCAAAAGAGGGAGAACGATGATCGAATTTCATAATGTTGAGAACTTCTCTTCCACAAATGACGGACCAATGAGGAAATACATATCTCACAACTTTTATCTCTCTATAATAATGAAATAAAAAAAGTGATGAATGAGTAAATTGAATAAGAGGGACAATTTAAATAAAACTAGAGGTTTAATGATGGAAGTGAGGGCTCAATGACATAAGTGGTTATGCCCGCTCTGACCAAGGGGTACACGCTATCATTACGAACTAACATGCTAGTTGTTGCTCAAAATGTGGAAGAACGAATGCCACATAATGAAATTAATACAAGGCATTTGGCTCGATTCAACTCTAAGCAAAAAGGCCGAGCCGATCGCGGGCTTCATAGGAAACTTCACCCACTGCAACCATGTTACAACTCATTAGAAGAAACAACCCTTCAAGACCTTAGCAACACAAACTTCATAGGTAAAGTCGTGGGGGAAATTATTATACCTTAAAGATTAACATGACCAAAATAGGAGTCAAGGAATGACACTTGTCTTAAAAATTAGATAGGACGAATACACTCAACTTCTCAATGCCATGAGTATTTTGGGATCGACATCGACCAAAACGATTCAAATAATGACACAAGAGAGGAAACTATGTTAGATAAAACCGTTAACACATATAGTGTTTACCATCTGACTAGATGACGAAATCATAAGGAAAGCATCTAGCATGAGGAAGATATGAAACTATCACCCCATGTGCAATAATTAACAAATGATTATTTCTTTTCGTACATGTAAAGTGTGATCTCACCTAACTTTATAAAAGTGAGACACGTGTTCCAAGGACCACTCTCTCTCACACTCATTCACATATAAATAGAAACCCTTTAGTCCCAATAAGGGTATGAGATATCTGAGTATTGTTATGATGCTAAAGTGAAGTGAGAAAGCTTGTAATCTATGACTCCTATGGAGACTGTCCACTAAAGGAATATAACTCATTGCACATGTGGATGTAGGAACCAAATTAGACTGAACCACGTGAATCCAAGTCTTGTCTTTTCCTTTCTAGATCCTTACTTGACTGCTTTTATACATTAGTTATATAGTATCTTAACTTCTTGATTGATAGTTATTTGTAAAATATAACTAAGATTGGTTTAAACCCAATTTATAGAATCAAGAGTTACTATTACCTAGTATACTAGATTCAATCAATGACCAATGCCTTACATACTATGGGTGTCCCATTTTTACTGGTAAAACCAAAGTCAACCTTTTTTAAGAACTAATTGAAAAGGTTATAACTCTGATTGAGAGGTGACATATATATGTTTTGAGTGTAGGAGGTACACTGACATTAATTAGACTTGTTCTTCAATTTATATATGTTTGTCGCATAACTTCCACCAATCCCCTTAAGAAATTTATTCTTATATTGAAAACATATTTTGCTAATTTCTTATGGGGTATTATGAAGGGACACATAAATTTTATTGGATTAAGTGGGAAGATATGGGCTATCCACCAAAGGAATGAGGGTTGGGATTTAGAATTCTTCAATCAGTTATGGAGACTATTACTTTTAAGCTTTGGTGGAAGTTTTGATATAGATAGAGTTTGAGAATTGTGGTTTATTATGCCAATCATTGCAAAAGTAAAAACCAATATGAAGTGAATAAAAAAGGATCTAATGCAGGTGAGAGTGCGAGATCTCAACGGTAGCTACCCATATAAAAACTAATTACTAATTATAAGATAATATTTTCTTACTTCAACAAAGGGTAAATAACATCCTCAAAGTCAATGCTAGAATCTAACAAAATTTTACCTTCTTATTAAGACAACAAATTGTAATAGTGCAAAAAGATAAAATAATTTACACGACACAAAATGTACAAGGAAAAACCTACTAACGGGAGAAAAATTCAAATCGAAGTTCACAATTGTACTCTAGTAGAGGTTTAGAAAATAGGAAAAAAACAAATTATAACCACAAAGCACGCTAACCTCACTATCCACTCTTTTGCACCATATTCTTCGAAGAGAGCATCAACAACTGAAGTGCGCTACAGAACAATGATCGGTTTTTGCCTCGATCTACGTTGTCAATTCTTTGAAGTGAAAGAGAACTTTGTTCCAAAGGCAATGGAACTTACGAGTAACCACCGCTCTACATAAGGAATGTGTGAGGATACCCTAAGATTCAAAAGAAGTAGAAAAATTCTTTAATAACTCAATAGTGTCTATCAAGTTGCAAAAGAAGAATATACTCAAGAAAAAACTATTTTGGAAAAATTGTTTTGCTAAAATTTTCTCGAGTATGAAAATCTAACTCTCCCAATTCGTACATAAATCAATCCTTGAAGAACAAAATGATAATGGCATAATATTTTCGTCTTAACACTTGGAAATATTTTCTCTTCTTTTTCTCTTATACTCTCATTCTTGGAACAATTGAGCTACCAAAAGATTATATACCCAGGTGTAGAAGATAAGTGGGGATATGGCTTGAGTGTATCATACACAAAGGTTTGTACACATTTTATTTGACTTCCCAATACGGATTGGGTCTTGTCATAAACTTTGAGGAGATTTTTTAAGAAATATCTTAAAATTACGAATTCGTTGAAAGTTTTGGGACGCAAAGAGAAGCTTCACTGATGTGCTGGCTCAATGACATTAGGTCGAACCTCAAATAACATATTTTATATGGGGAGTTTCAAAGGTCCTGAACATCGAGGAAAAATATTCGCGAACACGAGGACATGTTTTTCTAACATGAAGGCTCCGTGAAAAATGTTGCACATGAAACCAAAGTTTGTTAGTTTCGTATATTTTCACAAAAATCATAATTTTCTTGTTTAACTTTTGACCAAGTAAATTCTAAATAAAAAATATGTATTTTTCAACATGAGTTTTTATATAAGAAGAATATATTGCAACATGTATTTGGAAACCTTAAAATATCATAAAGTTAAATATAAATATTTTTCAATTAAGAAACATAATTTAACAAAGGGGTGAACCTAAGTACTCAGTCCATACACTTTTATCCTAAGCGGTTAGCTCGAGAAACTAGTGTAATACCCCATATTATTGGAGTTTAATTTAATTAATTATTTGTGCTCATTAATTAAATTGATTATTTAGTTGGGATTTTGATTAATCTAGAAAAGAATTAATTTAACTTAATTTGGTGAATTTTGGTTAATTAAAAGAATATATTGTGCCTTTAATTTATAATTTCGTAATCTGGGGTTTTGTTAAATACCTAATAGGAATTTTAGTCTTTTTTAATTTCTTAGACTCTAAGTTTTGACTTTAAAAAATTGAATCACGAGTATGAGTTAATGTTAGATTAGAGTCTAAACTATATGGAGTTTTAATGTTTTAATCCTAAAAGAAATGGGAAACAAGAGGAGAGAGAGAGAGAGAGAGAGAGAGAGAGAGAGAGAGAGAGAGAGAGAGAGAGAGAGAGAGAGAGAGAGAGATCCCATTTCCTAACCGCGATCGCGGCCTAGGATGTGTGACCAAGGGGATATCCAGGCACGCAGCCCCCTCACAGGTTGGGTTGCGGGCTTGTAGAGTTAATTTATTTATTTAGGCCTTAGTCGAGTCTCATTCACTTCTCAATTATTTTTATGAAACCAGAAAGGTACATACCTATTATTTATTCATCTTTAAACCCTAAAATCTCAATTAAAACAAAATTCAACCTTATTTTGGGAATCTTTACATTCATATTTTGATGAAAACCAAAGTAGCAAAGTTGCATATTTTCGCGAGAGGAACACTATGGAATACTCAGATTTTTCAGAATACATTCATAAGGTAAGAATATCTCTATTTTTACCCTTAAGTATTATTTGATTCAAATGTTGCCTCCTCATTAATTATACATATTTTTTTATAAAGATGATTAGCAACCTAATTAGGGGAAGTGATAACCTAATTATCTATTTTTATGAATTTGTGAAACTAGTTTAATTCATGAACTACTACATGCTTAGAGTATTTAAACTTATTTACTGAAAAAGTAGTGATCACTTAAATAAGCTCTGATACCAATTTGTAAATGCGTGGTGTGATACTCATTTGAATAAATTCAAAAATTCCAAGTAAACCCTTATTTAATCAAATGTCAATTTCAAACCAAATTAATTAAACCCAATTTTAATTAACCATAAACAAATATCTAGGTGTAATGGATCATGCCAACACAAATAAACATAAATTGCTAGCTCACAAATTTCAAGAAAAATCCCCAAAGCACAAAACCTTTTATTTCACTAATAATACTCACAATAATTACAAGCGAAATCTACAAAGAATTTACCACAACAAACTCTCATAGGTTGTAACCTAAATCAGCAATGAATCAACCTCAGAAGATCCACAAAGACACGTAGTCCACTCAACCCAGGAACACCCACGAGTATTCCCAAAACACACAGTCAAGTCAGTCCAGCACCTTCCTCAAGTGGCACCTAGATCAGTAGTAGAGATGTTCTTTACCAGAGAAACTTCACAAAATTGTGTTCTTGGGTTCCAAAACAATTCACATAAAGATTGGGATGTTTTGTGAATTGAAAAAAAAAGAATTAAACCCTTAAACGAAGAAGTCAAAGAATTCTACTGGTTTGCAGTTTATGAAGAATGAAAAACATCAAGTCTTCTTAAGGAAAAATGACTCGTTTAACACGCTTTATATAAAAAACTTGAGTCAACAGGTTGCTCAAACGAAAAGTCAGTGTCTCTCAAAGGAGGCCACGTGTCACTCGAACGACTTCACGCGACATCCTTATGACATTCGAACGACATACTGATATCGTTTTAACAATGTCAGTGTAAAAAAAAAATTCGCCGCAACACTTAGAAAAAAATCCTTTTTGGTAAAACAAAGCCTCAAATAGTTTAGAAAACTTTTCTAACACTTAGAAAAAATATATCAACACTTTAATGAATTGTTAAGGTACTTAAACACAATATTACCAAAATTAATGTGACGGAGGCGTCTTTGCCGATACAAAATAAAAATATTCGAGTTATCAAATCAAAATGCTTATACAAAATTAATACCCTGTCATGATCCCAAAACAGAAAAGGTACTAAAGATGCAAGCATCAAACTTTTCTTCAAAAATCTTCAACATCAAATCTTCAAATCTTTAAGCTTTTCTCATTAGGGTGTGCAAAATAATGATCTTCAATTTTGTACCTACACAAATGAGACAAAGGAAGTATCTTCGTGACCTATCAAGTTTGATATGAGATAAACATAACAATAAAAAAAAATATCAAAACTCAAATCTCCCCTATAATGTAAAACTCCTCCATAATTCGTTCTCCTCTTGTTTATTTGCCCGAAATAGACAGGAAAAAGAACACACAAAAAAAAAACGTGGAGTGTCACGACAAATATGCATAGCAAATATGGATTAAACTACGGTCATGCAAACACTAACTCAAAAGCTTTCCACAAACTATTTTTTATTTTTTAATTTTTCATACAAAAATGCAAAAATAATTTTACAAAAATTACACACCATGAATTTACACTAAGACAACCAAATCATGGAAACGGAATGAATGGGTGTGAACAAATTCAATAGGAAAATCAATGCAATCATGCATAACATATGTGCACTATGAATATGTGTACTCCTAACGAATGAATCTCAAAATCGTCCTTAGATGTCGAAAAAGTGAATTTATATGACATCGTCTTAATCAAATCGACAAATCAAAGTCAAACATGATTTTCACACTAATAACGTCTAAAAATATGTAACACTTTTTCATAACTTTTCAAAGACGTGCACACCCATTTTTTATTCCGTCCAAACTCCCTCATAAATAATAATGCTTTTTATTTTTCTTTTGAGTTGTTGAAACAAAATAAATTGGCCCACTTTCAGCATATTTTCTTTTTATTGCCTTTGAATTTTTTCGTGCCTTTTAAACCTCTTTGGACCTTGGAAATATTTATTCTGCCACACCTTTTCTAGGTCCGATTTAAACAATGGCTTATTCGCAAAGGATAAAAGAGTACCTGTCGTAGTCCTTCCCCATTTCTTATAAATATCAGACAACCTCACAAACAACGATTCTTACGTGCACAACCTTCATTGTCAAGTTTTATCACATTTAGTTCATTTTAAAGACAGAATTGTGATGAAAATACATCGATCAACTTGTAATATAAAAGAACAATGGTCAAACAAATCCGTGCAAGTGTGCATAAAGGAACTCATGAGTCAAACATGTAGGTAGTAACAACAAATCACATCTTAATGACTCCAAACATTGTAAAGCACATAAATGAAATGATGACACATATCAAAATAATATCAAATAGTCACATGGATAAAAAGTGAAATTGTGACTCGGTCATCCTAAATGTCCATTCTTATATGGTGCAAAACAAAATACAAAAATCTTTTTGTCTTTTTATAAAAAAAAAATTTTAAAAAATCTTTTTATATTTTTCAAAAGTTTTATCAAAAACAAAAATCTAATACAAAAAGTATACGGGTCATCACACTAGCAAACATATATCATGAATCACAGTGTATGACAAACCAAGCATGCAAGCAACTATCCATAAGAAATAGTAAGTGGCGCATCATGTGTAAGCATGTGAGAATCAACTAGTTTACCATATAGCTCCTCTAAAAGTGATTTCCTAACCCAAATAGATGTGAAACGATGCATGGGGGTTTTAGGAACCAAGGGAACACTAGACTTCAACTTTTTAAAGATCGAAACAAAAACGCCTAAGGTGACCTTTCCTACCACAATATGAACACGTGTAAACGGGTGGAATGACACCTATGGGTTGGCATTTTCTAATATCCTTGGGATTTATTGACCATCTAAAACAAATAATAGTCTTAGTTTTAACCCTCAAGACATGAGAACACGACGAGCCACTGCCATTGCTACCAACACTACTCGAGTCTGCCAAATCATTTTTCATCTCCAAATTTTTTTATCCAAGTAAAGAATTAGACTCTTCCAATTTTAGGGATTCCTTCTCTAAATTTTTAATTATTCCTAGAAGATTGTCACGTTCTCCCTCAAAATTTGCACACTTATCCCTAAGAGTCTCTTCATGTGCCACAAACTCATCGATTCAAATATTTTTATGCTCATTATCATAAACACAAATGCTAGAGTTTCTCAAGTCCTCCAATTATTTTTCTAAAAATAGGACTCTGCCATCACTCTCCTTTTTGGACAATTTTAACACATTAAAGTCATGGTCCAAAGTAAAAAATTTCTCACGATAAAAATCTCTTTGATTTTGAACCTTTTGCAAAAGATTCATCGTGGATTTAAAACGAGAATTTTCTTTTTTCAAAAATTTAATTTTTTTCACAAACATCAAATTCAAACTGTTTAAATCATCAAAACTCTGAATCGTATCATCAAAGGGAGACATTCGATTACATAAGTGCTC
This sequence comes from Sambucus nigra, assembly GCA_949130495.1. NCBI lineage: Eukaryota > Viridiplantae > Streptophyta > Magnoliopsida > Dipsacales > Adoxaceae > Sambucus > Sambucus nigra. The sequence continues at coordinate 39,824,162 of OX422210.1, read as the reverse complement.
CATTGAAAAAATTGCGATTTTTCACAAAACAGATTTAAAAAAAAAATCAATATCACTAAATTTTACGAAAAACAAGGATCACTCGATAACTTAGAGAAACCCTCTCTGATAACAATTTGAAAAATTGGTGATCGCTTAAATAATCAGTAATACCAATATGTAATTCTATGGTGTGATACTGATTTGAATAAATTCACAAATTCCAAGTAAACCCTTATTTAATCAAATGTCAATTTCAAATGAAATAAATTAAACCCAATTTTAATTATCCCTAAACAAACATCTATGTGTAGTGGATCATGCCAACACAAATAAACATAAATTACTGACTCACAGATTTCAGGAAAAAGCCCCGAAGGGCATAACCATTTATTTCACTAATAATACTCATAATGATTACAAGCAAAATCTGCAAAGAATTTACCGTAACAAACTCTCATAGACCGTAACCTAAATCAACAACCTAAATCAACAATGAATCAACCTCAGAAGATCCAAAAATACACACAGTCCAATCAGCCCAGGCCATGAGTTCTCCCTTTGACACACAATCAAGTCAGCCCAGCACCTTCCTTAAGTGGTACCCAGATTAGCAATAGTGATCTTCTCTATAAGAGAAACTTCACAAAATTATGTTCTTGGGTTCCAAAACAATTAACATAAATATTGGGATGTTTTGTGAATTGAAAACAAAAAGGATTAAACCCTTAAACGAAGAAGACAAAGAATTCTGCTAGTTTGCAGTTTATGCAAAATGAAAAATGTCAGGTCTTCTTTAGGAAAAAGGGCTCTTTTAAGCAACTTTATATAAAAAACTTCAGTCGACAGGTCGCTCGAACGAAAAGTCAGTGTCGCTCGAACAATGCCACATGTCGCTCGAATGACTTCGAGCGACATCCTTATGTCGTTTGAATGAAATACTGATGTCGTTTCAACGACGTCAGCATAAAAAAAATTCGGCTCAAGAAAAATTTCCTTTTTGCAAAAACATAGGCTCAAACAGTTTAGAAAACTTTTCCAACACTTAGAAAAATATCCTAACACTTTAATGAATCGTTAAGGTACTTAAACACAGCCTTGTGAAAATTAATCTCGCAGAGGCATCTTTGTTGAAGAACGTTGATATTCGGTTCTGTCTTGACGCATGATTGAACTTGAATAAGTCTTTGATGGTTGTAGTAGTATACGACATACAATAATGTAAACATGAGTTATAAAATATGTCTGTATAATTATTATGTGACTAGAGAGTTTTCACTGGTACGGTTGGGTATTTTCTAGGTATGAGACTAGGTGATACGTGCTACTTTGTTTTATCCTAGGCACGAGACTAGAGGATTGTTATGGTTTTGAGTATTTTCCCTAGGTGGACTAGGAGGTAATTATGAATTCTTCATATTTAAGTATGGGATTAGGGATTAGTTTTAGTGTGATGACCGTATTATTTTAGGGGCTAGTTGTAATTAATGAAAATATGATAATGAGAATAAAATAATACCTTCGATAATAAATGAGTATTAGAGACATATTTGTGTGGGTGTTATCATATGTGTAGTGTCTAATATTGATTGGCCATTACGATGTATGTGTGAACTAGGAAAACTAGATATAGTAACGGTTTGATGTTGGTGTTATGGTATGTGCGGGATCTAGTGTTGACTGGGCATTATGATGTATACGAGCCTACACAAACCCAATATATTGACATGTCTTGTGTGGGGTACATCATGGTATGTGAGGTCTAACAATTTGAGTTATCAGGCTATAGTGATGTATGTGAACTTGATCTAATGAGAATTTTGGCACACTATGGTATGTGTAGGGTTGTATAGAAGACAAATGGACTATAATGGTGTTTCCTTAATAATAATATTGATAAAGATAAATGAAAATGAGAAAGATAAAGAAAGATTTTTCATAAGTGTTGAAAGAAACGTAATTGGCTATATGGGTAGTTGAGTTGGTTTACTTTAGATGGGTAGTTCTGTTAACTTTACGTTGCTCGCACCATTATTTATATTACTTCATTAATTAAAATATTATATTGTGATATTTATCTCTTATAATTTTGGTGAATGGATTCATGGATCGTATTTTGAAGAGTAGCTCGCATTCTTGCAATGGGACCTGGCCCATTGTTATTGACTAACCTTACAGAAAAGGTTGTTGTGTAGCTTAATAGTTTTTGGAGATTAGCGAAACTTGCGGTTGGAGATTTATTTCATTGCATAGTTTAGTCCTTCCTTTACAATCATTTTATTTATGAGACAGTTGTATTGAAATTTAATGGGCCATTTGACACCCCAGTTGATTTGTGGTTTTCAGTTGGAGAGATTTTATTGATGACATTTATATCATTTGAATTTTATGTTATTAAAGTTTTAGCATGGTGATGGATTTTATTGTGGTGAATGGTTTTTTTATTGTTGGCTTGTTTCAATTATATCTTGTGGAAAAAGTTTAAATGTCTCATATTTCTCTCACACGCTAAGAATTGTAGTTTAATTCTAACTTCAAATATGTTCGGTGTTATAAATGGAATGAATGATCAGACATGAGTTTGACGAATCTTTCAGTGACCGCTTGGACAAGACTCAAAGTGTGTTTTGGAAAACTAAAATAAAATAACTTAAGTGATGTGAGGCAAATGACAATACACATACTCTTACGGCATCCCCTTTTGGCTATTTTGCAACAAAACACACAATCAAAAATACTAAGAAAATGAGACAAAGCTATCACCTAAGACAACTTTCTAGGCCAAAGGCACATAATGTAGAACAATTACATTTACAATTAAATCAAAGACAAAACACTCACGAACTTCCATGTGGAGGCTTTTGTGCCTATTTTCCCATCATGCACTTAGAAAAACTCATGAAAATACTTATGTGTAATCTAAAGAAAGAAAAATGTGAGTTATAAGATGAATCATGTGAATATAACAATGTATATATGTAATCCTCAAGCTACTAGAGTAACTCTCCCTCAATTATACAATTCTTGTCAATAAACATGATATAGCATCCAACCACTCTCTCTAACCCAACATGCTTAATACTGTGTACTCCCCCTATCTAACAAGTTCTCCCCTTTTTGTGTCACGAACTAGAAAAAGGAAGAAATAACCATATAATGAGATAAATTATGAATAAACAAAGTGACGAGAGTAAACATGCTTGATCATACTAACAAAATGAGAGTGAACCATATAGCGAGTGAGAAATTAACATGAAATATAGGATAAATATAGTACTTGATAAGCAACCACAGTGATAAACATCTCAACAACTACACATGGAGATACAAAATATATATCCAAGAAAAGGATATACGATGAACTTTATGCCAAAAAATAATAAGAATTAAAACAAAAGGATATATGATTACATAAGATGTAAAAAATTATAGCTAAAATCCTAACTCGCAAACTATAAAGCCTAAAAATAAAGACACTATACCAAGGTTGAATAGCTCCTAAAATTCCTAAGATATGAATTCTGTTGGAGGATAGTGTAAAACTGGTGTACAAAAATCCTGGAATGGGTAAAAACATTTAAAGTTATGTAATGGGTATTTAAAAGTAAATTTACCTTTCCAAATTGTTTTACGAATGAAAAGAGTTTTGTTAGTTAATGCGATACCATCTCTGTAGCAAATTAACATGTCACGGGCCGCGCACATGGGCGAGGAATCGAAAATGTGAAGGAAGAAAGTCACAAGGAGGTATATAACTCAATCTTAATAGTTTAAGCAAATATTAAACTTTGATATGACCAAAATACTTTCAAATTTCATACTCAAGGTTTATCATAAATACCCTACACAAAGAATGATTTATCAATGAAAAACCTAACAGTTCAAATTAAAGTCATTGTAAAAGAAAGTGATTTCAAAGACATAAATCATGGTAGATTAGTGAATAAAATGAGAATTAACTAGTAAAATCATGAATGAAGATTAATATTTCAATTCACAATTGAAAATATTGGGTTCAAGCATGAGAGACATACTACTAAGGTATGGATTGACAAAACACTAATTTTTAATTTTTAATTAAGTTAATCGAATGAGCAATTGAACCAATTTTAATCAAGCAATAATTAAACTTGCATTGTGAAAATAATTAATCAATTTTATCTTGCCCTAAGTATGTATCTAAGTGATTTGCAAGAATAAAGTAAATCAATCACACAATGCCGCAATTTAATTAGAAAACCTATAATGGGAAAAATCTCGGATGGCCTGGCCATACAAATCCACTATGACATAGGTATCATTTATGGACGAATTAGGCTTGCTCATAGAATCGACCCCTTCATGCCTTGATGTAATCTTCACTCCTTTAACCTTCGTTCACAACCAGTACTGGATGCCTCCAACAACAATCACAACGTAAGCGTCTCCCACGTCTTGATATCCATCGATCTTACTTTCCTTTAACTAGTTTAGCCATCACCACAACAAACATGGAATCCACCGCACGAAACAAATTCAACATTAATGAAGAGTAAGATAATATTGACGCTCAAACATGAGATCTCAAAAAAACATATTATGTTGAAACTTAGATCTCAAAGCATAGGGTGTAAACAAGGGTTTAGAAGGCTTAGGTTTTGTCTATGAAAACTATTTTTGAAAACACTCTCTCAAAAATAACTTTGCGAGCACTTAATTTATAAAAAAAATGTGAAAAGGCAGCGGCACAAAAATGAGGCAAGTGTGCAAACAAAAAACACAAACTCGTTCGAACGATATTGGGTACCTCTTTCGAATGGAAACTAAGTCGTTCGAATGTCATCCTAAAACTTGTTTTAATGAACTTCGAGCGAGCTTCATGTAAAACTTTTTATATAGGAAGAAACATCTCGTTTGAAGGTCGTTCATACGAACTGCCCAAACTTATTTGAACGATATAAATAACTCGTTCGAATAAAACCTATAAACTCATTTGAACAACACCAAAAATTCTTTTGAATGAAATTAAAAATCCAAAATTATTTTCTTTAAAATCTTTTTTCGAAAATCTCCTCAATAAAACATTTAACACCCAAACATAAAATCCAAGAATCAAACATAATATTCATTCATACCCTTCTTAAGATCCCATGGATGAAGACGAAACTCGATAGGGAGTTTGATGCCTCTTTAACTCGGCCGCTACGTGTGTTCGAGTGCATAGGCTTGAAGGAGAAATTGAACACAATCCTAATCTATAACTCAAGTAGTTTTGTACAAATGGAATAAAGCCAATATCACAAATTTTTACATTAAATATTAGCACATTGAAAATTTGTCCTTACAATGCAACTTACACAAAGTTTCATTTCCTTCCATCATTTTCAATTACCACTTTTCTCTTCCTCATTAAGTGATTTATGATTAAAATATTTAAAGTTTTAAAGATCACATCGTAGACATATCTACAAAATCTGAATCTAATTACTTAAAGGATGGAAATGGCCTAATCTAGAAGGTCAACAATATTAGCTTAACTAATGTCAATCATCCTATACCAATTATTATGTTTTCGTTGTGTAGAGTATTTCGACACAACTTTAGAAGGAACAACTATGGTTGCTTTTTTCTTTAGATCCTTTCTAGGTACTCCTACCTTCTTCTTCTTCCCCTTATTTAGAAAACTCCTACTAGACTTAGTACTCTCCAAAGGTATGTAAGGTCTAGTTAAATGAAAAACTCTCTAAGATGTCCTTATTTATAATAATATGTAAACATAAAAGGTTTGGTACTATGAAAGTGATGGGGTTCTTAAGAACATGTTTCTTCCACTTGAAACAAACTCTCTCAAATCCCCCTCTTTGTTACAATAGGACCAAATGAACATTACATTCTTTTTGTTCTTCATGTATGAACTAGTTAAAGAAGAACTCTCTAAGGTTAATGGTACAATAAGTTGTGATGTGTGGTTTAAAAAAGTGTTTCAGCTACTAGTAGACAAAGGAATCCCACTAAATATTTCTCACTTTTCTTTCAGAGACTTACCCGATAAAAAATCTTATCCAACTTTTATGATCTATCCTCCAAATCTACCTTCATAGTAAACACAAACAAAATCTCGATCTCTAGTATGGATATTTTATTCATTAAGGAAATATTGGCATTTTTATTCTCCATTAAATATATCCTCAAATACTCAATCTAAACATGATGAAAGTCATTGTTTCTTCCCTCTATGCCAAGTGGCTCACCAAATACCACTTTTTAAGTGTCCAAATTTCTCACATTACTCTTATTCATCAAAACCCTTTCATTTTCGACATTGGCTATGATGGTGGAGAGTTCTACTCTTCTCGAGTTTTATGGATTCCTCACAAAGTTAAGCATTTGTGGTGATGATATCTTCATGCACACTTTTTTTCTCTCCCCTTCATTTTCTATATCGCTTTCACCAACCCCCTTTTAGGAAACTTGAAAATGAGAGCAAATAAGAGAAATGATCAAAGGTAAGCTTTCTAAATTGGAGAACACAATTAATATTTCCATGTTTATTGTAATTCCCCAACCCATATTTATGGGATACCCGTGGTCAACTTGATTTGACCCGAGCATTAGGTGTGAAGTGCAAAGAAACAACCTATATAAGGTTGCTAGTCCAGTTTTATTTTTATTAGCATTTCGCTTATTTAAAATGTGGTTCCAATTTCATATTAAACTACGTGAGGGACTTATGGGGAGCAACCAAAAGTCCAAGCATACAGAGCTACTAATATAAAATAAAGAAATTACTTACCTGTGTAATGCCCTCAAAATACGAAATATCCACAACCTGTCGTAGCAAAGCGAGAGTGTGAGCCGATGCTTAGTGAAAAATATACAAATGTAGTATATAATCAAATGACAAAAAGATACTCAACACGTTATGCCTACGTGCACATTCAAATACATAGTATACAAGACTTTCTTTTTACTTATTTAGCATTTCTCGCTTCATTTAACACACTCGGTTCAACACTTGAAACCACTAGATTTTATTTACCCGAAAACATTCCTTTATCGAAATCACCCTTTTTATTTTTTCCAACAAACTTTAGTATTTTCGTTGAAACTCACGCTTTCAACACACGAATACCATGTTCGAAAGTATTTATTTAATCTTTGAGAACCTTTTCCAACCCATTCTTGTGTTAATTATGAGTTTAACCGCTTAGGTTGCTTAATCACCCATTTACCCACAAACTTTACCCTTTCCTTACTTTATGGACATTAATCAATTTCACATTTACTTGTCCATTTTAACCTTTATCAAAAGTATTATTAATTCATTGAAGTTAGGTTGTATTAACACATTTTACCACACAACCCATTTCTTGACATGTTCCTTATTCCTTTATCTTTTCTCGAAATCTTCCAAATACCATATACTTTAATGGGCTCCACACCGCTGGCTATGCACACCATATGATCTAGCTAGTGCTTTTGGACTTTTCACCATAGGGCTTCGGGCCCTTCGTGCTTATCTCGGTGTCATCCGAGTTCCTTTTAATGTGTTTTAATATTTTATAAATGTCCACATTACTCCACTTTTCCATTTATCCTACCGAAGTCAAAACCGGGGGTAACACCCCAACTTGTGTTACACTTTGAAATTTTACCATTTCATATCCTTTACACTTTAACCTTGATTTTATTCCACAAAAATCATACTTATTTAGTACCACTTTGTGTAACACCTTTCCAATATTTTTATTTTATAAAAATGTTCCACTTTAAGTAAAATGACGATTTTACCCATTTGTTCTAAAATAACCTTTTACTCCATTTTCACAAGTGTTAATTTATTATAAGACACTATTAAGTTACCCATCCTAAGTCCTTAAGTGATTTAACACCTTAAAACCCTTTTTAACCTCGGGATAATATTTTTCTTAATTGGAAACACCTTTACTTCTTTAATTCCTTTCAACTTCAAAAGTATTAATCTTTTACAATACTACTAAGTTATACACACTAACTTTTCCACGCTTACCCATTAACACTTTTTGAACACCTTTATCAACAATTTTCCAAACCACACACTTATTTACTTTCTTTATTAAAGAAATCCATTTACACTTAAGACTAATTTTATAAGAAAATACCACTACTTTCATTTTTTAAGTAGTTTTACACTTTAACTTTATCCCATTTTTAACCCTTGTTTCACACACTTTAAAACTAGAATTTCCACTTTTTATCATTCCATGTTTAAACCCAACTAGTTCTTCTCTAAACTTGTTTATACACTTAGTGCCAAATTACTACAAGTTAAAATGCATGAGCAAATAAATTTTAAACCTTAAAATCCTACCAAATGGTTTAAACATATTTCATTCTAGAAATTCATCATACTTTCAAACATTACATTTTAAGGGATAAAAGACATTTAATCTTTGCAAACTCAACAATTGTCTATATTTCATAAAATCTGTATTTTTGCAAGAAACATTATTCTACCGATGTTTACCAAAATGAATCATTATTTTCAAACATTTTATTTCATAAAATGTTTAACACCAATCTTTCTTGAAAAATGCACCATTTTCATAAAATACCAACTTTTAATATTTAAAACCTTGAAATATTTACTTATTCTTTATTTTCAACAAAATAACACTTTCCCAACATTTTTATTTCATAAAAATATTTATTAATTCTGCACATCAATTTTATCATTCATTCACATGCATCCTACTCATCTAATCTAATTACAAGACTATAAATATGCAAAAGTAGAATCTTATACTGAGAGTACAATTTTTCCCACCTTTAATGGCTTTAATGGTAGTAGAAATATGGCGTAGGAGGAGCAACCCCCACCTCCAAAGGTGGACTCATGAGGTTACCAAAATTCATCCTCCAAAATGTGCTCCTTCCAAGCTTCCAAGAAAAACCAACTTCAAACTCCATGGAAACCCGCATCATCTTCTCCAAAAATTCCCCAATACTCCTTCAAAGTTTAGCTCTATCTCAACAACGATGGAAATGGGTATTGTAGTCTTTCACATGGTGGAATACCACATAAAATGGTGGTGGAAAGTTAAAAATGGTGGAAGACTTCTCCACTCTCACTTTCCTTCTTTAGTCTTCTTCTAACTCAAAATGACCCAAATATACCAAACACATCCTTATAAAACCCTCCCAAAGCCCAAAAATCCTATTTTTCCCCTTATGGGCTAATATGAGCTCGACAACTCAAAAATCCAATGACCAAAATCATGAGAGCCCACAAGGCCAGACTGGATTTAAAAATTTCTATTTACGTCATTCGAATGATAAGCACAAGTCGTTCGAATGACTTATCCATCTCGTTCGATGTTTGGTACGCGCGACCCGCCACTATAAAGTAGTGGCATGTTATTTGAAGCCTTTCATCTTGCATGATTTATCTTGATTATAATGACACTGCGATGTCGTTCGAATGACCCTTTGATATTTTCCATTCTTTTATTTTCTTCAATTTTCAATCCACAATTTCCCTATAATTATCATCAATCCTCATTCCATCAGAATTAATACAAATTTTAATTGAAATACTGGGTTAAGGTATTATAAACTTCCTTCCTTGGGAATTTTATCCTAAAAATTCTCGATCAATCTATCCTCAAGCTTATGGGGTCCACCAATTTCTACTATAAGTCCTAGAAATCCCCCAAGACAAATCATTGAAGTCTTCAACATTAAGCTCACCAAATACTCAATATGCAACAGGACCCAATGCTCACCATCTCGCTAATCATGACATTGCATAATCGACTCTGAGTCTCCACTAGCCTTATGATCAGGCCCAAACCATTTTTAGCACTACCTATGCTAGTACCTAGGGCGTACTGGCATCTCTACGATAAATCCTTTTTTTCTAGCGGTCGACACTCACTCAATGTGAATCATAATACCACCAACTTTTGCATTCATCATCAAAATCAATTCTAGCTTAGGGCCGTAAATCCTGTATTCCATAAATTCTCAGGCTATCCTAACTACACATCTCACATGAGCTTATCTATAACCATCATATGATATTCTATCACTCCAAGGAGTAATATTCTTATCAAGTCATCATTGTGTGCCCGACTCACATCTTTCATTGTGTCACTCTAATGAACCTAATAATACCCTATGTAACTCATCCTTGAGTGTTCATTAAAGTCTCACTCTAATCCACTCACCATGGCAAGGCGACATCGTATGCTAAGTTTTCCTCAATTTTTAACACTATACTGCATCCTCAAGTCACCATCCCACTCTTTGCAACTCGAGCCACTGACTTCCGAGTTGGCCAATCGAAAGTGCACTAGTCCTAAGAGAGATAGATACTACGAGAAAATCGTATGGACGAAAACACAGCCACTTGTACGTAGAACTTTATGCAATAGCAAGAATATCTCAGATGGGCACACCTAGTTACCGAGCTACATTGGTCAAACCCTGTCCATTACACTCTCCCGAGCCTAACTGCGTTGTACCATGACATGGTACCAATTCGAGTCACCTCATAGGTGACAATAATGATTCCCTATCGAAATCGAAAGAAACACACTAGACTCCGAAGGAACAAGCAACTGTCCTAAGAAATATTGTCCATAGGCATCCAACTTTGACTTACGAGAGTGAAACTACGCCGTATACTTGAAGTCATGCCACTCATTACTAGAGTTCTGACAGAGCACAAATCCTAGCCACACACCATAACTCGGGTCACTAGCAGTGGCCAATCGAATCACAACCATTCATTCTTGTAATATGAAGCAATTTAAGAATTGGTAGTCCTTTAGGAAGTCAACGCCTGACTTCCCTCCTTGGGAGCAAGGCCCTATCTTTCACATCCTTGGCGTACACGAACCATTCCGATTTACAAGTACTTCATGCCCTTACCTACATTGACCTTGTCCACTTACCGGTGATGACATCACCAACCTATTATACCTAGGTTATTATCTGCCTTAACATATCGTGGTCAAAATACCAAACTTCCATAGTCATTACTTATTGTGTCTTATGACCACACTAGATTGCCACCAAACTTGCTGTCAGTTTTTACCCACACAGAATTTACTTGACGACCACAGCCACCGCCATTGGCATCCTAAGGGTAGTAAGTACCACACAAGCTTCATCTTTTAACCCGTACTAGATTATCACGACATGCCAAGAAGTAATCCTTACATTGCTAAGGCTACCTTAGCGTATACCGTCGACACGCCCATATAATAATCATGTTCTAATGATACTCCACCTTGGTTGCCAATTTCAAGTCTCAAATATATTTCCTAATACATCAGGAAATCGAGTATCACCACACCAATACTAGTCATTCCATGACATTCGAGCATCACTCCTATAAGGACATAACTATCACCATACCTTAGGGATTACACCACGTATTTGTGCCGATTTGGAAAGCTATACTTAACACATACGCTACACGACCAGTAATCTGGGATCATTACCTGACCCATAACACAATCTTTAGAATGCTACTGACTTATTTTACCGGACTTAACTGGTCTCCTAAGGACACCAACACATCTCATGAAAAGTCTCCAAACCTGATAAGATTTCATTGCCCTTACCCTTATAATTATAGGTGCGCTCTATAAACCTTTAAATACCCACATCACGATTTACTTAGTGCTCACAAAGACACTATTTTATGAGCTTCTACCTATGGTGTCAAGCACCTCAAGGCGCAACAATATTTGATCTTTATCCTCAATGATGCCACACACAGTTTGCCTTATGGGCACCTCACATGCCTTACTACTCTCACACTGGGATTTCCTCTCCCCTAGCTATTTCCTCAGCGGCTAAAACGAGTCTCAACACTTAGATACTAATCTTATCTTTCTCTCAAATGATCATGAACAAAAGCCACATACAGACTATAATTAATGCTACTAAGGGTTTAGGCAAGATACATGACGTCGTCTACAACCTTTAAACTTCAAGGTCTACCACATCTAACCCCAATAAATGATTAATTATAACAACTAAATTGTCCCATTATGCAAACATCACACCATGTGCTAATCACAAGTTAACACGATAATATAGATCTTGTTAGGATACGGGATGTAGGGTATTGCCTATAAATACCAAGGCCCACACCACAGATGCCACATAGATCCTATTCCTCAATACCACCTCTTAATCAAGAAAAGTTAAACCCAAATCCTCAACTAAGGGACCCAATACATTCTCACCACATAATCAATACTTGCGAATGACACTCCGTCATCGAACCTCTATACATGAAATATTCAACCCTTATAGCTAGGTCATAACGAACACTACTCGTTATTTCCACTACCAAGGCTACTCTCATCACAACATTGCCACAGTTAGCCTACATAACATGATGTGTTCACCGAACTACCATTAATTGCGATATCACCCCAAGGATCAAATTTTTCAAATTACATTATCGGCATTAGCTACCCATAAGCGCCACAAGTAAGGGCTATATTACTTTCAATCACCAATCCTTAGTGCCTAGTCGAGACACCCTAACCATCAACCTCTAGCATTGACTATATGTAACTCGTGCCACTTTCCTAATGGGAGTCATTTCACTATATCGACACCTCAAATGATTCAATGTCACTAAGAATTTAACACAATCACCTCACACTAACAACCACGATGTCATTACTATTAGCTTGCATGGCACGCGTAAATTACTAACAAATCTGACTAGAACCACGAAATTTTTTCATAACTATCAAATTGATCGCATGCCATTTGGAACTAACTTACTTTTCGAGTTAGCCTCTTTGATTTTACTGTCGAGGACACAAGCTTAATTGTCATCAAACTAGCAGGATTGGCCTAAACCAACATCGACATCAAAGATCTGATACCGACCTCACCACATCACACCCAAAAGGAACCTTAAAGCTAGAGCTCTGATGTTATTTGTAATGATTCGGCTCGAATTTATGGGTTACCCGTGGTTAACCCGGTTCAACCCGAGCGTTAGGTGTGAAGTGCAATGAAAGAACCTATACATGTTGCTAGTCCAGTTTTATTCTTATTAATATTTTGCTTGTTTAGCATGTGGTTCCAATTTGATATTAAACGACGTGAGGGACAAATGGGGAGCACACTGAAGTCTAAGCATACAGAGCTACTAACGTAAAATAAATAAGTAATTACCTCCATAATGCCCTCAAAATACGAAACTGCTCCCAACATGCCGTAACAAAGCAAGGGTGTGAGCCGATGCTCAGTGGGAAATATGCAAATGCAGTATAGAATCGAACGACAAAAAGAGACTCAACACGTTATGCCTACATGCACATGCCACTACATAATATACATATATATAAACATACATATAACCATACTTAATGCATGAAACAATTTTACTTTCAAAAACCTTATTATCTAGATTAATTTACCTTAATCTTATGAAAGACTTCGTTTTTACTAATTTAGCATTTCTCTCTTCACTTAACACACATGGTTCAACCCTTGAAGTCACTACATTTTATTTACCCAAAAACATTCCTTTATCAAAATCACCCTTTTTATTTTATCCAAGACACTTTAGTATTTTCGTTGAAACTCACCCTTTCAATATGCGTGAACACCGTGTTAGAAATATTTATTTAATCTTTGAGAACCCTTTTCAGCACATTCTTATATTAATTATATGTTTAACCTGTTTAGGTTGCTTAATCACCCATTCACCCACAAACTTGACCCTTTCCTTACTTTATGGACATTAATCAATTTAACATTTTCTTGTCCATTTTGGCCTTCACCGGAACAATTATTGATTTATTCAAGTTAGGTTGTATTAACATATTTTATCACACAACCCATTTCTTGACATGTTCCTTATTCCTCTATCTTTTCTCAAAATCTTCCAAATACTGCATACTTTAAAGGGCTCCACATCGCCGACTATGCCCACCATATACTCTAGCTAGTGGTTTTGGGCTTTTCACCCTAGGGTCTCGGGCACTTCTTGCTTATCCCTATGTCATCCGAGTTCCTTTTAATGTATTTTAATATTTTACAAATGTCCACATTACTCAGTTGAAGAAAAAACCCGGGATTATACCCCAATTTGTGTTACACTTTAAAGTTTTACCATTTCATGTCCTTTACACTTTAACCTTGATTTTATTCCAAAAAAATCATATTCGTTTAGGACCACTTTGTATAACATCTTTCCAATATTTTCATTTCATATATATGTTCCACTTTAAGTAAAATTACATTTTACCCATTTGTTTCCAAAATCACCTTTAACTCTATTTCCATAAGTATTAATTTCTTAAAAAACACTATTAAGTTACCAATACTGATTCCTTAAGTGTTTTAACACCTTAATATCCTTTTTAACCTTGGTGTAATATTCTTCTTAATTGAAAACACCTTTACCTCAATAATTCCTTTCAGCTTTACAAGTGTTAATCTTTTACAGCACTACTAAGTTATACACACAAACTTTTTCATGTTTACCCATTAACACATATTGAATACCTTTATCAAAAATTTCCTAAGACATACACTTCTTTACTTTCTTTATTAAATAAATCCATTTACACTTAAGACTACATTTATAAGAAAATAACATTTCTTCATTTTACATGTAGTCTTACACTTTATCCTTATCCCATTTTTAACCCTTGTTTCACACACTTGAAAACTAAAATTTCCACTTTTTATCATTCCATGTTTAAACCCAACTAATTATTCTTTAAACTTGTTTATACTCTTACTTCCACATTTCTACAAGTTTATATGGATGAGACGATGGATTTATACCTTAAAATCCTACAAAATGGTTTAAACATATTTCATTCTAGAAATTCATCATACTTGCAAACATTACGTTTTAAGGGGTAAAAGACATTTCATATCTTCAACTTAACAATTGTTTATTTTTTATAAAATCTTCATTTTTGCAAGAAACATTATTCCTCCAATGTTTACAAAAATGAGTCATTATTTCCAAACATTTTATTTCATAAAATGTTGAACACCAATCTTTGTAGAAAAAGTACCATTTTTACAAAATACCAACTTTGAATATTCCAAAACCTTGATATATTTACTCATTATTTATTTTCAACAAAATAAAAAATTTCCAGTATTTTTATTTCATAAAAATATTTATTAATTCTACACATCATTTTTATCATTCATTCATATGCAGGCTATTCATGTAATCTAATTACAATACTACAAATATGCAAAAATAGAGTTTTGTACTAAGAGTAAAATTTTTCCACCCTTAAGGTCTCCAATGGTGGTAGAAATATTGGTGTAGGAGGAGCAACCCCCACATCAAACCTCATGAGGTTACCAAATGCATCCTCTAAAATGCTCCAAAATCTGCTCTTTCCAAGACTCCAAGTAAGACCCACTTAAAACTCCATGGAAACCCTCATCATTTTCTCCAAAAATCCCCCAATACTCCTCCAAAATTTGTAGCTCTACCTCAACAATGGTGGAAATGGATATTGTAGTCTTTAACATGGTGGAATACCACATAAAACAGTGGTGAAAAATTAAAAATGGTCGAATACTTCTCCACACTATCTCTCCTTCTTCCATCTTCTTCTAACTCAAAAATGACCCAAATATACCAAACACACCCTTATAAAACCCTCCCAAAGGCCAAAAATCCTATTTTACCCTTCTGGGCCGATCTGAGCTCAATAGCTCAAAGATCCAACGACCAAAATTATGACAGCACACAAGGGCATACTGGTAATTTAAATATTTTGATTTACATTATTCGAACGATAAGACCAAGTCATTCAAACGACTTCTCCGTCTCGTTCGATGTTTGGTTTGCGTGAACCTTTGTGAGACCTGCCACTGTAAATCAGTGGCATTTCGTTCAAAGACCTGCATCTTGCAAGATCCATCTCGCTTCTAACGACATTGGGATATCGTTCGAACGACCCCCTGATATTTTCCATTCTTTTATTTTCTTCAATTTTCAACCCACAATTTCTCTATACTTATCATCAATCCTCATTCCATAATAATTTATACAAATTTTAATTGGATTACTGGGACATGGTTATGAAAATACATTTTCAAATTTTAATTGAGAAACTTGGAAGGTTGTAATAGCAAGAGTCCCATAAACAAGAAAAAGAAGAAAAATAAGGAATGCGCGGATATGGGTCTTGATTTTGCAAAGAAATTTGGGGAAGAAGTTGTTGATAAAATGTTACAAGAAGATATAAATCTTAGACCATAAATATTAAAAAGACCATGAAGATGCATTTTAGAAGAATCTTGTGGACATAAGTATATAATGTGTGTCCTACCAATCGTTGCCTCTAAAATTATTCATGTAGTTGGAACCCTTATTGTGGATACATGCAAAAGACAAATTTATCTTGAATGTTCTTGGAATATATCAAACCCATGTTTTTCATGTATACATTGTTGTATATTATAATCGATTTTTTTTATCAAGGAAACTGATAATTTATTATCTAATGATGTAAATTTAGTTAGAATGATGGTGCTATAGTTAATGATAATGAAGAAAATCATCGGAAAGTCCTTCTAGTGAATTTTTATCTGGGTGGATGTAATCTAAATCAAGAAACTCAACTCAACTCAATAAAGCCTCTTTCCAATTTTTTGGGATTGGCTAAAATAAAGATGCACCAGCCGAGAAACAAATGCTGGTCTGTACGTTCACCCGGATACGAGTACCTTGATTAATGGTTGGAAGGGATATCGCTTTGTCAATATTTTTGTCATCCCATGCGTGATAAGGTTTATGCACAAAATTTTACCTTAGGGTAATACTTTATTTTTTGTATATCATGTGTGTGGTAAGCATAAATATGGTAAAAGAGATGCATATCATATTTCACAAAATTGCAACAGTTAGGCATACAATTCGACAGCATTTCAGTTTTCACCAAGTGGAGTCTTGGAAAAGGTGTAATTACCTTCACTCTTGCGACCAGAATTGCGAAGTTCTTTTTCTTTACTATGGATAACTTTAAAAGCCTACTCCTGGAGGTTAAGGATTTATTTAAGGGGACAGAATGACATGATAATAATGTGTAGTTACTAATTAGTTAGTTATAGGGGATATCAAACCCACAATATTTTCAATATTAAATAAATGCAATATAAAAAGATCGCACAAGAATTTATGTGGTTTGGAAAATCACCATGCTTACATCCACGTGGAATGGATAAGTAGCTTTATTAATAGAGGGAAGATAACATGATTGGAGTGCTAGGGTTTCTAGCTGAGAGTCCAAGCTACGATGACAAGAATGTCGTTAATTGGACCCTAAGTTATTAGGGTTGCTACTATTTATAGAAATAAGTTCCCTACAAATCTAGGTATCCCTTGCAACAATTAGTTATCATCTTTGATCTTATATATCATATAGTTAAATCTTGGTAGGAGTCTATTTGGTCGAGTTTGATCATCATACCACTGGATTCTCATTATGAGTCCGTGATATTCAAGCAACTACGTTGACTTATCACTTAGACGCCACGTGGAATTTTGGCTCATTGTCACTTAAATTTCCCTCACAATTGGGGCAATCGATCTTGAGGCCTGGTCAGCCTATTTCTTGTAAGAACATGTTCTATAAATGTCCAGGGTAGTATCTAGGCATTTCTGTTTTATCATAGATTCTAGAATATATATCCATCATCACCATCATCGTGCATCATGGCCATTATCTTCAATCGTGTGTTCATGGTAACGTTTTTCGATTCATAAGGGTTCGTAGTCAGAAGCTGCATGAAATTGGATACCGGACCGATCTGGTCCTAAAAAAGGATCGATCCGGACCCTTTGAAACTTACTGTCTAACCTTTGTGAAAAGGATCGATCTGATTAAAGAGAAAAATGAACCGATCCGTCTGGAGAATCGATCATATGATCCTTTTCGGATCGATTCGACGAGCTTAGAAAAATATGGGACCCAAATTCTTTACAGTTTCTATAAAATCCATATTCATGGATGTTTTCATTTAAAATTTTGGAGGGAAAATTTATCAGACCTAATACATCAAGTCTTCATCATTTTTCAAGCCCAAACACTTTGAGATTCACAAACACTCAAAATTACATGTGTGAATCATTCTAAACCTACATACCCACATCTGTAGAGCATCTTGTGTTGAGAAGAGGGTTCTCTATACTGCTGAACTTGGAGCGTCTTGCGGGAAGCTTTTGCTGACAATAATGAACTAGTGCCTAGGGGTCTTCGTTAGTAAATCTGTATTTACAGATCATATAGAAATAAATTGGTTTTGCAACTTTGGGGGATTTTTCCTCATCTACTTGTGTGTGATTGAGTCTTTCATGATCTGAATGTGTTTATTATTAATCAATCACTGTTAGATGCATGACCTAGGTGGGTATTTCAATCTGCATAAATAAAAAACTGGATTTAATTAAATAGGTTTCTCTGGTTGAAGGAAAATCACACTCTCAAATTGGTATCAGAGCAAGTCACACTAATTTATTGTGTATTCCAAGTTTTTTGCAAAATTATGTGATATTGATTTTTTGGAAAATCTGGTTTTTGAAAATTTGTCGTAAGTTTCAATGGAGAATGTATTTAATCAGCCCCCTTCCGTTGGCACGAGTCAAAGTTTTGACGATTTAAATAGTTTGAATTTGACGTTTGCGAAAAGAATTAATGTTTTGGAAAAATAAAATTCTCGTTTTAAATCCGCAATGGATCTTTTGCAGACGGTTCAAAATCAAAGATATTTTTATCGTGAGAAATTTGTTTCTTTGGACCATGACTTTAATGCTTTAAAATTGTCCAAAAAAGATAGTGATAGTAGAGTCCTAGTAATAGAAAAATATTTTAGGGACTTTAAAAATTCTCGAATTCCTATTTGTGTCATTGAGGATAATAAGTTAATTAATCATTTTATGACACGTGAAAAGACTCTTAGGGATAAATCTATTTTAATTAAAAAATGAGTGAGATAACCTTTTAGGTTTGATTGATGTACTGGAAGAGTCTAATTCTTTGCTTGAGTAAAAAATTTTGAAGTTGAAAAATGATTTGAAAGACCTGAGTAGTTTATGTAGTGATGGTAGCGGCTCATCGTGTTCACATGTTTCAAGTGTCAAAGCCAAGACCATTATTTGTTTTAGAGGGTCAATTAATCCCAAGGACATTAGAAATGGTTAACCCATAGGTGTCGTTCCTTTCGTTTACATATGTGCCCATTATGGTAGGAAAGGTCACCTTAGGCATTTTTGTTTTGATCTTGCAAGAGGTCCTAGGATGTCAAAGTCTAGTGTTTTGTTGATTCCTAAAATCCCATGTCGACGTGTCACATCCATTTGGGTTAGGAAATCACTTTTGGATACGCTAGATTTTAGACGTGTTGATTCTCATATGCTTGCACATGATTCGTCACTTGCCATTTCATATCTTTGATTTCTTGCATGATTTTTGTCATACACTAGTTATGCTTCTTGATTTATCTTTGCTAGTGTTATGACTTGTGTACTTTTTGTTATATTTTCGTTTTTTGAAAAAATAAAAAAAGATTTTATTTTGATAAAATTGTTTGAAAAAGACAAAAGAGTTTTGTATTTTGTTTGCACCTTTTATGGTTCGACATTTAGGATGGCCAAAGTCACCACATCATCTCCATCTTTCACATGACAGTTTGGTAGTGATTAGATATGCTACTTCATTTCATCATGTACTTTACAGTGTTTTTGTGACATTGAGATGTGTTTAGTGATATATTTATACATGTTTGTCTCCTTATATCCTTTATTGCACTCATGCACGAATCTAATTGATTGTGCTTGTCTTATACCATATTGGTTAGTGTTGTCATCTCAATTCTACATGCAACAAAAAAATGCGATAAAACTTGACAATTGAAGAGGTGAATGTTATTCCATTTCCAGTGAGGCCTTTATTTAAATTTTGATGAGTGAAAAATGGGAAGAGGGTTGCGAAGGAATAATAATCTTTGTGAGAAATACCTCCGTTTAAAAGGACCTTAAAAAGCATGGCACTAATAAAAATTGCCAAGGTCATTTAAAAGAGCCAAAAAATTGGGCCAATGTAGTTAGTTATATATGATCATTAATATCCATGAGGGAGATTGGTTAAAAATTTTGTTAATGGTTTTGCACTTTCTGAAAAATTTCTTAAAAAAGAATTAAATAGTTTTGGGTGTTATTGGTGTGAAAATCATGTTAGACTTTGATTTGGCGATTTGGTTAAGGCAATTTCAGTTAAATTCACCTTTTTTTACAACTAAGGACGAGATTGAGTACATTCATTAGGAGTGTCCAATATTCCATCATGCACATATGTCATGATAGTATGCATTGGTTTTCCTATTGAATTTGATCACACCCCTACATTTTCGCTTTTATTGACTTGGTTGTCTTAGTGTGCTTTCCATGGTGTGATTATGTGTTGTATATTCTCCATTTGCATTTATTTATGTTCTTCTTATTTGTCTATTTGGGGACATCATTAAAAAAGGGGGAGAGCGAATTATGGGGGATAATGGTTTATTTTTATTATGGGGGAGAATGTTTTTTTTTCATATTCTTGCTCATAATTGATATACTCATTGTTGCTTATCCTTATTTTTCAAACTGTTGCACGTCACGGATACTTGTTTCTTGCCTCATGTGTATAAGTATCAAATTGAGGAACTTTTTTGCACACCCTGATGAGGATAAAGAAAGTTTGAAGCTTTGAAGATGGTTGAAGTCATTCATTGAGCCTTTCCAGCTTTTTTTTGGGTTTATTGGAATACTACATTGTATTACACTTATTTTTTTATATTGGGGGATCATAATTCAGATTTTGTTTTTATGTATGTACCGGCACAAACATGGGGGGAGATTTATAAGGACATGTTCTATAAATGTCTAGGGTAGTATCTAGGCATTTCTATTTTATCCTAGATTCTAGAATATATGTCGTATACCACTACAGTCGGATCGTCTCAACACTATCATATTTCGATGGCCTCAATTCGAATTCTGCGTTTCACGTGTCCATCATCACCATCATCGTGCGTCATGGCCATTATCTTCAATCGTGTGTTCATGGTAACCTTTTTTGGTTCATAAGGGTTCATATTCAGAAGATGCATAAAATTGGATATCGGACCGATCCGGTCTTGAAGAAAAATGATTCGGTTTGGATCCCTTCAAACTTACTATCTAACCGTTGTGAAATAGACCGACCCGATTAAAGAGAAAAATGAACTGATCCGTTTGGCGAACCATTCGATGATCCTTTCTAGATCGGTCCGACGAGCTTAGAAAAATCCATGACCCAGATTCTTAACAGTTTCTATAAAATCCATATTCGTGGATGTTTTCGTTTAAGACTTTGGACGGAACATTTACCAGACCTAATACATCAATTCTTCATCATTTTTGAAGCCCAAACACTTTGATATTCACACACACTCAAAATTACATGTGTGAATCAATTTAAACCTACATACCCACATCTGTGGAGCATCTTGTGTTGAGAAGAGGGTTCTCTACACTGCTGAACTTGGAGAGTCTTGTGGGAAGATCTTCTTGATGACAACGAATCGATGCCCGAGGGTCTTCGTTAGTCAATTTGTATTTCTTTATATACGTAACTTATTACAGATTATATAGAAATAAATTGGTTTTACCCCTTTGGGGGATTTTTCCTCATCTGCTTGTATATGATTGAATATTTCATGATCTGAATGTGTTTATTGTTAATCAATTACTGTTAGATGCATGACCTAGGTGGGTACTTAAATCAGCATAATTAAAAAATGAATTTAATTAAATGGGTTTATCTGGTTGAATAAAAAGCACACTCTCAGTTCTTCCTCATTTATTATACATGTTCTAGCATGGGTTTCCTCAAATGTCGTTTGCAAACTGACAAGCATTGCACTTGGACATAGTGGGAGCGTAATCATTACAGTTAATGCACATAATAGGTGCACCATAAATTATCCTCCCGGGTAATTATGGCATGTGAAGTGCGTGACCTTGGGGGAACTGAAGTGAGGCCCTTTGCCTAAGATAACTGTCACTTCAGCTTCTTTCTTTAGGGACAAGAGGTTTAAGGTTTCTATTTCCCTTATACTTTCATTTACTTGTTTATTTTGAAGGTATTCCCATTACATCACTTTCTCTCTCTAAATCTTAAAATTTAGACATTCCAAGCCTTCTTCTTCATCTTTCGATGTTACCACTTTTAATAACCTATAATCCTCGGTATTTTTACGGTGTTTATTTAATTGTTAAATTGATTATTAGATAAATGATGAGTTGTTATTTGATATGACATTTAATGTCATTTTGATTGAGATTTGACTTTGAGATGTTACATATAAATTTTTACATAATTTAGTTTCAAGTTGATTGGATTGATATTATTATAGTAATTAGCGAACACATAATAATTGATTAAGATAAATATTTAAGTGACTTAGTATTATGGAAAACTATGGAATGGCCATAGGTCTAGGTGTAGGGGATTTTCTTGTTCAGATTATTCCCTCTACATCGGGTCCCACCAATCATGAAGTAGGTTCTTATATTGCGGAGTAAAAAATAAATGAATAATAATCAATATTTAAAATTATAAGCGAGGAAAACTGGATAATTAATGAACTTAATAAATTAATTTACTCGCAGAATATGTTAACCTTTGAGTAGGTTCGTGGGGTCTTTAAAAATTCTGGTTCGACTTAAGAATAATGGAATATTTATTCATTTGGTTAGTGTATGGATTGAACCAAGTTCTAAACCAGTTGGGGATTGTTTTGGGCCTTTTATATTGAGCCAAATTTGTGGCCTGAGTCTAATTCCGGGTTTTATTAATATATTAGACTAATTAACCTAACCCAAAACACATATCACAAGCTGGGAGGACCCCTAACTGCTAAGGATGAAGAGGAAGGAATCCTATCTTTGTATATTTGGTGATGGATTTCATACAATCATCCTAAGGCAAGTTTAGATTTTGTAAAAATATAATTAGGTTTGTTTTTGTGTTGTGGTAGTAATTATATGTTGGAATCCGTGAATATAATCATGTAATATGATTTTAGTTAATAATCAAAATCAATTCGTAATTAGAATTAATCAAATTAAGAACCCTAGTTTATGTTATTTTTAAACACATGAAATTATAAATAAAACAACAAATTAACTTGTGAATCCTTGAAATTATATGATGTGAATCATATATATTGTAATCAATAAAAGACCTAAGTTTACCATGTTAATTGATTTAAAATCATAGGATTTTCATTCTTTGAAGAAGATGAAGTTAGGGTTAGTTTAATAAATTCTACAATTGAACCCCTAATTGTGTTATAAATTACCTAAAACTTATATAAATTATTTTCTTTTTTTTAGACGATGCTTAGATATTGAGGAAATGGGTTATTTTTTAATGATTAGAGGATGTAGGGTTTAAAGGTTCTTGGTTATGGATTCCATAGGGTATTTAGAAATCCCGATTTGAGTTAAGAATAGTGGAATATTGGTCCATTGGCTTAGTGTATGGATTGGTCCAAAATCTAGACCATTTAGGGCTTGTTTTGGGCTTTTAGGTTGAGATTAAATTGGGGGCTAAGCGTAATTTCTGATTTAATTAATATATTGAGATAATTAACCTAACTTTAAACTCATAACGCAAGTTGGGAGGAACCTTAGTTACTAAGGAACCTTAGTTATTAAGCAAGCTGGTTTCTTTAAGAAGAATTAGAATGTAGTGAGTGAGGATGTTATTAATGTTGTCAACCATTTCCTCTCCAATGGGTACATGCCTAGATAGTGGAATTATTATGCTCTTGCTCTAATACTTAAATTTAGAATTGCAATACCAAAGTTATTGCCAATACAATTAAACCTCTCATGCTTTTTCTTATCAATAAAGGCATAAAACCTTTGTACATGGAAGATCCATAACTGAAAATCTTCTTCTCATGCAAGAACTCATGAAAAACTACTGCATAGAGATCTCCCTTATATTTACTATTAATAATGACATCATGAAAGCCTTTGACACTATCAGATGGGACATTATTGTTGAGTTTCTCAAGCAGGATGGATTTCCTCCCATAATGATAGATTTGATCATTGAGTGCACTACCACTGCTAAGTTCTCCATTAGATTGCATGGGAGACTTATTTATTTTTTCAACAACATTAGAGGGATTAGGCAAGGAGATCCACTCTCCCATACCTCTTCATATTGGTTATGGAAGATTTTGTTGTTATCCTTTACAAACACTGATCCACAATTAACCTTCCACCCTAAATGTAAAGAGTGGAATATTAACCATCTTTGTTTTCCATATGACATAATCATTATATGTGAAGCAGATATCCAATCGATCAATTATATTAAGAATGCATTGGATGATTTCAAAAAATGATATGGTCTCTCCCCAAACCTTTCCATAAAAATATCTACTTCTCCGAAATTGATGAGGCTACCATCACCTCCGTGACTTCTAGGATGGACATTAATATGGATACCCCCACATTCAGATATCTGGGGGTCCCCCTCATTTACACTAGGATGAAGTTTGAGGACTACATGGTGTTCATTGAAAGAATCACCACTATAATTAAATCTTGGACTTCCAAACTGCTGAGTTATGAAGTCAAAATATAGTTGTTGAAGACTATCTTATTTATCGCACAATTTTACTGGTCCACTATCTTTATCATCCTAAAAAAAGTTCTTAATGCTATTGACCAGCTACTCGGATATTACCTTTGGACTAGTGCTGAGTTCAAGCATTCTGGGTCATAGGTGGCTTGGAAGGATGTTTACACTCTCAAAGAAGAAGGCGACCTAGGCATTAATAGCATGGGGATGTAAAACAAAGCTTCAATGCTTAGGAATCTATGGAACCTTTGAAATAAAAAGTATAACCCCTGGGTCAAATGGTGCCACACTTATACAATAAAAAATATAATCTTTGGACAATCAAAATTCTTGATGAATCAACATGGGCAAGAAAAAATATTGAAGCTAAGAGATATTGGCTGACCTCTAATCAAATTTGTTATTGGTAATAGCCTGACCACCTTTATGTTGCATGATAACTGGAACCCTCAGGACCTCTTCTCCCCTTATATGGTGATAGGACTATCTACTATGATTCCAGTAACTCTATTGCAAAAGTGCCATTTTCATCCGTGATGGTGCATGGTTTTGGCCATCCTCCAGCACATGGGAGATCAATGAGATCAAATACTTCCCCTTCATGTTAACCTAACCTTACCTAATTCCATTTATTGGAATACTACTACTAATGGTATCTACACAACATCATCTACCTTAAAGGCCATTAGACCAACCCTATTTGCTACTTTTTGGAGTAAGTTAGTCTAGAACAAGCATAACATTCCTAAATTCTCTGTCATCCTTTGGCTAATATTTCAAAAGGATATCATAACAAAAGAAAATATGCTCTTGTGGGGCATCATTAATGATAATGTTTACAACTTATATAACTCTGAAGAAGAGGATCTCAACCATTTACTTGTCACCTACCCATACTTTAAGGAGATTTAGAATAAGGTCTTGAACATAAATCAAATTTACAGAGATATGGGGATGTGGGAGAACGAGTTAAGTGATGTTGCCTCTAATTTCAAGGGTTATTATTTCCTAAATAACCTAAGGACTATCTAATTCTCCACTATTGTTTATAATATTTGGATGGAAAGAAACAACATGAATCACTCTAGAGGATCCAAGTCAGATGCTACTCGAATTAAGGACATCGAGTTTATTATTAAAAAAGTGGAGTTCTGAAATGGAAGAAGGCTAGAAGATTCTTTGTCAACTGGATGGCTAGTAATTGTTGGGGACTCGCTAAATCCTTTTTGTATGAGTAGATAATGTGCTTGTTAACTTAGTTGTGTTTTTGTGTTTGGGTATGCCCATCACCACTTTGCTTGGCTTTCCTTATTAGGTGCTTTGGTATGCCAAATCACCTTGGATTATGGATTGTTTGGTATTTTTAGGGGTCCTCCTTGTCTCCTATAATCTTTATTTTATATATACATTTTACTTACCAAAAGAAATAGTTAAAAGGAAATAATACTATATTTTTCCCCTTTACTGCTTAATATCTTAAATATATCCTAAACCATGTTTATTGTTAAATAAAAATGATTAAAAGTTTAATCAGGATAAGAAAAACCTAATTATTTTCGTATTGTTGTGATGTGATGTTGGATTTAATTGAGCCCCCTCTTTAAATGAGAAATGCTTAGAGAATGCCTATGTGAATTAAAAAATGTCATTGTCATGAAGATGTAAATATTAAAATGTGAAAAAGGCAAAGAGTTAAGTTTTAAGATCTATGAACTTTATAATTAAAATATGAGTTATGTGTATCCTTATCCTGTAACATTTTTAATTGTCAAAAAAATATTGTGAAGCCTACTTAAAACTCGTATAAATCATTGTTGTGTGAAATGTAATTATGCCCTTGGGAATAGAGATAGTTCACATGGGAATTAGAACTAATATATAATGTCGGGAATAAAAAAATATTTAAATTGAGACTATGAGTTTTATGTACTTATTGAGAAGATGATTTGTCTTGGCCCTACATTGTTTGGTATTAGGACTGTGATGTTAAATAATTGATTACTGTTGAAGGTTATATGTTAAGAGTTATTGAATTTTTTTATGAGCGTTATAAATATTGGAGATTTTATGTATTTTTATGTTGGAGAGATATTAGTGGTACTGTTGGGGAAATTGGAATGTTGGGATTGTTGGATAGAAGGTTGTTATTGATAGGACATTTTTCTAAGTTCTTAATACGACTTAGATTTGTGGGATGATATTTGTTTTTGGTGAGATTTTGATCACTTCATAATGATGTTCTAGAATATGGTTTATAGTGTTGATTATAAGTTACTTAAGAGGTAGTGGATGTTGTTGTCTTACGATGATCATCTTTGGGGAGCGATAACACTCTGGGTTACATATTATTGAATTTTGGGTTATAACATATGGGTTATGTACACAGGTTATTGAAATGATGGTATCGAATAATGTTTAAGAAGAAATTTTTTAACCTAATGTGTTGACTTGAGAAATTTACTATAGAAATATATATATGAAATTTTAGGATAAATGCTATTAAGAGAGAGGTATGTTTGAGGTGAGTGGGATTTAATAGTGAATCAAATTCTTGGGCGTACAATGAATTTTTTAATGATAGATCATGTAACGTGAGGTGCATTGGTAATCATAGAGTGAGTTATGATATTCGTTTGAGTTTTCAATTTTGAATTGAATGGAGTTAAGGTAGTAGGTAGGGAAGCTCAGGTTTAGTGGTTATTTACTCTTAACAACTATGTAATCTAGACAGAAGCGTATGAGGGGGTTCCTTGTTTAGATTTAGTTTATGAGATTTCCTATGAAGGAGTCTAGATAATGTAGGAGTTTAGGGTTTAGGATTAGTAAGCTTTGTATATAAGTTTAATAGTGAGGTTAGGAGCATTGGGTAAGTGGTTATTGAAATATATGACTTGTGAGTTGAGTATTGAAATTTATATCGTGTGAGTTGGTTATGGAAATGTATGACTTGTAGATTGGATATTAAAAGTTATGACTTATGAGTAGACTTTTGTTTATGAATAATGAGATGTTTCATGAATGTGTGAAGAACCTTGCTAGTAAATAAGTATATAATGTAATGGAGTGAATATCTTATCGTTTACACTTAATATAACATTAATGAATTTAATTGGATTCCTTGGTAGTCAGAATGGTGGGTTGGTAGTTGTTTGATCTTTAGGAATATCTAATCTTAGATAAAAGTGTATCAGAGAGGGCTCGATGTTTCGATTTCATTTATGAGACATCCCATGCATGGAGTCTAAAGAAGTTAGGGGTAATCATCTAAGGGATAAATAAACGTATATGGACTAATGCCAATTGAAATTATATATGATCTGTGGTGAGAGATATTACACTTTTATATTGGCGTACTTGTGGAGTATTATTGGATACAAACTTTTGGTGTAAATATTTTTATCGTTTTACAGTCCCCAAGTAAGGCAAGAGCGGGTATTTATGGACATCTCCATATTTTACTTGTTGTGATCCTCACGGGGGCGATTGAGTTCGATGAATTACCCCTAGAAGCTTTTCAACACTATATCCAGTTTTGTCGCATGCCCCGTTTAGGCCTAGGACTAAATATATTTTGCGTAAGGGTTGCCGATTATTCAGAGTCACTAGTTTGTTTTATATAAAAACAAGCAAAAAGATTAAGGATAGCCTTTTAAGCTAATCCTCAGGTAGGTTTATGTCTGTGGTTGATCCAAAGATGTCGTGTCAATTTGGGAACTAGGTTACAAGTGGAGAAGGTATTAGGCACCCCACTTGTTCTTTATGCTTCCTTAAAAATATGCTTATTATCGCTCTTAACATTATTTGATTGCTTTTTAATTTATTTTAGAACATGATTAGAGAACTTAGTTGGAGAATACCTTAAAATGTAGAGGAGTGCTTAGGTATGGAAACAGTATCAGTAAGAGGTGTGGGAACATTACTTAAAACGGTATGGGTACACAAGGATGCTAGTGTAGGACTCTGTATTTGGATTAATGGGTGGCTGTTTGTATTTATATGAGTGTGCAAGGAAGCTCGACTTGTATAATGGGTGGCCGTTAATATGGGTGTATATGCATGTGCTCAGGAAATTATAGCTTTAAGATAGTTTAATATCCCATTCAAGGTTTGAGGAGAGATATAAAGGTAAGATGTGAGATATGGATACATAGGGAAAATATATCAAGAGACATATTTTCCAGGTTAGTGCTCACGATAAGGACCCGATATTGCAACTACGTACTCATATAGCCATGAGATCAAAGTTTATGTCGTTCGGTTGTTTCGTGTATACATGTTCAAACTTATGTGTGGAGATCCATGAGAGGTCGTGACTTGAGATAATTTTTTATCTCATTCGGAGTTTGAGCATAATGGTTAAGATATGAAAGATGAATGCATATTGGTGGGGACAATATATGAAGAGACATATTGTCAATGCTTATACTCACGAAAAGGACTCGATATCATGCATATGTACTCGTGTAGACACGAGATCAAAGCCTACATAGTTTCGTTGTTCACGTGATCCATCGTGATGTGTGTGAAAGTTTAGGACTTGTCTTAGAGGGAATTGATCTATAGTCCAGAGGGTGGATTTGGTGGAGGTTTGAAATAGGAATGGACCTAAGGTTGGTGATGAGGACATATGTGTCCCTTGGACGATCACTAACCAGATATTGTGGAACCTCCTAACTATTTTGGATATGTAGTAGGGGAGGGGGTTTGGATTAGAGATGGAGGCATACCTATTAGATAATACTGCGAGGGACGTATTATGAGGCTTGGGATTTATGAGGATATAATACCTTTGTACCCAAGAGGACTTGGGATCAAAGCCAACGTTGTTCCAACTAACGATACGTATTTATGGGTGCAGGCGATGGGATATGGTATACCATATACAACATTATGGTATTTATGGAGCCTAGCCCTTAATTGTAATACCCCATACTTTCGTGGAATCATTTATTGTTTATTAAGGTAGAAATAAATTTATAAATGGGATAAATTATTACTTGTGTAATTGGTAAGAATAAACTTAATTTTCCATGTGCTATGATTTTCTAGCATGTGTTTGGAATAATTAATGGGTGATATTAATTACATGATTTTGTGTATGCATAGAATAAATAAAGGAAAAATTTATTTATGTCATGAGGTAGTATAGTTTTTATGGATAGTATCATTTGGATTGGACTCTAGAGTGTCATGGAGGCCCGATTATGTGTTTGTATTGTCATAAGTCGGGCGTGGGGGTAGGTATACCCTTAGACTAGGTTTGGGGCTATTTCGGGTAGTATTTTGGGTATATTTAGGGACCCAAAAATAGGCCTCAATTAGAGGTGAGGGAATTAGATTTTTTAATGAGATTAGGACTCTTTAATTAGTGCGAGTATATCAATAAAAAAAAAGTCCTAGCAGTCATTAAACTTTGGGACAACTAGAGAATGCTTAGAGAAGAGAAAGTACAAGGATTCAAGACTATATTCGGTGTTCATAGATTTTGAAGGAAAAAAATATCTTCCAATAATTTTTTAAATCTGTAAGTGGTTTATAATTCATGTTTTCCCTAGTACAATATGAGATT
Organism: Sambucus nigra; assembly: GCA_949130495.1. NCBI lineage: Eukaryota > Viridiplantae > Streptophyta > Magnoliopsida > Dipsacales > Adoxaceae > Sambucus > Sambucus nigra. Next base: position 39,793,946 of record OX422210.1, on the reverse strand, counting down.
TGGAAATATGTTTAATATCTGATATGATTGAATCCAATGACGTTTATTTTTGGGCTAATTAGAAATTGTATTAATCAACCCTGCTTTAAAAAGACTTGTACTGTTGATAAGAAAATTATAAATTGAATGATTTAGGTTAATAAATCTGTAATAGGATTGATGTTTTAGGATTAAATCTCATTGGTATGATTAATCCCCATGTTAATTTAAAGTTTGGTTATGAATTTGTAAGGTAATTGGTTACTTTTATTTTGATGATACATTAGGTTTAAAAGTATGAAATTTTATGAATTAAATCTTGTTTTGACATTCTTAGTCTTGAATAATTGGTGAAATACATTTAGGATCATAATCTAGTAGTTAGGCTAAAGTCTGGATAGGTTTTGAATTTGTTTTGAAAGTTTTGAGAAGCTTTAATGGAGGTTTTGGAGGAGGAAAGCCATAAAGAATAAGAGTTTGCAATCTGGGTTGGTTGATAGATCGATGATATGGGTTGATTGATTGATCAACCGATGTCAATTGATGGATCCCTACAGTTTTGCACAAGTTTGTGTCAGTTTTGTTGGTTGGGATTTTGAACCTAATTCTGGTTTGGGACTTCTTTAGTTGTAGTTTGACTTAGAGAATAATTCTATAGATCGGGAATATGAACCTTAGTACAATTTAGTATCCTCCAGTGTTGGGTTTGGGTCACATTGGGTAGACATGTGAATATGCAATTTCCTATGATCCTATGTATGTATTGAGCTTGGAGAGTAAATAGCTAAAGTGTTTGGGTGGTTTATTTTGACCTTCAAAAATTATAAGTAGTGCAATTAATTTAGTAATTATATGAGGGGATGTATATGTACGTTACGAGATAATGTATCTATATATATTGACAAGTACTTATAGTTTAGAGACGTAATAAACAAAGACTTGTATTTAATAAAGTTGAGAGTGGATAAACATAATAATGTATGGAATAATTCAGATTTTAGTGATTTCGATAATTTGGTATATTCTTGAGTGTGTGCGGTACTCTACTTAGTTATATATCTTTGATATGATTTTAAGAGTTAGTAAACCTAATTAAGTTACAATCTAGAATTTGGGGATTGAGATGTTTTGGTTATACTTTAGAGTATACGTATAACATATATTGTGTGTGTATATATACATATAAAATTGTTTAATTATGTGAACATACTTGTTACTCGTGAAGAATCAATCAGTCGGGGCTTTGATAATGTTGGTTAAGACCGTGTACTACACGCCTCGCTGATTGCAACAACATTTTTGTGGAGGTCGTTGACATGTTCAGGATGGAAACCCTCTCACAAGGATAGATGAGGATGTCTCGATCCATCAGGCAATTTAGGAATTGGTGTTATTGTATGGTGACACGCTGTGATTATGCGTTCAAGATGGTCACTGCTTCATGACGAGAGATGATCGGATGACTCGATCCATCGATAGGGTGGGTATGGACCTATTGCTGGTGCTACTGCATCATGATCCCCCCTTTCTTTTATGAGCGCTCATTTTCAAATCCGTCAGGTCTAGGAATATTACTAATGTGCCGATAGAAGCACGAAAATGTCCCCTAAGGTAGACACCTTCGTGTGGTTGATACGAGACGTTTATATATATATATATATATATATATATATATAAGTCCGGTGATGGAAATTTTGATTGAAAGCCCTTTGTTGTATGTATATGTTTTTTAGGTAAATTAATAATGTATTCAAAAGAAAAGGAACGTGGAAAGGGTAAAGCACTTAAAGTCTAACTAGTTACATGCAACTAGAAGACAACAGTAAGAAAACCAAACTCCACTTGGAAAGTGATCCAAAGCAAACCATAATAAAAAGATATAAGGTGGTGGCACTAAGACATAACATACAAAGCAATAACAATAACAAATTGTCTAAGCATACATAAAAGAGTGAGGTAAGCGCCACAAATTGCAGGCCATCCAATTAACATAAGATCTCCTAATCTTATTTCATTTGAGGGATTTATCTTGCACCATCCCATAAATATCCCTGACCACTGCCACACTTGGCTTAGCACCTCTATTGTGAAGCCTATTATTCATTTCCATCCACTGCCACATTTATGTGTTAGTTATGAGATTGTGAACATCTTATTTTATGAGTGACATGAGTGGGGGTTAATTCCGTACACATTATAGTTCAAAGACGAACACCTTTCACTAAAAGATGTTAAAACATAGAGAGTGTCACGATAAAAATATATGCGTGGGTGATGATGCTGAAAATCAGCACCACCAGGTGATGTGTTTGCAAGCTCAATATGGGTATGACAATGGCAGCATAGCTGTATAAAGAAGATAAGAATGAGGTGAGGATAAGAGGAATGACACCTGAATATAAGTGGTTCAGTCAATCTGGCCTACGTCCACTGTGAGTGAGTGTGAGTAATATCACTGAAAGAAGGCACTAATGGCCATGGATACAACCTCTCAAGCTCTTTATCTCTCTACTGTGTATATTTAGACAGAGTTTTAGCTAGGGTTTTAATATCTGGATCCTTTTGCAAGGTAGGGGTGATCCCTTTATATAGTGCCTAAGGGGTGTAATGTACCCCCTTATGCATGTAATGTGCATGTGTGTAGTTTCCTCACCAATGGGGGTGTGCCAGCTGTCAGGGACACATGTAGGTAATGATGATGAAATATTCCCCCACATGTGGAGAATAATCTTGTTATAACTGATTTATGCCCAGGTGTCCTTATCCAAATGTCAACAGATGCTCGGCAGTCATGTTGGTGAATGGCCTCGGCCTAGGAGAGGCCGAGCTATAAAGGTTGGTCGTCCGCTCAATCCGCGAGGTGTCATGAGTTGTCTCGGCCTTATGTCAGCCGAGGTATATGCCTATGCCGGCCTGAGCCGAGGTAGGGTCCATGTTGAAGATGAATGCGTGGAGCCTCTTGTTACCTCGGCCTACTTCTGGCCGAGGTTACTATTCCTTGATGCTCGAGGTCAATGTTGATATCAGCGACATGAGAAATGTCCCTGGGGAAGTGCATGTGGTAGTGTCGGCCTTGGCCGAGGCAGCCTTGGCCGAGGTATGATATCGTGGGCCCCGACGCACTGGGGGGTCGGTCATCATCTCGGCTCTCATCTTGGCCGAGGTAGGCACCTCTAGGCCGGGGTCATACTTGGGTATATCAATCACCCCCCAGCCCTTAGTCATTTGCGAGAGTAGGTGGCTAGGGGGTTCTTGCCTCCGAGGTTTATTCACCCCAAAGTCAACACCTGCATGACACTTGTCCTAAGCCAAGGCGTGCCCATTTGGTTGGCACATGTTGTCAGTTGTCCCTTGGGCTTCCCAAGGCAATGATGAGCCTTGGGAATCGTGCCCAAGTATTTAAAGGTTAAAACCTTTCTTTTTCTTCCTCTTCCTCATTTTTCTCCTGTTCAAGCGTCTAGCCGTTCTCTGCGACTTTCCTTTTCTCTCCGAAGTTAGCCCTGGTTCCAGTGATTGTTCTGCAGGGGGACACCTCACTTTCTGCGCGATTCTCTCCACTTTATTCATCAATCTCACCTTCAGGTATCCTCCCTCTCCATTTCCTTCGTTTTTGATACTTTTTATTTTGAATTTTCCGGCGAGCTCTTGAGTTTTCCGGTGAGCATTTGAATTTTCCGGTGAGCATTTGAATTTTCCGGTGAGCCAGGTTTCCTGCATAGGTTCCTTAGTTTGATCTTTGATTCCCTTAACTTTTCAAGCCACATTTGTTTGTAGTTTTTAGGATATTTCTATAAGTTTAGGGTCTGCCAAAGCCTTGGGTCGTCCCCAGATGCTCAGACCCCTGTACCAACTTCTCGAAGACTTCCCATCTTTAAAAGAAAAGACCTTAGAAAAAATTAGGCAAATAGAGAGAGCTCAGGAAGAAGCTCGTAGGTCACAGGAGTTCCCTGTCAGACCTCTCTTTCCTCCACCTCTCAAGGTGGTATACCCTCGTCCACCTGAAACTTTTTACCAGACAGACGTCTCTGCCAATAACTTGCCGATGTCTGAGTCTGAGTCTTCCTCTTCTGACCCGATGTCAGTGGACTCTTTCCAAGAGGCCATGGACTTCACTACTCAGGCCGATCAGAACCCTGACCATGCCGAGGTCTCCAGTCGTGCCTCGTCTCAAAATGGCACAAGTACCTCTAGTTCTTCTTCAGAGGTTGAACTTGTGGAGCCAAGTGTGGCTGTGCCTCCCATTCTAAATGCTATTCCCCTGTCGGCCGTCACCGAGGCCGAGTTTGCTCAGAGGTTCCCCGGTAACCCGTCCACGTCTGCTCTAGCCGACGTTGAGTCTGACGATGATGAGGATGCCGAAAGTGATGTAGACACATCTGAGGCGGCCGAGTATGAGAGCACAATTACTGAGGTGGATCTACTGCACTTCAGGTACTTATACTCCATTAGCCCCTCTATTCACTTAAGGAGACCTCTGAGGGAAGAGAGGGCCTACCACGGCAGAGATGGTGAAATCTTCCTGTACGAGCAGATGTTCAAGTTAGGTTTTCGTCTTCCCTTCCACCCCGTCATTAGGTCCATTCTATCATTCATTAACTTGGCCCCCTCGCAGCTCTCTCCCAACGCATGGAGGGTTATTATAGGGGCCATCATCTTGTGGAGGGCGGTTCACCACTCTGACCTCCCAGTGCAGGTCTTTGCTGGTTGTTACGTCCCTACCTCGGCCAAAAATCATCCGAGCTACTATCACTTTGTGGCTCGGAGGCCTGAGAAAAAGATGCTCCTGGTCACTCAGACCTCCAACCATAATTGGAAACCCAGGTACTTTTTTGTCTCAGGGCCGTGGGAATTTGGTTCTTCCATTCCCTCTTCCATCTATGAGACGAGAATACCCCTGAAATGGGGCAAAGTCACCATGGCTGCCAGGGCCGACCCTGGACTAAGTGTGCAACATGGCAAAAAGGTGAAGGCCCTGCAGGACTAAGGGGCCCATGGGATGTTTGTCAAGTTTGAGCATCTGCTGACCCCCCAGTATCTCTCGGGGACGAGCTTGGGCGGAAGTCCCCTAGCTGACTTTGGTAAGGATTTTTATTTTGACCCAAAGTGTAGCCTCTTATCATGCGTACTTTATTTCTGACTCATATCTCTTTACTTTTGCAGAGAAACCACCAGACATTTCAGACGAGTTGTGAGAGATGGCAGCTCCAAGCTTGTCCAGACTTGTCAAGAGGACTGGCATGAATGCTCCTCCACCTGCCCCCTCAACATCCAAGTCCAAGAAGAGGGCACCCGAGGTCCATCCTCCTAAGGATCAGAGGCCGAGCTCCAGGACAAAGAGGGCCTCAGACACTGCGATCCCCGTCACGGCCGACACGTTATCAGCCCGTCTGGACCAGTTAAAACTTTCTGATAGCGTGGTCGGCCACAGCCGACAGGCCATGGACGCTCTCAACAACATGATGACCGAGGCCGACAAGCGTTTTTTCAGGGCCATGGAGACCCCTGTGATGGTTAAATTTGGCCTTCATAAAGTAGTCCAGGTATAACTTGTTCTCTTGTTCAAAGTGCAACGTCTGATTTTGCTCTCATCTAACTTCTTCATTTACTGTGCAGGGTGCGGCTGCCATGTATCAGCTATCCAACTGGGCCCTGAGGAAATTGCCTCTTATTCAGAAGGGCCAGGAGGCTGAGAAAGTTGAGGGCACCCTGAAGGCCGAGGTTGCTCGTCTGAGGTCCGAGTTACAGGAGGCTCAGACCAAGGCTCAGACCTCTGAAAATAAGGCCCAAGCTCTAGAGAAGGACATCTTTGCACTCGTTCAGAGCCATACCAAGGCCCTGAAGGACAAGGACGATGCTTTGCAGAGGAAGGTTGATGCTGCGGTGAAGGCTTCTCTTGCAGATGCCTCGGAGACAATAATTGCTGACTATAAGGTCTCCGAGGAGTTTGTAAGTTTTGGTCTGGAGTTCCTTGAAAGGGGTATCAAGGCCACCTCTAAATGGGCCGAGGTAAGGGAGGCCGAGGTTGGCACTATTAAGGCCTCAGATTTTGTGGGCCTCGGCCTTGCCGACGCCCAGTTTGCCCAGGCCTTGCAGGAGATAGAGGATGAAGCTGCTGCCCCTGGTCAAACTGTTACTCTGGAAGGGACTGACCTCGGAGAGACTGACCCTGCAAACGAAGTAGCTGAGGTGACCAATACCGAGCAGGCCAACCCAGACGAGACATCAAACGTTCCTCCTTCAGATGTTTGACTTGTATTTTGCATTTTTTGTTTTGACTTGTAATCTTGCATGTAATTTCTCAGACACGTAAATATTATGCAATTTCTTCCTTTTATTGAATGCAAATGTCTCCCTTCATCTTTATTTGTGAATGTACATGAATGCTGTGCACTCTCTGAAGTCATTACTGAATGTGGTGCCATAACCATTACTTAAGAGTCTGAGGTCCTCACCTAAGAGGTTATCCCCATAGTAAATTATCAAAAATATGATGTTTAAGGTCTGAGGTCCTCACCTAAGAGGTTATCCCCATAATAAATTTCACCAAATGAATGATGTTAAGGGTCTGAGGTCCTCTAGCCGAGGTGTCCGAGCTCAGACCTCGTCACCACCAAGTGATGTTATGAGGGTCTGAGGTCATCACCTAGGCCGAGGTAAGACTCATAATGTCACCAAATGAATGATGTTTAAGGTCTGAGGTCCTCACCTAAGAGGTTATCCCCATAATAAATTTCACCAAATGAATGATGTTAAGGGTCTGAAGTCCTCTAGCCGAGGTATCCGAGCTCAGACCTCGTCACCACCAAGTGATGTTATGAGGGTCTGAGGTCATCACCTAGGCCGAGGTAAGCCTCATAATGTCACCAAATTAATGATGTTTAAGGTCTGAGGTCCTCACCTAAGAGGTTATCCCCATAATAAATTTCACCAAATGAATGATGTTAAGGGTCTGAGGTCCTCTAGCCGAGGTGTCCGAGCTTAGACCTCGTCACCACCAAGTGGTTATGAGGGTCTGAGGTCATCACCTAGGCCGAGGTAAGCCTCATAATGTCACCAAATTAATGATGTTTAAGGTCTGAGGTCCTCACCTAAGAGGTTATCCCCATAATAAATTTCACCAAATGAATGATGTTAAGGGTTTGAGGTCCTCTAGCCGAGGTGTCCGAGCTCAGACCTCGTCACCACCAAGTGATGTTATGAGGGTCTGAGGTCATCACCTAGGCCGAGGTAAGCCTCATAATGTCACCAAATTAATGATGTTAAAATGAAACAAGAATTTTCCATGGAAACTGATCTTTATTCACAACCTCTTCTCAATAAGATGGTATTTTTACAATTGACAAAATAAATGCAACATTATATGAAATATCTCTTTAGGTGGTCGGCATTCCACGGGTTGGCGAAGGGTTCTCCCTCTAGGTTCTCTAACCTATACGTGCCAGGCACAACCTCTTCCGTTACTCTGTAGGGGCCATGCCAGTTCGGGTGTAGCTTGTTTGTTTTCTGTAAGGTCTTCTTAAGCACTAGGTCTCCTATCGTAATGGGTCTTGTCTTCACCCTTTGATTGTAGAATTTTGCTGTCCTCTGCTGGTAGGCTGCTTTCCTGACCTCTGCGTCTTCCCTTCTTTCTTCAATAAGGTCCAGGTCTAACCTCCTCCTTTCCCCATTGCTGTCATTATCATAGGTCTGAATCCGATGAGTTGGTAGGCCTATCTCTGTTGGTATGACGGCTTCTGAACCGTGTGCCAGCATGAATGGGGTTTCTCCCGTGGGTGTCCTTGCTGCGGTCCTGTAAGCCCATAGCACAGCGTAAACCTCTTCTATCCATCTCCCCTTCGCGTCTTCTAACCTCTTCTTGATTCCATCCAAGATAGTCCTATTTGTAACCTCGGTCTGGCCATTAGCCTGAGGTCGACCAGGAGATGAGAAGAACTGTTTAATCCCCACACTTTGGCAATACTTCTCCAAGGAGGTGTTCTTGAACTGGGTCCCATTATCTGAGATGAGCGTGTTTGGGAGGCCATACCTACATATGATGTTCTTCCAGATGAACTGAAAGTTCTTCTTCTCCGTAATTGTTATCATGGGTTCGGCTTCTACCCATTTTGAAAAGTAGTCAATGGCAACTATCAAGAATCTATAGTTGTTGACTGCTCTTGGCAAAGGTCCTACCAAGTCAATTCCCCATACCGCGAACGACCATGGAGAAGAGATTGATGTCATGGGCTGATGGGGTTGATGAGGGATAGTGGCGAACCTCTGACATTTGTCGCACCTCTTCACATAATCAGCAGAGTCCCTAGACAAGGTTGGCCACCAGTATCCCTGAGTGATGATTCTCTTGGCTAAGGGTCTTCCTCCTATATGGCTAGAGCAAGAGCCTTCATGGACCTCCTGTAAGATCCGGGGTACCTCCAAGGGGTGAACACATCTGAGGAGGGGCAAGAGGAAACCTTTTTTATACAAGACGTCTCCTATCAATGAGACCTTGGCAGCCCTGTATCTCAACTTTTTCCTTTCTATCTTGGACTCAGGTAACTCCCCCTCCCTTAGGTATCTGACAATCGGGTCAATCCACGAGTCTCCCTGGTTTATATTGTGACAAGGGTTACATACCTCGTCCTCCTCGATGCTTGCTTTTCCTAGAACTTCAATTGGGATGGTTCTTCCCAAATCTGTCTTCATTGCTGAGGCCAGTCTTGCCAATGCATCAGCGTGGTTATTGCTCAGTCTAGGCACTCTCTTTAGTTTGGCCTCTTAAAAAAATTCTAGCAATCCTCGCACCTTTTTTAAGTATCTGGCCATCCTCTCATCCTTGGCCTCGTACGCCCCCAACACTTGGTTGACAACCAACCTTGAGTCGCTATGGAGTAGAAGCCGCTTTACCCGCAGAGTTGTTGCCAATAGGAGGCCCGCTATCATGGCCTCATACTCAGACTCGTTATTTGAGTCCTGGAAGTTGAATCTTAAGGCATACTCAATGTTGGCGCCATCTGGAGCTGAGAGTACTAGCCCCGCGCCGCTTCCACCGTCACAGGAGGATCCATCCACGAAGAGGCTCCATACGTCTTCATCTGAAGAGAAGACCCCTTCTCTCATCACTCCTTTTTCGAAGAGGTATCGATCCTCTTCGTTTTCTTCTACTCTCCTCCGAGCATTTCCTGGGATAACCTCTTCTCGGCCCCCGAAGACATTCGGGTCTATCTCTTCCGAATCTCGGGAGACGCCTCGGCCCTTCTCTTCGCCGACTTCCAAGCTCTTCTCTGACTCAGTCTCTTCCCAAGTGAACTCTGCGACAAATTCAGCAAGGGCCTGCCCCTTAATGGTTGTCCTGGGTTGGTAAGTAAGATCATACTCTCCTAGTTCAATGGCCCAGGCCATCAATCTCCCGGACTTCTCAGGCTTGTGCAGGACCTGCCTTAGTGGGGAGTCCGTAAGGACTATCATAGAGTGAGCTTGGAAGTAGGGTTTCATTTTCCTTGAAGCATGGATAAGAGCATAAGCCAACTTCACCATTCGGGGATAGTTTTGTTCAGACCCTTGTAGGGCCTTACTATTGAAATACACGGGTCTCTGAACTCCACCTTCCTCTCGTATGATGGCCACGCTAATAGCCGACTCAGAGACTGCTAGATACACAAATAACCTTTCTCCCGCAATGGGCCGGGACAGCAGCAGGGGAGACCCTAAGTAGGACTTGAGCTGATCAAAAGCTTTTTCACACTCTTCATCCCACTGGAAGGCCTTCCTTAGAACCTTGAAGAATGGAAGACACTTATCGGTTGCCCTGGAAACAAACCTGTTCAGGGCTGCCACTCTTCCAGTGAGTCTTTGGACATCCTTGATACTCCTAGGAGTCTTCATGTCGAGCAATGCCTTGATCTTCTCTGGGTTTGCCTCAATCCCCCTTTGATTAATGATGAACCCCAGGAACTTCCCAGCTCCTACCCCGAAGACACATTTGGCCGGGTTGAGCTTCATTCTGTACGAGTCCATGACATCAAAGGTCTTCTAAAGGTCTGCCACGTGAGTACATACCTTCAGGCTCTTCGTTAGCATATCGTCCACGTACACCTCCATGGTCTTACCTATCTGTTCCTCGAACATCCTATTGACGAGACGCTGATATGTTGCCCCCGCATTTTTCAGACCAAAGGGCATCACCTTATAACAATACGTCCCCTTGTCAGTGATGAAGGCTGTCTTCTCAGAGTCTGCGGCGTCCATGAAGATTTGGTTATAACCTGAATAAGCATCCATGAAGCTCATGAGCTCGTTCCCTGCTGTTGCGTCCACCATCTGGTCTATCCTAGGTAGGGGATAGCTGTCCTTCGGGCAAGACCTATTCAGGTCTGTGAAATCTACACACATCCGCCACTTTCCATTGGCCTTAGGCACAATTACTGCATTTGAGAGCCACTCTGGATAGGTGACCTCTCGTATGAACTCGGCCTCTTCCAACTTTTTCACCTCTTCCCGAATGACCTCATACTTCTCTCTGGAGTAAATTCTTCTCCTCTGCTTGATTGGATTGGCATCCCTATCCACGTTGAGTTTGTGGGTCATGACCTCAGGGTCTATACCAGGCATGTCGGTGTGGCTCCAGGCGAAGACACTCTGCCTCTTCCTGAGAAGGCTTACCGGCCCTTCCTTAATCTTTGGTTCTAGGGCCTTGCCGACCTGGACGGTTTTTTCCGGCTCGTCCTCGTTGAGGACGATGGATTCTACCTAATCTGCGGCCTCGCCCTTCTTTAGCTTTGTTTCATCTCTCGGGTCAAGAGTGTCTATGCTGTAGGTGGCGGTTGCTCTCTTATGGGCCTCCCTCTCTTCAGCTGAGTTGAAATAACACTCCCGTGCCGTGGTCTGATCCCCTTGCACTTCCCCTACCCCATAAGGGGTCGGGAATTTTAGCATTTGATGGACCGTTGACGTCACGGCTTCAAACTCCTTGAGGGCTACTCTTTCGATGATGAGGTTGTAGGCCGAATAGACATTCTCGTCCATCACAAAAAAGTTTATCTTCTTAGTCAGCCTCTTAGGCCACTCATCCCCCATACGCACATCCATCTCATACATGCCTAATGGGTGAACTTTCTCACCACTGAAGCCTATCAAGGGGTGGTGGTATGGCACTAGCCTTGATCTGCTAAGACCCAAGCTCTTGAAACAAGGCCAGAACATTACATCTGCTGAGCTTCCCCCATCTATGAGGATTCTCCCTACATCGCACCCATGCACCCTTGTCGTTATGACCAAGGGGTCATCATGGGGGGCTAAGATGCCCTTGAAGTCGAGTCGGGAGAAACCCACCACTAGGGTGTCCATGTCCACCTTCGTTCTCTTCTGCACAGCGTCAGAAGACGTCAGGTTCACAACCTCGGGCCTGACCATCGACTTGGCCTCCGCTACATGAGCCTTTCTATCGGTTACCTCAGAGCCACCTCCTGCGAATCCACCACATATGGTGCTAACACCAAAGGAGATCATTCCTACCCTCTTCACTGGGGTGTTTTCATCCCTAGGTGGGAGATCCGGGTCGTCTCCATCATCACCTTCTGAATCGTCATGCCTTCTAGCCGGGACATCGCCACGGCACCTGTCGTCTCTTCTCTTCCTAGGGTCTTCTCTTCCACATTTTGGGGCCTTACCATCTATAAACTTTCTTAGCTTCCCGGACTTCAGCATCTTCTCAATCTCGTCCTTCAGGGCAAAGCATCTGTCGGTGACATGACCGTGATCCTGATGGAACTGACACCAGAGGTTTTTATTCCTCTTATGCGGTGGGGCCTTCAGCTTCTCTGGCCACCGCAGAGCCCTGTCAGTCTTGATCTCATTAAGAATGTGCTCACAGCTCAGAGTCAGAGGAGTGTAATGAGCGAACTTGTCATCTGCTGACCGCTTCTTCCCTTCTTTCTTACCCTGGGACCTCCCAACGCTACCACGGTTCTCCTCCTCGTATTTGGCGGCCATCGCCTCTTCTGCATTCATCACTTTCCCCGCAGTGGACCAAAGCTCTGCCATAGACTTGGGGGGGTCTTCCGCTAGCTTCCATAGTAGCTTTCCCTTCTGGAGGCCTCCTATAAGGGCAGTCATGGCTATGCTCTCCTCGTAATCCTCCACTTCTAACTTCTCTTTGTTAAATCTTGCTATATAGTCTCTTAGGCTTTCACCCTTAGCCTGTTTGACGTATAGGAGGTGTGTAGTCTTCTTTTGAGGTCTTACCCCAAAGAAAAAATTATGGATGAACTGCTCGGCCAACCCTTTGAAGTTTTCGATCGAGTTCTTTGGAAGAGAGGTGAACCAGCTATGCGCTGCCCCTGTCAAGGTGCCCGAGAAGGCCCTGCACTTCATCTCATCAGGTATCGAGTAAATATCTGCAGCTGACTGATACATCTCGATGTGGTGCACTGGGTTAGTGCTGCCATCATACTTAGGAGTCACTACAGGAGGCTTGAATTTAGCTGGGGTCGGGAACCCCACTATCCCAGCCACAAATGGTGAGCCCTCCGTGTAGCCCCTCTGTAAGGGGTCCCTGCTCTTTATGAGGTCCCCTATCTTCTCCTCGAGACGTTGGATCGAGTCATTCCATGGTCTTCTCTCGTCAACTTGGCCGAGGTTGTCCCCTGCCACCTCTCTGCGGTGGACAGAGGGTTCCCCAACCACGACCCTCTGACTGTTGACCTCTTCCTGCTCCCTGACCCTTCTCTCTACGGGCCGGCCTTGGTCTGGCCGAGCCTGCCTATCCCCTCTTTGGGAGCCTGCTGCACTCCTCGACCTTGATAGCCTGTGTCTTAGGTCATTAACCGAACCCAGCCTCTCGAAGGCCGAGCCTCTGCTCAGTCTGTCAAAAGCGGAACATCTTGGTTGGGCTTCTTCTCTTCTTCGGCCGACACATCCTTGGCTCTGCCTAAGGGGCCGTACAGTGTTATCTGACATCTCATATGGCTCCCAACAGTCTTCTGGGGCCTCTTCAACCTCCAGGTCATCATATCTATCCCCAGGGCAAGGGTTTCCTTGCCTCCCCAGACGCAAGCGCCTAGGGTCAGCAACGTCCCTCCTCCGCTGGGGTGCAGGTTGGTCCTTCATCGGTGCCTGGGGTGGTCCCCTGGCGTCCGGTTGGGGCTGAACTGCCGCCGGGGTGATCATGTCCGGTGAAACTCCAGGTGGCCTCATCATCATGGTTTGGCTGAGCTGGACAAACTGATCCCTCATGGCTTGTTGTGTGGCAGCCAGAGATTTCAAAGCAGCTGCCACCTCCGCCATTTCGGACTGAGGAGGAGCCTGAATGGAACTAGCCCCTCCACCCACAGGCGGCGGAAGAGGTGGTGGCAAGTCTGGTGCCATGTATTACCACTATAGAGCTTTGAGTAGCAGGTGAGCTTAATACCTCAAAGGATCTCTTTCAATGGTGAAACAGCTCCATGCAAGGGGTGGTTTCTGGTTCACCGCTAGAATCTCCTGTGAGGCTAAGCAGAGAAAGAGGAAGAGATATCTTCTCGATTCCCACAGACGGCGCCAAAATTATGATGCTGAAAATCAACACCACCAGGTGATGTGTTTGCAAGCTCAATATGGGTATGACAATGGCAGCATAGCTGTATAAAGAAGATAAGAATGAGGTGAGGATAAGAGGAATGACACCTGAATATAAGTGGTTCAGCCAATCTGGCCTACGTCCACTGTGAGTGAGTGTGAGTAATATCACTGAAAGAAGGAACTAATGGCCATGGATACAACCTCTCAAGCTCTTTCTCTCTCTACTGTGTATATTTAGACAGAGTTTTAGCTAGGGTTTTAATATCTGGATCCTTTTGCAAGGTACGGGGTGATCCCTTTATATAGTGCCTAGCGGGTGTAATGTACCCCCTATGCATGTAATGTGCATGTGTGTAGTTTCCTCACCAATGGGGGTGTGCCAGCTGTCAGGGCCACATGTAGGTAATGATGATGAAATATTCCCCCACATGTGGAGAATAATCTTGTTATAACTGATTTATGCCCAGGTGTCCTTATCCAAATGTCAACAGATGCTCGGCAGTCATGTTGGTGAATGGCCTCGGCCTAGGAGAGGCCGAGCTATAAAGGTTGGTCGTCCGCTCAATCCGCGAGGTGTCATGAGTTGTCTCGGCCTTATGTCAGCCGAGGTATATGCCTATGCCGGCCTGAGCCGAGGTAGGGTCCATGTTGAAGATGAATGCGTGGAGCCTCTTGTTACCTCGGCCTACTTCTGGCCGAGGTTACTATTCCTTGATGCTCGAGGTCAATGTTGATATCTGCGACATGAGAAATGTCCCTGGGGAAGTGCATGTGGTAGTGTCGGCCTTGGCCAAGGCAGCCTTGGCCGAGGTATGATATCGTGGGCCCCGACGCACTGGGGGGTCGGTCATCGTCTCGGCTCTCATCTTGGCCGAGGTAGGCACCTCTAGGCCGGGGTCATACTTGGGTATATCATAGAGAGTGTCACGATAAAAATATATGCGTGGGCATTGGGGTGTAACCTACTTAGGTAGTCAGATGCATTCCATGATAGCTATTCATTATGTGATAGTGCTTATTAGTCCATAGATAGAGAGTTTTAGTATAGTTAATGACTTGGGTTAGGACATAATCAGAGTACTTGCACTAGCTGAGAGGTGAGGTATTCATTGCATGTGGATTTCAATGTAATGTATATTTATTGTAAATGAGTAACATGGTTTACATTGTTAGTAATGGAGATATTTCTTGCAATTATTGGGCCCTGGAGCAAATCTTTAAATCTTTTCCCCCACATGCACTATTATTGTTTTATACAAGTTTATCATGGTTGAGAGGTCAGACTTGCAACTATGGAGGTTCAGTTATCATCCTTAGAGTAGTAGTGATGTTAGATTTCAATTGTCCTTGTATTCAGGAGTTAATTCAGATGTGGTTATAATTGTTGTATCTTTATTTTTTTTTGAGACATTTGTATTAAGAGATTTATATCTAGTAGATTCAGTTCATAGAGTTTTAGTTATTTCAGTTAAGTTGATTCTGTTTATAATCCTTTTTGAGTTTTTATTGTGGATGGTTTGTATTTACTATAGTTTTTGTTTAATCATGATGCTAAGAATGATATAGATTGTTTTAGTGCTTTTGGTAATTTGCATCCGGCCTGATCAACTAGGCGTGGAAAATTGGGAGTGTTAAATTAATATAACATTTTAGTGTTGTTTAATTGATATATTTATATGTTAAAAATACATTAATCAAAGGATGATGTTTGGCAAGTATTTGTATGAAATCACATATTCGGGGTTGCCATCGTGGGGACATCTTTTTTCGCTCGGAGAAGCAGTCGGTGCAGTCCAATTTTAGACTTTGGATTCATAAAGTTTCCGAATGGCTCGACTCACTAACACATTACTGGAAACAATTTTGGAAAGCATGTCTTCATGTTTGTTTTTGAGTTGTGGTATTCCATTAACATATGAGCATGTCAATTCACTAAACATAGGTGCTGGGTTAGAAACTAGGATTTAAAATATAAATGTTGTAAATTGCATACCCAGTCCCCTAAACGATGGTCGGGCTAAATAAGATAAATAGATATGGAGAGTTTATAACAATATTTATATGTGGGGTATTTTCCTGAGATTTGTGTAGATTTTATTTACCGTTGTAGAATGAGTTAAATTTTTCTTGGTGGAGTGTTCCCACTTGAGGTGTCTAGTTGGATAGAGCTCCGTTTAGTTAGGTAGAGTTTTGTATTTAATTTGCCGACTTTTGTAGAGGTTTGCCTCTATTTTCTGGAAGAAGAGACTTTTAAAAGTACGAACTTCACTCGAGGAAACAACTTTTCGAAAGTACAAACTTCCCTAAGGAGACACGACTTTTCTGAAGTACGAACTTAACTCAGGACTTTTTAGAATGAGCTTAAGCACCTCGGACGCTCGAAGGAGAGAAAGTTAGAAAACTAAACCAATGTTTTGTTTGGGGGTGCACTTTTTGGCTGGTGCGGACTACCTTTTATAGGGTTCGATTTGGGTCGTTTGACCATGCTGTCATCCTTTATGTTTGCCTATTCGATCATCAAGCTTGCCACATGTAGGGTGGATGAAGGTGGTGTGACAAGTGTATGGAGAAGGCTAGATTCACAGGGATTTGATAATGATTATTACCAAGGTCAAATAATCGTTAGATTAAATCCCACCTTAACCAGGTTAAAGGACCCCAATAGTCTAGTTTTGGCTTTTTTAAATAGGTATTTTGGTCCACAAAAGTTTTTCTGATGTTTTTTTTGGGATTTATCGGGTTAGGGGTGCCTTATTGAATAGAAAGATGGTCTCATAACTTTATTGAAAATTGAGGTGTCCATAGAGGGAAACGACTAAGAGTGCGCACGTGCGGACATTCTTCATCAAAATAGAAATGGGTTTGAATAAGTTGGTCTATTCTCAAGAAGGGTGTGGACATATGAGAAACAGGTAGGAGCCCTTTTTAGGGGTGAAAATGGGATTTTTAGGCAGAAATTGGTTTGGTTAACCGTTTGGTCCACTACTGTTAACCTTTCATTCATCCCTTTATAACAGTCCGAAAGCTATTAAATGTTGCTTCAATTTTTTTTCTAGTTATCTTTCTTCACATCCTTTGGTGACATTTCCTCTTTGGCTGCCATAATTGTTGATTTATAGGGGTACAGGCTTCGGGATGACATACATCCCATTTTTTTAATTATTTTGGGGCAAAATTCTTGTGGGGGTAATGGCTTCTTCCTTTGTGAAAATTGTCCTGGTGATTGAAAACGATGCTACCTCACTTTTTCTTAGGTTTTCCAATCTCTCTCCACCAATGATTCAAGTTGATCGTTGCATCCTTCTGGTGTTACCATCAGTGTTCAACACGATCCTTCATAGTGAAAACCAAATCATAAACATTTTTCCATGTGGTTCAACATTTGGCATGTTGGCGTTGTCTATGGAGCTTTCCTTTTTTGCAAATGACACGAGTTTAACAATTACTACTTTGTACATTGTGGATCATTTTTGTTTATAAATTTGATTGAATTTCTATTTTATAAATTTTTAGTAGGTATTGGTTGTGTCTCCTAGTTATGGGAGATACTTACACATTAGTTATTGTCGCATTTGGCTTTACGCCAACTTGATGCTGAAGTTTCAACGAATACTGCCACTGATTACCTATTGCTATTGACATGTCTTATCTAGTGATCAGGTGGTTCTGTATACCCGACCGACATGTCTTTGTTCGGCACAAGGGCTAGAATGTCAACCCCTTGTGTTTCGAATGAGAGTCATGCAGGTGGATGTCCCGGGAAGAGACCTCGTGTGTGATGAGTTTGGTGGGATGATATTATTGGTGGGGCTTTCGGGTGGGATTTTTTGTATATTCCCCAAAAGGATTTTTTTTATTTTCTCGGGATTTGGTTGGGGTAAGGCCTCGGGTAAATATGTAGTATGTTCCTTCAAGAGTAACGTGAGGAATCCTCAATACAATTTTTGGCGCTTATGGGGATTCTAGTCATACATCATGTGCATAAATAACCATAACTTTTCCTTTGATGATAAATGGTTTGTACCGCATGTTTTATTATGTTTTTAATTTTTTTAGTATTTATGTATCATAATAATGGAGAGTTTGTGTATGGACATAATGAGCCTAAGTTCTTTTTATAAAAATGGTTTTATACACACACACACACACTTTCTTTTTCTAAAAGTAAAAA
Organism: Sambucus nigra; assembly: GCA_949130495.1. Classification (NCBI taxonomy): domain Eukaryota; kingdom Viridiplantae; phylum Streptophyta; class Magnoliopsida; order Dipsacales; family Adoxaceae; genus Sambucus; species Sambucus nigra. The sequence goes on along the minus strand of OX422210.1, from coordinate 39,776,260 downwards.
GAAAAAAAAAACAAGAGTGTTTATATGTTGAAAAAAGTACCCCATCTTTTTTAGACCTTTTCATTTAGAGAGAGACCACTTTATCTGCTTGTTTAGTGAGCCATATTTCTTAATTGATGTCGAAGTGCGAGAGAATGAAATTCCCCCTTCTTTGGTTGAGAATTGTCATGTGCCTTTTGACATTGATTTGGAATTGGAGTGACGTAATTTTCCGCGATAGGGCTCCATTTTGCGAGGGGCCTTAGTGAGTCTTTTTGATAATGTTTTTGTCCCATGATACATGGTATTTTGAGGGGTGATGTTTTGCGTTATTTTTCTAGAAAAAGGGTTACAATAGGGGTAGTGTGCTTTCTCGATAGGCCTCTTTTAATTGTTGCTTTTGTAGAATTAACCCTTATGTGTTGTTTCTTAAATAAGAATGACCCTACGGAGTCTTAAAATTTCTTAGAGAACTATTTTATTAGGTTTTTAGATAAATGAAGTCTATATAGAAGAAAGAACTATACATGGGCATAAATCCAAATAAAAAACAAGTTATTGACAAAACAAAGAAACTAAAACCAAGGTTAGTAATAACCTACACTAGCTTACAAGAATGCAAATAAATCAAATTATCAATACATAAGGTTATGAGGCAGGCTCCATTGATTTTAGGCCATCCAATTGATGTAGTTCCTCCTATATTTCTTCCAGTTACCAGCCTTTGCTAGGATTATAGGTTCAATGTCTTTCATAAGCTCATAATTGGTCTTGGCCCCTCTCTGGTGAAGTCTTCCATTTCTATCCATCCAAATGCAATAATTAGTGTGAGAAGGATAAATTTCTCAAATCTCTAAGCATAGTGTTCTTAGAAGCTTCAATTTCAACAACATTATTCTTAGAATCCCAACTACCCAAGTGCCTTTATGATTGGTTCCTACTATAAATCTCATACCAGAACTTAGTGGCATAGGAAGGATCAATCATGAGATGGATAATGTTCTCATTCCTATTACTGTAAAGAAGGGAAGTCGCATCATAAATCAGGCCCTAGTTGAGCAACTTGGCTTTGGTGACAAGTGCCTTTCGACAAGTAGGCCAAAGAATGAAAGCACATTTAGGAATGTTACATCTTTTCTAAACAACCTTATAACAATGAAAATTAATTTTAGAACTCCTAATATTCTCATAGGTTGAGGAAGTTAAAAATGTCCCACTGGCAGTAGAAATCCAAAGCATCTTATCATCAGACAACAAAGAGATAGGGAGTAAGGTGGAGTTCATAATATCATTGAGCCCCTAAGTTATAGTTGAAGTCTTGGAACATCTAGATCCATTTAGAAAGTTAGAGACTTTGGTCTTAGAATTGTTGACAACATCATATATAGTTTTATTCCCCAAAGAGGCAAAAGAGGACAAAGCTAGTGCCAATTGTCATGCCATATAAATGTGTCCTGCCCATTACCAATGATGAATTTCATAAGGAGTCTACAACCATCTCATAATTTGATAATCTTCCTCAACCTCCAACTAGAGACACTTTGGATTTTGGTATCCCATATACTCTTTATTTCAGTCTTATATTTGTGACACCATTTCACCCAAGACTATCCTTCTTGCAACATAGGTTCCATAAGTGTCTCATGATGGCAACTTTATTCCATAATTATAAGCTTTTCATGCCTAGTCCACCTTTCATTATTCACTTACAAATGTCCTCCAAAGAAACCTTGGGTCCATAATTCTTTAGCTCAGCTTCAGTCCAGAGCAAATCCCCAAGAATTCGATCCATAGATTTTAAGACACTCTTGGACAGGATGAAGATACTGGCCCTGTACAGCTTTATACTAAAGAGAGCATTAGTGATCAGTTGGAGTCTACCAGTATATATAGGTAGCCTAGATGCCCAGGTTTCGAATTTGCTAGTATTTTTATTAATTAGGTTAGTACAATCAAAAGCCCTAAGCTTAATGGAGATAAGAGGAACTCCCAAATATTTGAAAGGAGGAATCTCTAGTCTAGCAGTCATAAGTTAAATGTCCAACTCCAAAACTCCAGTATGGTATAGGTTTCATATGTCCATGTTGGGATGAACGCCATATAACATAACAAACTCAATAATATCCTCCTTAACATAATTTATAGATTACACATCCCCATCACGGAAGGTAACAAGATCATCAGCAAATCTCAAATGATTTAGCTTTAATTCTTTGCATTTTGGATGGAAGGTAAAAGTTGGGGTGCTATAGTGCTTATCAAAAATGCAAGAAAAGGCCTCCATGACTAGGAAAAATAGATATGGTAATAGAGGTTCACCTTACCTAAGTCCCCTAGTGCCAGAAAAATCTATTAGCCTCATCATTAAGGCTAATAGAGAACCAAGTACGGGTAACATAAGATTTAATCCAATAGAGCATGGTTATGTGGAACCAAATTTTCCTTGAACTTAAAAAAGGAATCTCTAGTCCACATTATCATATGCCTTCTTTATATCGATCTTCATAGCGCACCTAGAAGTAGTTGAGTCGCTATGGTAGTTCTTCATTAGCTCTTAAAGAAGGAAAATGTTGTCTGAAATGTCTCTACCTTGCACAAAGGAACCCTACTGACTGCTGATCAAGTATGGCATGAGAGGTTAAATATGGGTAACCAGGATTGTAGAGTTTCATTTATAGATGGTGTTACAACACATTGTCCCTCATTGATTTTGGATTATTAACTTGATGAATAAGGGCCAGGATGGTATAATTCCATTGTCTAGGCATATGGCCTATATTTAAAAAAATGTTGCACGGCCTTCACTAAATCCCAATTATGTTATAATTCTTATAAAATAATCTACCATTAAAGCCATAAAAATTTGGGGCTTTATTGTCACCAATGGAAAACATGGATAGTTTTATCTCCTTAGTAGTGATTTTATCAATTAAGCCATTAAGTTGAGAATTAAAGAACTTCATAATATGAAGTTCATGGAGAAATCAAATATCATTTCATTTTGCAATCATAATATGTATTTGAGGCATCCTAGGGAGCATGGAATTTCATTGGACAATGTCATGGGAATTAGTAGACCGATGAGCAAGCCAATTGACCGACGTGCGCGATAGTCGACCGATGGTGCCAAAGTGACAAAGTTCAAATTTTCTCTCATGCTAGTGTTCTTTATCGTGCTTGGGCAATCATAATAGCTAGTAAGTGACCAAATTCGAGTTTTCTCATGTGACAATGTATTTTACCGTGCTTAGGTTATCGTAATACATATTTAGGGAAGTTTTGGGTGCGTGTCTTTGCATTTTCCCAATATCGTTTGGCAGACCCAAAAAGATAACTAAAGTATGATATTGACTCAATAGACACAACTTTTATACCTTCCACTACCTACCCAAAATAATTTTGGATGGACATGATCTTTCTTTTAGAATTAGTGGCATTAACTTTTGTATTATGACATGTTTATCTTGCTAGTCTTATAACATGTTTATCTTTTGTATTATATTTTTCCATTTATTAAGTCTTATTTGAAAAAATACAAAACGATTTTGTTTTCTGATAAAAATTTTTGAAGATACAAAAAGATTTATAGTATTAAATATTTTTGAGAAAAATACAAAAAGATTTTTCTTTTATATGAGTCAAAATATGTTGAAAAACCAAAAAGATTTTCGTTTTCTTTTTGTTTTTTTAGTTTACATGTTTGATGTGACATATTGGTGTGCTTGGATCCCCATTATTGCATTATCCATGTGTCTAGGACATTTGGTCATAATTATTGATGCTTAGAATGATCATAATCATTGTATTATGGGTTGTTTCGTAGTTGATATGCTTTGTGATTTGACTTTGTATATATGCCATCTTTTCACACATGCACTAGTAATATGAATGTTAGACATCTCATGCATATTTGAGTTTGGTGAGACATTCTTATCTCAATCTTGTCATCTATCGTAAGTAAACTTAGGAGGGGTGTGCATGTAAGAACCGTTTGCTGTGAAGATTGAATATTGAAAAAATTAATGAGTGTTCACGGGAAAAGGCTGCAAGAGTGCAAAATTGACTCGTCGTGAAAGCCACCGTTTAAAAGAGCCCAAAAGAAAATCAAGGCAATAAAAAGAAATAAATGCCAAAAATTGGGGCCAATAGGATTTCTCTAAGTTGAGAAAAATAGATGTTAAAAGATCTTAAAACTAATATATTTGAGGGAGTTTGGTTGGAAAAATTAAACGGGTTTGCACCAGGAATCCTAACGTTGAAGTCATACTTTAATGTCACGTATGGATAAATAAAGTTTGATGATATATAACTATCAATTAGGGCTTCTTGAATGTTTTGATGTACTGGAATTTTGATTCATTTGTTGTAGTTCACAACCATACATTCATGTTCTTGTTTGAGCACATCGCTACTATATTAGCATGTAACTCATATTGTTTTATTTGGTTTCTTTTCTGTTCTACTACTGTTTTGCAGTTTTTGCTCTTTCTAGTTAACTTTTTTAGGAAATTTTTTCATAGGACGAAACTACAAGTTTTTCAGCACTGGAACTGAGTTTTTGGTTTTTCTCGTTCAAGCGACTTATCGCTATCGCGTGAAGTCTTCAAGTGATAAGCTTATATAATTTGAACGTCAAGCCTGCCTCGTTCGAGCGACCTTCTGGGATCTTTAGTTCCTTCTGTTTCAGTACTCCGGTTCATATTGACATATTTTTTGTACTGCTCGGTTGCTTCTGGACAGTTTGTTGTATGCAGTTCTCACTAATTATATTAGTATGCTGCATTGTGTTGGTTTAATGACATCATTACATATTGAGTTAACTTCTAACATATGATTATTATTTGCTAGCGACGGATTTGATATGACTTGATCATTATTAACTGCTTGTTTCCTTGATATCTAGATACACTTCATTGATTATCTCATGCTATATAAGTTTATCTTTTCCCAAGTTTTCTATTCGAGACAAGAAGGGGGAGAGATGTATGTGATATAGGGGAAATTTTGTTGAGAACATAGTTTTCGTTACATTACATATTGATATCATATGCTTTCATGCTTATATATTGGTATTAATTAGTTTGCAAAACACGGGTATCATATTTGTGATCATATGCTGATATCCTAATTTAGATATTATTTACAAATTGGTATCCATATTTTTTCTTACATATTTTATATCATTTGTTCCTCCATACTTCAATGGGTATTTGTCTATTTCATGTGTGTAGGTATGCTTTAGATATTCGAGATTTCAAGACCACATCACATTCAGACAATTCATGCTTGCCAGATCATCATTTATTAGTCTTGTCCTGTAATTTTTGATTTTGGGTTTTATGGGATGGGATTTAGGCGTCACATGGATTAATGGTTTGACTTAGGAATTTCACTGTTGGTTTGTCCCGGAATAGACAAATATTGAGATTTGTAAGGGCATAATTTCCAATTGAGTCCGTTGTATATTTAATTGACTTATTCTCAGAACAAAACACGTTTGAGTCATAGGTAGATTTTTATTGTCACAATCCCACACAGACTATGACGTATTGAAGTTTATTGAAGACGTTGCGGCAAAGCTTTAAAGTTTTAACATGTCAGTTTTCTGGTGCATATTTCATCTTCAGTCAATTTTCATTCTGAGATCACTCGGGTATGAATGCGTAATTTTAATGTGACTCAGAATTTATTTTAAAATTGTTTAAGTATGTTATTTTATTAAAGAAATGTTTTTAAAATGTTTGAAAATGTTTACACTTCATTTATTGTAAGATAAAGATAGTTTAGAGTTGTGTTAAAATCAAACACACGCGTACAGTCATTCAAACGACATTAGCTATCGCTCAAGTGAGATACACATGTCGTTCGAACGACATGTCAATCTCGTTCGAGTGATAGGTTATCTCATTCGAATGATGCGTCGCCTCAAGAAAAATATTTAAGGTGTGTAATCTCAGAATTTCGTCATGTGTGCAATCTGAAAAACAATATACAAACCGGAACATATTTGGCACATATTTTCTAAGGTTTTCTAAGTACAAAAACATCCTTAGAGTTTCAAAGATCCGATTTTTCATTATTATATGCAATAGTGATCTTTGTTTTTCACCTTGTTGGAGTTTGTTTTACACTTTGAAGAACATCGTTGTATTTTGCGGAGAAGAAGCGAAGGAGTTCGTGTTCTGATTTCGTAAACTTTCCAAGCTACATCGGTGGACGCAGAAGCATTCGTGGAGGCGAGTGTTGTGGACATGTATCAGGGAAGGATTCGCGTGGGCACTATGGAGGAGTAGTTGAAGATTATAAGAGAGTCAAGTCTCGTTGGGATCGAGTTGTTGAGTAAGACTTGTGAATGTTCCTTGTAATTCCGCATCATAGTGATTGCCTAGCTTGGGCCGTCCGAAATTTTTTCCCTTTGTGGTTTCCTCTTACATCCGGAGTTGTGAGCATTCTTTCCTTACTTTATTTTTATTTATTTAATCACTATAGATTCATGTTTAGGATTAAACAGGATAAAATTTGGTTAAGTTCAAATTGGTTCACAACTTGGTGCGATTTAAAATTTGGAATAAAAAAGAAAGTTGGTTCTCGTAATCCTTAAAACACATTCGAAAGAAAAAAGGCGCCTACATTCATTTTATGTTTTGAAGACTGGCATCTTAAACTTGTTCATCAATCAGGATTACAAGTAGAGATCCATATATTTTTTATGTTTGTAAACTAACTTAGGATTTGCATCTTGTTGATGGCTTCCTGGTGGGGACATAGTTCAGATTAGACTTGCATTATATCCTAGTTCGGAGGTGGGGAACAACCTCGTTACCCAGTGGAGGAGTTATGGATTCATATAACGGGGGGACTTGGAAGAAATTATTACAGTACTCGGGGTACTTATGGTAAGGTTCAAAGTAACCATGAGGGGCAAATAGTACTTAGAAGTGGGGGCCCAGTGTTAGAAAGGTGAGTCATTGCTACAAATGGTGCAGGAGGATCCTTGGAATTAGTTAGTACTGCCTCGATGGCCATTACGGGCAGTGTATCCATGTTAGGGAATATGGTGGGTGGGGGGAATATGTTCTCTCTCATTCTGATTATAGCATTGGCCTCTTGCACGTGGACTTGGTCCTGACTCAGTACACTAGTTTCGAACAGCATAAAATTCTGTGAGGCGTCATTTTTTTAAGTTGTCTCAAGATTTGATACATTGCGGATGGAGGTTGGTCTTCATCGGTAGACATAGGGTGTACTATGATGAATATCTAATAGTCGTGGGTGGGGATCTCGCTGATGAAAACTAGGCAACTGCACAAAGAGTGAACTCGGGTTTCTAGGTTAACAACTTAGTGGGAATTCTCTTTTGATAATGATAATTGAAAAAAAAAAGTCGGAGCACTTTCTTCAGGATTTTCTCGACAGAAAGACTGACAGAAGGACAATACATAGGGAGAGGACTCACATACGCATGAATTTTTCAATGAAATTATTTTATCTATTTTAATCTTATGTGGACGGTGTTTTGCTGTTTTTTGTATTTTTTGTTTGGTAGTTTTTACAAAGAGGAAGAACTGAAAAAAGTCCCATTGAATTTGAGTAAGTAGGGGTGAGGTCTCATTATTCATGAGAGGGGCGAGAAAGTAATAGACTGTGGATGGTGTTTTGTTGTTTTTTGTTTATTTTGTTTGGTAATTTTTACAAAGAGGTAGAACTGAAAAAAGTCCCATTGAATTTGAGTAAGTAGGGGTGAGGTCTCATTATTCATGTGAGGGGCGAGAAAGTAATAGACCGCGGTATATTATTTTCCCAAAATAAAGTGTGGGTAGAGGAATCCAACATAAAGGAAACTTGTTTTGATGATGACTTGCAGATTCATATTGTTTGCCTTCTATGTAAAAAGGGAAGACATTCATTTTGAATCCGTGGGTACTGGACCAGCCTCCGACTCTCTAAAATTTTTAATTTGGCCTGTAATTATCCGTTATTTTGTGAAATATGGTGTCTTCCAAGAGATTTTTCTTTATATGCAAAAGGCGATGCGACTCGTTGATCAGTGGATCACTTTTCATTAGGATCACGATATATTGGGATGCTTGGACTAATCAACCTTTAAGGTACACATGAAATCACTTTACCCTAGCACTAAATAACGGTAAAATCCTATTCGATATACTCAAGTACTGAACAAACTTCAAATGTTCCCTGTCACCGAGACTTTGGGATTTAGAGAGAAGTTGCCTGATATACAAGATGAGTGGGCAACAATAGTGAAAATATTCATCGGTGACTAGTCTTTCGGCTAACCTATTTTTTCCTCGAGGGTAGAGGGTTCAAACAATATGAAAATTAAGGCTATGCATTGCACTATGTAAACTGTAATCTTTATTTTTACATACTTTGATGTTTATTTTATCACAAGGTCCTTCGCCAATTGTACATGGGGACATAAGCACGTATCTACATTTTGAGGAACTCAAAAACTAAGGCCTCTAAACAGTTCTAAAATTTTCATAAAGTATTCATGCAGGTGAGAAATATTAAGGATAATAGGAAGTAAGCATAAGGATATTTTGAATCTCTTCGTTCATCCCCAGTAGAGTTGCCATTATAGTGTTTCAGGCCCTAAGCGCGGGGGACAGCGGGTTGATGGGGTTTATTCATAAACCATGTGTACAACATTTTATTATTGATTAATAAAGGAATCGTTTTATTCATTTTGAAATGAGAATCAAGGTTGTGATAATGATTTATATTTGTTTATGTATATTGTTTGATACTTGATGTTGGTCAATAGAGCTTAGTAGGAATTCCACTGAGACGACTTCGGGTTAATCACAACGAGATTGAAATTCTAGTTCTAACACTATTGAATAGTTCACAAACTAGATAAGGAGTTAACATCCTATCAAAATGGTTGCGAGTAAATCCTAGTAGTTTATCTCAAACTACGGGAACCAGTATGATGATTCAAGAACTTATGTGATAGTTAGACAGAAGATTGTGTTCGATACATCCCATGAATGTATTGAATATGACCACCTATGAGGTGAGAGTCTAATGTTTGTCTTGATTAGACTCGGGATATCTCATACCACATGTAAAGGGTGCATAGATTCTTAATCCCGAGAATTATGAGAATTGAAATACTTAATTAATTGTTACTTTGATTGCAATGGGTGCAATTTAATTTCAGATTGAATCAAATTATCTTTGCATATTGGGTGCCAATTATGTAAATTGGTCCTAAATCTTAATTCAGAGGAATTTGCATCCAATGATACTTTGGATTACGATACCCCAATTGATAGACTTCTAAGATTTGTTTCCACCAGTAAACCCGATGATTTTACCATTTATAATCCAATAGACTAGCAAAATAAGTTAAGTATGAGAATCAAGGAATTGATTAAATGTTGGTTAAAGTCAATTTATGGTCAACTGATTGAACCAATAGGTATTGAAATCTTAGTATGGGGAATCACATTATGAACTGCTATCAACTTTGCAAACAAATACCTAATTATATCTGAGTAATTTCTGAGATAATTAAATTGGAGTGAAATAATAATTATTTAGTGGAATTAATTATGATTAAATAAAGAAAAGAAATTAAATTACGTTAAAAGTAATTTAGGATTTTTGAGTATTTATTTGGAGCTCATTTAGTTATTTGTCTTAGGTCCCTGATGGAGTGCAGATAACCAAGTAGTCAGACCCATATTCTTAAGAAACCCAGTTTAGCCTAGGTCCACCATTTATACTTATATATAAAGGTATGGGAATGTATTTTAATCATTATTTCACAAGCCTGAGGGTTTGGGAGGAGTGAGAGAAAACACTATTCACATTTTTCGTAAAGGAGGCTAAGGAGAGACCATCGTATCTCAGGATTTAGCAAGGGGTATAATCTCAGAAGGTGTCCACCTAACATACATATGATTAAATAAAGGTTTTGGATATCCAAAATAATTAAGACCTTCATCTACATCAAATGCCTTTATCCATATCGGATTACGACTGGAACCGTGAAGGTATAGTATTCTAAACCCTAGGTTTGTTCTTCAAACCTAGTTTTGGCTTTGAATTCTTTATTATATTTTGATTAATCAAAATTCTAGGGCTAATTTTTTTTAGTCCTCATATATCGATCCCCAATAATTGGTATCAGAGTCTTGGTTGAGATTAATCATTCATGAGAAAGGTCCATGTCGTCAAAATAAGTAAACCCTAGTTTTTGTAAGTTGGTGAATGTATACATGGTTGTATGTATTCGGTACTAACACGGTTTTACATAGATTCTTCGTATATAAGACTTCCATCATTGTCACACATTTATTTCGCATGTGATTGGCACCTACAGTTGTTTATCAATAGTTATTTTTCCATCTGTCTATTCGATATGGTTATAAATTTCTAGTTTGTAATTATTTAATTATTGATTTTTGTGAAGATGGTGGTGAGGTATTATAAGGTTTTTAAACAGGTAGAATCATGTATAAGGGTTGGATTTAAGGTTTAGTAAAGTTTCATGATGATTCCGGATGGCTATAGAGGTTTTTTCATGCAAACTCGAGAGGATAAGTGCACCAGTTCTGGGAGGGTCGATCGATCGACCCTTTGAAGTTAATTAATCGATGGATTGTTCCAGTGATAGCTTGGCTATTTTGCCTTTTAAGGTGGTCTTCGATGGTGGTTTCACGATGGTTCTTCTCCAGAATTTTTCTCGACCCCAGAGGATGTTATTCCAGTTATCAAGACTCTTAAGAACCCTTATTTGTGATTAAGTCTACTTCAAGTTGGATTCTTACCCATAAGGAAGTCTTCTAAAACTAGGAATCTTGGATTTGATGAAATCTACTTCAAGTTGGACTCTTTGCCATAAGGAAGTCTTCTTCAACAAGGATTCTTTTGCATGAAGAATTTTACTTCACGTAGAAGTCTAGGCCATAATGGAAAGGGCATTTAATGTCTTTTCATTATTTATTTCTTTTCGTGATTTAATTTCTTATATCTCGTTATTTTATCGTTTTGCATCATTTTTGTGTTAAATAAATGGAAAATTAGGAATACCCATTTTTATGGACAACATAGATCATTATTTTGAGACTAGCCTAGATAATCAATTTTGTCCGATAAATTAGTGTTGTGTTTTATTCATCTCTAGATTGAATTAAATAAGGGTAACTAAAATTAAAAGGTATAAATTTAAAGTGAGATCTCTGGATTTTTAATTTTTGAAAATTTAAAATATATTTTATTATAAGAAAATTAAAATGAGATTAAGATATTTAATTCACACAAGTAAATTTTGGAAATTACCAAGGATTTAAAATTCGGCCTTTTAGGATTGAATAAATGTTCTATAAAACCCTCAAAGTTTTTCTAAATATTATCTAAGTGGGACAGAGTGGTTTCAATAGAAACCCCACGCTCTCCACTGATGTTTTAATTAATTAAGGATGCGATCAGTTCCTCGAGACAATTAGGTTTGCCCATAAGGATGGAATTAAATGGATATATCAAGGATTAATTGAAATTCTTAAGTGATAGTTCCAATAACTAGAATGTGAGTGGTTTTGATCCCCCCACATGGAAGTTACTCACAAGCGGGTTTTAATTCGAGGAATGAATCGGTGGTACACACGTAGACATAATAAATGATGTCCTCCCCCATAGAGTCACTGCCATTAATCATGGGACCAAAAGTCACTGACTATATAATTCACGCAAGATATTTAATTCACACAAGTAAATTTTGGAAATTACCAAGGATTTAAAATTCGGCCTTTTTTGATTGAATAAATGTTTTATAAAGCCCTCAAAGTTTTTCTAAATACTAAGTGGTACAGAGTGGTTTCAATAGAAACACCACGGTCTCCATTGATGTTTTAATTAATTAAGGATGCCATCAGTTCCTCGAGACAGTTAAGCTTCCCCCCAAGGATGGAATTAAATGGATATATCAAGGATTAATTAAAATTCTTAAGTGATAGTTCCAATAACTAGAATGTGAGTGGTTTTGATCCCCCCACATGGAAGTTACTCATAAGCGGGTTCTAATTCGAGGAATGAACCGGTGGTACACACGTAGGCATGATCAATTATATCCTCCCCCACAGAGTCACTGTCATTAATAATGGGCCAAAAGTCACTGACTATATAATTATGTTGGACAGAGGTTCCTGAATTGCCCATTTTCCCATTTTTAACAACCCAAAACAATCACATGGTCCCCCATTGTGTTGGGAAAACCATCACAACCATGCTCTCCCTTCTTTCCAAACATTCATCTCTCTACTTCCCAGTCTTCCCAGCCTCCCTCAAAATCACCCCCTCCCCACCTCCATACCCTATTAACCCCTCATGGCCTCGAAAATACTTCTTTCTTCCATGAGAAGCAAGGAAGCCACCCACCCTCCTTTGAACCTTTTTCCCACCATATTTGGTGTACTTTCACCCTTGACTGCTCTAGTTCCTTATGATGAGACTATCCCCATTTCTATGGACATGAATGAGGGTGACTTAGTTAATGATAATTAAGTTTTAAAAGACCATATCAGATTCTTGGATGTTATTACTAGAACCATTACATATGGTGATAGTTTACAAGAAATAAAAGAGGAGAAGAATGCCTATGCGGAGTTTGTCCAAAGCAAAGGCTTTACCTAAGAATATATCACAAACTTCAGGTGAGGTGGAAACTAGCCAGTGTTAGCTATCCCCGTTCACCACAAATGACCTTACCAAAGGTGGTGCGACGCCACATGTGGATGCTTTAGGACAGATGGAAAAGATACGACATGTTACTGCTAATACTAAGACAATTAGGGGTACTAACTTAGGTTACCATAGGGTCAAAAAATTAAGGAGTGAAACTAATCCTTTATCTAAGTCTAGGGCTGAAAAGAATAATGTAACCCATACTATTAACAGCATGTTTGGTAATAGTATGGCCCCAATAACTTAGACTTAGATTGATGAAAAAAGTGAACAACAAATGATAAACAAACATACTCCACCTTCTCTTTAAAAACTACCTCTCTCAAGCCAAACACAATCACTACCTAACCACCGACGCCCCCACACAACCTCCCTTAAACCTCCCCTACTAGACCTATCATGTCCTCATTCAACCTTTCTTCCATGCAATGCAGTCACCCACCCTCCTTTGAACTTCTCCCTCAACACGGTTGTTGCACCCCCTATTTGGATGCTTCCACAGTAGTGCAAACCCATAGTATTATGATGAAGTGCCTACCCCACACTACACCAAAATGGGTAAATTAGCACCCTTCCAGTGGTCAGCCTTGTCACGGTCATTGACCGTGATAAAAACACGCATTTTTTATCACGATCAATGACCGTGACAAGGCCATAACAAGTACTTGTCACGATCAATGACCGTGAAAAGTCCGTGACAATAGCACTTGTCACGAACTTGTCATGGTCATTGACCGTGACAATTCTTATAATATTGTCACGGTCAAGGACCGTGACACGCCCGTGACAAATTTTCCAGCAAAAATCCTTTCCCCTCCTTTTTTCCCCGTCCGATTTCTTCCCTCCTTTTTTCTCTCTCTCTCTACGCTCTTTCTCTCTCTCTCTCTTCCATTTATATATATGTGTATATATATATATATGTGTGTGTGTGTGTGTGTGTGTGTGTGTGTGTGTGCGTGTATGTGCGTGTGTGCGTGTGTGTGGTGGGTGGGGGAGAGGGGGGTGGGGCTGGGTTTGTGTGTGTGTGGTGGGGGAAGGGGGTGGGGCATGGTGTGTGTGCATGTGGGGGGGGGGGGGGGGGCTGTTTTTGTGTGTGTGGTGGGGAAGGGGAGGGGGCAGGGATGGGTGGGTGGTGGGGTAAGGGTGGGGGGCTGCGTGTGCGTGTGTATGTGCACGTGTGTGTATATGTGCGTGTAGTGTGCGTGCATGTGCGTGTTTGTGCGTAGTATATCTTGTAAACAAATTGATTGATTATTATTATTTTTAGTAAATTAATATATAATTAATTATGAAAGTAGGATTGCCCCTCATTGTAAATTAGTAAATTAATAATTGTATACTTTAATTGTTAGATTAATTGATGAAAATAATTAATTGAGTAGATGAATTAGAAGGAGTACGGGATACAAATTTTGTTGTTGACGTTGCTATTGGATTATAGTGGATCGATGTTAGGTTCGTTAATTTTAAAAGTGACATGACCACTGGATTATTGTCCATATGGGGGTGGGATTTTTAAACTTTTTTTTAAAAATTACTTTGAATATCGAACAATATATACATAGTATCGTAATTTAATGAAAATACTTGAAATTACATATAGTGTGCATAGATACTAGCCTTCTAGTTCTTACGCGTACGCATTCAATAGCCCTTAGACCCGTTCGAGAGTCATTACCCCTGTAATGAGATCTCTCGAATTGTCCTGTTTGCAGAGTTTGGAACTGCATAATTTCTGTATAATATTCTTAGTGGCTTAAAGTTGTTACTTTTGGAGGAAGTTCTACAGTCATATCCTAATGTTCTCTGGGTACATATTAGATTAACAAGTGTGACTGTTATTTCAATTGAGCAATTGAAATAACACTCACACTTGATGAAGGACTGAAATGCTGTCATTCAAAATTTGTTGATGAAGGACTGAAATGCACAAGCACGGATAAGTAATAATGTAGGAGTTACTTTAGATGTAATATACTATTTATCCATAAGGGTTTGTTTCCATCATCTATCACATTTTTTTTTAGACCCAAAATGCATCACTTTTGCTCTAACACCTCTCTATCATTTGCAAGTCACCTTCCACTTCTTCTTTAATGCTTATATGCTACATTTTTACAAAGTTATGCTCTTATGTAACATTGGATAGTTTGTTTCATGTGAACAACTATTTCTTATGGAAGTTTAACTATAAAAAAATCTATGTTGATATAAACAATATCCAAGACCAAGATATATAAATTGTTATAAAAGTTATCCCATTGTTAAAAGAGAAAATATGTTTACTTTTCACTTGCAATTATATGTTAAATATTGGATATTGTTACTTTTTAAATATCATGCAGCCCAATAATAACATGCAATTGAGTCATTCATAAATCCCTTGAATCTCGAATTCACAGCAGCTTCAGCTAGCTTGCAAAGGCCCGGTCAATCCAGTTGCAACAACCACAACTATTATATTCTCTTATGTACATCTCGTGTAACAATCTTGTGTACCAAACAGAGAGAACATTAGGAACTACAGGTGTACAGTGTGAAGAAGTTCTAGGCGGAGCCAGGAATTTCCAACTGGAGCACCATAAAAAAAAACTCAACCAAAATATAATTAGCAATGGACCCTTGTTGGATAAAATATAATTAGGAATTTCAAATACTCTAAATGAAGCTTACGCCATTCTTACTATGGAAGGTGGTATGAATAAAGCCTTTTACATTGACCAAGGCGCTAATGCACATATGACTCACAACCCAGGTAATCTATCCAATTTACAACCTTACTATGGTGTTGATAACATAATAATTAGCAATGGACCCTTGTTGGATAAAAGTTTCTCAAACCGGACCCAAAATTAAAAAAATGTCTTAGTTGCGCCAAACTTAGAGAAACATCTTATCTCAATTAGCAAACTCACAATGAAAAATTAACGTGATCTTCTCTTTACTAACACTGACTTTATGATGAGGAGAATGGACTATATGCTTTTGATGAGGAGGGGTTGAAGGCTTTAACATCTATCAAAAGTGGCAAAGCACCATATTACATTTGGCATCAAAGACTAGCGCGTCCAAACTCAAGAGTTCTTTAAGCCTCAAGTAATAAAGAATCTCTTACAATTAGTCAATGGAATAAGAACAGTTCACTGTGTGAGAGTTGACATTTAGGGAAAAACTGTAAAATTTCCTTTTAACTTAGGGTCTGTTTGGATACGCGGAATTGAAATTAAATTGGACTTTTAATTCTATGGAATTGGAATTCAAGGAATTCCAATTCCATTTCAAATGTTTGGTTCAAGTGTAGATTTCTTTTGGAATTCGAGTAGAATTCTAAATCCGTTGTTTGGATCAATTACATAATTCTTTTGGAATTTTAGTAGTTTGTGAACTATTAAAAAACTATACTTTTAATAACGATTCTAACATCAAAAAAATCAAATAAAATCGCATCACACTTTAATAAGAATTAATAATTGAAGTAGCATTAAAATAAGATAGATAGAAGTTCATCTAAATTTAAGAGTTAGTAAAACTAGAACTAGTTACTAAGTAACATTACCATGATAAAAAGTAGTCCACCTAATAATATAACAAGTCAATACATATTGGAATAATAAATTGTTATAATATCCACGCGCCAAGATGCATCAAAATCCATCGCCTCTTCAGCTCATTCGGAACGCCAAAAAAAGTACCAAATTTCCTTTGGTCATTCATCAAAAGATCAACTGCTTTCAAGACTTTTATTTCATCCAAATCTAGAACCTTCGAAACCTCATCGAATAACATGCGCCCCAAGACATTCGAAAGTGCTTCAGAACCAGAATGCTTTCTCTTCTTCGTGCGAGAAGTACATGAAGATGATGCATTGGTCTTCCCTTGTTCATTTTGGACTTGAGATGTATGTGTGGCATCATATTCAAGGGTCCTCTCATCAATATCCAATGTATTTTCTAAGCTATTAGACTCTTCATTATTTGTCATTTCCATCTCATCTTCTTTGTAGTTCGAGCATCATCCCCATTAGGACGATCTTGAGCAAAAATAGCACATAAACTATCCCAATTATCTATTGAAATTCTCCTTCGATATGGGATAACTTTAGGATGAGCCTGAAAATAAATTCAATTTTAAATGTTAAGATTAAAGAAAAAATCATTAAAAGAACCACAACATATACCATAAAAGTAATGAGTATGATAAATAGGAATTACTAGCACATATGCATTCCACACACTTTCTTCAACATCAACTCTACCCCTATCATAGTTCCATGAGAACCCCAATGTTGACAGCATTTGACTTATAACATCATAATGCTTATCCCAAGCCTTGAGGCGTGATTGGACATTTTGCTTTGTCATGGGACTGTGATGTTCATCAATCATGATATTTATGGCACTTGTTCATGCCGTCGGTTTCCGTGAAAAGTTTCCATCCAACTTGCTCCCTTGATTAATGTGAGGTACAAAGCAAGCGCATAATGTTTTATCCATGTCCGGGGTCCATGCGAAATAGCCTTTCCCCTTCTTAGTCTCTTCTCTAACTTGAGAATCAAAATCCATTCCTTTAGAAAAATCAAATTTAAAATAAATAAACCATACACATTAATCAAGTAAGATAAAGCCATACACATTAATCAAGTAAGCTAAAACCATACAATTAATCAAGTACGCTAAAATCATACAGATTAATCAAGTAAGATAAAACCATACATAAAAAACGCATTAAAATGTCGACTAACTGTCTCTCTTGAGCGGATGAATCGAAACTTGACAGCCCGATTCTTTAGATTATGTCCAAACATATATAAAAATATAGCCACAAATTCCTCTATTCGAACGTGTTTCGTTTCACGTAATAATTTTTTATCACGTAATTTGTCACATAAACTATTATACCCATCTATTCCAAGGCGCAATTGCTTTCTACAAGTTGTATCACTTCCATAGTAAAGTCTTCTCAAATATATCTCTCTTACATTTATCAATTCTTCGAAAGGCTCCTTTAATAAATGTGTTTTATGCCACCACACCGCAATTGTTGCCGAAATAACTATATGATATCTTACAATCATTTTCCGTTTCTTTTTTTCTCTATCGTCATTTTCATTCCTAACTATGCGTGAATCCCCAACACACAATGATCCATTTTTTGAAATTGTTTCACATTTAATCATGTTAACAATGCATATATAAACTAATTATATAACAAATACATATATATAAATTATATCACAATACATTAAAAAAATTATAACACATACATATATAAAAATTATAGAACATTTAATATGATACATACATTAAAAAATTAAAAAACAAATAATTATTATTTAATTAAAAAATTAAAAACCAGAATATTATTATATAACTTTTTTATTTTTATAAATACAAAATTATATAACATTTTTTATGTATTTAATTAAATAAAAAAAAACATAGCATCCCAACAAACAGATTTAAGTATGTACATATGCATCTGAGATCCCACCAACAAACAAATCTAATCGAAATGTAATCAAATGTAAGCTCAAATTAATTTTAGGTTCATTTATGGGTCGTGATCTGTTTTTTAATTAAATATTTAAAAAATGATCTCTATGTACATATGAATCTAGGATCCCAAAAAATAATGCCAACAAACAGATTTTTTATATAGGCATTCCAAATCAATGATCTGCCGAAAAAATGGGAAAACGTTTGCCAACAAACCATATTTAATTCTACAAACAATATTAGCGTTAAAAACAATCTAGAATAGTGCCATCATAACATAGTAACTGCCAGAAAATGATCTATGATATACATAATAGATCTAGGATCCCAACAACAAACAGATACCAGAAAAACAATCGGAGATTTAGCTGGGAAAATGTGTTATTACCTGAAAAACGACCGGAGAGAGAGCTGATATTTGTCGGTGTGCGAGAGAGTTAACGGTCGGAGAGAGAGCTATCTGAGAATTGAGTATTTTGGGCATGAATTTTTCTGGTCGGACAGAGAGCTGACGACGGGAGGAGAGAGGAAAGAGGGGGAAGGGTGAGGATGTTGTGTGTGTATTTTGGTTTTCAATGTGTGTCCCGATCTAAATTCCAAATAGATTTGGATTTCAGAATTTCTATAAAATGTAATGGAATTGGATTATGTAATTGGGCCTTAGATAATTATAAATGAATGGACTTTTTTAATGTACCAAGCAAAAAAATTGGAATTGGACCTCCCAATTCCAATTTCAAGCCTTGAAATTCGGCTACCAAACACACCCTTAATGAAAATGTTTCAGAATTTCCTTTTGACAAACTTCATTGTGATCTATGGGGTACGACACCCATAATGTCATCCCAACACTTTAGATATCATGTCATATTTGTGAATAGCCACACAAGATCCACATGGACTTATCCTTTAAATCACAAGTCAGATTTTTTTTTGAAATTTACTCCAAATTTGCTAGCATGGTAAAACCCAGTTCTATAAGACCATCAAGATATTCTAGTGTGATGGGGGACGTGATTTTGCTAAAATTAATTTCAATAAATTATTGGATAACAATGGCACACTAAGACGCATCTCTTGTCCTCACATCCCAGAGCAAAATGGTGTTGCAAAGAGGAAACACATGCACATAGTGGAGACTGGTTTGATAATAATGTTTCATGCAAAGTTACTTCTCTTTCTTTGGGTTGAGGCATTTATGAGTGTCATTTTTCTCATCAAAATAATGCCCCCGCGGAAGCTTCACATGCAAACCCCATTCTTTATATTATATAATAAAAACCCTAATTATTCAACACTTCAAATATTTTGTTGCAGGTGCTATCCATATATAGGGGACAAGACTCAATAAAAATTTCATCCAAAGACATTGGTTTGTATTTTCATAGGCTATTAAAGGACACTTCCCTATGTTAAAAAAATAGTTGTGGAAGAAAATAACCCCCTACACCAAGCCTCCCATAAACAATTTCTTCAAGAACCCACTGATCTTGACACACAATCCCAATCTCATATAACTCACTATGCAACTCCTATTGCTCCTTGTCATATACCCTCCCTACAATATATTCCTATTCATCCCACAATTGCTTTCCACTTGAAAATTCACATCCTACCAACTTATTTTCTAATTTACCTATAGCCATCTTTATATACCATCTACGCCCCCTACACCATGATGCTACCAGATATAGTATCAACAAGTAAAACAGTATGAGCTCAATCCAAAATAGCTTTATAAGTGCAACAATGGTGTTTAAAAAAGTGTATAAGTGAAGAAGGAGATGAGGAGAAGATCAGTAAGACTAGAATATAAGTGGTTCAGCCATTGGCCTACTCCACTGTTTAACCGAGTATGAATTTTACTATAAAAATGGGCTCTAATGGCCTTAGTGATACAATTCTCACTACTTTCTCTCTCTACTGTAATAGTAACAAATCTTAGTCTAGGGTTTGAATATTTTGATCCTTTCTTCTGGGGAGGAAGATGGGTTTAAATAGGGCTTGGGGTGAACAATGCACCCCCAAGCCTACAAGGTGCATGTCCTTGGTAGAGTCACAAATAAGATTTTAACACCTATCCTCTAGAATGTATAAGTAATGATGATGAGAATATTCCCCCCCGTGCACATGTGATTCAGTAATAGCTATCTGTCCACGTGGACTGGCCATGCTGAAGTATTTCATCACACGTGGTGGAGATGTCATCCATAGGGGTCTTGTCCAGGCCGAGTATGAGACCTTAGAGTTCTTGTTCAATTATATGCTGGAGAATGCTGAAGTGTGGTCTCGACTGAGAAGGTGTATGGCCGAGATAAGAAATAACGTCTTGGTTGTGTGGAATCGCAATCGAGACAAGTCCCACAGGTTGATAAGGTTGATGGCGAGTCTCAGCCTAAAAATTGGACGAGGTCGAGACTGTTAAAGCTTGATTCCTTAGAAAAGTATGCTTTATAAGGTCCTCCTGGGCCGAGCGTGTCCTAAGATGAGACGAGGTTACACTTGGGCATATCAATTACCCCCTAGACCTTATCCTTTAATGTGAGTAGGAGGCTGAGGGTTATTGATGTCTGTGGGCATGATAAGATATTTCTAGCTGACAGTTGGGTTGTCCTTCCAATGTCAGACCTGAGCTGGTGATGGTAATTGAAGTGCACTTGGCTGTTACGTATTGGCACAATAGGTTTAAGATGACATATGTCCTTATTTCCATAGGCTTGCATCTTTACCCAAATATAAGTGACGACTGAGTCATTTAGGGTTTTGTGACCTCATGATGTCTCTTCTTGGGACTTGTGCCCAAAGATTTAGCGGTTTAAAAACCACACTTTACCCTTTTCTCTCTTTTCTTTGCAAACATTTATTTCTCCTGCCTATAACTTTGAGTGCCAACCGCCATTAATGTTCCCTATATTTTCCTTTGATTCTCGCTATTTGCAACGTTTTCTGTGCCACTCCTTCTTCTAAAAAACTTCTCCTCATTTAGGTTTTGTATTTTTGGACGGTGGATAGAGTGGTTTTAGGGTTGTGCCTTTTGTTTTCTTAGACGTGTTAGGAATTAGGAGGTGCCACAGAGTTTATTTTTTGGGTTTTTCATCTAGGTTTAGATATTTCGGTATCTCATCGGTCGTCTTCTCAGGCAAAAACCCTAACCAGTGTTCATGTTTCTTTTTTTTAAATGATAAAGTTACCCCCTTTTGATCTTGTAGTCAACTTTAGTCAACCCAAAACTTATTTGAATCCTAAAAACTTTATACGAGTTAGTCGAGCAGTATCCAACTCTTAGGGATAGGTATTTTATGGAGATATGAAGGATAGAAGCCGAGGCCACTGTTAAGATTAAGGTCGAGGCCGTTCCTACACTTCCAATTCATCCCGTCCCATTAGTTGTCATGCGCCTTCCCATTACTCAAATAAGTGATTCCATATCTGAGTTATCACCATCTGCAGAAGTCAATCCTTCCATCTCCCACATGACTGAGAGTGTGGATTCTTATGAAGAGTCTATGATGATAACAAACTATATGGTTGACTTACTTGAGTCTATATACCAGATAGAAGTTCCAACTAGTTTGGATATGGTGACAAAATATGTTAGATTTTTTGAACAATATTCTCCATGGTTTGCAAAGCTTCATCAACATTTGATCCTGTCCAAGAACATCATCTCTACTAAAAAGGGAAGCACAATATTGCGATGAACACACTATAGGACACAAATCATCCATATTTTAGTATGAGTGTGTGTACATGTTTATAAATATTTTTAGGAATTTTTAAAACATTTAAAATGATATTTTAAACATTTAAAATATTGGTTCTAAAATGTTGTCGACTGAATTAGAAATAGTTTTATTCCTATAAACTTCCTAGGGTAGAATCCAAAACCGGTACAGACTTTTGGGGATGGAAATTGGATTTTTAAAACATCTAAAACACGCGATCTTGGACAACCCATTTTGCTACACGTGTTTCTTTATGGTTTGCCCCATTCGTGTCTATTTACTCTCTCAATCCAATACACATTTTACAACCGTTAGATTAACTCTTATCGAACACCTGCTTGCGTTAGAGCTAATCCTTCTGACTCTAGAATGGACCAATAAGAACTTGAGTTTGTGAGGTTCATTTACAAGACTAAGATCTAGAATTCAAAGTGTACAAATAATATCAGCCTTTCATTTTCTTCGAACATCTAGATCCTTCTACTCCTAGTATAAATATAGCCTTAGGTTGAGGCATTTGAGAACTTTGGCAGTTCATCATTTTGAGAGAGAAAAAAAGAGAAGGGAGAGAAGAGAGAGAAAAGAGAAAGGTTAGAGAGAGAGAAGAGAGAAAACAGTGTTCCAGAGTTAGAAATCCTAAGGGTTTCTCACAAAACCAAACACATACTACATCATCCTACTTACACCAGAAAACCTTCATTCATGAGAGTTAGAAATATTAGGTTTTTGTGAGGGTTTTGTGTTGGGTTATTTTTGAAGTTTCTCTTCAATTTAAATCTCTCTTAGGAACCTAGTCTCACTCTAGATCTTACGTTTTTTTTAGATTTTGCGAGATTTACTAAGAGATACATATCACTTAGTTTATTAGGGTTTTTGTTACCTTTTCTTTGTTGGATCTTGTTTTGTATTTGTATATTTTGTAGATCCACTCTCTATTCAAGTTTACTTAAGAAAGATACTTTTGAAATCACAAATATTTCAGATCTAAAGTTTTTTTTTTTGAAAAACTCAGTTTCACAGTTTGTGAAATTAGTGTGTGCATAAATAAATGTTTTGAAATATTTGATATATTTTTCAAAAAGATTTATTTTGGATCTGAGATATTACGTTTGGTTAATAAGTCTGATTTTCAAAGAAAAATTGAAATCTGTGCATATCATATAGATTCTTTGTAATTCATTCTTATTTATTTGTATAAATCTATTGAGAGACTTGAGTAGTATCTTACATGTAGTTCACATCCCAATCACTACACTCTCACACGAACACCTAGTTAAAGTGTGGTTCATTTGAGAGATTCTGTATTGATTGAGCCACTGGGAACACAAAGAAAGGACTAAGTCAAGGAACCGTGGATGTTTTTCCTAATTTGGGATTTTACCACGTTAAAAAATAACGTGTCAAACTTGCATGAATTATTCTTAACTTCTTCTATATGTGGTTTATGATTAAACAATTAGTTTAGATTTTATCTTGAAAAACCTAAAGGTAATCTATCTAGCAAATCTAAACATCCAATTGAAATATTTTTTTACACATCTTCTGTAGTGTTTTAAAAAGAGTTTTATTCAACGAGTTTATTTTTCGGAGTTTACTTAAAATTTAACTTGTAGTTAAAGATATAGTAAACATTTTTTTTCCAAGTGGTATCAAAGCGGGTTTATCAAAATTATTTTTGACCTTGAAGCTCCAGAAGCTATTTTTGAAATCTATTTTTGAAAATGGATGGGAGATTTGAGAAGTTACGTAACCTGTCCCGTCCACCCCTCTTTGATGGACACGACTTCCCTTACTGAAAAGTAAGGATGGTTGCATTCATCTAAGGGAAACTGGATAATGACTTATGGGATATGATTGAAAATGGTTACGTACACCTAACTATGCGTTTGTCTGAAACCAACCCTACAAGAGTTAAGAAAAGTCTTAGCAAGTTTACTAAATAAGAGAAAAAGATGTCTCTAGATGATGATAATAATAATAATAATAATAATAATAATAATAATAATAATAATAATAATAATAATAATAATAATAATAATAATAATAATAATAATAATAATAATAATAATAATAAGGGAAGGAATTTCCTTTTTATGCCCATTAATGATCATGAGTTGAAATGCATATTTATCTCTCTACTTCCAAAGAAGCCTAGGACACACTGGTTACTGCCCATGAGGGTGATGAACGTGTTAAGGCTGGAAAACCCCAAATGATAGTCTAGTAATATAATACACTGATTACGGATGATAGAGAATCTTTTGATAACTTTTATATAAAGTTAACAAACATTGTCACAAAATTCCATATTAACGGTGTAACCTATGATAGAAAAAATTTGTATAGAAAATCATTAGGTCTTTCCTGCTAAATTTGACATAAAAGATACGATATATAAGAGATGGACGACCCAAACATGACCCCTGATTTACTTAGTAGTAAATTAAGGACTGTAGAAATTGAGTTGGAGTATAAAATGCAATTGACTGCCCAAAACAAAAGACCATCAGGATCTAATTTGTGTTTTCATCACAAATGACTGTCCCTAAAATGAATCCTCTGGATTTTGACCTCAACCTTAGTGATGACTGTGACACCTTGAAAACCAAATAGCTCTTATAAGCAAACAATTTAAAAAGATTATCATGTTTAGAAATCTATTGCTTCTAAACAAGAAAGTTCGGGTTATCAAAGTCGTCAAAATCACATACCTCATGAAAGACACGATGACAAATAGACCAATGACAGTAATAGACCCAAGGATGAAATTAAAAATGTGAAGTGTCATCATTGTGGAAAAATGGGATATTATGTCAATAAATGTAGAGTCAAACTTAAGAACAACAATGCTAGGGCTAATATGTTTACGACTTGGGATGATTCAAGCGATTCTGATAAAGGAGAAACTGAGTCAACCCAATTTGATGAGTCATGCATGTCTTTTTTTGCAAAACTAGTATACACTGATGACAATGCATGCTTAGCTACTGATGATTGTAGTATGCTTGTTGATATTGATGTTATACCTGCTAGTGAAACTATTGTCCCTATTGCTGACGAGAATAAATTAGATGATCCTAGTATACGGGTGTGTCAAAGAATGAATATTGTTGATGAACTTCACGTGTGTGTGAGTCCCACTGAAAAAATTAAATCGATAGGGGACATTGCACACAATGCACTTAGCGAGTCTGATGACGATCTCTCTGATATTCAGGAGCTGTATACCAAAATGCTTAAAAAGAGTGCCAAACTTGATAAAATGGAAAAGCTATTAAATGAAAGTGTTGAACTACTTAACAAGACTATTAAGAAGAATGCAGAGGATTACACAGAACAATGTGTAGCTCATGAGACAAAAACAAAAGAGTTTTCTTTAAAAATAAAAGACCAATCTGAGAAAAACTTTATTTTATACGAAATATATAAGTCTACTCTAATTGAGTTGGCAGAATCCGAATAAAGGGTTTCAAATGTTTTTAAAAAATGTTTATATTTTGAAACTCAAGCCAAAACTTATGAAGATATTGTTGTTGGAAGTAAAATGGATTCTGAAGACAAACCTGTCTTAGGTTTTGGAGAAAAAGTTGTGACCAACAAAACAACTGTATCTCGTAAAAATGTCATTTTTGTTAAAGAAGGCCATAATTTTCAAAAATCTCGGAAAGGAATTTTCAATGAAAATGTCTCCAAGGCCATGCAAGGTCAGTATAATCAACAACCTAAATCTAATGGTCCGGCTAAGTATGTATGTCCTCATGTTAGAGACCAGCGTCAAAACCTCAAGACTAGTATCAATTGGACGAGTGTTCCTAACAATAGCAAACCTATTTTTAAAGACTTTAGTGTTATGGTCAAGTCTTCGACCCACCAATAATGTTCCTACTGTGATGTAAATGGGCGCACCATTGTCGAATGTTTTCAAAAGAGACTGTAGAGACCTACTTTTCAAATCATTAACTATTCTAGAAAGAGTAGGAATACGTATGGTCTCCCAAAGAAGACCACACATAACTCTAACTATAAAACAAAGAAGGCAGGATGTAAAACTAAGAAGAAGCCATTTAAATATATCCATATAACCGTTTCTAAGTCAAAGGTCAATAAAAATTTAAAAATAGGCCAATTTGGATTATAAAAGATGACTTGTTACCCCAGCTCAAGTGCATTATTGTTATAACCGCTTTTAAGGCTCAACGCACTTCATCTGGTTAGTACTTGAACTCCGGATGTTCTAAACATATGATAGGGGATGAAACCAAATTGACAAACAAGACAAACTTGCATGGAGTTAATGTCATGTTTGGTGATCGTATTTTATCAGATCATAGGTAAGGGAATATTGTGCGAGGAAGGGCTTCCCACACTAAATAATGTCCTATTAGTTAAAGGTCTTAAGGCTAACCTCCTAAGAATATCTCAATTTTGTGATTCCAATCATACTATACCTTTTCAAAAATCGATTGCAAAATTTTGAATGAAAAGGGTAACTGTATTCTGACATAAAACGGAACTGAGGATAACTATTATATAGTAATTCCAAAGATTAAATCTTGCCAAGTTGACAAATCAGATGATGCTGATTTATGGAACACACGATTGGAAAATACAAATTTTGATAACCTTCGTAGGCTAAGCTCCTAAGATATAGTTAGAGGTTTACCTAAAATAAAAAATTCTTTTAAGCATGTATGTGGTCCCTACCAAGAGGGGAGGATGATTAAATATTCTCATAAGAAAGTTAAAGATATCTTAACTTTAAAACCTTTGGAACTAACCCACATGGACCTTATGGTTCCCTTTAGAACTGTCAGCGTTTTAGGTAACAGTTATATTGTAGTTATTGTGGATGACTACACACGATATACATGGGTTGCTTTCTAGAAAAAATTAATTCGATACCTTTCGTGAATTCTTAAAAATTCTTTTAGAAATAAAGAACGAGAAGGATACGCAAGTATGTCGCATTATAAGTGATAGAGGGGGAGAGTTTAAAGACTCAGGTGTAACAGAATACTGTATTGGCAATAGATACAAACACGAGTTTAATGCTCCTAAGACATGTCACTAGAATGGAATTGTTGAACGTAAGAATAGGACCATACAGGAGATGACTACGATGATGTTTCATGCAAAAAGTCTGTCGAAATTTTTTTGGCTTGAGGATGTACAGATTGCGTGTCATATCATTAATCGTGTATAGCTGAGGAAAAATACCAAACAAACCTCTTATGAATTTCGGTACAACAAAAAGCCTAATTTAAAATATTTCAAAACCTTCGAAAGTGTCTGTTATGTCTGTAAGGACAAATGAAACCTTTCAATGTTCGACACCCGAGGAGAAAAAGGAATATTTCTTTGTTATTCTCAAACAAGTATTGCTTACCGTGTTTTTAATCTACGTACCAAAGTCATAATGGATTCATTTAACGTAATTTTAAATGATACTAGCGCAGAGAGTAGTGCTAGTCAAATAGTGTTCCTGGATGAGTCTGAAACCTATTTTACTTTTGACTCTATAGAGATAACTGATTCTCTACCATATGAGAGTCCTGCTATACTGACTTGGGTTTATAAAGACCCCCCCCCCCCCCCCCCCCCCCGAAAATGTGGTTGGTAACCCTTATGAGCCTGTTAGAACAAGATCCCAACTTCAAAAGGTGGCTAAATTTTCATGCTTCGTTTCTCTTGTATAATAAAAAATGTAAATGATGCCCTTTGTGACTCATTCAAGATCAATGCTATGCAAGAAGATCTTGTCCTGTTTCAGATTCATGATGTTTGTTATCTCATTCCACGACTAAAAGATAAGAAGGTTACCGGCACACGCTGGATCGTTAAAAAGAAAACTAATGAGAATGGGGAGGTAATTAGAAGTAAAGCTAGGTTAGTAGTGCAAAGTTACTCCCAAATAGAGGGAGTTGACTTTGATGAAACTTTTTCACTTGTTACTTGCCTTGAGTCAGTTCGTCTCCTCCTTACCATATCATATCATTTATAATTCAAAGTTTTTCAAATGAATGTTAAGTCCTCATTTTTAAGTGGGATATTGACTGAGGAGGTATATGTAGAGCAACTCAAGGCATTTATAGATCTTTGACACCTTAATCATGTCTTTAGGATTAATAAAGCTTTATATGTCTTAAAACAAGTTCATAGGGCTTATTATAAATGCCCATTTACTTTTTTGATCACGAACGGATTTGTTCTTAGAGGAAATGATCAGACCTTATTTGTTAAGAAAAAGAACAACTATGTCTTGATTGCCCAAGTATATATTGTCGATATCATATTCAGATCAACCTCTTCTAATCAAGTAAAAGACTTTTTCGATCTTATGGATGCTAAATTTCAGATGTCCCTTATGGGGGAATTACATTATTTCTTACGATTACAACCGAAACAATTTAGTGATGGCCTATTTATCTCACAATCAAAATACGCTACTGATCTGATTAAAAAGTTTGGGCTAGAGAATTCAAAACCCGCATATACACCCATGAGCACGTTCATGAAATCTAAGGAAGAAAATGGAAAAGACTTCGACTCTAATTTATATAGAAGTGTGATAGGGAGTCTGTTATATCTTACTGCCTCTAGACCAGACATTTCCTTTCTTGTGAGTATCTAGAAATATGATAGGGAGTCTGTTATATATTACTTCCTCTAGACCAGACATTTCATTTGCTATGTGTATCTGTGCAAGATACCAGTTTACTCCTAAAGAAGCTCATATGTTGTGTGTTAAACGAAGTATGAAATACATTAAGGGTATATGAAATTTTGGTATTTGGTACAAGAAGGACACCACTAGTTCCATTGTTGGTTACACTAATGCCGATTGGGCAGTCCATACGATAGTAAAAGCACGTATGGATCCTGTTACCATGTAGGTAATAACTTAGAAGTCTAGATTAGTAAAAAAAAGAATTGCATATCCCTTTCTACTGTCAAGCCTGAATACATAGCTGCGGGTAGTTGTTATGCCCAACTGTTTTGGATCAAGGCGATACTTAGTTACTGTTGTATCATTGAAGATAAATTGACTATGTATTGCGATAACCAGAGTACGATAAATATATCTAAAAATCATGTCCAACACTTACGCACTAAGCACATAAAGATTAGGCATCATTTTATTCGTGAGCTTGTAGAATCCAAAAAGCTTCATAATGAGTATTTGAACACGATAAAACAATTAGCTAATCGATTTACAAAATCATTAGAAAATATTATATTTGAGTTCCTTAAAACGGCCATAGGGATGATAGTTATTACATAATAGCTTTTGCACAACTCTTATAACCTCGGTAGTTTCAAGCTAATAACTGGTTTATGAGGATTTAGGACACAAATGTTTTACAAATGACAAAAGATGCCTTCTTAATCTATTTAATGTAGGAGACCCTTGAATCTTCCCTAGTTTATGATGTTAATTGTGTAAAATTCATTCCTTATATATTATTTATAACATTGTTTATATATATCTTTTACCTCGTTGTATATTTGAGAAAAATTGGGGGAGAAGAACTTGAGTAACCAGCTTTAAATTTCCATATCTTATCTCATCTTAACTAAACTAATACGCCCATTGAGTGTTTATCTTTTAGGTATTTTCAGACCTGATTGTATAGCGTTTCATATGTTTTAGGGTAATGGTCTGTATGATAGTTGAGTTATGTATTTTTTTTTCTCTTTTTTCGGTTCTAGGATGGAAAAGGGTAGATAGCTCTTTTGTATAGGAAATTTAGGATTTTATTTTTTATCCATGAGTACAGGTTACTCAAGGGAATTTTTCTCCAATATCCAAATGGGGAGATTGAAAACACACCATATGGTTGACTTACTTGAGTCTGTACCATATAGGAGTTCCAATTAATTTGGATATGGTCACATAATATGTTAGATTTTTTTATCAATCTTCTCCATGGTTTGTAAAGCTTCATCAACATTTGATCATGTCTAAGAACATCATCTCTAACAAAAAGGGAAGTACAATATTGCGCCTAACACACTATAGGACACAAATCGTCCATATTTTCGTGTGGGCGTGTGTACATGTGTTTAAATATTTTTAAGATTTTTTTAAATATTTAAAATGATTTTTTAAACATTTAAAATATTGGTTTTAAAATGTTGTGGGCTGAATTAGAAATAGTTTTATTCCTATTAAACGTCCCAGGGTAGAATCCAAAACTAGCACAGACTTTTGGGAATGAAAATTGGATTTTTAAAACATCTTAACACGCATTTTTGGACCGCCCATTTTCCTACACGTGTTTATTTGTGATTTGCCCCACCCGTGTTTCTTTACTCTCTTAATCCAGTGCACATTTTACAGCCATTGGATTAACTCTTATCGACGATCTGCATGTGTTAGAGATAGTCCTTGTAATGCTAGAATGGACCAATGAAAGCGTAAGTTTGTGCAGTTCATTATCAACCCTTATATTTAAAATTCAAATCATCCAAACAATCTATGCCTTTCATTTTCTTCCAAGTATAAATACAGATTTAGGTTGAGGCATTTGAGAACTTTGGCAGATCGTTATTTTGAGAGAAAATAAAGAGAGAAGGGAGAGTAGAGAGAAAAAATAGAAAGGTTGGAGAGAGAGAAAACTGGTGTTCCGGAGTTAGAAATACTTAGGTTTTCTCACAAAAACAAACACATACTACATCATCATACTTACACTAGAAAACCTCAAATCTTAAGAGTTAGAAATATTAGGTTTTCGTGAGGGTTTTGTGTTTGACTAATTTTGAAAAATCTCTTCAATCTAAATCTCTCTTAGGAACCTAATCTCAGTGTAGATCTTACGTTTTTTTAGAAATTGTGAGATTTACTAAGAGATAAATATCACTTAGTTTATTAGGGTTTTTATTATTTTTTTCTCTGTTGGATCTTGTTTTGTATTCGTATATTTTATAGATCCATTGTTTGTTCAAGTTTTCTTGAAAAATAGACTTTCGTAATCACAAATATTTCAAATTTAATGTTTTTATTTCGAAAAACTCAGTTTCACAGTTTTTGAAATTAGTTCGTGCATAAATAAGTGTTTTGAAACATTTAATCTATTTTTTAAAAAGAATTATTTCAGATCTAAGATATTACGTTCTCTTAGTAAGTCTGATTTTCATAGAAAAATTGAAATCTCTGCATATCATATAGATTCTTTGTAATTCCTTAGGATTTGTTTATATAAATCTCTTGAGACACGTGAGTAGCATCTTGCATGTATTTCACATTACAATCACTACACTCTCACACGAACACCTAGTTAAAGTGTGGTTAATTTGAGAGAATCTGTATTAATTGAGCGACTGGGAACTAAGGCAAAGAAACTGGTGGAAAGGTAAAAGTCAGATCAGAAATACCTTGGAGGGGAAAGCTCAGGAAGGTATATTTATTTTCTTAGATTAAGATTTTGAATCCATGTTTGGGTACTCGTAATCTTGTTTATATTCTTTGATTATAGTTGATTTTTATTTTGTGGCGTAGAGGTAAACGTGGATGTTTTTCCTAATTAGGGATTTTACCACATTAAAAAATAGTGTGTCAAACTTGAATGAATTATTCTTAACTGCTTCCATCATACAGGTTTGTGTGTACTAGATTTCTTCTCCTACCTTGGTACTTTATCTTGATACCTGTTAGGCGAATCATTTCTACCATAATAGTCGTGGACAAACATTTGCTGGTTCATATTTTGATCGTTTCTCTAGTTGAAAAGCTTTATAGTATTGAAAGTATTTTAACTTTTCAATATTAATTTGGTTATTTGTATTGATTAAATAATTATGACTTTTCGTATTGATTAGATAATTATGATTGTTGTTACATTTTTCAACACGCAATGTTTCGTTGTTGTCCTATATTCTGCGAAAAGTTGCCATTGTTTCCATGGTTAAATAGATTGTGCTATGAATAGAGCATATGTTTGAGTTGTGAGTATCCTAAATTTTTGTCTTTAAATGGTTATTATTCTTTGTTAACTTTATCTTTAATTGGTTATGTTTGAAAATTTTAACACTCCTTTAAAAATGTCCCACTTCAGATGACTCAACTAAATTGTATGAGCAATAATTCTTTTCTAGATGTGATATGATAATACACAGTGGCGCGTGTGTGTTTTTTTGTCAAGTTGCATTTAACTGAAATACTTACGTTATTCTAGCCATTCATTAAATAACACACTGGATGGGCTCAATATGTTCAACAGAATGGACAGTCATTACTTCCATTCTGGATCGCGAAGTTATAATTGTGTCTGGATATGTTAATACACACATATATTCTTAACACTTGGTAAATATCAAGTCCCATAAGCCTATATAGCAAGATTTTGTCAATTTGTTCTCGATTTCTTTTCTATCCATAGGTTGGTGACTAGGATGAAAAACTGGGTGAGGGCATCAAGTTGTATGCTATACTAACCAACGCAACTTCCAAGAGAACCATTCTTGGTGATCTTGTACCGGTATGGTTTAACAGTTCATTTATCAAATTCATAACATTTATGTCAAGAATTAGAGATTAGTATGAAAAGAAAAAACATACCAGAATTCCCTATATTTCTTCAATGATTAACCTAAGGAGTCAAAATATTACTTCGGTGATTAACCTATTCCTATCACTAAAGAAAAAAATAGGACTTTTGGGGTTTAGTACCAGTTGTTAAGAAAGGTTAGTAACCAATCCCAACCATTTTAGTTTTTTGTTATTAGTCCTATTCATAAAAATACAACCAATCACAATCAAGAGTAACTTCCACCCATGTTCAAAATCACAAGTCATTAATCCATAACTGGTGGATATTCAGTTACGAGACTGATGAGCAAATAAATAAAAAAATCATGGGATTGGTTCCCTTTTAATCTATCTCATGCAGGGCTTCAACCAAAATTTGGGGATGAAATCATTAACAGGAAGAACCTTCAGTTGTTGATCTGCTTGCATGAGGTCTTGAAAATAATCAATCAGAACATCCTTTCTAGGCTCCTCCTCTTCCACTCGATTACCATTTGAGCCTTGAATATAAAGAATCCCCATCATTCTGTGCTTGTTTTTTACACTAGCATGAAATAACTTGGTGTTTGAATCCCCAAGCTTTAGATTTTGAAAGGGGAACTTTTCTTATCACAATGCGCTTCTCTTGTTAAAAAAATTAGTATTCACTATTATTGGTAATTGTTTCAATTTGTTTTTAATTTTACACAAGTCGTTATTTTTTGAAAAAAGGCCATCATCAAAATTAAGAAAAGAATAAACAGTGAAATTCTCTATTTTTATTGTTGGCCAATATTAACATCATTTGTTTTCATTTAACTTTATACATTCATGCCTTATTCATTTCTTTGTTGTGTCATAAATTTGTGAGCTGGTAAAACCCTTTGGATGAAGAAAACACTAGACTTCCTTTTTATTTTCATTTTGATATAAATTTTGCATAGTATATGA
Organism: Sambucus nigra; assembly: GCA_949130495.1. Lineage (NCBI taxonomy): Eukaryota > Viridiplantae > Streptophyta > Magnoliopsida > Dipsacales > Adoxaceae > Sambucus > Sambucus nigra. Next base: position 39,742,889 of record OX422210.1, on the reverse strand, counting down.
TATTTGTGGCACATCGGTGCATGTACGACTATGAGCTAAGATATAATTTTGTGTAGGTTAGGTTCAGTTCAACATGTAATTTCCACATTTTATTTCAGTGTATCTAATATGCAGTTAGAGTTTGAGGATGTTATGCCCCAATATCCAATTCGTTGGGGAAACCTCCATCAACCATGATCAAGATGCTATTATAAATATTAGTGTTTATCATACTGAAATGGAGGACTCTACCAACTTGTACTATAAATAATGGGTGAATCCCATTATTGGCAAACCTATTAATGAGAAAGTCTAAACTTCTCTCTCTAAACATCTTTTTGTGACCTATTTATTTCAACACATCCAATGGTAATAATAACAAGCATAAAGATGCAAAACAGGAGACAACGATACAGTCACACGTGTTGAAATCCCTAAATATCCCTCATTTCACCCAGCTGCGTACATGTTCGCTGCTGCGAACAATCCCTTTGCTAGCTCTTGCCTTCACTGTAGCTAAAAACTCCTTCACTAGCTGTGTACTTCTAATTCCAGGTTAATAAGACTCTGGCGAACTTCTGGGTACATTTTGAGCTGAAAACCACAACAGAGATAAACCCTTCCATATAAGTTGGAAGTTCCCCCCCCCAAAAAAAAAAAAGAACTGAATGAGCTAATCATTCCCTAAACAATGTTTCCTTATTTGTGCAGTTATTAAGAAGTGACAATAACTCGTTATTGTTCTAAAAAATAATAAATCAAGACCATTTTGTTTTGTCACATAGATATGCATCAAGTATTTATGTACATGTTTACTTTCTTCAATGTTTTCTAATTCCCATAATGTATATATTTACTCAAAAAATTATGAATCATGTGAATAAGGATTTGTATAGATAATTAATCTAAATAAAGGAAGTAGATCCGAGTATTAGAATTAAGGGCGTTCAATTAAGGGCATCTATATACAGTTCTAAATCCAATGGAGCCCTTGTGAAATCTTAGGACCTAACCCAATATTGTTTTAAAATGTGGAACTTGCTAGTAAACACAATTTAGAAGAGGACATGTTTCACTAATATCTCTACAAAGTACCTAGATGGAAATTTTCCCCTGAATAAAGTGAGGCAAGAATTCTGAAGTGGGGAGAGTGGTCAATTATAATAATTCGAAACATATTTACAAACTCAGACTCGAGAGCATACTAATTTAACTAGTGTTGAAAATTTAAAGTAAATATACTAAAAAATAAAGGTGCTAACTGTACAAATGATAGAAAGGAGTTAAATTTACCATGTTTGATGCTAAAAGATGTGTTGGATTTTAAATCTCTTTGATGTGGAAATTCGAATGAGTAACTAGTGTTGTTATCGTGCCACAAGAATCATTATAATGATGCCAATCTTATATGTTTAGTATTTTCTTTGCCAATTTCATATGGCATCCTTCATCGTGTTTCAAATTATATAATTGTCTATGAAAACCATAAGGTTGTAATACAATTGGTTAGGGCATATAATAGTAGTGCTTCTACTGCTTATTTCACATGATGTCATTAGTGTATTGCCATTATTGCCTTAAACATTAATTGCCGTAAAATGAAACGTACGCACCATTACTGTATTGCCATCATTGAATTAAACATCTTTGTCTTAATGTGTCCATCGCAACGATTTCCCCCCATCATTGTCTTCAGGTGCAAGAAATTCGAGGATATATGCGCTTGAGTACATGCTTTCTACTTCAACTAGCACCATTTATATGGCTTTACAATTGTTTGAAGCGGAAGAGCATGAACGGGCCTTCAGCGGCAGAGGGCGTAGATATGCCAAAAAATACTATAAACTATCTATTTCAATTGATATCCTCCTTAAGGTACTGATTGATTTAAATGTTTAATGTATCCTATAAAGCAATATCCTGTTTATGGTAATTTACTATTGTTCTTCTTTTGGCCATTATTTAAAGGTGCCTATAATAGTATAGAGAGGTTGGGTGCAGAGATAAAGATTCCAAAATAAGAGACCTGAAAGAAAAAATATTCAATCTAGCTAGACAATTGGAATTGCAAAACACAACGCTTATTCGTCAGGAAAATTTAAAGGTCAGTGATTTTTTGTAATTTCGTGGTTTTATCTCACCATAGTGAAGCATAACATATGAATACATAGATGGAAGGTACTTCTGATTGATTAATTTTGTGCTTTAATATCTGTTGGGATATATTGTATTATGAATATGTCGGTCATTCTCAATTCATTAATGTTATCAACTAAGGTCAACCTAGCAAACTTTCAAGGATCTGTCATAATGTTGAGAAATTGATGGAAAATGTTGACTTTCACCTGTAAGAAACTCTTATCCTCGTGCCTCATCTTTCTTAGTTTATTATGGTATCCTACTTGTGTTACTTATGGTTTTAATACAAAGATGAGAGACAAGAGAACGACAATGGTCTTGCGATTTCTTCAATTTCTCTAAGTTGCAAGTGACATGATTTCATTTTCTTTACCTGGCTGGAACTATGATTTATATCTAGATGTGACAATGAGAAGAGGAAGAGTGTTGTTGCTTGCATAATAAAAATTATTGGGTAAAAGAATCATGAACACTTCTTTGTTGCTACTTAGGATGCTGATTTGCGAAAGAAGTTTCAGGAGGTTATCGCTGTTTCTTCTTATATATGTTGGTATGCTAATTACTTCTTTTACAAGCGTAACTGATGTTATCTTGTTTCACGATTGAGCTATGCCATGAAGAACATTTTCTTTACCCCCCACCTTATTTTGCCGAATAGGCACACATATCACCCGCACTCAGCCCACAACCCTTATCTCCGGCGCTTCTATATATATGTATAATAATACTCTTGTGTGGACTAGTCCGCATTTTAAGAGTGTGGACCGGACATGTGTCACCTAACGGTGACTCTAGAAATTATCGGCTAAATTATAGGGACACTCTCTCTCTTTTCTGGGCTCACCGCCAGGTGACATATATCCGCTCTGCACTTTTAAAATACGGACTGGTCCGCACAACAGCAGTACTGTATATATATATATATATATATATATGCTATTATTATTAGATAACAGCTATGCTGCTGTTATATATATATATACTAGATAAGTTTGTAATTTAAATAATTAGAATAGCTTATCGTTATACATTTTTTGCCATTAAGGGTAATTGGTATAGTTTTTATGAACTATTAGTTTTGTTGTTGGAGTATTTTATATTTTTTAAACAGGGTGGAGTAAACTCTGCCCGAAATTTTTAAAGTTTTTACAATTGTTTGTGTTGTATAAAAAATCTTTTTGACTTGTACTATTTTCTTATTTGCCCAGTAATAATGTTTTACATTAACTAGTTCCCAAACCAAGGAAGTGGTACTCTTCATTGCGGATATTTTGTGTTGAAGTTCATGAAGATCTTCATGGAGGATCCTTCCATACCTTTTGAAACAAAGGTATGTTACCACTGTTTTCTCTATTTATCATATTATATAAAATATTGTTTAGTAATTAACTATTATATATTGTAATAAGACATCAAATTCTATCTTCAATTTTTTAGATGAGAAGATTGGCCGATAAAACGACGTACACGTTGAATGAGCTAAATGAAGTTCATTGAGTTTATTAAGGATTATATATATTAGGTACTTCCGAATAACTGTATTTTGCTATGTCGTAATGACAATTTGTTGAGATGATTGCATTTCGATGAAAATTATGTTGATTATATTTGATTGCAGAGTTACTCATTCTAGGTAGGATAGCGTCGAGAAAAACTTAATTGAGTATTACATTCGACAACGTTCTGGCTTGAGTATTATTTTGGATTGTGGATTTTATAATGCAGTTCGCAGTGCTAGTTTTTGGATATTGTGATATATCATCGATATTTTTAGGATATTATCACATAAATAACTATGCGTTAGCTAGTTTTTGGATATTATCACGTAGCTCACACACTAGCTAGTTTTAAAATATGATGTAGTTCACATCAATATTTTTTTATCGTAAATATCTTGATGTATATCAAGTTAGTGGTATTTATGACCTTTGTTCTTATCTATTTACAATAGGATAAAATTGAAGACACAAGGGTTGATTTAACCTCAAATAATAGTGATCTATTGATGGACTAATGATTTTTTTTATATTTATATCAACATTTATGTCAGTTTTGAAAAACTCTCATAAAATTACTAAAACAGACATAAATGTGATCTTATTTATGTCATTTTTTCATGAAAATGTGATAAAAAAACATGTTGAATAGCGTAATTTTTATGCGTGTTCTAAAAAAGCTGACATACACGATCATTTAAGTGAATTTTTTACTGACATAAATGACTGTTTTTCTTGTAGTGACTCTACAAATACATGAAGACGAATAAAATAAAAATAAAAGGTGTTGAATCTTATATATGCAACACATGAGGCAAGTATTGAACCATAGGTTAACCGAAACAAGACGAAATGAGAAAAAAATGTCATTAGCCCTTGCAAGTTTTAGCAGGCTACTGGAAAGTTAAAATTTCTTTTAATTTCTATAACGCAACTATCACTACAGTTGTGAGCTTCGGTCGAAAAATGTGTCATTAGACTATTTACTTCACATCAGTTACCACATTCAATATGATATTTTTGGAGACCATCAAACAAGGTTATGTCATAGTCTTATTATGAATCTAACAACCCCATATGCATTGAACCGATTAGACCTCCAAGAAACTATTCAAGGATACTCAGACAAAATTATGGATGAGTTTTAATGTCCTTTATGTTTTATGTTCTTACATGATCGATCAACTTGACAAAATGATTCTTTATCTCTTTATATAATTTATTGTTCTCATACGATGATTTGACTCCCCAAAATGAGTCCATCAGTCTCTCTACAATCCAGTGCTCTTGAACGATGATCCGACTCACCAAAATGGGTCTTTTTATGTTTTTAAGTTTCCATGCTTTTGCACCATGCTCTAACTCACCATAACTAGCTTTTAATCATTCTGCTATTTATTACCCTTGCACAAAAACTCCACTCATTAGAATGAGTCTGTCAATCTTTTCTATGATTCCATATCCTTACACGATGACCTGACTCGCTAAAATGAATCTTCCAATGTTTTAGATTTTGTGCCCTAGCACGATGACCTAACTCATATAAATAAGTTAGACAAAGGGGAGGGTTTTTCATATGTAGTTTTACGTTACTGTATTCAATTTACATTTGAAAGGTGTGTTTAAGTGTGTAGGTTTAGCGACGATGCGACAAAGTTTCTCAAGAAGCAAAGTTACTCAAGTTTATGTCAGTCAAGCATCTGTTCTTTCTCCTTATGGGTTGGAATTGAGTCTTAGATAAACTTGAGGGCCCATTAGGGTTTTGAATTTCATCCTGGAATAGCCAAAGGAGAAGATCTATAAGGAAAAATTTCCAATTTAGTTAATTTGTTTTAATTGTCTTAATTTTGTTTGGACAAAACTTATTTGAGTCATAAATTGTTAGAATTTGAGTTTTTTGTCCTTCAATCCTGTGATGTGTAGTTGAAGACCGTTGTGGAAATGTTAAATCCGTATTAATCATATATTGGGTTTCATGCCGAGTGTTGATGTAAAAAATTAGATCACTCCAATTATTCAATCACAGATAAATAAATGAGACAAATAATTTTAAAGTGGTTCAGCCTTATAAGAATGGCCTACGTCCACTGTTGTTTTATTGTTGAATGTATGGGAATTCTCGATTACAAATTATATCAAGAAATTCTGGGTATGGATTCGTATTCAGCCCCGTTTACAATGAGGATTGTACAACGTATTTATAGCCCTAAGGTTGTAATGTGAAAGGGTAATACATTAAATGATGTACATATGAAAGGGTAATACATTTAATGCCCCTTTTGCGTGTGCATCTGAATGATGAGCATTTAATGAATCAGTTGAACTGTTGGTTATCCAGCTGTTAATGCTTCGTTCGAGATGAAGCTCGGACCGCCTGAGTTGCTCGGACCGCCTAAGCTTCTCGATACTCAAGAGTTCCTCGGAGAGGTAATGTTCCTCGGAGCGCATGAGTTCCTCGGAGAGGTATTGTTCCTCGGAGCGTATGAGTTCTTCGGAGAATTCTTGTTCCTCGGAGTGTATGAGTTCCTCGGAAGTGATTATTGTTGCCATGTAGATTGCCACGTATCCTCAGCTAATTGGGCCATGTCAGCAGACTAAATTTGGTATCAACACCGAGTTTCATCTTCAATATCTGAGGGTCTCAATGAAGATATGAATACATATTTATAATTGAGCGCTGGATAAAGTTTGGGTGTGTTTTATAAAAAATATTGAACGCATTTTTGATAAAAAGTAGATTAAAACTTTTTTTTTTCGGTTAAGTCGTTTGGATGAGTGTACATTATCGTTTAAGTGAGATGCTTTGTTCATTTGAACGAGTTTTAAGTTTTGTTCAAACAAGATATGGTATGTCATTAAAATGAACATCAAACAGACTTCAAATTAAATTTCTTTGCCTGAAAAAATAATCTCGTACAAATGTCATTTAATGGTTATTCCAATGAGTTTGCTATTTCGTTTGAATGAATTCAGTTTGGTTCGAACGAGATTACATACATCATTTGACAGAATGCTATATGTTTTTGTTCGAATGAATTTTCTTGAAAAATGCATTGCCTCAAAATTCATGTTTTCTATAAATACTCATCATGGCATCAGTTATCTTAGAGAGTTTTGGTTAAAAAAAATAGTTTTACAAGATAAATCCAAAGACTCCCAAACCCTAATTTACACTTAAGTTTGAGATCCAAGAATCTTACATATTTATGTCTATTTGAGACCACTTTTTTGTTGCACCAAAGTTGGTGGCTCTATATTTGGAGAGTGTTTCTAGCAACGGATATTGCATTTCTGTTGTGCAACGGTTGGACTGGTCATGAGATGAGTAAGATTGGTGGGATACCGAGACATGGGAAGCACATGCGTCGTGTGGATATTGGAAGGCGACCAATAGTGGTTGGGAAGAATGTACTAAGGTATGAAGAAGAGCGTCAAGGCTTGAAGGAGTCTATGAGTAAGTATACTTTGACTTTGTATATAGACTTATATCGTAGTGGACTTGTGTGGCTAGGTCACCTGAGGTTTTTCTCATTGTGGGTTTTCCTCTTACATCGTCGTGTTGTAATACACTATTTTTATTCTTTTTTATTCTCAGCAAGATGCATGGTTAGGTCAAGATCTAAAATTTGTAAATCATTTAACTCAACATTTTGTTTAATTGGTGCTAGTTTATTAAAATTGAAAAATAAAAAAATGGTGGTGTTTTCATAAAACCCTAGGTCACTACCATTGTTCAACGTGCAAAACAATTTTACCCTAGAACTAAATATGTGTGGAAGCCAATTTCTTGTATCCCAAACTGAACAAACCTCAAACGTCCCCTATCACTAAGACATTGGGAACTAGAGAGAAATTGCTCCGTATACCAGATTGGTGGACGAAAAGAGTATGGACACTCATTGGTGACTAACCTTTTGGATCAAATTCTTATGAGATGGATTATGTGTTATGTTCCTGTAAATCACATTAAATACAACTTGACAATCGGTTTCTAATTCAGTACATTTAATGATCATATGATATGCCAGCTGTAAACCAGGACTACATGGGTGGGATTTTAATGCGGGACAAATTTTAAACCATGCGATTATAGTAGTTGGTTATGGGATGAGTATTGATGGGAGAAAGTTTTGGATTTATACAAATTCATGGGATACCACTTGGGGTGATAATGGCTACATTAGGATGGCTAGAGATATTAATACTCAAGAAGGCATGTGTGGGATTGCCATACATGCTTCTTATACTACAACGGATTGATTTAATAATTGTTTAATACACTAAGAAACATTTTCCTCGTGATAATGTTCATAAAATGACAACAAGAATGCCTCAATAAGCCTCTTTGACCCCGTGTTTTGGGTCATAGACATATAGATTCTGATCTGGGATTGCATATCCCCCATTATCGTAGCAATTTCACTTTTCACTATAAATCCCTTATGATAATGTTCATGAAATGACAACAAGAATGCCTTAATAAGCTAGTGATCGTAGTAGTACACAAAAACGGAGACTCTGTCTACACAAATTCACAACATAATGTCAATGTACCTCTTAGACATGGATTGAAGAAAGAAAAAATAAATAAATAGCTTGTTAGGTCAACATTTCCCTAACCAATTAGATCTAGGAAAAAGATAGGGAAAAATTAAAAGGAAAATAATATCCTCATAGATAACATTAGTGGACTAATGAAAAGAAGGGTGATCGAATCATTATCATCAAAGAATTCATTACGGTACATCGTGAGCTCTATTTTCAGTATGAAAGACATATGTTATTAAAACATTCATGTCATTTCATTAACTTCTCTTTAAGAAATATATCCAATATAGTCTCCTCTCATAATATGTGAGAATCTTTGAGCCAAAACCTATCTTTTGTTGAGTGATTAAACCTTACAAATCATAAATCTTTATGTCAATCTATAACTAATACTTACCTAATGGACTCAAGCCCAACCAAATTGAAATGCCCTCCATATATGAACTATATTTGGCTTGATTACCCATACGGGATATATATGAATTCCATTTATGGATCCGACATGAACATAAGGTAAATCCCATTTATTTTTTTACCCCTTTAATCCAAAGAAAATCCTATGATTGGAGTTATTATGTGTATGAAAAATTAAAATAATCATTCTAACACAATACCTGAGATCCTAATCTAAAACAAAAGTCTCCAATCTTTGATAGACCCTTAAATGTCCACCATGTCTTCACCCATTATTACTTGAAAGATTATTCTAAAAAATCATTCATTTGTCCTTTCAAAGTTTAACATGAAGTCCACTCTTCGAGAGTGAGAGACGTTCTCACTTGTTATTTGAACTAATTGGTCATTTATCCATGATCACACATCTCTTTAATTGTTCAACAACTCAGTGTCTAAGGTTAATGTTGACTCAAGAAAAAGTCCATAAGAATAATTCTCTTATGGCATGTGCATCAGTCATAAAACCTGATCTAATCCGCAGAGTGGTTATATGCCCAATCTATCTTGATTCGTTATACCATTATCTAAATCTAAGTAACCATTTAAGATTTTTAAGTTACCCACATGCTTGTACATATACACCCTATCGATTCACCTCTATATAGTCGATTTTTCATAACTTTCCTTAATCATCATAGCTATAATTCTCAAATGGATACAAAGTTATTTGTGAAATTTAAGAACATGGAAAAATATGTGTTGAGATTCGATCTCAAACAATACCATAAAAAAAATGACTGCTTCAATAAAAAAAAATCAAAACCTATAAGACTCTTTGTTCTGAATTTCAACCCTAAAACTCTTCATCTAGTTCTAACGTGAGATATCATGATGACCGTGTCTCCACCTTTTGTCATGACTCCATGTTTACTTTTTACTTGAAATGATGTTATGGAAGTCTTCTTCGAGTTCTGTGATAGCGGGTACTTTTTGAGGAGTTTGTATGCTACTTTCATTACTTTAGTGGCCAAGAAAGGGGGAGCGAGGGATGTGAAAGACTTCAGAACCAGAAGTCTTATTGGAGGTGTGTATAAAATTATTTATAAGGTCTTATCGGTTAGGCTTAGAAGGTGATTGATCACCTCTTGTCTGATCCTCAGAGTGCTTTTATGGATGGCCGTCAGATTCTTGATGCGGTATTAGTGGCGAATGAGTGCATTGAGTCTATGTTGAGAAGTGGGCTCCCCGGTATTATTTGCAAGCTTTATTTTGAGAAGGCCTATGATCACTTGAGCTATGACTTCCTCTTATCTCTACTGAGGAGGATGGGTTTCGGAGAGTGGGGGTGTGGGTGAATTAAATGATGTGTGCCCTTTGTCAATTTCTTTGTCTTGGTGAATGGGGTGCCCAAAGGTTTCTTCCCGATCTCACAGGGTCTTACGAAGTGTGAGTCATTATCGCCTTTTCTCTTTATTTTAGTTATGGTGGCATTTTATCGGATGATGAGCTATACGGTGGAGGGGGGCCTGATTTTTGATTTTCTGATCGGGAGCATTGTCCCCCAATTGGTTGTGATCTCTCATCTGGTGTTTACAGTTGATACAATTATTTTTTCTGGGGTGACAGGGGGTGAGATGAGGACATTGAGGATGTTGCTGGTGTGTTTTGAGGCTATGTCTAGGCTTTGTGTCAACGTCAGGAAGAGCGAAATGATTGCCATTTGTGAGGTTGGTGACATGGGTCTTTTGGCTGGGGTGCTTGGGTGTACCGTTGGCTCGCTCCCCTCTACTTACATGGGCCTCACCTTAGGAGCAAAGTCTAAGTCCACGTCCATGTGGGATCCGGTCATAGAGAGGGTCCAAAGGAAGTTAGCTGGTTGGAATCATAGTTACCTTTCAAAATGGGGGAGGTTGATGTTGATCATAAGTGTTTTATCGAGTCTGCCAACTTATTTCATGTTTGTAATCCCTTTGCCTCTTTGTATTGGAAATAGACTTAATAAGTTGATGAGGAACTTCCTGCGGAAAGGGCTTGATGATCACTTCAATCACCGTCTGGTGAGTTTGGATGAGGTGTGCTTACCGCAGAAGGAGGGTGGGGTGGGGTGAGAAGATTATCCCATTTCAATAAGGCATTATTGGGAAAGTGGTTATTCCAGTTTAATAGGGAAGATGATAGACTGTGGAGGGAAGTGACGATGGCTAGGCATGGGGATCACCCATTTGGGTGGGGACCTAGGGAGGGGTGTGTGCACATGGGGTGGGGTTGTGGAAGTGTATTGCACGTGGGTGGGGTGATTTTTCTAAGACCATTTCCTTTCATCTTAGGAGAGGGAATCTTATGAGGTTTTGGAAAGATAGGTGGGGTGAGGGTGGCTCTCTAGAGGATCTTTTTTCGAGGATGAATTGGGATGGGGAGTTAGAGAGGGGACAATTGATAATCATAATAGTAGGGTAGGGGATCGTGTGGTGTGGGAATCAAAGATTAGGAGAGGGATTAGGGATCGGGAGCCGGAGGAGGCGGAGGAATTATTTGAGTGGCTATTTTTGGCGCCTACTCTGTCCATTGGGGCTGATGGTTTGAGGTGGAAGGGCTCTCATGATGGTATGTTTTCGGTCAAGAACTATTACAATGTGGTTAGGGGAAGCGTGAGTGTCCCTATCCATTAGAAGGCTATTTGGAAGAGTCGGGTTCCCCCGAAGGTTATCTTCTTTGTGTGGACTGCGGCCAGACAGTCCATCCTGTCTATTGAGGGGTTGCAGAAGGTAGGCAGGAGGTTGGCCAGCAGATGTGGGTTGTGTAAGAAGGAGGAGGAGGCAACCAATCACCTTCTTCTTCACTTTCATGTGACTCAGGGACTTTGGAAATTTATCTTTTGTTTGGGCTAGATCTTGTGGGTTATGCCGCGGGAGGTGGGCGAGGTGTTGGCGGCTTGGGTGAGTCCTAGGGGTCGGAGTGGTACGAGGGGTATCTGGAATATCGTCCCCCATCTTCTGCACTATTTGGCTGGAGAGAAATTGGAGATGCTTTGATGGGGCCGAGATGGATCCTTCACGTTTATGGTACTTTTTCCTAATCCTTCTTCTCTCTTGGCATCGAAAAAGGGTGGATATGTCACTCTATTTTTCTTGAGTTTTTGGAGGGGTTCGAGTGTTAGGATTGTCATTGTTTGGGGTTCGGCCCTTTGTTTCCTATTCTTTTGTATACTACCTGTATACGGGATTCCGCACCCTTAGGCGGATTCATTTTATTGAACCATTTACTTATAAAAAAATATATTAGATACTAGATATTATTACTTGCGGTATTTACACCCCAGATCCCGATAAATATTTGAGGTTAACTAGGTTTTCAACATGAAGTAGAAGTGGTTTTCAAGGAGGATACTTGACCAAGCCAATGTTGACATAAATCTAATTATTGAGTTAAATTTCGTGAAAAAAACTTAAGATAGATAAATTCATACACAGGGAATATTTTCGAGATTGTACACTAATAGAAACCATGCACATTACGTTAAATAAATGAAAACAAATATAGTTTTTTTTATTATCGCATCAACTCATAATCAAATAAGTGATTACATTTTAATAATAAACAAATACATGCGATGGAATTTTTTAATATATTAAATAAAGCTCTCAATGAGCTAAATATATTAAAAATGAAAATAAAGGTGGAAGATGAGTGAGCCTAGTTGCGAGGGATAGGAACCTAACAAAAAAAAAACAAAAATAATCATAACAATGTGGGAATTACAAACTAGAGGTAATTATTTCTTAGTGTATTAAATAATTATTAAATCAATCCATTGTAGGATAAGAAGCGTGCATAGAAATCCCACACATGCCTTCTTGGGCGTCAGTATCTCTTGACATCTTAATGTAGCCATTCTCACCCCAAGTGGTATCCCATGGATTTTTAAAAATCCAGAACTTGGTCCCATCTTCACTTGTACCATACCCAACTGTTGTAATCGCATGGTTTAAATTTGTACCGCATTCCCCTATTAAAATCCCACCCATGTAGTGCTGGAAGCTGGTGGAATCTACAGCAACTGAAACGGGTTGCTTTGCAATAGCCATTCTGAGAGCTTCCTCATTATTTTGTGGAACATTTTCATAACCACTGTTTTTCACCACAACATTACCATTGGTTTCCTGACACATTCCCTATTCTCCGTCCCTGTATGGATACTCATCATCCCTCATTAGACCTTGATTTTGCACCACAAAAGTCAAGTCGTGGGTAATATCATTATCCTTACAGCCATACGCACCCGGATCACAGTCTGACAATGAAACTAACTGACCGGTTATGATATAATTAAGCCCTTCTATAGTTTGTTACATATGAACACGTATTTCTTATGGCAGTTTAACTGTAAGAAAATCTCAGTTCATATAAACAATATCCAAGATATATAAATTGTTATAAAAGTTATCCCATTTTTAAAAGAAAAAATACGTTTACTTTTAACTTGCACTTATATGTTATATGTTAAATATTGAATATTGTTACTTGTTAAACACCATGCAACACAATAATCACATTCAATTGATTCATTCATTAATCCCTTGAATCTAGTTCACAGATGCTTCAGCTAGCTTGTAAAGGCCCAGTAAATCCAATTGCAATAACCACAACTGTTATTTCTCTCATGTACTATCTCGTGTAGCAATCTTGTGTAACAAACAGGTAGAACAGTAGGAGCTATATGTGTACATTGTGTATAACTTCACCAAAATACAAATTTAGTTTCTTCATTTTCTGATATTCTACATGGTATCGCAGCCAATAATGGCCAACCTTAAAATGTCCTATAAAATGTCCTATAAAATTTTCAACATAATGTTCTCTTTATGTATATCATCTACAAAAAAGTTTGGTAGAAATTTTTTTGTGCGCTTCAAAGTACTTTTATGATTTTGAATTTTTACCAAAACACCTTGTGCATTAGCAGTGTCGGTTTTGCCTATAGGTAAAGCAGGTGATTGAATAGGGTCCCCCGATTAATCGGGGCCCTTTTCGGGGAAAACAATTAAGTATAAAAAATTAGTTATGAAAGAAAAATTAGTTGTGAAAAAAAAGGCCCCCAAAAAATTAGTTGTGAAAAAAATTAGAGCTATCACTTAAAAAAAGCCCCCCCAAAAATAAAATTTGTTCCATTTAAAATAAACTCACGTACTAAACCCACCAACATAATAACCTAACCCACACACTAAAAAATAAATCGACCAACATAATAATCCAACCCAACCCATTTACTAACTCATTCATTTCTAACCCTAACTCTCTTTTCCCTCTATTCTCATTCATTTCTCACCCACCTTCTCCTCTCTTTGTCTTCTTCTCTTCTCTCTCACGCTACTCTCTCTACTACTAACAAAGGTAAGAGAACATCAATACCCTATCCCCTTACCCCCCACCCCCAAACCCCTTTTTCCTTGAAATAACCACGTTATAAAACAAGGGTTAAAAATCTAGGGTTTAAATTTCTGCATTTTAAAAAGTTAGGGCTATTTTTTGGGACATACTCAAGCATTTGGAGATTGAATGGAGCTTATTTCTGTAAGTATATATTATTCATTTCCTTTGTTATATTTTTTTCCACTATGTAAATATTTATTACTAATATTTGGGTTGTTTATTTTTTTGTAGATTCCAATTTGTTGCTGGGGCATTTGCAAATTATAATTTGAGATTGCTCTCAAATTGGTTACAAATCAGGTTTTATTGTTCTTCTTTAGCATTTTTCTTTAATATACAATATTGTTGGGATTGTGTGATTAATTTTTGTGCTTGCAAATTACACTTGTTTAATATATCTCCTAGAAAATATGCCTGTGGTCATGAAAAAGAAAAAGACAAAAATAAATTGAAGAAGAAACATCTAAACTAGCGGGTTCACTAAATAAATATTTTAATAAACCAAAAAAATATTGATGTATTGAATGTGCTCAATAAAGTTAGCAAACTTTTAAAAACATATGACATGAATTTTGATGTTAGTTTGAATCTTTTAAAAGGACTCATTTCCTAGTTTGAAAATGAAAGAAAAAACGGATTTGAATCCGCAAAGATTGAAGCTATAGATATTGCGAAAGAAATGAAAACTGAACCCGTAATTCATGAAAAACGTAATGATTACATAAAAAATATTTTTATAAGAATTCTAGTGATGGGATTAGACAATTATCGGAGGAATCATCTTGAATAAATTACTTCTTACATATAATAGATCAAGCGCTTATATCAATTAAAACTAGATTTGAACAATTTAAAAAATATGAGCGCACTTTTGGGTTTTTGTTTGATTTGAAAAATAGTTATGACATTGGTCAAACACCTCTTCCAAGATATTCCACATCCAGTTGCTTCACACTTCAAATCATAATGTCGCCTATTTTAAAAGATGTACTGATGACCAAGCTGTAACACCCTGCCTAATTAAATACCGAGTGGCCAGTCCCATACTAAATTAAAACAGAATATACAGTTGGCTCATTCTTAGCATCACTGTAAAAAACATTTACAACTCACCCAATACCCAATTAAGCTGGTGTTAAAAACTTTCCAAATTTTAATTTCAACAAAAACCATTTCTAGTTTACGAATAACACTACACATATTATTCTACAACACTAATAACTGAACAGATAAAACAAAAGAATTTAAATGCAATTGGAATAAACATTTTCACTTAATAATCCAGTACAGTAACCCCAACAATAGATAAAT
Source organism: Sambucus nigra (assembly GCA_949130495.1). Taxonomy (NCBI): domain Eukaryota; kingdom Viridiplantae; phylum Streptophyta; class Magnoliopsida; order Dipsacales; family Adoxaceae; genus Sambucus; species Sambucus nigra. Next base: position 39,727,590 of record OX422210.1, on the reverse strand, counting down.
ATATTAAAATGACACGAATACAAGAGTATTTGACTCAGATAGAAAAGAGATGACTGAAATCCTTTGGGCGACATGCCCTAACTATACGAATACTGTGAATCAAATGAAGATAGGCGTCTAAGCAATATTCCATAGCTCCATAGCTCGTCATAATCCACTAAGGTTGGCGTCCCTGCTGCTGGACACCTGATATAAAAGGTACAATAGAAAAGAGAATATGCAAGGAAACGGGTCAGAGCCCGATGTGAAAATGATTTTAAAAACAGTAAGTATTTAACAAGTGCAATAAAGCATTTATTATGTACATGTTAGTATTCAAACTCTCACTTGCTATTCTCACCTCTCATTTAGAGTGAACACTTAACGTTTCCTATTAACCTCCTAGTTAATGGTTCCTCTTCACAAATTTCCATAATATAATTCCATCCCATATCATAACCCCGTATGTCCCATACCATACGTCATATAATCATTCATATTCCTTTTGCATTTATATGAATCGTTTCTCATTAATATGAATTAATCTCTTCAATAAATATTCATTAACTTATTTCAATTCTTTTCTCAATTCACCGTTATCTACAATTATCACACAGTAGATGATTTAACCACTATATACACATACATTTAATTCATTATATATATACATATATAATACGGCACCCGAGTCATAGCTGTGGTGCATGCATTACTCTGCTATCATGTCCCAATACCGCTGGTCGCCGAATAGGGGACTAAAGGTTCGATAAGGATTCATCGAACCATAAACAACAACACAAAATTGGAGGCGAACATAGTTCTCATACCCACGAGCCACGCACATACCTACGTTCCCATAGACAGCGGACTTATCAACTCCCCTATAAGTATTTCATAGACCTATGTTCTTGAGCGACAAATCAAAGATCCCATGGATTCATCAGGATATGACTGCCCTCATGCGCAAACCTTCCGTCGATAGCAAGTAAGCTAGGTATGTCATACACATAAATTATCAATCAATCAAATAGGCATTATCATACCTATAATATAATATCAAAAAGGTACTCACACTACCCTTCGCTAATTTCCATACGTAGCGTTATATCTCTCAAATCCTACGTATTAAAATATTATGACTTTACTTCCTTAATTTAATTATCCTCGAGCCTCACTCATTACCCAAGGTTCAAATAGGTTTTTCCTCAACATTTTATTCAGTAAGAAATCACTAATATCCTATTGGTCCATATCATCTTATCTCCCGAATTACCACGGATCGAACTCCCCTTTAATTAGGGTTATAACCGACAGTTTTTTAATCTCTTGTAAACACTTCCTCTATCACATAGGATTAAACCCTCTTGTAAACTTAAGGCTACCCAGGTGTCATATTCAATCTCCCCTATTGGACCTATCCTTAATCCTTATGAATACCAATTAGAATCCAACACATGAATCTAGCAACCGAAATTTCTTTCAATTAACTTATCATAATTCTGATCAATTAAATCCAAATCAAATTAATTCGATTATTCTCTAGGGCTTACTGAGACTTCCTAAGTCCCATTATATCCATTGAATAATCACCAAAGATTTACAAAAGGTTTGGGATACGAACAATAATTAAAAATAAACAACTTCATAAATTCTGGGGAGGTCGATCGATCGAAGGCAGGGGGTCCATCGATCGATCGCCCAGATAATAACCCAATTTTCTGTATTTCTTCTACTACGGGTTTCATCACTTTTGATCATTCAAACTTTCATATTAATAGCCCAAATTCCTTATAAACCTTACTACATGATATAGCAACATATGTGAATGATTTCTAATGATCTAAACATCCTAGAATCATCAAGAGTTTGAATTAAAAGCATATGTTTATCCTATGTTTTTTCAGAAAACTATAAACATGCTATCTTCAAGAACACACCATTGATTCTCTGCATTTCTTAAACAGATTTATGATTATTTCGTGGATTACTATCTACCTACAACATGAGTTTGATTCCTATATATCTCTATTTTTTTAGAAATCCATCAACAACTCAATATTTATCTTTCAAACATGAAAATCTCATCTTTTTATAACTATCCTAACATGGACAATATACAAACTTAGATTTCAATTATCAAACACTTGCCTCTAATGAAGATATGATCCTTTGGAGTTGAATAACACAGGTGGTTCTCCCTTTCTCCGGCCAACTTCCGGTGGTGGTTGGTGGTGGTGACATTTGGCCTTTAGTTCTCCTCCTTTCCAAGCAAACTTTTCTTCTTCCAAGCAACCTTTCACTCTCTCAAGAAGATAATCTCTCAATATTGTGTAGAAGTGATGAATGAACCCACGTACAACCAATCTCCGAATACTTATAATAAGACAAAAATCCGAAATCACTATTCATCCCCCTTGTAGAAATGACTAAAATGCCCTTTTGGGTTGTCTTTTCATTTCTAAATGACCCGAGACCCAAAACCAACATCCAAATAGACTTTTCTGACTATTTCAACCCTTACGGACGCAACGACGCACTCGAAATGACTATAAGGTTGATATAAAAATAAGTCTCTATATAATTTAACAAATTAGTCCCGACACGTCCCATACCGCTTCTGACTAAAAATTCAAATTACTGAATTTATAACTCACAGCAATATCAATAACATCCCATTCATATATTACCTAAATATCTTTAAGTACTATACATAATCATACATTTTTAATATCCACAACTCGGATAAAACCCAAATGAATTAATTTATAATAAAATCCAATTAATCCATTAATTTAATATTTAACCCATTTTAAAAGTCATTAAAAGCACGGGGTATTACACTAGCCAAAATGTTGTGGCATTAAGTTCAAACACCTGTAATGACCTTAAGCTCATTCAAAACATAATATATCTCTCAAAAAGGATGTTTTGGATCATTGACTTATAGATTATGATCTGGGATTGCATATCCCCCATTCTCGTACCAATTTCACTTTTCACTATAAATCCCTCGTGATAATGTTCATGAAATAACAACAAGAATGCCTCAATAAGACATTGATCTTAGTAGTACACAAAAATGGAGACTCTGTCCCCAAAAATTCACAACATAATGTCAATGTATCTCTTAGACATGGATTAAAGAAAGAAAAAAAAAAAGCTTGTTAGGCCGACATTTCCCTAACCAATCAGATACAGGCAAAAGATAGGGAAAAATGAAAATGAAAATAATATCTTCATGGATAACATTAATGGACCAATGGAAGTAATGGTTATCGAATCATTATCATCAAAGAATTCGTTACGGTACATCGTGAGCTCTGTTTTGAGTCATTAAAGACATATGTCATAAAACATTCATGTCATTTCATTAACTTCTCTTTAAGCAATAGATCCAATAGAGTATCCTCTTATAATATGTGAGAATCTTCGAACCAAAACCTTTCTTTGTTGAGTCATTAAACCTTATAAATCATACATCTTTATGTCAATCCATAAATAATATTTACGTAATGGACTCAAGCCCAACCAAATTCAAATACCCTCCATATATGAACTACATTTGGCTTGATTCCCCATATAGTATATATATCAATTCCATTTATGGGTCCGACTTGAACACAAGATAAATCCCATTTATTCTTTTACCCATTTGATCCAAAGAAAATCCATTGATTGAAAAGTCTCTAACATAATCATTATAACATTATAACATAATCATTATAACATTATAACAAAGTTATTATGTATATGAAAAATTAAAATAATCATTATAACATAATCTCGGAGATCCTAATCTAATACAAAAGTCTCTAAACATTGATAGACCCTTAAATGTCCATTATGTCTTCACCCATTATTACTTGAAAGATTATTCTGAAAAATCACTCATTTATCCTTTCAAAGTCAAACATGAAGTCCATTCTTTGAGAGTGAGAGACGTTCTCACATGCTAATTGAACTCATTGGTCATTTATCCAAGATCACACATCACTTTAATTGTTGAACAACTCAGTGTCTAAGGTTAATGTTGACTCTATAAAAAAGTCCATAAGAATAATTCTCTTATGGCATGTGCATCAGTCATAAAGCCTGATCTAATTCGCCGAGTGGTTATATGCTCAATCTATCTCGATTCGTTATATCATTATCTATATCTAAGGAACCATTTAAGATTTTTAAATTACCCACATGCTTGTACATATACACCCTATTGATTCACCTTTATGTAGTCGATTTTTCATAACTCTCCTTAATCATCATACCTATAATGCTCATTTGGATACAAAGTTATTTGTGAAATTTAAGAACATATAAAAAATATATGTTGAGATTTGATCTCAAACAACACCGTAAAAAAGTTTTTTTAATGACTGCTTCAATTAAAAAAAACTCTGAACCTATAAGACTCTATGTTCTGAATTTCAACCCTAAAAACTCTTCATCTATTTCTTTCATGAGATATCACTACATCAAATTTTTTGGATTGTCACGGTCATTGACCGTGACAAGTCCAACTTGTCAAGGTCGGGGTGACAATGTTTGTTGTCACGGACTTGTCACGGTCATTGACCGTGACAAGTTCATTAGACTTGTCACGGTCATACAAGCTTAGTCACGGTTCAGTGGCATTTTTTAAAAAATTGTCATGATCATTGACGGTGACAAGTCCGTGACAAGTATTATTTATCACGGACTTGCCACGGTCAATGACCGTGAAAATTCTGAGCAGAATTAAAAAACAATATGCAGGGAAATATGGCCACTACCACTACCCAGCAGTATATTTGTACTTGTTATAACAACATTGTACCTGTTCAAACTTTATATATCTAAATAAAATAGAGATAATGCAAATATACATTCAAAACAATATACATCACGATATAATTCAAATGTAACAACTTAAATAAGTTCAATTCACATAATGCCACTACATATCTGGGGTAGGTTTGAGGAGGTGGATAGGCCACATGATATATGAATTCATATACCCTTATATATTCATCATGTCACACTGTTCACGCAACCACAATAGGGAGTTCTCCTTCCTGGGTATCACATGTGTTACAAGCACCTTGGCATCGATGTCTTGAAGCACACGTTCATGAACTGGCATACCCTGGGTGGTATTTGGGTCCCTCAACCCCCGCCATATCCGCTGGCCATCAAATATGTCCTGTATAAACATGCTCGGCCAACCAAGTGTCGACATCGGTCGGTCAAAGGGAGACAAATAGGGGACTGGAACATCAGAGTCCACACGTGTCGACGATGAAGCAGCGAGGTCCACATCCTCGTCCTCCTGCACCTCCTCCTCCACCACCTTCTCCTTCTCTTTCCCCTTACGGTCATTGATCATGACATGTCCGTGATAACTGCACTTGTCACGGCGTGGTCACGGTCAATGACCGTGACAAATCTTTGTCACGACTTTGTCACGATCATTGACCGTGATAAAAAATGCGTGTTTTTTTATCACGGTCAATGATCGTGATAAGGCTGGCTGATTTAAGAGTGTCATTTTGACCATTTTGGTGTAGTCTATCATGATGACCGTGTCTCCACCTTTAGTCATGACTCCTTTACATATGGCCTTTAGGTCAACTTTTGATCATTTTCAGGCATAAGACCTAAAAGCAATCTCTCATATCTCAATTAGGGCATTAAACCCCTTATACTTCCTCACACATCTCAAAAAATCCTCATACTCTAACTAAGAATACCATACCAATCCTTTGAATAAACATGAGGAAACCTCTTTTTTTTCGACATTATGTAAATCTATTTATCCATTCATGAGAGATTTACCGACTGCATCCAATCACATTATAAGTATGAGATAATCCCTAATCCTTTTGATGATCCTCTAACTCTATGTCGATCTAAATAAATAAATAAATAAAACTTCCTATGAGGTTCCTACTCACCATCTGGTCCCCAATGTGATCTTAAATAGACATTTGATCCTCAATGTGATCTAAAATAGTTACTCGGTCCCTATGAGACCTTAAATAGACACAAGGTCCCCAATATGACCTTAAATAGACATTTGGTCCCCGATGTGACCTTAAATAGTAATCTAGTCCCCTATGAGACCTTAAATAGACATTTGATTTCCGATGTGACCTTAAATAAACATTCGATCCCCGATGTGACCTTAAAAAGATAATTAGTTCCCTATGAGTCCTTAAATAGTCAACTAGTCTGTGACACCCCGTGATCCGAAATAAGGGGTGGCCAGCCCAATACTCCAATATAACGGAATCATAGATGGAATCATTCTCAGCATCTCAAAAAAAATATAGAGTATCCAGGATAACCACCCAATATTTCAGAAAATGGGTTGCCAAAAATTTTGAATTTAAAGTATATAAAAGAAAACAAACAACCCATTTCCTGAAGAGATAGGGGAAACCACAAGGATGTATATATATCTATAACAACATGTAACAAATAAGAGGACCAAATATGTTATCGGTCCGCTGATTCATACAACCTTGTAAAAAAATTTCAATAAATTTATATATTACATTACATTAATCAATTACAAAAGCTTGGGCCTCGCCCGAGTGAAAGAGACCCGATCTTAACTAGAATACAAAAATGAAAACGTTTATACCAATTGTATCCCGTAATACCCGCATTGCATCATGGCTCGCCGAAGACATCGGAATAGGAATTCAAATCAGGCATCCTTGCGGCGGAGTACCTGAGCGGAGACAAGGTGCATATGCAACAAGAAATGTAAACGGGTCAGGGCCCGGTTCTATATGATTACCAGATGAATAAAGAGTATGACAGTTATGAATGATGAATCATGATGAGAAATAAAACTATCTAACTACACAATTTAAAACATAAACTAAGCAGGAAGATAAAACAATTAACATTAATCTGAAAACTTATCATGTGTACCAATTTTCTCATATATCTTTTTCCTTAAAAGGAAATTTATGTAAAATCACAATGTTATGCTCTTTATGGCATTTTTTATCTCACTTTTACATTTTGTAAAAATCCTTTCCTTATCAGGAAAATAATCATTTTCAAATGCTCTTTGTGGCATCACAGTATGCTCTTTATGGCATATAATCCATCAAGTCCAACTTGATAATATATATATATATATATATATATATATATATATATATATATATATATATATATAACGATTCTAAGACCGCCCGTCCGGGTTTCCCCACTGTGCGCGCCCCTAAATGACCATCATCTTCCAGGGCCTATCATAAGACAACCTGGGCACCTATATCGCAAGACGTCGGGAAGCGGCCATGTGCCTGCGGGATAGTCAAGACCACACCCGGAATCTCCTACCCATCGCAGAAAAATATACAACACAAACGCTCACATGGCCTAGGACTATATCCACCCTGCATTCATTAGCCAGGGGGCTTCACCTCACGCGCGGACTTCCCTTATGATGTCATTTAGAGAGGTGTGTTTAAACCATTTTATTTATCATTTTAAAAATCAAGTAAATTATCATTTACCAAGATCAATATCATTTCCATGTATACATTTCATTTTATCCGAAACCATTAACATTTACTTTTTGTAAATAATCTAACTTATTATCCCGAACCATACGGTAGCTTATATCGATACTACAACCTCAAATGAGTAAATAAACTCATTCATTATCTCCAAGCATTTTAAGGTGTTATTTTAAAACCCCAAGATTATCATCTTTCAATGGAATGAATGAACTTTCAATTTATTCTCCAAACTCACTTTTATGGTGTTATTATGAACCACCAAGGTTAACATAGCTCAATTGAGCTTCTGAAATCTCCCAACATTCTTTTTGGGGTGGTAATACAAACCATCAAAACTGGTATAGCTTAATTAAGCTCCTAAAGTCTCCCAAACATATCACTACATCTCCTAGTTTTATAATAATTAACTAGAAGAAAAGAATGACCTATCATTTATAGGCCTAACCCCAGAAAAGTCCCCACATAACCCATTCCTAATATAGGGTAGACAACTAACTCATCTCACTCTCTAGGACTCTAGGTTTACTTCATTCAAGAAGGTTCCTAGGCCCTAGATTTAAAGAAAAGAATTGGAATTGAGTTATAAAATTTAACTAAAAAACAGCAGGAAAACGAATCGATTCGCCCAAGGGCCGAATCGATTCGCCCCAGCGAATCGATTCTCCCAAAAAGCGAATCGGTTCGGACAGAAAAATCAACTTTCTGCAATTGGCCGAATCGATTCGGCCTTAACCCGAATCGATTCGGGTTATGCAGACCTGCAAATTTCCCTTAGCGAATCGATTCGCCCAAAGGGCCGAATCGATCCGGACCTGCAAATTTACCAAAAATGGCTACGAAGGGTTATGAACCCTAATTTCTCCAAAATTCAACTCTCTCCAATTTTATACACATCCAACAACAATAATCTACCCTAAAACATCCTACATGGTTAACAACAACTATAACCCAAAATTTCATCATCAAAAGCTAAGATTAGGGCTTAAATCCCATAAATTCCACATTTAAACCATAAATGTAAATACACAACTATCATACAATTTATTCATCTTAAATCACATATTAGCAAGTAGAAAACTTGCCTTAGGGTTGATATCTCAGGTTTGTTTGTGGTAGAAGCCATCTCCAAATCTCTCTCTCATTCTCCTCTTTTCTCTTCCTCTTTCCTTCTCTCTTTCTCTCTATATGTTCAAAACATAAAATGGGAAAATAAGGGATTTAGTAAACTAAATCGTGGCTTAAGTTAAAAATCCCAACTTAATTGGTTAACACCACATTAAAATGACTCCCAAATACGCGTATAAGATAAAATCAGGTAAAAGTGCCCGAAATACAAAAATACAATATGGCACTTATTTTGACTGTTTCACACCTTCCGAGACTAACTACACCCTCTAAACTGGCATTCGGAAATTTTATAAATTATTTCGAGTTCCAATTTATTTGAACCTAAATGTCATTTTAAATACATGACACAATAAAAACATACAACCTGATGATATTTACTTCCACGTACTGTAAATATGCATCAATCTAGTAAATATTAACTTTCAATTCGTATTTACTCCAGTCCCCACATTTTATATAATTACCTTATGCGGTAAAATTAATATAAAATGAGCCTCCCAGAATCGAGGGTTGTTACATACTCCCCCCCTTAGGAGGGAATTTCGCCCCCATAATTCGGGCATACCCAAATCTCATAAAGGGTATACTACTCTAAACTAGGATTCTACCATCCTAACCAAACCCCTCGTCATCACAGTCATCCTAAATGGACTCGGACTAAGGTCGACTTTATCGATCTCAGCCTACATCATTTGTGCTCTAGCATAGCACAAAGCGTCACTCACTTACTATCAATTCTAGCTTCCTACGGCGGAAGACGATGCCCCCATGACTCGGCACAATTAGCCTAACCTATATTACATCTCACCTCTGGTCACCCATACCAACTCTGAGTGGCCTAACCCCGACGCTACGTAACTTTCCCTCGCATTGACATATCTCATCAAGGTGTATGGCTTAAAGCCAAATCTCTAAAGAAATGTTTCGAGACCACTCCAAGTCCAAGGAACATATCACCCGATGGTTCCATCCAATGAGTATGCGAATAACTCAACCGACCACGCTAGGCCACTCACGATGCCAATGCCTTAGGAAATGATCCATACGACCATTCCAAAAACCTAATGGTTGTACAGGAATCTCTATCCATAAAAATTTTGCTCCCCTCTACTATGTATACTAAGGCGCCCATTCAAGATATGCCTTTCGGCATAAGTCAACCTCCTCCATTCATCCATCCGCTTTAGAGTGGTAAGGTATACTCCATTTCCATACGGCTCCCATTTCTTCATGGAAACTTGTACCAAACCTTCGAAACGAATATCTAGTCTCGGTCCACCCTATTTTAATAGGCACCTCCCACAGTTCTACCATTCCTCCATCAATAATGGGGCATACTCTTCTACATGTAGTCCATCCATAATGGACTGGAATGCAACAGTCTGGTCAAGCGATCAACAGCTTTCTCAAATAGGTTCATGACCATAACGGCTTCGGCACTTCAATACAACCGTCTATGAATATATCCCTCTTCATTCCACCGCTACTCTTCTTTGCACGAGTAGGTGAAATGGTCAATCACCGATCGGAAGGCTCTCGCTACAGAGTCTTTCGAGTCATGCGCGTTTCATTTGGCTTTCCATGCCCACACAAATATCTCCGACGAGTTTCTACTCGATGCACCTACTACCCCAATCGCATTCCATTAGCGAATGAGAAAATACCCAATCACTAGTTCTTCTGAAATCCGAGCACTAACTCGATTTCTCCCATGACATATTGCAACAACTTGTTGCTTCGCGAGAAAGGCTAAATTTCCCTGCCCAGGAAGTAGTGTCTCCATTTCTTTAAGGCAATTTCCACAGCAATGAATTTTAAATTCAAGCGTGGGATATTACTTCTCACTCCTGGCAGAGACTTATTCATTAAACTCACTCTCGAGATCACTATCATGAGCTCAGGAGTGAAGGTCAGCCCGTCCCTTGATTCTCCGTAAGTGAAGTCGCCACTTAGCACCACATCTAAGAAAGGCCTTATCTTCTTCGGCCTAAACCACCCAAACCTCTCGAGACTCCATAAATCTCGTTCCTAGGGATCTAATCCCACATAGAATTAACCCACAACTTATTCGTGGACAACTCCTTACCGCCTTCCTAAATCAACATCACCTGCCCTAAGGGCCTTATGTTCTAATAAACCTAAGGTCGATCTACAAGTATACATCCTATCTAAGTCGTAGATAGATAATACTAAATATATCCCTAGTGTCCAAGACCGATCTCAACTTCCGACATTCGCTCGGTTTCGTGCGTGGGACGTCTCGCCGAAGCGAAATCCAAACAAGGAACCCTCCCGTTACACTACTACCTCGCATTGTCGGTCATCGAGATATGACGGTCTAAAACACATGATCGGGATCGGTAAATTTTAACTTACAATTCTATTAACAAAATTCTACTTCTACGCCTTACCATAGCATCATTAAAGATTTTAACTGATCAGACATTCACTTTCTGTGAACTCTTACAAATTCTATCCCATAACATATATACATCTTTTCAAATAGCCTTCTTATCAAGTCATAACCCGAAATCTCAATTCGACTTCGTATCTCAGTCTCCCTCACATCGATCAGAGGAGAGAACTATATACAGTGCTTCTATCTCGCACTTTAATAGCCCTTAATCACTCTTCTACGTGATTCTCGGCTAAACCTTTCAACCCAACTTTTAACAACAAAATAAATAAAGTAAAAGAGAAAGAAAAGGATAGCGTCTCTCCAATCACAACATCGTTAAGTGTTCATGCGGCGGAGTGTCTCACCGAAGCGAAATCCAAACAAGGAACCCCTCCGACACATGCCTACTTAACTAGTTGATCATGGAGATAAGCGTAACATGCATAAACAAGACAAACAAACAATCAAACACTCATACAAGATAACTAAACGAATAACAAAAAATCTCCTACCTACCTCAATCCACCTCTATAAAGTCTCAACCTGTATCCAGGGGAGAAATCATAGAACAACTAGTTCCCTTTTGAACTAGAAGTGAGATAGTCTTACAATTTTATTTGCTTGCTATTACACCAAACCGACCGAAATATATGTACTCGCATAATGTTCATAAAATAAGAGAAAGGAAAAAATAACATCTCTCCACTCCCAACGTCGTTAAGGTTCACGTGTGGAGCGTCCCGCAAAAGCGGAATCCAAACAAGGAACCCCTCCTATGCATTACTACTTAACTTTGTTGGTCGTGGAGATAAGTCATAGCATCCACACACAATACAAGTAAACAATAGAACACTCAAACCAAGTAACACATATGATACATGTACGTTTAGAATATCATCACTCATTTCCTAACGAGTGAAGAAAAGATAGAACTTCCATACCAAGGAAGTCATATCATTACCCTTCTATAATAGCGTAAATACTACTACAAGCTCAATGTACACACCCGAATCTACCGTAGACACAATACTATTAAATCTTATCCTAAGGAATACACCACCCACCTATAAGGTGGAATCCCACCACAATTTGCCAAGCACTCCGGGTCTAATGGTTCTCAGACTCCATATTTGAGCCTAACGCGAAACAACATTATTTCCACCAACTCCCCAACCAGGCACTTTACTCTTGCCCACGTTCTCCACTCAATAAAGTTTTAAATGAGTGGTTCTACACTCCACATCATAGCCATATTCCGACTCTGGCTGACATCAATTGCCCACGCAGTCCCTCTTACTCTCTCAGTAAAAGAGGACACGCTCTCGGCCTTTTCTTCCTCAGTTCAATGAAATCTCCCCAGGCGGATGTCCACCAATGGGGTTTCATGAATCTTACTCCATCAGAAGTGTTAACGACACCTATTCTGGAGCCTATCATTTCCTGGTGCACGGTCTCCCTAACCGTACAACACCTTATTCTCCATAGGTCTTTAACCGAACATTTGTGAACATTCAAGAATCCACTTTCTCCTCAGTCCAGTTATCCCCGAGAAACTCGCCATCGCAAGTATCCACCGGGTTTCTCTATGGGCCAAACTTCCGGCACCCACGAATATGGTGACCACATTTTCACCATCTCAGCACTACTCCTACGGGTGAAGGATTATCCTCCACCCTACTTCAGGGCACTTCTCTACTTCAATTCAACATCGCTTGAATTCTCACACTTAGTACCACTTTCTACTTCTAGCGATACTTGGAAAAACTACATCAACCGTAATTAGTAGTCGTAGTAGCAAAACAAGAAAATGCTACAAAAAGGGAGCGACCTCCAGAGCGGTCCTCATCCCCGACTACAATTTACAGTTCTCAAAATCCTCCCCATGACGCCCTTCTTCCATCGACCTACTACTATCACACGGATGCGCAAAAGATTCTATAAGTTCTACCTTATGGCAGAAGAGCGAGATCTCACTAGAGAAATCAATGATCTTAATCCTAAGGCTTTATGTCAAATCAAAAGCAACGCTGAAAACTTAAGGCGTCCACACAGATTCCTAAGGACTCTAGAACCTGATGCTCTGATACCATCTGTGACACCCCGTGATCCGAAATAAGGGGTGGCCAACCCAATACTCCAATATAACGGAATCATAGATGGAATCATTCTCAGCATCTCAAAACAAAATATAGACTATCCAGGATAACCACCCAATATTTCAGAAAACGGGTTGCCAAAAATTTTGAATTTAAAGTAAATAAAAGAAAACAGACAACCCATTTCCTGAAGAGATAGGGGAAACCACAAGGATGTATATATATGTATAACAACATGTAACAAATAAGAGGACCAAATATGTTATCGGTCCGCTGATTCATACAACCTTGTAAAATAATTTCAATAAATTTATATATTACATTACATTAATCAATTACAAAAGCTTGGGCCTCGCCCGAGTGAAAGAGACCCGATCTTAACTAGAATACAAAAATGAAAACGTTTATACTAATTGTATCCCGTAATACCCGCATTGCATCACGGCTCGCCGTAGACATCGGAATAGGAATTCAAATCAGGCATCCTTGCGGCGGAGTACCTGAGCGGAGACAAGGTGCATATGCAACAAGAAATGTAAACGGGTCAGGGCCCGGTTCTATATGATTACCAGATGAATAAAGAGTATGACAGTTATGAATGATGAATCATGATGAGAAATAAAACTATCTAACTACACAATTTAAAACATAAACTAAGCAGGAAGATAAAACAATTAACATTAATCTGAAAACTTATCATGTGTACCAATTTTCTCATATATCTTTTTCCTTAAAAGGAAATATATGTAAAATCACAATGTTATGCTCTTTATGGCATTTTTTATCTCACTTTTACATTTTGTAAAAATCCTTTCCTTATCAGGAAAATAATCATTTTCAAATGCTCTTTGTGGCATCACAGTATGCTCTTTATGGCATATAATCCATCAAGTCCAACTTGATAATATATATATATATATATATATATATATATAACGATTCTAAGACCGCCCGTCCGGGTTTCCCCACTGTGCGCGCCCCTAAATGACCATCATCTTCCAGGGCCTATCATAAGACAACCTGGGCACCTATATCGCAAGACGTCGGGAAGCGGCCATGTGCCTGCGGGATAGTCAAGACCACACCCGGAATCTCCTACCCATCGCAGAAAAATATACAACACAAACGCTCACATGGCCTAGGACTATATCCACCCTGCATTCATTAGCCAGGGGGCTTCACCTCACGCGCGGACTTCCCTTATGATGTCATTTAGAGAGGTGTGTTTAAACCATTTTATTTATCATTTTAAAAATCAAGTAAATTATCATTTACCAAGATCAATATCATTTCCATGTATACATTTCATTTTATCCGAAACCATTACCATTTACTTTTTGTAAATAATCTAACTTATTATCCCGAACCATACGGTAGCTTATATCGATACTACAACCTCAAATGAGTAAATAAACTCATTCATTATCTCCAAGCATTTTAGGGTGTTCTTTTAAAACCCCAAGATTATCATCTTTCAATGGAATGAATGAACTTTCAATTTATTCTCCAAAATCACTTTTATGGTGTTATTATGAACCACCAAGGTTACCATAGCTCAATTGAGCTTCTGAAATCTCCCAACATTCTTTTTGGGGTGGTAATACAAACCATCAAAACTGGTATAGCTTAATTAAGCTCCTAAAGTCTCCCAAACATATCACTACATCTCCTAGTTTTATAATAATTAACTAGAAGAAAAGAATGACCTATCATTTATAGGCCTAACCCCAGAAAAGTCCCCACATAACCCATTCCTAATGTAGGGTAGACAACTAACTCATCTCACTCTCTAGGACTCTAGGTTTACTTCATTCAAGAAGGTTCCTAGGCCCTAGATTTAAAGAAAAGAATTGGAATTGAGTTATAAAATTTAACTCAAAAACAGTAGGAAAACGAATCGATTCGCCCAAGGGCCGAATCGATTCGCCCCAGCGAATCGATTCTCCCAAAAAGCGAATCGGTTCGGACAGAAAAATCAACTTTCTGCAATTGGCCGAATCGATTCGGCCTTAACCCGAATCGATTCGGGTTATGCAGACCTGCAAATTTCCCTTCGGACCTGCAAATTTGCCAAAAATGGCTACGAAGGGTTATGAACCCTAATTTCTCCAAACTTCAACTCTCTCCAATTTTATACACATCCAACAAAAATAATCTTCCCTAAAACATCCTACATGGTTAACAACAACTATAACCCAAAATTTCATCATCAAAAGCTAAGATTAGGGCTTAAATCCCATAAATTCCACATTTAAACCATAAATGTAAATACACAACTATCATACAATTTATGCATCTTAAATCACATATTAGCAAGTAGAAAACTTGCCTTAGGGTTGATATCTCAGGTTTGTTTGTGGTAGAAGCCATCTCCAAATCTCTCTATCATTCTCCTCTTTTCTCTTCCTCTTTCCTTCTCTCTTTCTCTCTATATGTTCAAAACATAAAATGGGAAAATAAGGGATTTAGTAAACTAAATCGTGGCTTAAGTTAAAACTCCCAACTTAATTGGTTAACACCACATTAAAATGACTCCCAAATACGCGTATAAGATAAAACCAGGTAAAAGTGCCCGAAATACAAAAATACAATATGGCACTTATTTTGACTGTCTCACACCTTCCGAGACTAACTACACCCTCTAAACTGGCATTCGAAAATTTTATAAATTATTTCGAGTTCCAATTTATTTAAACCTAAATGTCATTTTAAATACATGACACAATAAAAACATACAACCTGATGATATTTACTTCCACGTACTGTAAATATGCATCAATCTAGTAAATATTAACTTTCAATTCGTATTTACTCCAGTCCCCACATTTTATATAATTACCTTATGCGGTAAAATTAATATAAAATGAGCCTCCCAGAATCGAGGGTTGTTACATAGTCCTCGATGTGACCTGAAATAGACATACAGTCCTCTATGCGACCTTAAATAGCTATTCGCCCCCCTATGAGACCTTAAATAGTCATTTGGTCCAAAATATCACCTCAAATAGTCATTTAGTCCCCTTTGTGACTTTAAATAGACATCAAGTCCCTTATGCGACCTTTAATATCAAATTTGTCCCCTATGCAACCCTAATTAGCTAATAGGTCTCCTACGGTGATCTAATCCCCTATGTGACCTTAAATAGTCATCTGGTTCCATATGTGACCTTATGTAGTCATTCGGTCCATAGTGTTACCTTATATAGACATTTAGTTCCTAATGTGACCTTTAATAGACATTTGGCCTCTTACGTGACCTTAAATAATCAATTACTTCCCTATGTGACCTTAAAAAGTCATTGAAGTGGGACAACGCTATTCACATGCATTTATCCTCACATAAATACCACAACCCACAAACTATTTAAACATTAATTTTGATATCTAACATTTTTCTTCAACTTCGTGCCTTACCCCGAGGTTCTACCTCATTATAGGTACTTACGTGACCTTAGTGTAGAACATCTGAGCCTCGACTTTACCTTAAGTACTTATCATCGACTTTAAACCTCACCCTAAGGTTCTTTCTTATCATAGGTCCCTCAAGCAACCTTGATCCTTCATTTTAAGTCTACATCGAACATCATCATTGGCTCCGCATTACATCCCAATGTCCTCTTTGATCAAATGACTCCCCAAAGACCTAAAATATAGCTCTTTTTAAAACCCTCCCAGTAGAAGTAAGATCAACGTAATTTGAATCATCTTATTCTTAAAAATGATTGACACTAAGACATTCTAACCTTATTATTGTTCAACCATGGACATTAACATTATCTTCTTTGACACACTCAACACCAAAATGATGTACACCCCAAGTCGGATGCTCAATTTAGTCTAAGATTAAAAGACCTTCCGACAGTTAATTTTCATTCTAAGGCATTATTCATCCGAATGAGCAGGGACCAAGATTTTTAGGGTTTTTTCAACCTTACATTGGAAATCACAACATTTGACCAAATGTCAAAATAAGAAATTAACCTCCATAGACAATAAAGTCAAGGAAAATTCCCCGAATTTTTCTTTGTAAGGCCACAAATTTCCAATTGAGTCCATATACAGTTTTGGCTCAATTCTGGACAAAAACATTTATTCATAGGATAGTATGTAATTGTAATACTCTCAAGCCTATGAAGTGTTTGTTGAAGACATAGCGGCAAAGAATATATAGCTTCATCAAATATGCCGGTTTGCGTGCCTCGTTTCTACGTCATCAACTATAGTTCCATGCTCCCAAGGTATGAATGCAATTATATATATATAGGAGCTTGGAACAAAGTTTATTGGGTGTTAGGTTTAATATAAACTGCGTTTTTATTTTTCAGAAAAATTTAATTAGAACTTTAAATTAAAGTATATAAAGTTTCTGGGCCAAAATCGAATTTTACAAAATTTCTGGAAGTCGTTCGAAATGTCGTTCGAATGATTTTTTCGTTCGAACCAGGTTTCGTTCGAACGAGTTTGCCAACGAGTTCCCCCAAGGTATATTGGTCTGTCGTTCGAAATGTCGTTCGAACGAGATTGTCGTTCTAACGAGATTTCCAACGAGCTTCTAACGAGTCCATACTGGAGCGTCGTTAGAAGACTCGTTCGAACGAGATTTCGTTCGAACGAAATGTCGTTCGAACGAGCTGTCAGACGGGAACAGTTTTTGGCAGTTTTTGGCAGTTTTTCACCCACTTTCCCACTTGGTTTTTAACCAACTTTTTCAGACTTTATTATGTGCGGGAATGACATTTTCCAATCTAACTTTTCCAACCTAGTTTATCTCTTAGAGATAATTTGAAGAGCAAAAATTGTTTAGGAAAATGTTCATGTTTTGAGTGAGATTTTTAGAGAAATATTTTCATCACTCTAGTGTTTACACCCAATTGAGTTTATTCCAAGTTCTATATACCTATCAATTGCGTGGAGTTTGGCACCGATTTTCTCTACACCGAATTGAAGAGAAGTTTTGGGTTTTGCTTCCACCACCCACAAAGAAAGAAGAAGTGTTTCCATGTTGATTTACCCACACGGAGAAAGGCTCCATGCTTGGGTGATGGTGACCATATAAAGTCCTATCGGTGGATTCCGAGACCGAGGTGGTGTTCCGAGGTTGTCCGCTAGGAAGAGGTTTCTACGAGAAGAAGCGTCGAGGCTTGTGAGGGATCGAGTCAGTCGTTGTAAGTCTATCTGTCTTGTACGTATAATTCCGTATCTAGTGGATTTGTGGCTAGGGCCGTCCGAGGTTGTTTTCCCGTCTTGGGTTTTTCCTCGTACATCTCGGCGTAGTGTGATTGGTTTATTTTATCTTGCATAATAACGTAGAACGCATGCTTAGAATAAATTCAAGATAAAATTCGGTTTAAATTATCACACTTCATTTAATTTGGACTTTAATTAAATATTGGGTAAATGTTGTTTTATTCAAGTCCTTTGCTAAAATTGGTTTCGCCTAACTTTGGATAATTGATAATTATGACTTAGGAAGATTCTAGGACTTGGATTAATGAATTAATCGGTTTAAGAAAATATATTAATTGATTTTACTTCTCTTGGTGTAATTTTAATTTGTTTGAGAAATTAAAATTTGGTCGTTTTTAAAGTTGAACCATCTCCTAACGCTTCCGCATACAAAAGGAAATTAAATACTTTTAATTGTGTAAAATTAAAATCCGGAGCTTTTTCAAATTGGTATTAGAGCCAAAGCGATAAATTATTTCGTTAACGATCGTTTTAAATAATTTTTGGCTAAAATGGATTTTTCCCCATTTTCAAAATTTCCTATTTTCAATGGTTCAAACTACGCGTATTGGAAAGCGCGAATGAGATCGGCACTAAAATCTATCGACGAGAGATTTTGGATGTCTGTTGTTAATGGGTGGTCCCCACCAACTTATTTAGTTGAAAATGAACGTGTTATCAAACCCGCCGATAGATGGACTGAAAATGAGTTTAAACTTGCTAATTTCAACTCCCGTGGTTTAAATGCTTTGTTTAGCGCTGTCACACTGGATGAATTCCGCCGCATTATGACGTGTGAAACCGCTAAAGAAGCTTGGGATATTTTACAATTAACTCATGAACGAACTAGTGTCATTAAAGCTTCAAAACACCAAAACCTCACCACTCAATTTGAAACTATCAAAATGAATGAAAAAGAAACTTTTGATGAATTCTATGCTAGACTTTCTGATATTGTTAATTCATCTTTTAACTTGGGAGAGAAAATACCTGACGACCGTGTTGTAAAGAAAATTTTAAGGTCCCTACCCGATAGATTTATTCCTAAAGTGACCGTTTTAAATTCTTTACCCACTTTAGCATCTACGAAATTAGAAGAGCTTGTAGGTGATTTACAAACCTATGAATTAGATATGTTTCCCTCTAAAACTGAAAAGAAAATTGAAAAGGACGTTGCTTTAAAAGCCCGAAAAGAGGTCAAACAAGTAGTAGAGAGCGATAGTGAGAGTGACTCGGAAGACATGGCTTTGTTTGCTCGTAAATTTAGAAAATTTCTTAAAATTAACAAAGATAAATTTAAAAATGATTTTATGAAATTTGATACTTCTAAACATGATAAAAGAGAGAAGATTTCTAAAGCCGAGAAGATCCCTAAACCTAGCAATGACAATTTAGATAGGGACGAGTCTAATAAGTGTTTTGGTTGTGAAGGTTATGGCCATAGGGCTTATGAGTGCCCCACTAAACTAAGGAAAGAGGGTAAGCGACCCATTTCATATAATGCGACCCTTAGTTACAGTGATAAGGAAGAGAAGCCCGATTCCCCCACTAAGAAAAATTTTGTGGATTTTATGGCTTGTCATGTGAGTGATAGTGAGAACTCATCGATTGATGAAATGATAGCACATGATTCTCTTGTTTTTGATGATAGTGAGAGTGAAGAAGAAAAATAGAGTGAAAATGAAGAAGAGGTTAATGTAAGTGAACTTCAAAATGCTTTTCAAGAACTTTATAAAGAATCTATTAAATTGAAAAGAGCTAATTTGAAGTTAGAAGCTAGTGTCAAGGTCATTGATGAAAATGTTTTAATAGAAGACCTTAGGACACATGTGAGGACTCTTCAAGAGAAGCTTGAATATGTAGAAGGCGAAAGAGATAGCCTTAGGGGTTTAATGGAATCCTTGAAAAAGGAGCTTCTTACTTTTGAAGAGCGAAATGTTTTATTAGAGCCTAACATTTTAGAATTGGAAAATAAATTAAAAGACTCTAGTAATGTCAAATTTGATTTGGAGTGTCGTTCGGAAAAATTAGATAAAATCCTAGGAACGGTCCAAATCAAAAATGACACTTATGGTTTAGGCTTCAATACTTGTAATGAATTTACTCATAATGCCCAAACCAATGTTTTAGGAGAATCTACTAGGAATACATTTAAAGATCACTCCTTAAGTAAATCTTTTCGACATGTTCTCACTTGTACACATTGTGGTCGACAAGGTCATCTTAGGAAATTTTGTTTTGATCTTAAACGAATTCCTAGAAAATCCCATAGTAATGTAACCACGGTAGTTAAAGTTCCAACACCCCAAGATAATCATTCTTCATTAATTTGGGTTAGGAAATCCGACTTGGTTGCGTTGCAAAATAGGGTTTTTGATTCTCATTTACTTTCACATGCTTCCTCCCTTGCTAAATCTAAAGGATGAATGTGTTAGTGTTTGCATACTTTAGCGTTTATACTTCATGCTATATTCACATGCTAAATGCATGCTTGTTTAATCATTTTCTAGTCTATACACCATTCTTATCACATGCTAGAATTATGATTTTTTGTTTATCTTTTGTATTATATTTCTTTCATTTTGTTTGCATTAAATGAAAAATACAAAAAGATTTTTGTTTATCATTTGTGTTTTATTTATTTCATTTAAGCTTAATGAAAAATACAAATGATTTTTTGTTTATCCTTTTGAGTAAATATTTATTTTTGATTAAAAATGTTAAAAACTCAAAAAGATTTTATTTTGTGTGTATTTTAGTTTGACACACTTTATGTGGCACATATTTGTATTTGAATCCCATCTTTTACGCTCCCACGTGGCTAGAACTTTTGGTTTAGATTTTCAATCCTTAAAATGTTCTTTACCATATTTTATGGAGTAGTTGGATTTTGTGTTGTTTAAATGAATTCTATTTCTATATGCCTCTATTCACACATGCACGAGCTCTTTTGAAATCTTAATGTCACATGTTATATTTTGAGCTTTTGAGGTGTTCTCCTACCAATCTAGTCATCTACATATCTATGACCTAGGAGGACTAGTGCATGTCAAAATCCGTTGCACGTGAGCTTTGTGAGATAAAAAAAAATTATATATCTAAATGTGCACGGGGAAGGGCTCCGAAAGGATGAATTAAATCCTTTGCGATAGTAAGCCACCGTTTATTGGATCTAAAAGAAATACGTGATCCAAAGGCCTAAAAACAGAATATTTGGCATTAAAATAAAACAATTGCCAAGGCCTATGTTTGTTTGATATATTCATTCAACAGCAAAAGAATATATATGATTATTGAGGGAGAATTGGATGGTATATCAATGGTTTGCACAATGTCCGTTTATCCTAGTTGTCTTTAATGTCATGACTCTATTTGGTTTGTAGAATCATCATCATGCTAGGTTTGTATGCATTGTGTATGTTTGTTCATTGAGTTCAATCTTTATATTGTCACATGAGGTTATATTTAAATATGATAAAGTTTTCAATCAAATGAGAACTCCGTGAATGTTTATTAAGTGTTTGGGTCTAAATTTAATTGTTGCTAGTTCACACCCTTACACTTCCGTTTCCATATGACACATTTTTGCCATACGAGTGTTCAAACTTATTGTATTTTGTGTTATATGTGTGTTTAAATCTATATATATATATGCAAGTACTCTATTGGTATATTTATAGTACATATATATATATGATACTTGTTTGTCTTTGCCTTGCTTTTATTACCTATATGCTTTCATGTCTTATCACTTTAAGCTTCAACATGATGTTTATTAGTTCTTTATCCTTTGCCTATTCCTGAACAAAAAGGGGGAGAATTGATAGGGGGAGAAACGGTATCTAATCCTATTATTTTCGTATCTTAGTTTGGGGGAGATTTATCTTAGGGGGAGACGTCTTTCTAAGTAGGTCATGTGTTTGATAAAGGGGAGAATTAATTTAGGGAGAGTAATTACTTAAGTGTACTTAATATTTTGATATTCCCTATGCATTTGATGAGTTTGCTTAAGTGTGCAGGAATTATTCTAAAGCGGCATCGTTCAATGGCAAAGCGTTTGATCCTTGGGTTGAGTCAAGTTTGGGTGGGTTATGTTTTGAGTCTAGTAAGCTTGACGGCCCTTTAGGATTTTTGTTTGGTTTTTGTCCCGGAATAGCCAAAGGGGGAGATTTGTAAGGCCACAAATTTCCAATTGAGTCCATATATAGTTTTGGCTCAATTCCGGACAAAAACATTTATTCATAGGATAGTATGTAATTGTAATACTCTCAAGCCTATGAAGTTTTTGTTGAAGACGTAGCGGCAAAGAATATATAGCTTCATCAAATATGCCGGTTTGCGTGCCTCGTTTCTACGTCATCAACTATAGTTCCATGCTTCCAAGGTATGAATGCAATTATATATATATAGGAGCTTGGAACAAAGTTTATTGGGTATTAGGTTTAATATAAACTGCGTTTTTATTTTTCAGAAAAATTTAATTAGAACTTTAAATTAAAGTATATAAAGTTTCTGGGCCAAAATCGAATTTTACAAAATTTCTGGAAGTCGTTCGAAATGTCGTTCGAACGAGTTTTTCGTTCGAACCAGGTTTCGTTCGAACGAGTTTGCCAACGAGTTCCCCCAAGGTATACTGGTCTGTCGTTCGAAATGTCGTTCGAACGAGATTGTCGTTCTAACGAGATTTCCAACGAGCTTCTAACGAGTCCATACTGGAGCGTCGTTAGAAGACTCGTTCGAACGAGATTTCGTTCGAACGAAATGTCGTTCGAACGAGCTGTCAGGCGGGAACAGTTTTTGGCAGTTTTTGGAAGTTTTTCACCCACTTCCCCACTTGGTTTTTAACCAACTTTTTCAGACTTTATTATGTGCGGGAATGACATTTTCCAATCTAACTTTTCCAACCTAGTTTATCTCTTAGAGAGAATTTGAAGAGCAAAAATTGTTTAGGAAAATGTTCATGTTTTGAGTGAGATTTTTAGAGAAATATTTTCATCACTCTAGTGTTTACACCCAATTGAGTTTATTCCAAGTTCTATATACCTATCAATTGCGTGGAGTTTGGCACCGGTTTTCTCTACACCGAATTGAAGAGAAGTTTTGGGTTTTGCTTCCACCACCCACAAAGAAAGAAGAAGTGTTTCCATGTTGATTTACCCACAGGGAGAAAGGCTCCATGCTTGGGTGACGGTGACCATATAAAGTCTTATCGGTGGATTTCGAGACCGCGGTGGTGTTCCGAGGTTGTCCGCTAGGAAGAGGTTTCTACGAGAAGAAGCGTCGAGGCTTGTGAGGGATCGAGTCAGTCGTTGTAAGTCTATCTGTCTTGTACGTATAATTCCGTATCTAGTGGATTTGCGGCTAGGGCCGTCCGAGGTTGTTTTCCCGTCTTGGGTTTTTCCTCGTACATCTCAGCGTAGTGTGATTGGTTTATTTTATCTTGCATAATAACGTAGAACGCATGCTTAGAATAAATTCAAGATAAAATTCGGTTTAAATTATCACATTTCATTTAATTTGGACTTTAATTAAATATTGGGTAAATGTTGTTTTATTCAAGTCCTTTGCTAAAATTGGTTTCGCCTAACTTTGGATAATTGATAATTATGACTTAGGAAGATTCTAGGACTTGGATTAATGAATTAATCGGTTTAAGAAAATATATTAATTGATTAATTTTACTTCTCTTGGTGTAATTTTAATTTGTTTGAGAAATTAAAATTTGGTCGTTTTTAAAGTTGAACCGTCTCCTAATGCTTCCGCATACAAAAGGAAATTAAATATTTTTAATTGTGTAAAATTAAAATCCGGAGCTTTTTCATTCTTCATTAGGGAATGATTACCTTTCTTTCCTTCATTAGGCTCTGGATTTATTCTACCCTCTATGTGTAAGCATGTTTCTTATGACAATCTATTCACCATGTTAGTTGAAGATGCATCACTACACTCATCCATAATCCTCACACCTTATAACTATAACCTTGGAGTAAATCCTTCCACCAATCTTTTAAGACTCCATGTAACCATGACAAAGAACATTTTAAGGATTGAAAATTTTAACCAAAAGTTCAACCACATGGGAGCGAAACGATAGGATTCAACACAAACATATGCCATAAAAGGTGTGCCAAACTAAAATACACAAAAAAAAAAATCTTTTTGAGTTTTTGAAAATTTGAACCAAAAAGACAAACAAAAATCATTTTGTATTTTTAATGAAGCCTAAATTACTTATAAGGGTAAAATACAAATGATAAACAAATTTTTTTTGTACTTTTCATTTAATGCAAACTAAAATGAAAATAATATAATATAAAAGATATACACAAATCATATTTTTAGCATGTAATTAATTATGGAGCATAGACTAGAAAAATGAATAACAAGCATACAACTAGCATGAAAATATAGCCTAAGTACCAAAAGTTAGAGTATGCAAAACAAACCTAACACATTCAACCCTTAGATTTTGCAGGGGAGGAAGCATGTGAAAGAAAATGAGAAATAAAAATCCTATTTTGTAAAGATACCAAGTCGGATCGTCTAACCCAAACTAGTGAAGAGTGACAATCTCGGGATTTTGGGATCTTGGCTACCTAGGTTACCTTACTTTTGGATTTCCTAGAAATTCTTTTAAAGTCAAAACAAAATTTCTTAAGATGACCTTTTCGACCATAATGTGAGCAAGTAAAGACAAGTCTAAAAGTAGTACCTAAGGATTGACCTCTAGAAGTGTTCCTAGGAGATTCTCTCAAAAAATTGATTTTGGCTTTATTATTAGAATCATTACAAGATTCGAAGCCTAAACCACAAGTGTCATTTTTGACTTGGAAAGTTCCTAATATTTTATCTAGTTTAGCGGACCTACATTCCAAATCAAATTTGACCTCACTAGAGTCTCTTAATTTTTCTTCCAACTCTACAATTCTAGACTCTAGCAAAACATTCATATCGTCAAACATAAGAAGCTCCTTTTTCATTGATTCCATCAAACCTCTAAGGCTATCTCTCATGCCTTTGTTCAAGATTCTCCCGAAGAGCTCTCTCACGTGTCCCAAGGTCTTCCACTAAGGCACTCTCATCAACGACTTTGACACGTTCCTTCAAACTAGCTTCTAACTTCAAATTTGCTCTTTTTAATTTAATAGATTCTTCATATAATTCTCTAAATGCAAATTCAAGTTCACTCTCATCAATCTCTTCATCACTTTCACTTTCTCTCTCTTCTCCACTCGCATAACCATCATCTTTTGGGGATTAACAAACAAAGTCCCTAAAAGAGTCATGTACATGTATATCTTCATGGGAAGATTCATTATCGGTGCTCACATGACTTTCCATGAACGCGGTAAAGTTGTGCTCAATGGTGGAATTGGGTCCATCTTCCTTTTCACTATCATCACTAAGGGTGTCATTGTAAGAAATTGGTTGTTTGCCTTATCTCCTTAGTTTAGTGGGGCACTCTCTTGCGTTATGGCCATAACCCTCACAACCAGAGAACCTATTTGACTTGTCCCTATTAAGATTTTCATTATATGATATAAGGATCTTTTCGAATTTTTCATTCTTAGATGTTTCAAATTTTTTATAATCATTTTTAGACTTGTCTTTGTTAAGTTTAAGAAAATCTTGAAATTTCCAAGCAAACATAGCCATGTCCTCCGAGTCACTATCACTCTCATCAACCACAACTTGTTTCAAAGAGATGCCCTTATCTATTTTATTTTCATTTTGGAGGGGAATATCTAGTTCATAGGTTTGAAAATCACCTACTAACTCCTCAAGTTTGGTAGAGTGAAAGGTGGGTAAAGAAGTTAAAACGGTCACTTTGGGGATAAATTTATCGGGTGGGGACCTTAAAATTTTCTTTACTACACGATCATCGGGTATTTTCTCTCCCAAATTAAAAGATGAATTAACTATATCGTAAAGTCTAGCATACAATTCATCAAATATTTCATTTTCAACCATTTTGATGGTTACAAATTGAGTGGTGGGGTTTTGGAGTTTTGAAGCCTTAATGACACTAGTTCCTTTGTGAGTGAGTTGTAAAATATCCCATGCTTCCTTAGAGATTTCACAAGTTATGATACGATGAAATTCATCTGGTGTCACCGCACTAAATAAATCATTTAAGCCTCGAGAATTAAAATTATCTAGTTTTAGTTCATTCTCACTCCAACGCTCAACGGGTTTGGGAACACGCTCATTTTCTACCAAACATGTGGGTGGCGACCACCCGATAACGACTGACAACCAAACCCTCTCGTCTATGAACTTAAGTTTCGATTTCATACGCGCTTTCCAATACGCATAATTTGAACCATTGAAAACAGGAAATTTAGAAAATGGAAAAAATTCCATTTTACAACGACAAATCAAAGGACCTTAACGCAATAAATTAGCGCTCCGGCTTTGATAACAATTTGAAAATGCGAGGTTTTCTAAATCAATGCTCTGATACAACTTTGAAAAAGTTGGAACCCCCAATTTTAAAAATCATTTTTCAATTAAATATAAATTTCCTAAAATTGCGAAATAGGATGGTTCAACACAACACACACAAACATCAAATTTTAATTTCCTTCAAATTAAAATAAAACTAAACTAAAAGTGACATTAAATTAAACAATAAATAAATTTTCACTTAAACAAATTAATTCAACCCAAGTCCTAGAAATTTGCCTAACAAGATTAATTCATTTTACTATTTAGGCCAAACCAAATTTTATCGAATTAAAATTAATGACTTGAATTAAATTAATTAAATATTAACCAAATTAATTTTAGCACCAAATTAAGCATGAGTAGTGATTTAAACCATATTTTATCTTTTATTCCTAAGCATGCATCTAGGTGATATAGCAAGATAAAATAAATCACAAACCACTACGCGCCAATGTACGAGGAAAACCAAAATGAAAAAAACCTCGGACGGCCCGAGCCTTCAGTCCACTAAATATGGATTTAATTTTACAAGACATATGACTTACTTCACTCGACTCGAATCCGCCTAAGTCTTGACGCAT
The DNA here is from genome assembly GCA_949130495.1 of Sambucus nigra. Taxonomy (NCBI): domain Eukaryota; kingdom Viridiplantae; phylum Streptophyta; class Magnoliopsida; order Dipsacales; family Adoxaceae; genus Sambucus; species Sambucus nigra. Next base: position 39,700,217 of record OX422210.1, on the reverse strand, counting down.
CTTCTTGTAGATACCTCTGCCTAGTCGAAAACCATGAACTCCTTCACGATCTCAGAATCCACCGACGAGGCTTTTTGTCTCCGTCAACCCGCACCCAAAGCCTTTCTTCAAGTGGGAACACCGTAGCATGCAAACAAACTCCTTTTGGGTGGAGAAGAACCCAAACTCTCTTCTTTAGTTGGTGTAGAGAAAACCAGGTTCCAAATAAACTCCAAGAAATATATATATATATATATATATATATATATATATGAAGAACTTGGATTAAACAAACTATTGGGTGTAAAACATATGTGTTTTGAAAGTATTTAACAATATGAAAATCAAACATATAAAAGTGGAACTTTTCTTGGAAGATTTTCTCTCTCTAAGCTCTCTTGAAAAGTGAAACGTTCTGTAAAAAAAATTGTTCCCACTCATATTTTATCAGGAAAAATTAGTGGAAAAAGTAGTGGGCGAGTTGGAAGTTTTTTAAAAAAACTGTCAGAAAACATCTCAGGTCGTTCAAATGAGACTATCTAACGAGAAAACAGAAGCCAAAACCCAAAAGTCGTCAGAATCTCGTTGGAAGGACTTGGGCTATCGTTCGAACGACATCTAATCTCATTCGAACGATATTTCAGAAATCCAAAACAAATTCTTTTTAAGTCCAAAACTTTTATACCAAGTTCTAAAAATAATTTATGTAAAATAAAAAGTCATTTTAGAGAAAATTTACACCCATAGAATATTCCAAGTCTCATACATATATTAAATGCATTCATTCCTTTTGGAGTCTATGGAATCCAATAGTTATTGACGTAGAAATGAGGCACTAAACATAGCAAGGATGAAGCTTTAAATTCTGGGCCGCTGCGTCTTCAATACAAACTCGTCATAGGGTTGGATGGATATATTTTACACTCTATCCTATGACTCAATTTTTTTTGTCCAAAATTGAGCCAACACTACATAAGACTCAATTAGAAATTTGTGTCCTTACATCTTCAATCAAATTACAAGTAGCTAATGGCTTCTCTGAATTGACTTTAGTTTCATCCAACACAATTTTTCCACTTCTTCTTCGAAATGCAATAGGAACATATTGTTTAATTGGCTTTTGGTTTCCTCCTTAGGATGTGTCTAAAAATATACATGTATCTTCATCATGGCCTTTCTTTGCACAGTATTTACTATATTTTGTCATATTTTCAACCACAACCTCTTGCCAAAAACAACTCTCACCATAGCCAATCCAAATTCTTTTTGAAATGGTTTTTGTATGATCAATTTTGACACAGACAGATCAGTGCTAGCTCTGTTAATTTCAATAGTGGAAGCATCAAGTTTTAGAGGCTGACCTATCAGTTGTGCAATGGAATACAGTGCAGACTTTGAAAAAAAAATGGATGGGCATATGGGGAAAAGAGATCCAAATAGAAGAGAGACTATTTTTTATATCTGGTTTTAAATCTGGAGTCCACTTAAAAATCCTCATTGGATATTTACCTATATACCAAGAGTCCTTTATCCACATTTTTGAGAAGTCTTCTTCTGAGTTTAATCTTATCAAGACATGTTTGTGGTCCAATAATCCAACACTAAAGGTTATTTTGAGCGAGAAAGTCTAAAAGAACTTCCTAATAGTCTCCATAGAAGGTCGGCCATGAGAGAACTTACCAATTAAAGAATGTTGAAAGAGTTTTACAAGAGTTTGGATATCTTCAAGAGAGAATAAAAATGTTGGTTCTCCTTTGTACGTGGTTGGTTTCTTGAGACTAAGATCATGGTTACAAGATGAAGAGGCAACAATTGAGGCAAAGGATATGTTCTAAACATTCTTGATGTCATAGGGCTTTGGATCAACATGAAGCATGTGGGAATTAGGGTCTATGCAAACCCTAATTAGGGTTTATGATTGAGAGAGAGAGAGATTAGATAGGATGGATTTGAAGTTCATTCTGATTTGTATGGCCCCAAGAATGGCTACGTGTACTTCATCTTTTTCATTGATGATTACTCAAGGTTTAAATGTCTTACCTTATGAATCACAAGTCTGAAGCCATTGATAAGTTCAAAGTGTACAAGGTTGAGGTGGAGCATAGTCATGATAAACTAATCCAAATTCTAGGATCTATTCCTAAAAGAGAGTACCTTTTCGGAGATTTTAGGTATCACTTGTCAGAGGTACGAATTACATCCCAATTATTTCCATCGGGCATTCCAAGGTAAATAGTATAGTAAAAAGAAGTAAAAGGACTCTTTAGACATGGTTAGATCCATAATGAGCTATTCGGATTTTCTATGATCTTTTAGGGTTATTCATTAGAGATGTTTTCACACTTACTGAACTTAGTTCCTTCTAAATTATAATCAATGACTCCTATAGAACTACGGACTGTGTGAAAACCTATTCTAAGATATGTTCAGATCTGGGGTTTCCCGAGACATGTTCCAGGGAAGGAATCAAGCAGGCTAGAATTGAGGACATATGTATGTCTCTTTGTAGGTTACCCAAAAGGAGCCAGTGGTGGTCAATTTTATAATCATGAGGACCAGAAGTTGTTTGTTTGCACAAATGCTCAGTATTTAGAGGAAGATTATATGATAGACCATAAACCCAAGAATAATTTGATCTTGTAAGAGCTAAGAGTTCAATAGCAGGTAATTTCTTATATATAACCCATACATGATGAAATATAACTTAATATCAATAATATATTATCTAACGATAGTGGGAGTATTAGCATTTATCAGGATACACTTTTCATTATACTTCAATACAAGTAGATCCATGTCATAATGGGAGAATCATGCAACATCCTAATAGGTTAGTGTATTTAGGAGAACACTTCGGTGAGATCCCAAGGGGACATGACCTGGATAACAGGAACTATAATTAGGCACTCCAAGATAAGGATTATAAGCCTTGTCTTGAGATCATGAATAACAAGATACTATTGGAGCTTGTAGACTTTCCATATGGGACAAAACCCATCAAATGCAAGTGGATCTACAAGAAGAAACCCATGGTGGATAGGACGGTGGAAACCTACAAGTCAAGGCTCGTTGCAAAAGGGTTTATTTAATAAGAGCGGAGAAAACCTTCTTTTCGATAGCCATGTTGAAGTTTATCCGAATTCTTTCATCCATTACAGCTCATCTCGTGAGATTTAGAAAATGTACGTTAGACTGCATTCTTAAAAATTGGTTTGATGAGTGCATCTATATGGTGCAATCTGAAGGATTCATAACAAGTATCCAGGAAAGTAAGGTGTGTAATCTTCTAGGTCCATTTATGGACTTAAGAAAGTGTCAAGGTAATGGAAAATCCATTTTTATTAGCCAATCAAATATTTTAGTTTTTATTATTGTCTGGATGAAACTTATGTGTATAAGAAGCATAACAAAATGCAACGGTATTTCTGGTACTTATGTGGATGATATTATCTTAATCGAGAATGGTGTGGGTTTGTTATCCAGCATAAGAGTGTGGTTTGCTAGTCAGTTTGATATTAAGGATTTAGTAGAAGCCAATTACATCCTTGGAATTAAGATTTTGCATGATCGAAAAATAAGATGTTAAGTTTATCCCCAACCATTTATATTGATGATGTTCTCACTAAGTTTATCTTGCAAGATTCTAAGGAAGAATTTCTTTCTTTTAAGTATGGAATATCTTTGTCTAAGAATCAGTGTCCAAAAACACCTTATCCAATAGATAAGATGAGAAACATACATTCTTACTTGGCAGCCTCTTATATGCTATGTTATGTATAAGATCGGATATTTTCTTTGTCGTTGACATGGTTAACAGATTCCAGTTTGACCCAGATGAGGAACACTTGACAAAATTAAAGCACATCTCAATTACTTGAAAAAACCATAGATTATTTGTTGGTTTACTTAGTTGACGATCTTATAGATTTAGGGCACATGAACTTGAACTTTTAATTAAATTAGTATTCCAAGAAATCAACCTCGGGATATGTGTTCACCATAGGATATGGATCCCATAAGTTAGAGAAGTATCAGTAAAAAACCAGTTGCTAACTCAAAAGAATTAAGGACTCGTGATAAGGCTAAGTACATTGAGCTTAAGTATCATCTGATATGAGAAATCATGCGAAGAAGCAACATCATCGTGATCCATAAAATAAACACATACACATTGTTTTATGTAGAAAATATAGTTGTACACACAAATAATGATCTTCCAGTGGTATCCAACTACAAAAAAATTGAAGGACAACAACCAACGATTGATGTGTTCTCTGTCCACTCGGTAAATTGAATCCGAATAAAGAAATCATATATTATATAGCTTAAGAATACAAAGCTTCTGGGGTTGGTATTGTTATTGAAGTAAAATAAAGCCTTACCCATAACACTAACATCACTTAATTCTAGGATACAAACACTTGAAAATAACATTAGACAACAACTGAATTATACAAAAAGTCAAAGAATATTGGTACAATATTTGTATGTCTCTCCTCACCCATCAATCATTTTAGTATACCAATAAGACTAAAGAAATGCAATCTTATTCATGTGTATACATATGACATTTTAGTATAATGATAGAAAATACACCCGTAGACAATAGTAACTTAAATACAACTAACAGTGAAATCTTTTTTTCTTCATTCACACTATCCAATAACACTAAATAAAACTAATCCAAGGCAAAGAAGACATGGATCAATAATCACAATCCATACCTTATAAACTAATAAAACATATTAAGCAAAAAACACTGACTTAGGAGTTGTGTCAAACACCTGAGAGGCATAGGCATACATAACAATACTTTAATTATGGAGTAATAGTAATAATGATGTACTTATTGGATAGGATTGAACACATACAAAACCTTAATTATGGAGTAATAGTAATAAGAATCATTTTTTCCACCACCTATGTCAAAAACATTAAGTTTGATGGTTAATGCATTAGGTTTGGGCACTAAAATCTCATTTTCAAGAAAACAATGTTGGTGTAATGACCATACCAATTACAATATTGGATACAATACCAACACTACTTGCATGAATCTTAATGGGAAACGAAGGTAAGAAAAGAGTATCCATTGTCACAGTTTAAAACTTGGTAATAATCCAAGGTTACTAAATTAACATCGTTGGTGAATATCATCATAAAATAACATATTTAAACAAAAACAACCAAACTGGAACAAAGAGAATACCTTGAGCAAAACGAACAATATAAAAATGCTATAACATCAAGACTTCAAAAATAGAAATAGATTAGAGAGAATACCTTAACTTAACATTTGATATATTCCTTAAAAAAAGAATGATCACCAAGAATGTTGGAACATACCTAATGACTATTAATTCCAACTTAGCTCAAGTTGTAAGATGATTCAATCTTGAAGCACCTATAATTATATTTAAAAAAATAGAATCTGAATCAAATGGGTGACTACAAAACAACATGTATGTTATATATTTCCAAAAGATATATAAGTAAGTCCAAAATGTACTCAACTCTAGATATGTAGATAACAGTTCTAATGGGGTAAATGTCAGATTTGTACATAACAGTTCTAATGGGTCAAATGTTAGATTTGAAACCTGAATGAAACAAAGAATAAAAAAAAGTAACAAAAAATGAAAAAGCCCTAATAGAAGGATATAACACCTTCAAAATAGCACCAGATTACCCCATATTTTTTTCTGCATAAAGTGAATACACAATTATGAAATAAGAGACTAAACATAACATAAAATCTAGATACAAAATCTGAATCCCAAATAGTATACCTAATTAGTGTGGTGGTGTATAACATCCATTTGAAACCTTCGCTTTAGATCTGTAAAACTAAAATAGGGTGGAAAAACATCCCTAATATAATTGAAGCATTTGAAACCTAAATGAATGAAAGAATAAAAAAAATCAACAAAGAATGAAAAAATCTTTAATAGAAGGATAAAACACCTGATAAGAGCGAGTTGATGAGACCGGCAACTGAACGATAATGGCGGCGGTAGGGAGAAGGGATGGAGAGGTGAAGAGGTGAATGGAAGGATGGGGTTATCGTGACCCAGGAGAGAGAACGGGAGAGAAGTAGGGAGAGAATGAGAAGAGTGTGAGAAATGAGTGCAGGAAAAAATGTATATTGGTGATATCATCAACTAAGCTTATGACATATATAAGTTTTCTACTTTATTATATATATATATGTTAGTCTCTCCAACATACCTCATTAAACATACCTATTTTTTTTAAATAGTAAAAAAATAATTTTGAGTTAATATTTTTTATATGGGTTCATGATATTTCAATGCACCCCCGTAAAAATATTCAGATCAAAATAATGTGTTTTGATATTTTTAAAAAATAGATAAAAAAATTGACAGTTTTAAAAGTAAAAACTAACAGTTTTTTGATTTATTTTTTTAAAATAAGAAAAATCATTATTTTCAATTTAATTTTTTTATAGGGTTACATTGAAATATCGTGAACCCATATAAAAAATATCATCTCAAAATAATTTTTTTTACTATTTAAAAAAAAGGGTATGCTGCTAGGTATGTTGCGAGAAGGTATGTTGGAGAGCCTGATTCTCTCTCTCTCTCTCTCTCTGTATATATATATATATATATATTGTACTGCTCTTGTGCATACCAATCCGCATTTTAAGAGTGTGAACCGGACATGTGTCACCTGGCGGTGAACCCAAAAAAGAGAGTGTGTGTGCCTATAATTTAGCCTATAATTTTTAGGGTCATCGCCAGGTGACACATTTCAGATCCACACTCTTAAAATGCGGATTGGTATGCACAAGAGCAGTACTATATATATATATACCTCATTAGGCATACCTATTTTTTTAAAATAGTAAAAAAAAAGATTTGAGTTGATATTTTTTATATGGATTCATAATATTTCAATGTGTTTTGTTATTTTTTAAAAATGGGTAAAAAAAACTGGCAGTTTTAAAGGGTACATGCTGTCAGTTTTCAGACATATTATTAAAAATAACAAAAAACTTTATTTTCAATTGATTTTTTTATAGGCGCACATTGAAATATCATAAACCTATATAAAAAATATCATCTCAAAATTATTTTTTTTAACTTTTTTAAAAATGGGTATGTTCATAGGTATGTTTATAGGAACTATGTTGGAGAGCCTAACTGTATATATATATATATATATATATATATATATATATATATATATATATATATATATATATATATATATATATATACACACACACACACACACTCACATGGGAAAGTTGAAAATTTTAGGTAGTATTGAGACATTTCAAGGGTCCTATATATAAGATAAATCAACTCAAAATAACTTGTTTTTGTATTTTAAAAAAATCGGTCAAATTTTCATTTTTTTTAAAGTTCTTTAAAAGCTTTGAAAGGTTGACCGATTTTTTAAATATAGCAAAAAAAAAGTATTTTGAGCTGATATTTTTATATGGATCCCTTGAAATGTTTAAATACTATAAAAATAACTCAACTCAAAAATAAAATATTTATTATTTTAAAAAATCGGTATGTATACTTGGTATGTACCTTGGCCTGGCTCTATATATATGCTTTTTTTTTTGTAGAATGTACCAAATGTACCATTTTAAATTTTAACTCACAAAATGAGTTATTAATTTAAACTCAATTTAACATTTACAAATTTCCAATTAGTTTGTTGCTTCCATTGCAGGCCTCAATGTCTCCATCACTCTAACTTCTCTAATGTAGAATAATTATATATATATATATATATTTTATTTTTAATTAGGTAATTCTGCATTTCAATTAGTTGTTGTTAGATCTTTTAATAAGCCCATTTCACCTTTGGAACATAATGTGCAAATGTAATAACCCTCTCTTTTGGTAGCTCATTTTATAATTATTTACTGTGAATAGTAATTAACTATAAAATGGTAGATGTTGAGTAAATATTAATTTATTATGAGAACGGTTAATATTTACTGAAATGTGGTATAGTTACCTTGTGAGTAGATAAATATGTTCATGTGGTGATTTATAATGTCATAAGAATTTAAAATGACATTTTGGTTTATTATGAAACCGGAAGTAAAATGAGTTATAAAATTTCCAAATGATATTTTGGAGGGTGTAGTTATTCCCAGTAGGTGTGAGACAGTCAAAATAAGTGCCATATTTCATTTTGGCAATTCGGTCACTTTTGACTGTTTATAGCTTAAATAGTGTAATCGCGTATTATTTTATCGCGTATTGGTTATTAGAGTTGGGCATTTTAAACTTATGGCCCGATTTAGTCTTGCTAAGACTTACTATTCCTTTTATGCCCCAAATTTTTAACTTAGAGAGAAAGAGAGAGAGGAAGAAAGCTTTGGAGAAAGAGAGAGATTGAAGATTTGGAGTTGTTCTTGCTTTCATCTTCATCAAATCCGATTTTCCTACCTTGAGGCAAGTAATCTACTTGCAATTATTTGATTTAAGTAGAATAATTAGTCTTGATAATTATGGATTTGTTATGATTTAGAAATGTTAGGGTTTTGTTGGATTTTTGGGTATTAACCCTTGGAAATGGATTTGGATAATAAATGATGTTGAGGTTGGTAGTTAGAATGTGTTTAGGATGTAGAAACTGCAGCAAATGATTTTCGGTTGGGGTTGGATTTGGAGTTGGGTATAGATTGGAGTTCAAAACTCCATAGCCATTCTTGGCTATTCCGCAGGGGCGAATCGATTCAGCCCCTAGGGCGAATCGATTCGCATAGATGCAGTCTCCCAGGTCTTTATACCCGAATCGATTCGGGTTAAGGCCGAATCGATTCGGCTGTATGCAGAATGTTGGTTTTATCTTCCGAACCGATTCGCTTTAAGGGCGAATCGATTCGGCATGGCGAATCGATTCGGCCCTTGGGGCGAATCGATTCGGTTCCAACAGTTTTGGGTCTTTTTCCTTTTAAATTTTTCATCCTTATTCTTTAGGATTAGGACCTAGGAACCTTCTAAAAGAAGTAAACTTAGAGTTCTAGAGTAGTTATGGAGTTTGGTCGTTACCCTGGACTAGAAATGGGTTCATCTGGGGTTTATTTCGGGGAGGTTCAAAGTAATGTTAAGGCATTACTTCTTTAATTCAAACTTTTAGAAGTTTGGATGTTAAATGCCCAAACTTGGAGACTTATGGGCTTATCAAAATTTATATGAACTTTGGGAATTTCTAGGATCATAATGATCATTTGGAGACCTAGCCTGGAATTGTAATTTGGGGAAAAATAAATGATAACATTCGATGGGAATTAGGTTCGAATATAAATGAACCCATAGGTGTTTAAAGAGGATAGGTTCAACTAGAATGAACCCCGTTGTTTAATGATGTTAGGTTTAAATAAAAAGAACAAATCTCATGATTAATGGAAATTGTGATGAACATGATGATAAAATGTAAATGTTAATTTACTATTACACACCTCTCTAAATGATATCATAAGGGAAGTTCGCTCGTGAGGTGAAGCCCCCTGGCTAATGAATGCAGGGTGGATATAGTCCTAGGCCATTGGAGCGCTTATTGTTGTATATTTTTCTGCGATGGGTAGGAGATTTCGGGTGTGGTCTTGACTACCCCGCAGGCTCATGGCCGCTTCCCGACGTATTTCGATAGGTGTCCAGGTTGTCTTATGTTAGGCCCTGGAAGATGATGGTCATTTAGGGGCGCGCACAGTGGGGAAACCCGGACGGGGGGTCTTAGAATCGTTATATGTATATGTATATAACTATTTTCATCAAGTTGTACTTGATGGTTGTTAAACGCCACAAAGAGCGTATGATAAATGCCATAAAGAGCATAGATATGTGCCATGAAGAGCACGGGAATAATATGTGTGCCATAAAGAGCACTTGATGTAAATGATATTCCTAATAAGGAATGGAAAGATAATATGGGAAGTTTTAATTAATGAAAAGAAATTATAACTTCTTGACTAAACCGAATAAAGAGTTTTATTCCTATTAAGGAATGTCAGAAGGAAATGGAAATTGTATTAATGAGGAAGGGTTTTAAATTAAAGTGCCTTACTTTCAATTCTTGTTTGAAATTGTAGATAGCATGTCATATTATCATCCTTATCATTCATGTATAACTATTCATATCTATCATGCTTTTTATTCTTCTGGTAATCATATAGAACCCGCCCCTGACCGGTTTACTTTCCTTGTTGTATATATATTATTGTATCCGCTCAGGTGTTCCACCGCAAGGACGCCCGACTTGACTTTCCCAAGTTTCCTTCACTTTCGACGAGCTGTAAGATTTTGCGGGTTATTACAGGACGTTGTATTAGACGCTTTCATTTTTGTTATTCTAGTTATGATCGGGTCTTGTCACTCTTGCGTGTGGCCCAAACTTTGGTACTTGTTTAATGAATGTACTATGTAAGATATTTAAATGGTTGTATGATGTTCTATGTAGCTGTGGACCGACAGCTTATTCGGTCCATTTGTTTACATTCGTTTTAGTGGTATTATATATATTTTGTGGAATCCCACTTGCTGATCAGATTGGGTTGTTTAAATTTAGTTTTCATAACTGCATTTTAAAATTTCACACTTTTTGGCAACCCGTTCTCTGATTTATTGGGTGGTTTTTCCTGTATACTCAGTTTATATTGTTGATGCTGAGAATGATATCCATCCATGATTCCTGTTACGTTTGAGTATCGGGCTGGCCACCCCTTATCTCGGATCTCGGGTTGTCACAGATGGTATCAGAGCATCAGGTTCTAGAGTAATAGGGTATGTGTGTTGACTTGTCTCGTTCTACCGTAGCGTTCTTTGATGTAGGGCCTAATGTTAGGACTTCTTGTTGTTGATGTTTGCAATCTTCTGCAAGGTAGATTGTTTTAACTAGCATTCTAATACTATTGTTCTTCTATCTCAGATGCCGCCTAAGAGAGGTCGCCCAGCGAGACGTATTAAGGTCGTAGAAAAGGAAGTAGGTCCTCCACCGCCACTACAAGGGACTGTTAATGTTGCGGATGTAGCAAGCATAGTGGCTGGAGCGATTAATGCCGCCATGACCGTAGTGATCCAACAATTGCCATGGGCTCCAGGTGTTCAAGCTCCTACGGGACTTACTCAGTGGGAAAAGGGATAGGGAGTCCTTTCTAAAGGGCAATCCCCCAGAATTCGAGGGAGGCACGGATGCGGTTAAAGCCAATCAATGGAAGAAAAACATGCAACGCCACCTTCGAATGATAGAATGCAGTGAGGATAAGAAACAAGTCCTTACCACCTTTAAGCTTGTTGGATCTGCGTTACACTGGTGGGAGATGATGACCACCCCAGAGCAAAGAGACACCATGTCAATCACTGAGTTCTGGGCTTTGTTTGATCTTAAGTATTTTCCTCCCGCGTGTTCAGAGGGAGATGAAGAGGAAGTTACAAGATGTAGTGCAAGGGGAGAGGTCTGTAGCGGAGTATGAAGAGGAGTTCACCCGGTTAGCAAGTTTTGTACCAGATGAGGTGACTCCGGAAGAGAGTAAGATCTCGAAGTTTATGGGAGGTCTAAACTGGAGAATCCGAAAACACTTATTGGGTAACCCAACTTTCCCGACTTTTGGTGAGGTTATGAATGCAGCCTTACTCCATTGCCAGGAGCATCGATTATATATGCAGGGTAGCAAGAAAGCTACTGAAATAAGGCAAGTAGGGAAGCTTGGAGAGTTTATTGCGAGTGGCAATAATAATAGTCACGGACAAGGTGCTTTGCATCAGGCAGATCGGGGTGGCCCTGGAGGTAGAGATCATCCGGACCGAGGCATTTCCCAGTTTAGGAATATCAGAGGTCGAGGTCGGGAGGACATGAAGGGACGGTGCTTCCAATGTGGGGAGGCAGGTCATTACAAGAAAGAGTGTCCTCAGATGATTGGGGGTCAGTTTCCTAGGGCTCCGCAACAGCCGTATGTTCAGTTTCCACCTCCGGTACCTATTATGGTTGTTCCTCCGCATCAGGGGAAACTACAGTATGGACGTGTTTGTCATAATCAGGAGGCTATGCTTCCTCCAGCCCTGCCGGCACCGCCCGTTATTGAGGGTAAGTTTTTACTCAGAGACACGTGAGTTATGTGTTAGTCAATGCGGGTGTTACGCGCTCATTTGTTTTATGAGCTCTTCTCAGACTACGGATTTAATAATATCTCCTGAGAGTATTTTTCATTAGTATCGAGTCCTATGGGTAATGGTTCGCTCATTTCTTTTGTATGTATGTAAGAATTTCTCTTATTAAATTGTGCTTGAGGCCGATTTACTCGTCTTTAACATGGTCGAGTATGATGTGAAATTGGTATGTGATTGCTATGCCTTATCTCCACGACCAACAAGTTGAGTGGTAGCGTATAGGAGGGGTTCCTTGTCTGGATTCCGCTTCTGCGGGACGCTCCACGCGTGAACCTTAACGACGTTGGGAGTGGGGATATATCATCTTTTCTTTCTCTTAATTTATGTGTATTACGCTCTATCTCCATGATCAACCAGTTAAGTAGGCATGTGTCGGAGGGGTTCCTTGTTTGGATTTCGCTTTGCGAGACACTCCGCCGCATGAACACTTAACGATGTTGTGAGTGGAGATATGCTATTCTTTCCTTTTATTTTATTTTATTTTGTTTTATTAAATTATTGTTGAAAGTGGGATTGGAAAGTTTAGCCGAGAATCACGTAGAAGAGTGATTGACGGCTATTAAAGCGCGACATAGAAACGCTGCATATAGTATTCTCTTCTGATCGATGTGAGGGAGACCGAGGTACGAAGTCGAATTGAGACTTCGGGTTATGCCTTGATAAGAAGGCTATTTAATGAGATGTATACATGTTATAGGGCATATAACTATAGGGTTTCACGAAAGGTGAGCGTTGGATTGTTAAACTTTTTTTAGTTATTTAATTGATCGTGTGTAACTGTAAAATCTTTTCGGTCCCGAATATGTGTCTTAGACCTGTACCCCTCGATGACTGACAACGCGAGGTAGTAGTGTAATGGGAGGGTTCCTTGTTTGGATTTCTCTTCGGCGAGACGTCCCACGCACGAAACTGAGCAAATGTCGGAAGTTGAGGAAGGTCATGGGCGCTAGGGATATACTTAGCATTAGGTGCATACGACTTAGATAGGGTATAGGTAGATAGACTTTAGGATTGTTTGGACGTAGGGAGTTGACCATGATTAAGTCATGCGTAAACTCTAAGAGGGATTGGTTCCCTGATAATGAGAAGTTGGAGGATTCTGAGAAAGTTGGTAGTTGAAGCCGAAAGAGATGAGGCCTCTCGTAGTGGAATGTTACGGAGGTAACAAAGAGGGTGAATTGACTCGCACCCCTGAGCCATGTGGTTAAGCTCGAGGGTGGATTCAATTAGCAAGTCTCTGCTATGATGGGGAGTGATGATACTGGGGTATCGACTTATTGTTGATGCGCCTCACAAGTTTAAACTTGTGAGAAGTATTATCCCCTATTTAAATTGAAGTTCATCGTGGGGGTGATCGCCGTATAGGAAGGGAGATGCTACTTCCTGGGCAGAATTTAGTCTTTTGTGCGAGCAACATTTCATTGCAAGATGTCGCAGGAGGAAGCAGGGGCGGTTAAAACCATAAATAAGCTGTTGATTCAGGAAACAGATCTCTGCTCTTTTGACCTTGAGAGTGGGGTGCATTTCCATCAGAGAATTTTTGTCCCGAACGAAGGGGACTTAAGAAAGGCAGATATGGAGAAATCACGCGGTTCTAACGTTTCGGTGCATCAAGGTAATGACGAAATGTGCTAAGTTATACGTCGCTAGTATTATTGGCTGGACATAGAAAGGTTGTTGGACTGCATGGGGTGCCCTTGATTATAGTCCTGACTGAAACAAGACTTCCGTTTCTCATTCTTGGCAAGTTTCCAAGAAGTCATGGGAATCGAATTATGGTTAATCACTTCTTATCATTTTTCCCCAGATGGCCAGACCAAAAGAGTAAACCATATGTTGGGGCATATACTCCTTATATGCGTGCTTAACTTTAAGAGTAATCGGGAACAATGTCTTCCGCTAGTTGAATTCGCTTATAAGAATTTGTATCGATTCACTATTAGGACGGCGCTTTAGAAGAAGCCTTGTATGGTAGGCCTTTTTGGATCTCCCGCTTGTTGGTTAGAGGTGCGAGATGATAAGTCTCTCGGACCTGGAATGATCCGGGATACTTCTTCGAAAATTGAGTTCATTCGAAATCACATTCGTATAACCAAGATCGACAGAAGAGCTAAGTCGATGAGGGGAGAAGGCATCTGGAGTTTGAGGTCATTAGACCAAGTGTTGGTGTGAGTATCTCCTGTGAAGGGCATTAAGCGTGTCGAGTAAAAGGGGACAACTTGCACCGCGTTATGTTGTACCTTCCCTATAATGTTAAGGTGGGTTCGGTAACCTATTAACTTTCTTTACCGAGACAATTTGCGACAAGTTTATGATTGGTTCAATGTCTCTCATGCAAGGGAATACTAGAGATGTAATGGTGCCTTAGGCACATTCCTTTCGAGGTGGATGCAACTTGACGGTTCTTATTAGACGTAGTCGGTTGCCATGTTAGAGCAGGGAGACCGACGATTTAGATTGCAGATAGTACCTTTAGTTATGTTGCAATAATCAGCACAGTGTCGAGAAATCGACATAGGGTCGCGAGGATGACTTGTGGGAATAGTATCCGCATTTCTTCTTGCGAGGTATACCTGAATTTTGGGGGCAAAATTCCCTCTTAAGGGGGGGAGTATGTAATAACCCTCTCTTTTGGTAGCTCATTTTATAATTATTTACTGTGAATAGTAATTAACTATAAAATGGTAGATGTTGAGTAAATATTAATTTATTATGAGAACGGTTAATATTTACTGAAATGTGGTATAGTTACCTTGTGAGTAGATAAATATGTTCATGTGGTGATTTATAATGTCATAAGAATTTAAAATGACATTTTGGTTTATTATGAAACCGGAAGTAAAATGAGTTATAAAATTTCCAAATGATATTTTGGAGGGTGTAGTTATTCCCAGTAGGTGTGAGACAGTCAAAATAAGTGCCATATTTCATTTTGGCAATTCGATCACTTTTGACTGTTTATAGCTTAAATAGTGTAATCGCGTATTATTTTATCGCGTATTGGTTATTAGAGTTGGGCATTTTAAACTTATGGCCCGATTTAGTCTTGCTAAGACTTACTATTCCTTTTATGCCCCAAATTTTTAACTTAGAGAGAAAGAGAGAGAGGAACAAAGCTTTGGAGAAAGAGAGAGATTGAAGATTTGGAGTTGTTCTTGCTTTCATCCTCATCAAATCCGATTTCCCTACCTTGAGGCAAGTAATCTACTTGCAATTATTTGATTTAAGTAGAATAATTAGTCTTGATAATTATGGATTTGTTATGATTTAGAAATGTTAGGGTTTTGTTAGATTTTTGGGTATTAACCCTTGGAAATGGATTTGGATGATAAATGATGTTGAGGTTGGTAGTTAGAATGTGTTTAGGATGTAGAAACTGCAGCAAATGATTTTCGGTTGGGGTTGGATTTGGAGTTGGGTATAGATTGGAGTTCAAAACTCCATAGCCATTCTTGGCTATTCCGCAGGGGCGAATCGATTCGGCCCCTAGGGCAAATCGATTCGCATAGATGCAGTCTCCCAGGTCTTTATACCCGAATCAATTCGGGTTAAGGCCGAATCGATTCGGCTGTATGCAGAATGTTGGTTTTATCTTCCGAACCGATTCGCTTTAAGGGCGAATCGATTCGGTTCCAGCAGTTTTGGGTCTTTTTCCTTTTAAATTTGTCATCCTTATTCTTTAGGATTAGGACCTAGGAACCTTCTAAAAGAAGTAAACTTAGAGTTCTAGAGTAGTTATGGAGTTTGGTCGTTACCCTGGACTAGAAATGGGTTCATCTGGGGTTTATTTCGGGGAGGTTCAAAGTAATGTTAAGGCATTACTTCTTTAATTCAAACTTTTAGAAGTTTGGAAGTTAAATGCCCAAACTTGGAGACTTATGGGCTTATCAAAATTTATATGAACTTTGGGAATTTCTAGGATCATAATGATCATTTGGAGACCTAGCGTGGAATTGTAATTTGGGGAAAAATAAATGATAACATTCGATGGGAATTAGGTTCGCATATAAATGAACCCATAGGTGTTTAAAGAGGGTAGGTTCAACTAGAATGAACCCCGTTGTTTAATGATGTTAGGTTTAAATAAAAAGAACCAATCTCATGATTAATGGAAATTGTGATGAACATGATGATAAAATGTAAATGTTAATTTACTATTACACACCTCTCTAAATGACATCATAAGGGAAGTTCGCTCGTGAGGTGAAGCCCCCTGGCTAATCAATGCAGGGTGGATATAGTCCTAGGCCATGGGAGCGCTTATTGTTGTATATTTTTCTGCGATGGGTAGGAGATTCCGAGTGTGGTCTTGACTACCCCGCAGGCTCATGGCCGCTTCCCGACGTATTTCGATAGGTGCCCAGGTTGTCTTATGTTAGGCCCTGGAAGATGATGGTCATTTAGGGGAGCGCACAGTGGTGAAACCCGGACGGGCGGTCTTAAAATCGTTATATGTATATGTATATAACTATTTTCATCAAGTTGGACTTGATGGTTGTTAAACGCCACAAAGAGCGTATGATAAATGCCATAAAGAGCATAGATATGTGCCATGAAGAGCACGGGAATAATATATGTGCCATAAAGAGCACTTGATGTAAATGATATTCCTAATAAGGAATGGAAAGATAATATGGGAAGTTTTAATTAATGAAAAGAAATTATAACTTCTTGACTAAACCGAATAAAGGGTTTTATTCCTATTAAGGAATGTCAGAAGGAAATGGAAATTGTATTAATGAGGAAGGGTTTTTAATTAAAGTGCTTTACTTTCAATTCTTGTTTGAAATTGTAGATAGCATGTCATATTATCATCCTTATCATTCATGTATAACTATTCATATCTATCATGCTTTTTATTCTTCTGGTAATCATATAGAACCCGGCCCTGACCGGTTTACTTTCCTTGTTGTATATATATTATTGTATCCGCTCAGGTGCTCCACCGCAAGGACGCCCGACTTGACTTTCCCAAGTTTCCTTCACTTTCGACGAGCTGTAAGATTTTGCGGGTTATTACAGGACATTGTATTAGACGCTTTCATTTTTGTTATTCTAGTTATGATCGGGTCTTGTCACTCTGGCGTGTGGCCCAAACTTTGGTACTTGTTTAATGAATGTACTATGTAAGATATTTAAATGGTTGTATGATGTTCTATGTAGCTGTGGACCGACAGCTTATTCGGTCCATTTGTTTACATTCGTTTTAATGGTATTATATATATTTTGTGGAATCCCACTTGCTGATCAGATTGGGTTGTTTAAATTTAGTTTTCATAACTGCATTTTAAAATTTCACACTTTTTGGCAACCCGTTCTCTGATTTATTGGGTGGTTTTTCCTGTATACTCAGTTTATATTGTTGATGCTGAGAATGATATCCATCCATGATTCCTGTTACGTTTGAATATCGGGCTGGCCACCCCTTATCTCGGATCTCGGGTTGTCACAGCACACTCATATAAAAATGTAAATGGAGTCTGCAAAATAAATAAATAAAATCTTACAAAAAAATAATTCAAATCCAAAAGTCCATAAAGTTAATAAAACAAGGAAAATAAACAATAAACATTTGGAAATATTTTTTTTAGATAAATAACGTTTGAAAATATAGAAAGAAAAATTGAAAGATAAAAATCTACTCTACCACTTCCACTTCCATGCCACCACCACCTCATTCCCCTAACAACCACCACTACTACCTTTATGATACCTCCTTTTTTTATTACATCTTCATTTAAAAAAATTTAAATAATTGGATAAATAATTAGATAGATAAATTTATTTTGGAAATTTGAATGTTAACTGTATTCATAATTTAAAAATTAAGTTATTTGTTAAATTTTTTCTTAGCTTTTACATGACAGACTTATGGCTTAGTTAATTAAATAACTCAATAATTCTTTTATTCCATTTAATATATATATGTTCTATATAATATAATCATGTGTTAAAAATAAAAAAAATTGACACCTCATTTTTTTAATCATAGAAAATTATTTATAAATGTATAGGATAAAAAGCCTCTCCTATGGGGCTCTTACATATGCTAAGAAAAATTTATACATAATGAAAGAAAAAATGGCAATTTAAATAACCTCGGAACAGATAGGCGATTGACTTCTCATTGAAAATTAATATTAATAAACCTTGTCTTTGTTTTACGTGTTGATTTTATAAATATTGGTTTGAAAGTAGATCCATATAACCCTACTCTACGAACACATGAAAATAAATAAAATTAAAATAAAAGGCGTAAGATCCTATCTATGCCACACATGAGCCAAAAATGGGACCATAGGTCAAAGTAAATGAGATGAAATGAGAAAAGAATCATCATTTACCCTTGGGAGTTTGAGCACAAGCTTCAGGGAGGTTGAAAATTCCTTTTGGTTTCTTTAATGCATCTGACACTATATTTGTGAGCTTTTGGTAAAAAAATATGTCATTTTACTATATTTTTCACTTGAGTTACCACATTCATCACGAATCTTTTGGAGACCATATTCAATTTCCCTTTTTGCATCTACCGCGAATTTGAACATTTCCAAATCCGCTAGTTTCTTTTTTGCTTCATCGTACCCAAGTTGAGGTTGATGTTGTTTCTCATTCTAGACTTTTTTTGCTCTTTACATAGTTTTGAGCCATTAGAGACAAAAGTGTTTGAGTACTTATTATCAGCGAGGCGATCTAACTGTTTATCTTGATCTTAGATGAACGAATCAAAGGCAGTGTGAGTTTGGGTGGGTTTGTAAGTTGATTCTTCCTCACTCATGTAATTAACCCAACACAATATTGATGCTAGCAAGATTTTTGCTTCACTATTTGTATCATTGAACACATTCATCTAATAACTAATATGACATCAACATTCTAATCATGTGTCATGATAGAACTACGTGGACTTTAATGCCAGTTTATTTGGCAACATAATCATCCTGAAGTCGAATTAGGATCTGAGTCCTTTGTTAAGATAATGGCTTGGGTTTTGTAGTTATTTACATTTTGTAATATTTATAACTTTGTTTCGTGTGACTACCCTTAAATAGTTTCTTGGAGGTATAGTCGGTCGAACTCATTCAGGATTTCAATCCTAACAAGGTTATGTCATAGTCTTGTTATGAAGTTAGGTCCCCCGAATGCGTTGAACCGATTATACCTCTAATAAATTATTCAAGGATGCTCAGAAAAGAAATTCTATTTTGCATATTTTAGTGATCTTATTACATTTATAGGTTGTTTATAATATCTCAATCACTAATCCCACTCCTTTTATTATTATATATACATTCACCTCTATTTACATAATTTAAAAGCCAAAAAGTGGAGCTTATACCACAATTACAAGTTTAGTGTGTTCTCATAATATTCTACACATTTCATATCTATTTCATCAATCAAACGGAACACCATAGATTTGGATTAGGGGTTAAGACTCCAACCTCATTCCTCTTATGAATTACATGGACTTTGAGAAAGAGAATTCGTACAGATATTTTTGTATCTTAGGCAACACACATAAATTCACCTTTTAAGTATATTTTATCTACATTTAATTTAATGAACATGCAATATGAATTATGAAGCCAAATTCGAAACCAAACAAGCATGCGAGGAAGAAAACTGAGAAAATATTCCTTTCGGGCACAAATTTTAATCTCAGCACTGTAAAGGCAAATTCCTATGGTTTAGTTCTTTTGCGCGGTTTGGTGTATTCATGATTTGGGGTTTAAAGGAATTATGATTTTTTTAGGTTTATTCTTTTTATTGTTTTTAGATTTTTTTTAAGGTATAAGGTTTTCGTGTTACTTATGAGGCATTTTGGGGGGTTTGAGTTTCCCAGTTTACTACTTCTCTTTTTGTTTAGGATTCAAGGAATTTTAAGGTGTATGGTTTAGGGATTTATCAAAGTCTAGTTAGGGGTTTTTAGAGTTTTGTAGTTTTTCAAGGTTTAGAATTCTTACGGTTTAATGTATAATGACATATGTTTACATGAAGTGAACATGCATGTAGACAGTAGATAAAGTTGATAGTACACCTGAACTTTTTTAAATACAAGTGATTTCACGTGTATGGAGGCATTATCTCTGATGATGAACCGTACAGTTGAGGGTGGTCTGGTTTCGGGATTTTTGATTGGGAGTCGTGGCACCCATCCGGTCGAGGTTTCTCATCTTCTGTTTGCAGACGACACGATTACCTTTTGTGGGGCGTCTGAGGTTGAGGTGAGAAATTTGAGTATGTTACTGATGTGTTTTGAGGCTGTGTCAGGTTTGCACATCAATATGAGGAAGAGTGAGATGATTGTCGTGGGAGATGTGGGTAATGTGGACTTCTTGGCTAGTATCCTTGGCTGTAAGGTCGGATCGCTCCCATCTACCTATCTTGGTCTCCCTTTGGGGGCTAAGTTTAAGTCATCTTCGATGTGGGAACCGATTATTGAGAGGGTACAAAGGAGGTTAGATGGTTGGAAGCATTGTTATCTTTCCAAAGGTGGTCGGTTGACGTTGATCAAGAGTGTGTTATCGAGCCTACCGACATATTTTATGTCTGTCCTTCCTTTATCGACTTCCGCTGGCAAGAGAATAGAGAAGTTGATGAGGGATTTCATGTGGAGAGGTCACGATGAGGAATTCAAATATTTTTTGGTGAGTTGGGATGAGGTGTGTATGCCACTGAAAGTGGGTGGGACCGGGGTTAGGATTTTGCCCATTTTAACCAGGATTTACTGGGAAGTGGTTGTGGCGGTTTCATAGGGAGGGAGACAGACTCTGGAAAAAAGTGGTGGTGGCTAGGTTTGGGGAAGGTCGCCTTGGGTGAGGGCCTATAGTGTGGGGATCTGCTCATGGGGTGGGATGGTGGAGGTTTATTGCTCGGAGGTGGGTTGAGTTTTCTTTACTCACTTCCTACCAGCTGGGGAATGAGAGGCGTATCAGATTCTGGAGAGATAAAGGGGAGAGGGTGGATCTTTAGAGAATCTCTTCCCGGGAATGTTTCGGATTGGGGGAGACATAGAGGGGTCAGTTGAGGTTCATAGGCGAAGGGTAGGGGGTCGTGTAGTATGGGACCCAAAGTTTAGGAGGGGTCTCCCAGATTAGGAGTTGGAGGAGGCTGAGGAGTTATATGAGTGGTTGCGTTTGGCGCCAATACCATCCTCCGGGGTCGATGGTTTGAAGTGGTCGAGCAAGCATAATGGTCGTTTGTCAGTTAAGAATTATTATTATTTACTGAGGGGCCGAGGGGGTGGGACTTTCCCGTGGAAGAACATTTGGAAGTGTCAGGCACCTCCCAAGGTTCACTTCTTTGTATGGACTGCTGCTAGACAGTCTATCTTAACTATTGAGGGGCTTCAAAGCATGGGGAGGAGGATGGTCAGCAAATGTTGGTTATGTAAGAAGGAGGAGGAGACGACCAATCACCTTCTTATACACTGTCAGGTGACTATGAGCCTGTGGGATTTGATAGTTGCCATTTGTCAGATTCGATGGGTTATGCCGCGTACGGTGGTTGAGTTGTTGGCATCCTAGAGAAGGCCTAGGGGTTGGGATGGTCCTCGAGTGGCCTGGGGGATGGTCCCTCATTGTATTTTTTGGACCGTCTGGCAGGAGCGGAATAGGAGGTGCTTCGAGGGGGTAGATCTTGACCTTGCTCGAATTCAGTACAGTTTCCTTGGTCTTTTTCTTACTTGGTATAGGAAAAGGCATGTATCATCGCTATCCCACCTCCTAGAGTTCTTGAAGGAGTTCTAGGTTCTTGCAGTCTCTTATGGGCTTCGGCTCTTTGCTTTATATTTTGTATACTTCCTGTATACAGGTTTTCGCCCCCTTAGGTGGGTTTGTTTTATTGATTCATTTACTTAACAAAAAAAATATATGATTGCTTATATTTTGATGTTTTTAACTTTTGTTACACATAATTCTATTATAAATGATAAAAAAAACCTTGCGTATAAGTTGCAAAGATGTGTTCAACGTTATGTTATACCAAAAAAAAAAATAGTGAGTAATAGTAAAACTACATAATGACAATAAGGAACATGAGATTTATTTTCAATTGAATGAATTTGAGATTGTTTCCAAATTTATCTTTTACTTTTATTATTATTTTTTAATGTGATGATTTTGAGGATTTATTGAAATGAATGTGAGGTTACATTAGTTTGTTTTCACGTAAATTAGAGGTGAAAGTAGTTTGGATTTAGTTTTGAATGCTTCAAACATGGAATGATAGTTAAGAAACATATATTTTAGCAATGAAAAAGTGATTAGGGTTTTTAGAAGGCATTTTCCATTTGAATGTGTTGAACACAAATAGGGATGAAGAAGAAATATAAATTTATTTTGGTTTTCTGAAATTAGATATTTACTGTGCGGGTATTTTATTGGTGAGTTTAATTTTAAAAATTGAAAAGTCTATTATTCAAAATTTGTTAACGAAGGACTAAAATGCACAAGAACCTATAAATAATAATGTGGGAGTTACTTTGAATGTAATATACTATTTATCCATAAGGGTTTGTCTCCATCATCTATCACATTTTTTTTGGTTGACCCAAAATGTATAACTTTTGCTTTAAGACCTCTCTATTGTTTGCAATTCACCTTCTACTTTTCCTTTAATGCTTACATGCTACACTTTTACAAAGTTATGGGCTTATGTGACATTGGATAGTTTGTTGCATGTGAACAACTATTTCTTATGGCAGTTTAACTGTACAAAAAAAAATCTCAGTTCATATAAACAATATCCTGTTATGTCTACTATTTATAAATAACAATTGGACAGAATTATGAATATAATATAATTACAGAATTAAAACAGAATTACAGAAATAAAACACTTACTTGAATTTGCAGAAATTAAACAAGAATAAAAGAAATAATCCGAGCCCTGTGAATCTCACAGTGTCCTTAAGACAATTTATTCCCTCAATGTGCTCCGAGGTTGATGAATATAGTCTCCCAAGATAGAACGGATTTTTCCCAATTAATTATGTAGCACAACAATAATTAATTGCAGCGAACTCAAATTCTGTGTTCCATACTCAACAACAATGCAACAGATGCTATGCAGAAAAAGAATTTTCTGAAGAGAATATGACAGGAAATTTCAGGAAGGAAAATGGCAGCAATTCTGGAGGAGGGAAAATTTTCTTATTTAAAACCGGAGGGTGGCATCTGTATTTATAGCAAAATAGGTGACGGTTGGCAAATAACTGCCAAAACAGTTAAACGAAATTAACTGTTGACTGTTGGCAATAACTGCCAACAGTTTATTAATTAATTAATTAATTTCGTAATTAATTAATAATTAAAGCCCAGAAAGTTAAATAAATTCGGCCCAAAAATGTAGGAGATTTTTATAAGCCCAAGCCCAAGCCCGAACCGAACCGAACCGAGTCGAGCCGAGCCGAGCCGGCCGGCCGGCCGGACGGACGCGCGCGCGCGCGCGTGTGGACTTTTGACCGAAAGTCAACCCGTGCATAGCTTAGGTCATCTCCCCTTCAAAGAGTTGGGATACCCCAAGGCATCCAAGCCTTAGTCCATACTTGGGGTGTTATTAACTCATCAAAATTCCACTACTCTTCCAATGTGGGATAAGAGTTAAAACACACCCAATTCATTAACTTTCATTGCTTTGTGAGTCACTTTGGGGACATAATTATCATTCATAACTTATTGAAATTGAACATATGAATATACTATGTTAATCTCCTTGAGGAGGTGAATGCGTTCGTATATGGTCCCACAATTTTCGTAGTGTGGGTCCCACCTAAATTTGAGCTCAAAGTTGCTCAAAAATCTGTCCAGAAAAATCTGGACAGCTTTATAAAACCCATTTAATTCCAATTTTCCAACAATCCCCCACATGAATGATATATCGCTATAAATAAAACAAAACAGATGCTGATGCAGATGCAGACACAAGTTGAGTAAAACTGAAGACTTATTGCATCGGGAGAAGTAGCCTAGTGGCCTTGAACTTTCCTTAGTGATATACTATCGGATTTACTTGGTTAATCAGTAGATTTCACGTCCTTGAACCGTCAACCGTTTTTGTAAACCTAGACAACAGTATTCACACAACAATTCTTCAACACAGTTGGTTCTCACGTTTGTGTTCATTTTGGCCGTGAACACCACTTGGTTCCGCAAGTATTTTAGAGAATATGCCTTTCATTATTCTCATAGAAGTGGCCCCCTTCTTACTTACGTAGGTGACTTCCATAAAGAGTATTCTGCAATACCCCACTTAGACGTACTAAGATATAGATGTCATTAAAAGCATAACTTATCCTAATTTCGCGGCAGATATGCACTGTCTCATCTTTGGAATGGATTGGATGATATATCCTCCAGTGCTTACTGAATACAACGTAGTTCGGTTTGCCCATTGAACCTAGATCTTGGGATCTCCAGTCAGCTAGGTTGGGTTTCCACTATATTGATTCTTATTTATTTATAGGCTTTAGACCCATTCCTCTCGATGATCTTTCAACTTGCTCTCGGTTTAAACCTTTCGTTAGTGGATCCGATATATTATCTTTTGACTTTACATAGTCAATTGAGATAATTCCGTTTGAGAGAAGTTGTCTAACGATATTGTGTCGACGACGAATATGTCGTGACTTTCCGTTATACATGTGATTTTGTGCCCTTCCAATCGCTGATTGGCTATCGCAATGTATACATATTGCGGGCACAGGTTTAGACCAATTTGGAACATCCTCTAAGAAATTTCGAAGCCATTCAGCTTCTTCTCCAGCTTTGTCTAGTGCAATGAATTCAGATTCCATTGTCGATCTAGCAATGCACGTTTGTTTTGAGGATTTCCAAGATACGGCTGCACCTCCGAGGGTAAACACATACCCACTCGTAGACTTAGAGTCTTTTGTATCAGATATCCAATTTGCATCGCAATGTCCTTCAAGAACAGCTGGATATTTTGAGTAATGCAATCCATAGTTTTGAGTATATTTTAAATAACCCAAAACTCTCAGTATTGTTTTCCAGTGATCTCTTCCTGGATTACTCGTAAATCGACTTAGCTTACTTATTGAGTATGCTATGTCCGGTCGCGTACAGTTCATGACATACATTAAACTGCCGATAATACGAGAATATTCTAGTTGAGATATGCTTTCACCATTATTTCTTGCTAGATGTAAATTTACATCTACAGGTGTCTTGGTAGGACTAATATCATACTTCTTGAATTTTTCAAGTACTTTCTCAATGTAATGAGATTGAGATAATATAAGTCCATCCGATGTTCTAGAAATTTTAATTCCTAATATAACATCGGCGATTCCCATATCTTTCATGTCAAATCTACTACTCAACATTTGTTTTGTAGTTTTGACAATTTCCAAGTTACTACCCATGATAAGCATATCATCAACATAGAGGCATACAATGACATATCCATTATGAATGTATTTAAAGTAAACACATTTATCGCATTCATTAATTTTGAAACCATTTGATAACATTGCATTATCAAATTTTTCATGCCATTGTTTAGGTGCTTGTTTTAATCCATATAGTGATTTAACAAGCTTACATACTTTTCCTTCTTGTCCGGGAGCTTTGAACCCTTCAGGTTGCTCCATATAAATTTCCTCGTCTAGGTCACCGTTTAAGAATGCAGTTTTTACATCCATTTGATGTATTTCAAGTCCATTAATAGAAGCTATTGCTATTAACATCCGAATGGACGTTATTCTTGTTACCGGTGAATATGTGTCGAAGTAATCCAACCCTTCCTTTTGCCTATAGCCTTTAGCTACAAGTCTAGCTTTATATTTATCAATTGATCCATCGGCCTTCAATTTTTCTTTGAAGATCCATTTATAACCTAACGGTTTTGAACCTGGTGGAAGATCCACTAGTTCCCATGTATGATTTTGTAATATGGATTCAATTTCACTATTAATTGCTTCTTTCCAATTGGAAGCATCGGGTAAGGATATAGCTTCTTTATACGATTGAGGTTCATTTTCTAACAAATATGTTAGAAAATCCGGACCGAAAGAAGTCGAGGTTTTTGCTCTTTTACTACGTCTTGGTTCATCCTCTATTGATTCAATAGGTTGATGAGTACCACTTGTAGTAGCTTGATTTGTCCTTTTAGAAGGACCAGA
Source organism: Sambucus nigra (assembly GCA_949130495.1). Classification (NCBI taxonomy): domain Eukaryota; kingdom Viridiplantae; phylum Streptophyta; class Magnoliopsida; order Dipsacales; family Adoxaceae; genus Sambucus; species Sambucus nigra. The sequence continues at coordinate 39,673,937 of OX422210.1, read as the reverse complement.
TTCTCGGGTCATGTTATACGGGAATTTATTTTCAAAAAATGAAGCATCCCTCGATTCAATAACCGTATTTACATGAATGTCCGAAATCTCAGATTTACAAACTAGAAATCGATATGCACTGCTATTAGTAGCATAACCGATGAATACACAATCCACGGTTTTTGGCCCTATTCTTACCTTTTTAGGTTTAGGAACCATCACTTTGGCTAAGCACCCCCACACTCGTAAATATTTATAGGAAGGTTTTCGACCTTTCCATAATTCATAAGGTGTCTTGTGAGTCTTTTTGTGTGGTACTTTATTGAGAATGTAATTAGCAGAAAGTAAGGCTTCCCCCCACAAATTTTGTGGAGCTCCTGAACTTAATAACATTGAGTTCATCATTTCTTTCAAAGTATGGTTTTTGCGTTCAGCAACACCATTCGATTGAGGAGAATAAGGAGCGGTTGTTTGATGAATAATCCCATTTTCAGAACAAAATTCCTCAAATGGATATTCATATTCACCTCCTCTATCACTTCTAATAGCCTTTATCGTTTTGCTTAATTGATTCTCAACTTCATTTTTATATTGTTTAAATGCATTAATAGCCTCATCTTTACTATGTAACAAATATACATAGCAATATTTTGTGCAATCGTCAATAAAAGTAATAAAATACTTTTTCCCACCTCTAGTTTGAACAAATTTTAAATCACAAATATCGGTGTGAATTAAATCTAAAGGTTCAGTTATCCTTTCAATAGAGTGGAAAGGTAATCTATCTAATTTAGATTCCACACAAATTTCACATTTATGATTTTTATCAATATTGAATTTTGACAAAAATTCCAAGTTAATTAATCTACGCAATGTATCAAAATTAACATGTCCCAATCTAGCATGCCAAATATTAGATGACTCAATCAAGTAAGAAGAACTAGCAACTTAATTCATTGAAATAGATGTTTTAGGGGTTACAGTAAGAACATTCAGTTTAAAGAGCCCCTCATTTAGGTAGCCCTTTCCTACATACATGTCATTTTTAGACAACACAAATCGATCAGACACAAACACAAGCTTGAAACCATTCTTAGTAAGGAGAGATCCAGAAATCAGATTCTTTCGGATATCAGGCACGTGAAGAACATTGTTAAGAGTAAGTTCCTTTCCAGAAGTCATTTTCAAAGCAATCTTTCCTTGTCCCACCACCTTAGAAGTGGAAGAATTTCCCATAAAAAGGTTCTCCTCATTTTCCAAAGGCTTATAGGTGGAGAACATCCATTTGTTTGCACAAATGTGTCGTGTGGCTCCAGTGTCCACCCACCATTCCTTGGTATTTCCAACCAAGTTACATTCAGAGACAACGGCAGAAAGATTCATATCCGCCAAATCATTGGTGATATTCTCACCCTCAGTCACATTTGCTTGAGAGTTATTTTTATTTTGCTTCTTAGGCTTACGACACTCACTTGTGCGGTGTCCCAGTTTACCACAATTGCAGCATTTGCCTTTGAACTTTTTCTTGTTATGTTTGGAAGTGCCTTCCCCATCATACTTTCGTTTGTTCTTTTTAGGACCTTCAACGACATGGACCTTTGTTTCCATCGGATTCTTCCCACTTTTCTTTTGAGACTCACGGTTGTCTTCTTCGATTCTTAGCCGGACCACCAACTCCTCCACATTCATCTCCTTACGCTTGTGCTTGAGATAGTTTTTGAACAAAGTCCAAGAAGGTGGCAACTTTTCAACAATTGCAGCAACTTGGAAAGTTTCACTAAGTGACATTCCTTCAGCATGAATGTCGTGGAGGATCACTTGGAGTTCTTGCACTTGCGAGATAACAGATTTAGAATCAACCATTTTGAAGTCCAGAAAACGCCCAACGATAAATTTCTTCATCCCAGCATCTTCAGTTTTATACTTCTTTTCCAAAGAATTCCATAATTCCTTTGAAGTTTTGATAGTGCAATAGACATGGTACAAAGTCTTGTCCAAGTAGGCCAAAATATAATTTCGGCATAGGTAGTCCGAGTGCTTCCAAGCATCGACAGCAGCAACCTTTTCAGCGTCATCTCCCTCTTGAATAGAAGGGCAATCTTCATATACAAACCTGCCCAGTTGGCAGGTAGTGAGATAGAAGTACATTTGTCCTTGCCAACATTTGAAGTCAGCCCCAATGAACTTTTCAGGTTTCTCCCCGTGTGGCATAGATACGGGTGCAGTCACATTTGTGTTGGTGACAATCAGTTTTGTAGGAGTAGTGTTCGTACTTTGTGATTCCATTTCTGTTACAAAAACAGAATTTTTATCAATGATAAAATTCATATATAATGAATTAATCAAAACAGAATACAAAATTCTGTGCAACAATTTCCTCCAAATATAATTCACAATAAATGAATTCCAAAAGAATTCCAAATAAAATTCAAAATTAAAGTATAATATAAACAGAATTCCGTACAAAACAGAATTAAATTATAAAATCTGTGTCACACTAATTTTTAATAATAAAAATTATTCCATACAAAACAAAATTATAATTTAAAATTAAAAAAAATATAGATAAACAGATTTTAACAAGAGTACACAAATAAAATTTTATTTTCTAAAACATAATATAAAAAACAGTATAAAAATTAATTTCTATATCAAAACTGTTTTACTAATTTCTACAATAAAGCAGTAAATTAATTCATTTTATTCTGTCAAAACAGATTTATTTTTAACAAATAAATTTCTGTAATAAACAAAAATTCTGTACACTAAAAACAGTAGAACTTTATAAATTGTCTTAAGATTGTTATGTCTACTATTTATAAATAACAATTGGACAGAATTATGAATATAATATAATTACAGAATTAAAACAGAATTACAGAAATAAAACACTTACTTGAATTTGCAGAAATTAAACAAGAATAAAAAAAAATAATCCGAGCCCTGTGAATCTCACAGTGTCCTTAAGACAATTTATTCCCTCAATGTGCTCCGAGGTTGATGAATATAGTCTCCCAAGATAGAACGGATTTTTCCCAATTAATTATGTAGCACAACAATAATTAATTGCAGCGAACTCAAATTCTGTGTTCCATACTCAACAACAATGCAATAGATGCTATGCAGAAAAAGAATTTTCTGAAGAGAATATGACAGGAAATTTCAGGAAGGAAAATGCCAGCAATTCTGGAGGAGGGAAAATTTTCTTATTTAAAACCGGAGGGTGGCATCTGTATTTATAGCAAAATAGGTGACGGTTGGCAAATAACTGCCAAAACAGTTAAACGAAATTAACTGTTGACTGTTGGCCCAAAAATGTAGGAGATTTTTATAAGCCTAAGCCTAAGCCTAAGCCTCAGCCCGAGCCGAGCCGGCCGGACGCGTGGACTTTTGACCAAAAGTCAACCCGTGCATAGCTTAGGTCATCTCCCCTTCAAAGAGTTGGGATACCCCAAGGCATCCAAGCCTTAGTCCATACTTGGGGTGTTATTAACTCATCAAAATTCCACTACTCTTCCAATGTGGGACAAGAGTTAAAACACACCCAATTCATTAACTTTCATTGCTTTGTGAGTCACTTTGGGGACATAATTATCATTCATAACTTATTGAAATTGGACATATGAATATACTACGTTAATCTCCTTGAGGAGGTGAATGCGTTCGTATATGGTCCCACAATTTTCGTAGTGTGGGTCCCACCTAAATTTGAGCTCAAAGTTGCTCAAAAATCTGTCCAGAAAAATCTGGACAGCTTTATAAAACCCATTTAATTCCAATTTTCCAACATATCCAAGATATATAAATTGTTGTAAAAGTTATCCCAGTTTTAAAAGAAAAAATACGTTTACTTTTCACTTGCAATTTTATGCTAAATATTGGATATTGTTACTCTGTTAAACATCATGCAACACAATAATCACATGCAATTGATTCATTCATAAATCCCTTGAATCTCGAATTCACATAAGCTTCATCTAGCTTGCAAAGGCCCAGTAAATCAAGTTGCAACAACCACAACAGTTATTTATCTCATGTACTATCTCGTGTAACAATCTTATGTAACAAACAGATAGAAAAGTAGGACATTTAGGTTTAAAATGTGTATAACTCAACCAAAATACAAATTCAGCTTCTTCATTTTATGATATTCTACATGGTATATAATGTCTAACCTCGAAACCTCTTTCCCATATGGTCTCAATCTCTCAATCCATCGCTTCACCAGCTCATAACAATATTCTCCATTAAGTTGAAACCCTCAAACTAAAATGTTTGGAGAACTCAAATTATTTAACTTATGGAGTCAATGAAAATTGTTCATATTATTTCTCAAGACACACCACACCCTACAGGAAAAAAGTATGATGATGCAAAAGCTATGGAGCAACGACAGAAAAAGGATGTTATCATGAGAAGATGGCTTTATGGAAGTATAACTGAAGAATCTATGTTTGTTATAGATGGTTATAAAAGTGCTAAAAAACTTAGGACTTGATTATAAAATCACTGTTTTCAAGCAACTAAAGATAATGAGTTCTCTCTAAATGATCTTATTCAAAATGCTTCCATTTATGGCAAAACCTTAGATAAGTACATCAAGGAGTTTAAAAGATTATATGATGACTTATCTTCCATCAGTAAGCCAATGGATGATGATACCTTTTACAGAAGGATTAGGAAATAATAGAACAAACTTTTTGCACTGTGATGTTGGGGAAAGCTCCCTATCGCACTATGGCTCAATTAATCTCAGACTTAAGAATATATGATATGAGGTAATAACCACTAAAGACCCAGCCACTCACTGTTACCAGGCATTGCATTTGCGACATTCATACCCTCGTATTCATATAGGGGGAGGCTTCAACAATAATAGAGGTAGAGGGTGTTAATATAACCAAGGTCAATACAATAACAATCAAGACCAGTTTCATCAAACTCGTCATTTTAGTTCAAGAGGCTGAGAATTCGGACCCAGAATTCAACACAACAATGGCACAAATAAAAGATTTTATCATGGGTCACCTTTTGGCTATGGTGAACATAAGAAGTTTGCTAATAAAGCTCTTGAAGGGTAAGAGACAAATCAAGGTTGATGTTAGATTTGTGGAAACAACAAACATACTTTTGTTACTGTTAATTATCAGTGGGACTTTTTCATACCAGTCAAATACTCTAAATGAAGCTTACGATATTCTTAATATGGAAGGTGGTATGAATAATTCCTTTTACATTGACTCGGGCGCTAATGCACATATGGCTCACAACCCAGGCAATATATCCAATTTACAACTTTACTAGGGTGTTGATAACAAAATAATTGGCAATGGATGAAAACTAAAAATTACCCTTGTTAGATAAAATTTTCTCAAACCAGACCTAAAATTAAAAAAAATGTCATAGTTTTACCAAACTTAGAGAAATATGAATTGGCAAACTCATAATGAAAAATCAATGTGATCTTCTATTTACTAGCACCGACTTCATGATGAGGAGAATGGACTACATGCTTTTAATTAGGAAGGATTAAAGGCTTTAACATCTATGAAAAGTGGCAAAGCACCATATTACATTTGGCATCAAAGGCTAGCGCATCAAAACTCAAGAGTTATTTAAGACTTAAGTAATAAAGATTCTCTTAGTATTAGTCAATGGAATAAGAAGGGTTCAACGTGTGAGAGTGGCCATTTGGGGAAAAACTGTAAAATTCCCTTTTAACTTAGTGAAATTGTTTCAGAATTTCCTTTTGACAAAGTTCATTGTGATCTATAGGGTCTAGCACCCATAATGTCAAGATCCGCATGGATTTATCCTTTAAATCATAAGTCACATTTTTTTTAAATTTACTCCAAATTTTCTAGCATGGTTAAAACACAGTTCTCTAAGACCATCAAGATATTATAGTGTGATGGGAGACGTGAATTTGCTAAAATTGATTTCAATAAATTATTGGATTACAATGGCACACTATGACACATCTGTTATCCTCACACACTAGAGAAAAATGGTGTTGCAAAGAGGAAACACATGCACATTGCGGAGACTGGTTTGATAATAATGTTTGATGCAAAGTTACTTCTCTTTCTTTGTGTTGAGGTATTTATGTCTGTCATTTTTCTCATCAAAAAAATGCCCCCACAAAAGCTTCAGATGCAAACCCCATTCTTTAAATTATATAATAAAAATCCTAATTATTTTACACTTAAAATATTTTGTTGCGGGTTCTATCCATATATAGGGGAAACGACTCATCACAAACTTCATCCAAAGACATTGGTTTGTATTTTCATAGGCTAATAAAGGACACTTCCCTATGTTAAAAACACTGCTGTGGAAGAAAATGACCCCCTACTCCAAGCCTCCTACAAACAATTTCTTCAAGAACCCACTGATCTTGACAGGCAATCCCAATCTCATCATATAGCTCCCTATGCAACTCTTGTTTCTCCCTCTCCTTAACCTGTAACTTACCTACACTATATTCCTATTCCTCCCACACCTGTTTTCAACTTGAAAAATCACATCCTACCAACTTATTTTCTAATTTACATATAGTCATCTGCATATACCTTCTACTCTCCCTACACCATGATGATACCATATATAATATCAATAAGTAAAACAATATTAGCTCAATCCAGAATAGCTTTGCAAATGTAACAATTGTGTTTAAACAGGTGTATAAGTGGAGAAGGAGATGATTAACACTAGAATATAAGTTGTTCAACCATTAGCTTACTCCGCTGTGCAAGTGAGTATGAATTTCATTATAAAAATGGGGTCAAATGGCCTTAGTGATACAATTCTCACTACTTTCGCTCTCTACTGTCACAGTAACAAAACGTAGGCTAGGGTTTTAATATTTTGATCCTTTTTTCCCGGGGAAGAATATGGGGTTAAATAGTGCTTAGGGTGCACAATTCACCCCCAAGCATGCAAGGCGCATGTCCTTGGTAGAGTCACAAATAAGATCTTGACACTTGTCCTCTAGAATCTATAAGTAATGACGATGCGAATATTCCCCCAAGTGCACATGCAATTCAGTTATAACTGTCTACCCATGTGGACTGGCCTTGCTGAAGTCTTGCATCACACGTGGTGGAGACGTCGTCTAGAGGGGTCTCGAATAGGCCGAGTATGAGACCTTGGAGTTCTTGTTCGATCATATGATGGTGAATGCTGAAGTGTGGTCTCGACTGAGAAGGTATATGGCCGAGAGAAGCTTGTAGTTGGATCAAAGAGGTCTCGGCTATCTGGGATGGAAGTCGAGACAAATCCCCCAGGTGGATAGGGTTGTTAGTGAGTCTCAGCCTAAGAAATTACACGATTCCGAGACTTTTGACGCTTGCTTCTTTGCGAAATTATGCCTTATAAGGTTGGCCTGGGTCGATTATGTCCCATGCTGGGACGACGTTACTCTTGGTCATATCGATATCCCCTAGCCCTTAGCCTTCAATGTGAGTAGGAGGCTGAGGGTTATCAGTGTTTGAGGGCAAAAGGTTGATAATAGATTTCTGGCTGACGACTGGGTTATCCTTCTAATGTCAGAACGAGGCTAGTGATGGTCATTGAAGTGAAATTTGGCAGTTAGATTGTGGCACAGTAGGTTTGAGGTGACACATGTCCTTATTTTCACAAGCTAGCGTCTTTACCCAAATATAAGTGACGACTGAGTCATTTAGGGTTTCGCGCCCTCATGATGGATTTTCTTGGGACTTGTGACCAATGATTTAGTGGTCTAAAAAACACATTTTACCCTTTACTCTTTGTTCTTTGAAAACATTTCTTTCTCCCACCTATAAATTTTAGTACCAATCGTCATTAATGTTCCTCCTATTTTCCTTCGATTCTCGCTATTTGAGACAATTTGTGAGCCACTCCTTCCTATCAAGAGCTTCTCCTCATTCAGTTAACTCATTTCCATCCATTTTACTTTTATTGAAGTTTGCATTTTCCTAGTTTTCAATTTTTTCCATTTTTCGGTGAGCTTAGAGTGGTTGTAGGGTTGTGCCATTAGTTTCCTATGGGGTGTTAGGCAGTAGGAGGTGCCACAGAGTTAATTTTTTGGGTTTTTCATCCATTTTCATCCTGGTTTAGATATTATGGTATCTTACTGGTCAGCTTCTTTGACGAAAGTCGTAACTAGTGTTCTTGTTTCTTTTTTTATTAAAAACTATTAAGTTACCCCACTTTGATCATGTAGAAAACATACTTTTGTTACTTGTCTTTATCATTGGACTTTTAATACTAGTGAAATACTCTAAATGAAGCTTACACTATTCTTAATATGGAAGGTGCTATGAATAATTCATTTTGCATTGACTGGGGCGCTAATGCACATATGACTCACAACCCAGGTAACATATCCAATTTAAAACTTTACTATGGTGTTAATAACATAATAATTGGCAATGGATCAAAACTAAAAATTACCCATGTTCGATAAAATTTTCTCAAACTAGATTTAAATTGAAAAAAATGTCTTAGTTTTGCCAAACATAGAGAAATATCAATTGGCAAACTCACAAAGAAAAATCAATGTGATATTCTATTTACTAGCACCGACTTCATGATGAGGAGAATGGACTACATGCTTTTAATTAGGAGGGATTAAAGGCTTTAACATCTATGAAAAGTGGCAAAGCACCATATTACATTTGGCATCAAAGGCTAGCGCATCAAAACTCAAGAGTTATTTAATACTTAAGTAATAAAGATTCTCTTAGTATTAGTCAATGGAATAAGAAGGGTTCAACATGTGAGAGTGGCCATTTGGGGAAAAACTGTAAAATTCCCTTTTAACTTAATGAAATTGTTTCAGAATTTCCTTTTGACAAAGTTCATTGTGATCTATAGGGTCTAGCACCCATAATGTCATCCCAACACTTTAGATATTTCAGAATGACCACACAAGAACCGCATGGATTTATCCTTTAAATCATAAGTCATATTTTTTTGAAATTTATTCCAAATTTGCTAGAATGGTTAAAACACAGTTCTCTAAGACCATCAAGATATTCATGTGTGATGGGAGATGTGAATTTGTTAAAATTGATTTCAATAAATTATTGGATAAGAATGGGACACTAAGACACAAATCTTATCCTCACAGACCAGAGAAAAAAGATGTTGCAAAGAGGAAACACATGCACATGGTGGAGACTAGTTTGATAATAATGTCTGATGAAAAGTTACTTCTCTATCTTTGTGTTGAGGCATTTATGTCTGTCATTTTTCTCATAAAAAAGAATGCCCCCACAGAAGCTTCAGATGCAAACTCCATTCTTTAAATTATATAGTAAAAATCCTAATTATTTTACACTTAAAATATTTTATTGCAGGTGCTATCCATATATAGGGGACAAGACTCGTCACAAATTTCATCCAAAGACATTGGTTTGTATTTTCATAGGATACTAAAGGACACTACCCTATGTTAAAAAACACACTTGTGGAAGAAAATGGCCCCCTAATCCAAGCCTCGTACGAGCAATTTCTTCAAGAACCCATTGATCTTGACAGGCAATCCACATCTCATCATATAGCTCATTATGAAACTCTTGTCGCTCCTTGTCCTTGTCCTGTAACTTCCCTATAATATATTCATATTCCTCCCACACTTGTTTTCAACTTGACAAATCACATCCTGCCAACTTATTTTCTAATTTACCTGTAGCCATCTGCATATACCTTCTACTCCCCCTACTTCGCTATGCAGGTGAGTGTGAATTTCACTATAAAAATAGGCACAAATGGCCTTAGTGATAAAATTCTTACTACTTTCGCTCTCTACTGTCACAGTAACAAAACTTAGGCTAGGGTTTGAATATTTTGATCCTTTTTTTCCTAGGGAAGAATATGGGTTTAAATAGTGCTTAGGGCACACAATTCACCCCTAAGCATACAAGGTGCATGTCCTTGGTAGAGTCACAAATAAGATCTTAACACTTTTCCTCTAGAATGTATAAGTAATGATGATGCGAATATTCCCCCAGGTGCACATGCAATTCAGTTATAATTTTCTGCCCACGTGGACTGGCCTTGCTGAAGTCTTGCATCATATGTGGTGGAGATGTCGTCCAGAGGGGTCTCAACCAGGCCGAGTATGAGACCTCAAAGTTCTTGTTCGATCATATGATGGTGAATGCTGAAGTGTGGTCTCGACTGAGAAGGTGTATGGTCAAGAAAAGCTTGGCGTTGGATTAAAGAGGTCTCGGTTGTCTGGGATGGAAGTCAACACAAGTCCCCAAGGTGGATAGGGTTATTGGCGAGTCTCGGCCTAAGAAATTAAACAAGGTTAAGACTTTTGATGCTTGCTTCCTTGCAAAACTATGCTTTATAAGGTTGACATGGGCTGAGTGTGTCCCATGCTGGGACGACATTACACTTGGTCATTTCTATTACCCCTACCCCTTAGCCTTTAATGTGAGTAGGAGGTTGAGGGTTATCCGTGTCTGACGGCAAAAAGTTGATAATACATTTTTGGTTGACGACTGGGTTGTCCTTCTAATGTCAGACCTGGGCTAGTGACGGTCATTGAAGTGACACTTGGTAGTTAGACTCTGGCATAGTAGGTTTGAGATGACACATGTCTTTATTTTCACAAGCCAGCGTCTTTACCCTGATATAAGTGACGGTTGAGTCATTTGGGGTTTCGCGCCCTTATGATGGATCTTCTTGGGGCTTGTGCCCAATGATTTAGTGGTAAAAAAACACATTTTACCCTTTACTCTCCATTATTTCCAAACATTTCTTTCTCTCGCCTGTAACTTTTGGTACCAACCATCATTAATGTTACTTATATTTCCCTTCAATTCTCGCTATTTGAGACGATTTTTGGGCCACACTTTCCTCTCCAGAGCTTCTCCTCATTCAGTTAACCCATTTGCATCCATTTTTCTTTGATTGAAGTTTGCATTTTCCTGATTTTCTATTTTTTCCATTTTTAGGTTAGCTTAAAGTGGTTTTAGGGTTGTTCCTTTAATATTCTTGGACGTGTTAGGCAGTAGGAGGTGCCACAGAGTTAATTGTTTGGGTTTTTCATCCACTTTCATTTTGGTTTAGATATTCTGGTATCTCACCGGTCATCTTCTCCAACGAAACCCTAACCAATGTTCTTGCTTCTTTTTTTCTTAAAAACTATTAAGTTACCCCACTTTCATCTTGTAGACAAATTTAGTGAACCTAAAACTTATCTGAATGCTAAAAAATTTATTCGAGTTAGTTAACCAGTATCCAACTCTTAGGAAGTGGTATTTTAGAGAGATATGAAGGATAGAAGTTGAGGTCTCTATTAAGCACAAGGACGAGGCCGTTCCTACACTTCAAATCCATCATGTCCCATTAGTTTTCGTGCGCCCTCCCATTACTCAAAGCAGTGATTCCATGTATGAGTCGTCTTCCTCTGCAGCCTTTCATCTCACACCCAAACAAGTGTGTGGATTCTTGTGAAAAGACTATGAGACTCCTGGTATCCTTTTTTTAAAGGGACTAAGAGGCTGAAGCCAGATCAGAATTTATCGTGAAAAGTGAAATTGGTACGAGAATAGGGGATATGCAATCCCAGATCATCAGAGTTGTATCCTCTTAGTACGTAGAGTCTTCGAACCAATCAGAATCTTCTCTTTGAGTTATATCGGACTCGAACGAGTCGAGAGTGGATGTTTTAATTCCAACACCTCCAATGACGGTCCTGCTATCGACCGTTCCGAGTGATGAATTCACGCTCCAATATTCAGGTGATGTCCCAGCTGCTAGCATAGATGATGAATATTTTTCCGCCGATGATACACTTGACACATCCTACACAGAATCCTTTTCGAGTATAGTTACAAAGGTTGATCTTTTAACATGGAAGCATATTTATGGGATAAGCCCCTCTATCAACATAAGGGTGACATCTAAAAATGAGAGAGCATACGATGGATAAGATGGTGAGATCTCGGTTTACAAGAAGATGTTTAGGGTTGGCTTTAGGCTGCCTATTGACCCACAAGTACGAGCCATTTTATCAACTTAGGTCTCGTCCCCTTTAGCTCTCGCCCAACGCCTAGAAGATGATCCTTAATTTTGTGTTTCTCTAAAAATTAGTTCATCGTTACCACCTTCCAGTTATGGTTTTTAGGTTCTGTTACAATATGTCATCCTCAAAAACCTAGTCTGTCTACTCAACTTGTAGCTAGGAAACCAACAAAGAAAGTCTTGCTTGTGAATCAAACTTATAATCATAACTGGAAGCCCTGTTATTTCTTCATATTTAAAGCTTGGGAGTTCTGTCCAGATACTTCCTCAAGTGCCTTAGAGCCCAGGGTTCCTCAGAGGTGGTATAAAGAACCTATGTTGTAACTGATTTGTAACTAATTTGATAAAGACGAAAGGTGGAGACACTGTCATCATGATCAAATGTAAATTCCTCGTGATCTGGGATTTTATATCCCCCATTATCGTACCAATTTCACTTTTCACTATAAATCCCTCATGATAATGTTCATTAAATGACAACAAGAATGCCTCAATAAGCCTCTTCGACCCCGTGTTTTGGGTCATGGACATATAGATTCTGATCTGGGATTGCATATCCCCCATTATCGTACCAATTTCACTTTTCACTATAAATCCTCGTGATAATGTTCATGAAATGACAACAAGAATGCCTTAATAAGCTAGTGATCGTAGTAGTACACAAAAACGGAGACGCTGTATACAAAAATTCACAACATAATGTCAATGTATCTCTTAGACATGGATTGAAGAAAGAAAAAATAAATAAATAGCTTGTTAGGCCGACATTTCCCTAACTAATTAGATCTAGGCAAAAGATAGGGAAAAATGAAAAGGAAAATAATGTCCTCATGGATAACATTAGTGGACTAATGGAAAGAATGGTGATCGAATCATTATCATCAAAGAATTCGTTACGGTACATCGTGAGATCTATTTTCAGTATGAAAGACATATGTTATTAAAATATTCATGTCATCTCATTAACTTCTCTTTAAGAAATAGATCCAATATAGTCTCCTCTCATAATATGTGAGAATCTTCGAGCCAAAACCTATCTTTTGTTGAGTGATTAAACCTTACAAATCATAAATCTTTATGTTAATCCATAACTAATACTTACCTAATGGACTCAAGCCCAACCAAATTCAAATGCCCTCCATATATGAACTATATTTGGCTTGATTCCCCATACGGTATATATATGAATTCCATTTATGGATCCGACCTGAACACAAGGTAAATCCCATTTATTCTTTTACCCCTTTTATCCAAAGAAAATCCAATGATTGGAGTTATTATGTGTACGAAAAATTAAAATAATCATTCTAATATAATCCCTGAGATCCTAATCTAAAACAAAAGTCTCCAATCTATGATAGACCCTTAAATGTCCATCATGTCTTCACCCATTATTACTTGAAAGATTATTCTAAAAAATCATTCATTTATCCTTTCAAAGTTTAACATGAAGTCCATTGTTTGAGAGTGATAGACCTTCTCACATGCTATTTGAACTAATTGGTCATTTATCCAAGATCACACATCGCTTTAATTGTTGAACAACTTAGTTGTCTAAGGTTAATGTTGACTCAAGAAAAAGTCCATAAGAATAATTCTCTTATGGCATGTGCATCAGTCATAAAACCTGATCTAATCCGCAGAGTGGTTATATGCTCAATCTATCTTGATTCGTTATACCATTATCTAAATCTAAGGAACCATTTGAGATTTTTAAGTTACCCACATGCTTGTACATATACAACCTATCGATTCACCTCTATATAGTCGATTTTTCATAACTTTCCTTAATCATCATAGCTATAATGCTCAAATGGATACAAAGTTATTTGTGAAATTTAAGAACATGGAAAAATATGTGTTAAGATTTGATCTCAAACAACACCGTAAAAAAGTTTTTTTAAAATGACTGCTTCAATAAAAAAAAACTCAAAACCTATAAGACTCTTTGTTCTGAATTTCAACCCTAAAACTCTTCATCTAGTTCTAACGTGAGATATCATGATGACCATGTATCCACCTTTAGTCATGACTCCATGTTTACTTTTTACTTGCAATGATGTTGTGGAAGTCTTCTTCGAGTTCTGTGATAGGGGGTACTTTTTGAGGAGTTTGTATGCTACTTTCATTACTTTGGTGCCCAAGAAAGGGGGAGAGAAGGATGTGAAAGACTTCAGACCCATTAGTCTTATTGGAAGTGTGTATAAAATTATTTCTAAGGTCTTATCGGTTAGGCTTAGAAGGTGATTGATCACCTCGTGTCCAATCCTCAGAGTGCTTTTATGGGTGGCCGTCCCATTCTTGATGCGGTATTAGTGGTGAATGAGTGCACGGAGTCTATGTTGAGAAGTGGGCTCCCCGGTATTATTTGCAAGCTTGATTTTGAGAAGTCCTACGATCATGTGAGCTGTGACTTCCTCTTCTCTCACTACAAGAAAAATATCATTTCGTAGCAATTTTATTAGTGGCTAATCATTTATTGCCACTAAAATGTATATTTTATTGCAAAATTTATGTTTGCCACTAAAAGATAATGCATTAGTGGCAACAAATTAAAATCGCCACTAATTTTGCCACTAAATGTTAAGTGGGAAGGATTAGGCATTTAGCGGGAACACAAAATTTTAATTAGTTGCAAACTTAAAATATTTGCCACTAATGTATATTCATTAGTAGTAAATATTCTACTTTTACACAAAACACATTTTGAATACACTCCATTTACCCTCCAAAAATAATTTCTACCAAAAAAACATAGTTGGAGGATTCCCCCCAAATTTCTTCTAAACTGAGGAGTCTTGTCAACCTCTCCCATTCACCCCCCAAATCCTCTTCATCTTCTATTCGTCCCCCAAATCCATTAAAAATTCCTTTAACTGGTGGGTTTCTTGTTCTGAGGAGATTTACCTACCAGGTGCGTACTATAAATTATATTTGATTGTTCATCCAATTTTATACCATAAAATCGAAATTATTTTAGAGCAGTGTGAGGTTCGTCTAATTTTCCACAGTGCGAGGTTCGTTTGATTTTATGTTATATTAGATAGGTGCTTCTTGTTAACAGTTTTGGTTCCTTTTTTTAGTATTGTGGCATATACCATAAAATCGTCTGATTTCATGGATGATAAGATTTGCAAGTCCTTTTAGTTTGTGATGCTATATGGTTGGGATAACAGGTTGAAGTTAAGATTCATGTTTTTGTAATTTTTGGTATTTGTTCCGTATAACTTGCTGCCAAATCAGATGTGGTATTTGTTGCATATACTTGCCAAATCAGATGTGGTATTGCAGGTAAGATTTCTTATTTTTTCCCACTATTTGCAAAACTAAGATTATTTTGATACTTGATTATTATTTGGGCATGAAGATAATTTTGTGAACCCTATATGGTTGATTTAGGCTCTGCTATAGGTTTACACCCCAATACACTAAATACATATGTTAAATATTTGTTTTTTGTTACATGTTAACTGGGGTTAGATTGGATTTGTTATAGGTTTCTTGAAGTTCGTTGGTGAAATGATGTTAGATTAACGTTTAGACTCATTTACACCTTAAATAAATAACTGGTCATAACATAGTAAGGATGTCCCTTGTAGAACTGTTCTAGTCAACAATTAAGCAGCAAATTTTTATAATATTAAAATTTTAATGTTAGTGTTGTTAGAAATATGAAATGACAAGTTGTTTTATTTTTGTAATGTGTGGTTTAATGGTTATGCAGTCGAGGAAGAAGGTTAGGGAGTCTAAGGAAGAGAACTTGACACTAAGACCAGCTGTTAGGGAAGGAGAGAATGTTTTTGGCGTGGCCCACATTTTTGCTTCATTTAACGACACATTCATTGTAAGTTGAAAACAACCTTAGATTATTGTCCAATTTGAGTTCCCTGAAATACGAGATTTGCTAATTTTTTGTAATAAATTGTCCAATTTTAGTTCAATTAACTCTGTATATCTTTCAATGTTAGGTTAATTTCAAGTTTCTACCAATGTGTTTTATGTAATTTGGTGCAATAAATTTGTTTATATTTTGGTAAGGACATCAATGCTAGTCATGGATTGATCAAAATTTTATTTTTATTACACAGAGTGAATTGGGTGTTACAAGGGATGTAGATTTATATGGTGAATTGCTGAAAATTAGGGGTGGAAGAGAAAGGTATTCAGCCGTCCTAAAAGGTGTACTAATGTATACAGTAACCTAATTTAATTACACCCCAAAGAGAATGCAGAGGCTTTATTTCTTCTTGAATTAAAGTTGATGATGGTTGACTTGCCTATTTAGGATGACGACTTACTTTAATAAAACTGCCTGGCCTAAAAAATCTCCAACAAACAAAGATGAAAGAAAACAGTTTATAACTTCACTTATCAAGCAAAAGACAGAGTTGTTCAAGGTCCTCGAGAATAATTTGCTTCATCTTAAGCCTAGTGTTGCAAATTAAGCTACTGTTAGACATTATTCTTAGCTTAGTTTCATTTTGATTACTGCTACATATACTTAATGAACTTGTTGTAACTAATTGTCTGGTGATCACTTGCTATGTCAATATTTCTTTCATGCTTATCATGAAATTCAAAAAATCAAAGAGTTTCTCTCAAGTGTGTTCGTCACGAGTGTAAGTCTTGGCATGATTTTTTTTATGAAAGTTACTCTAAAATTATCTCAAGGCGGCCCAATAATTAAGTGATCTTTATGCCAGTAATAAACTTGATTGTTTAAGAACCTTTCGGTTATGATAAGTTTTATCTTACTGATGGAGATGATTATATTAATAGAAAAAATGATGTGGTGCACTCAAAGCATACATTTTTTTCAGTTATGTTAATCCTTTGCTCCCCGATTCCTTTTCATATATATAGTACTTTGGGAAGTAAGGATGGTCCAGACTAGGCATTGCCTAGTCTAGTCCCTGAAGTTTTCACTTCTGCAATATATTGACACCCTATTCGTATCCGTATTTGAATTCCGTCTTTTGGAGACCTCCCCATCAAATCTCCATTGCTTCTCCGTTAAATTCTCTTCCTTTACAACTGCTACATAAGTATGTCGACTTTTGAGGTTGTAGCTGCAACTATATAGTCTCTTAACTGGTACCATTGTACGTCAAAGTTGTGGTCAGCAACACTAAAAAAGTTTCTTTAAGCATATTAAGGATTAAACTTGTCTAATCTACCGAATTTGTGGTTTTAGGAGGTTTTGGGCAATATTTTTTAACAGAGACAAGAGACTTGGTTATTGAGAGCGCGCAAACAGTGCAACTATGTTGATGATGACATGGTGGAGACCTTAACAACTATAATCATTTCTCGTTTCACCTAAACCCATAACACACCAACGACTATAATTGTATTGTATTCCAGTATGAACAGTAAAGTCTTGTACTACATCTTAAGCTGTAAATTATTTTTTTCTAAGCAGAGTTAAGCAGCATAAGGATGACTATCTACGTGCTATATGTGTTATGATGTATCGCAGGCAGGAACGGGAGGAGAATACTCAAACTATTGAAGATCAAGTTGATACTAGTGATGGTCTTTCGGATCAAGAGGTCAAGCCAGAGGTACATTCAATTATTTGATTATGATTATAATCAACCCTTGTTTAGTTATGATTATATTGATTATTTTTTTTAATCATTAAGATATTAATTCGAGTTTTGCTTCTTTTCAGCTCGACATTCAAAGTTATAAAGGTTTCATAATAACAGAAAGGTCGCAATTGTTGTACCATATGTTGCTACAGGGGTTGCCCATTTTTTCCCTGGCATGTTGGTTGCTTATGAAGAAGAAAAGAGGTAAACAGAGTATTTTTTTTCATATACCATTGAATTGTAATTCTAGCTTTCTATGTACATCACAAAATGCTCTTTTTTTAAACGAACTAAATTAAACCATAAATAACAATTAAGAGGTACTTCTGTTCAAATTGCATCAACAATCACAAACCCCTAAGATTATTTCCGAATAAATACTCCAAATAATTAGTGTTTAATTTGTATATCTATGTTTAGATAAGAGCTATTCCCTTAATATGGTCTCCAATAATCTTCATACTACAATTCATTTTTTATGTTAATCAACACATTATGTTGTCGTGTACAATTATGAATGGATAACATTTTGTGTTTAGGGCCATGGTACAGGATAAATAAATCCATAATTTGCACTTATCTTCATCATCGTCTTCTTATTCAAATACATGCATACTCTTATCTATCAGCATCAAAGTAATTATATTATATATCTCCTCCAAAAGTAATTTTCAATTGTAACAAACAAAGCATGAGACACTGAGAGTTGTAAAATATGCATTTGTGTATGAGTGTAGGAGTTTTGTTTGTTAAAAAATTCACTTTTTTGCCTTTTCATTGTAATAGAACTATTCCATAGAATCACATCTCTTTACAGGTAGCAGTCAAGCTGCTTTATAATGTCCTCTTTTATCATTGTGATTTGTTGTTGATTTGCTATGAATAAGTCACATCATAAATGAGGCAGTACACTACATCATAAATGAATTCCACAATTGTGAATGTTTCCCATTTACTCTCAAGTCTCCGACGACAATTACAATAGTATTGTTTATAAACTTATAGACTTTGGTCATATATTAACCCTTCCCTGATTTACTTAGACGTATCGTAGTATTAGGATGAATAGGCATAAGATGAATGAGAATTTTCTTGGCTGTGGCAAGTAGTTTAGCTGGCAGTGGCAGTGGTAGTGGCATGTAGCTTAGGGAGTGGTAGTGGGGAACAAAGGGTTGTCATCACTGACAGCCAATCCATTTATGTTGCGAACCTCATGATCGATATTTGGTATGTCAGTGCTAAATTAGAATAAGTGAATAACTAATTCAAGGATGCATGTCTCGTACGCATATCACTGAATATGAATATCTCATATCTCATAAACTTCGTGAAGTTACAATAAGTATAATAAATAGACCCGAACTCATTATGAAAAAAATTTGCATTTGTAGTTTACGATTAGTGTCAAACACGATTAATCCGTAAATGATATACCCATTTAACTAATACTCCATAGACACCTGTGAGTGGTATGATTGGTTAAGGCAATACAGGATACTATACTAGTCTTATGTTCTGGTTAATTGGTTATTTGGTCAATTTAGTGTGACTAAAACTTGACACAAATCAAAAATGACACAGACCGAACACAACACGACATGACACATAAATCGACCCCTTATAAAGTTATGAACAAACTACTGGGAAAAACGAATGATAAGTTTCTCACACTTGACTTAAGTTTGCCACTTTATATTTATCAATGGTTTACATTCAGTTTCATTTCTTTACCACAAGTAGCATTATTATGTATAGATGTTGGTTTCTCATTGAGTTCAATCATTAACAGTACAAAGAGCATGCATTCTTCAACCACCCAGTTTGTCTCCTCAAGTAGGATGGCTGTTGTATATGATGAGAATCTTGGGAGATTTTAAAGGTAGTGGCTGTCCAAATACGCCCAAAATTATAGAATTTGACACAAAACTAGACAACCATGTTCATATTTTGAAAAAATCCCTTTGGTCTCATTATATGCGCCTTACGTTTAAGCCATATTTTCTCTATCTCTAAGAGAGAACTTATCTATATATATAATGTTTGTAGTCAGAAAATACTTCACATGGAACACTTGGGACTTCTAACGATTATGACCAAGAACCTCCTAAACCTGTTGACAAACATCCACGAATGATGAGTTGTTAAGAAAGGAACGACATGTAATGACATTAGACAACCTCATATTGAATTATAATTTATTTTTTGATTTGATTCGTTAGCAAAAAATATTTATTTGTAGTTACTATGGATATCCCGGACACTCATGTGTGGATACAAACCGGTCCGATAGACGCTACTAAAGAAGTAACTCAATACTGAACGTTGCTGAAATTCGAGGAGCACTATCAACATTTCAAATAATTTTTTACTCGTGGTATGATTCAACCTGCCTATTTTGTTGGGAATCCATATATGGTGAATTAGAGGAGCATTGTCAATATTTTAGTGATGCTCATGTAGGTGTGTCGATTGCTGGACACGAGACCTGCATAATACTCCCATGCCTAAGCCTAGCTTTAGACATCAGCAAGTGTCCGCTGCGCGCCATCTCTCAACAGTTCCTCTTCATCTCCCATGCTCACATGGATCACATTGTAAGTTGTAACACCTCAAGTTAACATAGCTTAAGTTAATATGCTATATATGCAGACTTATATATGTAGACTTCTGTCGCAATCATCTCTAAATTTGTGTGCTTTTTCAGATTCGTACTGGGCCGAATGTACTCTCACTCGACGGTCGGCTTCTTTATTATAGACCTGCAAGCAGATCATGAACTTGATGAATGTATTTTGAAGCTGTAAGTGAGTCTGATGCTTATTGTGCCGTCTTTTATTTTTTATTTTTTCATTTTTGTTTGATAGTGTACATATGAGGTTGCTTGTCTTATTTGTAATGGACAAGAATTAGTTAGAAAGTGTGTAAATGATCTTTGTATTGGGGCTTTGTGAATTGCATTCGATCTTCATATTGGGACGGAATTATGTGAATATAATTATTTGTGCATGATTCTTGATTTGTCTTCTTGATGGACTTTGAGAAATGGGAATCTAGGCTGTCTCTAGATGGTGATCGGGAATGTTGTGTTTGATTGGAAACATTAGCTGAATTTAATGTTTTTTTATTTATTTCTTAAACAGGGAGGATAGTCCTATAAACAGAGGAAACTCTGTCCAAATTTTTTAAATTATTTACAATTATTTGTGTTATATAAAAAATCTTTTCGACTTGAATTACACACGTACTTTGGAAAAACTCGAATTCATATGTTGTGTTTTACGTTGCACTAGATATTTATATATGTTGTTTTGAACTTATGCAGGAGGAAGGCATAGGAAAGGAGTATCATTATCGGACAACACGATCATGAATGGAGGAAGAGGGAATTAGACGCATTGTTGCCTAAAACTATGAAGAGATTATTACTACAAAGGAACACTTACTTTTTATAGACGAATTGAATTTGGTTGATGTGTTAGCTCAATTTGATTCATTGTAGTTTTTTGTTTAATTATTACTACGAAGGAACTTATTTGGTCATAATGTATCTATTGTAACATTGAATGTAGAATAAATGAATATACACCTTTTGATTTATTTCTCAACCGTGATTTGAATATTTTTTTTACATTATACGATTTTTTATAACAGTTTATATTAAACCATCATGATATGAAATATTTTAAATGACAGTTTTTAATATATATAAATTGTTTTATGATAGTTTTTTAGAGTCATAAAAGGCTTTTTTATTGTAGTGCTTAATTATCTCAAATATTAAATAAAAAAAATGAATGCATTTAGTATTATCGTTTAATTATTTTATGCATAAAATATGAATATTAAATGCAATAACTATTAGTGGAGGCAATAATTTGCTACAAAAAAATAATTTTAGTGGCAAATCCAAAATGCCACATAACTATCTTGATCTTAAGCAAAAACGTAGTTTTGGTAGCAAATCTTATATTTGTTACAAAAAGAACCTTTTAGTGGCAAATCGGAATTGCCACATAATTATCTTAACCGTAAGCAAAAATTTAGTTTTAGTTGCAAATCATATATTTGCTACAAAAAGAACCTTTTAGTGGAAAATAACATGTTTTTAGTGACAATTTTGATTGTTTTTTGCAGCAAATAATTTGCCACTAAAGTTACATCATTTAGTAGAAAAATCTGTTTGCCACTAAATTTATAACATTTAGTAGCAAACGCCAAAATATTGCCACTAAAGGTATTAACAGCAGGTCTTTAGTAGCAAAGTTGTGACAATTTTTTTTTTGCCACTAAATGATTTAGTGGCAAATTTTTAATGATTAGTCACAATTTTGTTTTGCAACTAAAAGTCAATTTTCTTGTAGTGACTCTACTGGGGAGGATGGGTTTCGGGGAGCAGGGGTGTAGGTGAATTAAAAGATGTGTCTCCTATGTCAATTTCTCTGTCTAGGTGAATAGGGTGCCCAAAGGTTTCTTCCCGATCTCACGGCGTCTTAGGAAGCGTGACTCATTATCACCTTTTCCCTTTATTTTAGTTATGGAGGCATTTTATCAATTGATGAGACATACGGTGGAGGGTGGCCTAGTTTTCTGATCTGGAGCATTGTTCCCCAATTGGTTGTGATCTCTCATCTGGTGTTTGCAGTTGATACAATTATTTTTTCTGGGGTGACAGGGGGTGAGATGAGGACATTGAGGATGTTGCTGGCGTGTTTTGAGGCTATGTCTAGGCTTTGTGTCAACGCCAGGAAGAGAGAAATGATTGCCATTTGTGAGGTTGGTGACATGGGTCTTTTGGCTGGGGTGCTTGGGTGTACCGTTGGCTCTCTCCCCTCTACTTACCTGGGCCTCCCCTTAGGAGCAAAGTCTAAGTCCATGTCCATGTGGGATCCAGTCCTTGATAGGGTCCAAAGGAAGTTAGCCGGTTAGAATCATAGTTAGCTTTCAAAATGGGGGAGGTTGATGTTGATCCGAAGTGTTTTATCGAGTCTACCAACTTATTTCATGTTTGTACTCCTTTTACCTCTTTCTATTGGCAATAGACATGATAAGTTCATGAGGAACATCATATGGAAAGGGCATGATGATCAGTTCAATCACAGTCTGGTGAGTTGGAATGACGCGTGCTTACCGCAGAAGGAGGGTGGGGTGGGGTGAGAAGTTTAGCCCATTTCAATATGTGGTATTGCTATACACGCTTCTTATCCTACAATGGATTGATTTAATAATTACTTAATAAACTATGAAATCATTACCTGTATTCTGTAATTCCTACATTGTTATGATTATTTAGTCTTTTTTTTGTTAGGTTTCTATGGCTCGCAGCTGCGTGAGTGCCACACTGTTAGCTTGGACCTATTCTAACGAAGTGCATAGCATGTTTAATTTTTTACGCTGGTTTATCTCCTATATATTTGGAGCATATGTGGACTTAGTCATTCCTTTATTGTATCAGTCCGTTAGCATAACAGTGAAGTGTTTTAAATAAATAAAAAAGTGAAATGTTGTTTGTGTTTCTTAATGAAAATTAACTAGTTTTCCTCATTTATCAATCTCTTTAAAATACACGTGTATTAGGAATAATTACTTATACTTTCTTGTTTTAAACTTTTGTTACATGTAATTGAGTTCTAAATTGTAAAAAAAAATGCTCGTATAAGTTGCGAAGATATGTTCGACGTTATGTCATGCAACTAAAACAAAGTATAATAATAGTACTGGTTAATGTTAACAAAGACCACGAGAGAGACTTATTTGTATATGAATGAACTTGAGATTGTAGCCGATTTTATTGTTTTTTTTAAATGGTGATTTTGAGGATTTATCTAAATGAATGTGATTTTATAATAATTTTTTTCACTTGAAATTGGAGGTGAAAGTAGTTTGAATCTAGTTTGGGTGCTTCGAACTCACAACATGATAGTTGAGAAACTTATGTTTTAGCGATCAAAAAAATGCTTAAGGTTTTTGGAACGGATTTGCAATTTTAATTTCTTGAAGACGAATGAGAATGAAAAAGAAATATTAATTTATTTATCACATCGCTTTGGGAAGCGCGAAAATGCAACCCAAAATGGTTGAACACCTCTCTATTGCCTATTGTTCACCTTCTAATTTTGCATTAATGCTTATACGCAACACTTTTGCAAAGTCATTCACTTCGGTAACATTGAATAGTTTGCTGCATGTGAACAAACAATTTCTTATGACAATCTAACTACCAAAAGTGTCGGTTTATATAAACAATATCCAAGACATACAGATTGTTATAAAAGCTATCCCATTTTTAAAAGCAAAAAATATGTTTACTTTTTTCTTGCAATTATATATTATATGCTAGATATTATTACTTGCTGTATTTTCTCCTCAAATCCCGATAAATATTTGAGGTTGCCTAGATTTTCAACATGAAGTGGAAGTGGTTTTCAATGAGGCTACTTGACCAAGACAATGTTGACACAAATCTATTTATTGAGTTAAATTTACAAAATTCGTTAACAAATTTTAAGATAGATAAATTCATACACATGGAATGTTTTCGAGATTATACATTAATAGAAACCATGCACATTACGTTAAATAGAGGCAAAAAAATAATTGGATTTTTTTTACTATCACATCAACTCATAATCAAACAAGTGATTACATTTTGATCATGAAGAAACACAAGCGATGAGATTTTTCTATATATATATTAAATAAAGCTCTCAATGAGCTAAATATATTAAAAAGAAAACCAAAGGTGGAAGATGAGTGAGCCCAGTTGAGAGGGATAAAAACCTAACAAAAAAACTGGAATAATCATAACAATGTTGGAATTACAAAATAGAGGTAATTATTTCTTAGTGTATTAAATAATTACTAAATCAATCCATTGTAGGATAAGAAGCGTGCATTGCAATCCCACACATGCCTTCCTGGGCATCAATATCTCTTGCCATCCTAATGTAGCCATTCTCACCCCAAGTGGTACCCCATGAATTTTTGAAAATCCAACACTTGGTCCCATCCTCACTTGTACCGTACCCAACTGCAGTAATCGCGTGGTTTAAATTTGTACCGCATTCCCCTGTTAAAATCCCACCCATATAGTGCTGGAGGATGGTGGAATCTACTGCAACTGAAACGGGCTGCTTTGCAACAGCCATTCTGAGAGCTTCCTCATTATTTTGTGGAACATTTTCATAACCACTTATCCTCACGGCCACATTACCATTGGTTGCCTGACACATTCCCTGTTCTCCTCTGTATGGGTACTCAACGTCCCTCATTAAACCTTGATTTTTTATCACAAAATCAAAGCCGTGGGTAATATCATTACCACTACAGCTATACACACCCTGATCACAGTCAAGTATTTCTTGCTCGGACAATGAAACTAACTGACCGGTTATGATATAATTAAGCCCTTCTATAGCAGCCACGCTCGAAAATGCCCAGCATATACCTATACATATATTTCATTTTAGTGTAGGTTAATATGTTTGTAAAAAAATAGTTGTATTGCAATAAAGACGAAAATTACAAATTTGGCAAAATAGATAAGGCCACTAGAATTTAAGTGAATAAATATTTATTAACATATACAGGAATAAAAGTTAAGATTAAGCGCTAGTTTTACTAACTAAATAGTGACTCGTAAAAAAATATGCATGTATGGGGGAATAGGAGGGAAATGAAGTTGTTACCGCATTGAGCCTGGTTTTTGACAGGGGTGACAGCACCATGCTGTCTCCAATCCATAGAGGCTGGTACATCAGCTTCACCAACATTTTCATAGTTAAAAGACGTTGTAAAAGAGGTGGGAGAAGTTGACATCTTGTATCCAGTGTGGGAGGCCAAGAATTCTTCCTTAGTCAAGTCTGTAAATTTGTTGATTCCAAGGTGGTAGGTGCGATTACCAGCCCGGTTGAAACTCTCTATAAACTCAACGTTGTGTTTGAATATTTTGAATCGCTTTTGCTTCTCTGCTACACTCTCGTAACTGCGTCCGTGGTGGGCTATCCACTGCTCATGCATGTTGAACATGCTAGCTTCATCATAAATCGTCCGCGAGGTAGCTTCACCAACTTTCCAAACTATAACAAGTATAGTCACCAAATACTTCCACCATACAGAGGAACCCATTGTTTGTTTCTATGATAACAATACAAGTCCTTGTAATTTGTGAATACAAAACATACCATGCCCATACCCATTTATACAAGATGCGAATGAATGCTAGGACAAAAAACATGTATGAACACAAGTGTTTGTAATTTCCAATCAATCGTTAATTGCGCCTCATTCATGTTGCCAGAAATCGTAGGTCACTGGTCTTCGCCCTCAGGTCTTCTCCAGTCCTTGCTCTCAGGTCTTCGCTCCAATGTGCATCACAATTCCGCATAACCTTTACGGGAATTGGCCACTTTGACAATCTCTTCCAATTCTCCATTTTCCTTCTATATAAACTTTAGCATGCAATTTAAAAAGTTCAAATATTTAGTGCTTCAAAATATTCTAATGTAAATAACTTATATCTTTCGTTACAGTAAAATGTGTCGATTCGTGTTCGTGTAATTTTTTATCGTATTCGGATCATATCGAGTTCGTGTGTAAACGAGTGACTTTTTTATCATGTGAAAAAATTATATTCAAACCCGAACCATTATCTTAACGTGTCGTATCATGTTCACCCGTTATTACCAATCAAGATAATGAATTCTTTTGAAGCATATAAAAGATCACATATTAGCTCGTTTTGTAACACAATTAGACGTATTAATTCATCGTCATTACTAAATCTCTCATTTTGTAAATTCCGTTAAGATTGAATTAACATTAAGGTACATAAACTTTGTTTAGTTTTTAATAATATATCCTTAAAACTTAAATTAATGGATCTTAACGGGTCTTAATGAGCGAAGGGGTGCAACACTAAGCCGACCCGATAACTATCTTGTTTTATCAGGCTGACACTGATACGACCCGAAACCATTAAGATTCCACCGATTAACTTATAAATTCGTATCGATTCATGTCGTGTTATCGTCTCGTGCCTCATTTTGTCAGGTCTACTGCCAAGTTGACATACATGTTTGATTTTGTCGGCTTAAACATCCCATAAAATCATTTAACCATTTTCTTGGTTGAATATTTCTTCTCAAAAATTTTGTACATAATATTCTCGTTGTGGAGGTCATCTACAAAAAAAAAAGTTACATAAATAATTTTTTATTGCGCTAGATAACACATTTGATGATTTTGAATTTATTCCCCAATACCTCGTGCATTAGATTTTGGTTCAATCTAGGGTGTACTTCTTTAACACTACCATTAAAATAAATAATCCTTAAATATATATGTTTGAAAAAAATTAATATTTTGAATAATATTTGTTCGGACTAGTTTAGTAAAAATATACATGATGACCCTAAACTTCTGCCAACAAATAAGATGAAAATTTCCCATCCGGACTACATACTTTCTTCTAGCAGAACAATGAAAATTTTCATTATTGGATGAACCTCATTTTACCCACAAAATCATGGGTAACTTTTCATTTCATGACACAACATTGGCAAGAAAGCATGAGGTTCTCTCTCTCTCTCTCTCTCTCTCTCTCTATA
The DNA here is from genome assembly GCA_949130495.1 of Sambucus nigra. Taxonomy (NCBI): domain Eukaryota; kingdom Viridiplantae; phylum Streptophyta; class Magnoliopsida; order Dipsacales; family Adoxaceae; genus Sambucus; species Sambucus nigra. The sequence continues at coordinate 39,646,735 of OX422210.1, read as the reverse complement.
TATATATATATATATATATATATATATATATATATATATATATATATATACGAAAATGACCCTAGACTTTTGCCAACAAATAAGATGAAAATTTCCCATCCGGACTACATACTTTCTTCTAGCAGAACAATGAAATTTTTCATTATTGGATGAACCACTTTTTACCCACAAAATCATGGGTAACTTTTCGTTTCATGACACAACATTGGCAAGAAAGTATGACGTTCTCTCTCTCTCTCTCTCTCTCTCTCTATATATATATATATATATATATATATATATATATATATACACACGAAAATGATCCTGTGATGATTGACCCATACAGATTTAATACAAACTCTCTATATTATACCCATTTCTTTATTTCTTCATTTTCAGAAATTATCGGCCCTCTGAATAAGATACTTGTTTTCAAAGTGTTCCATTTCTGTATGAAAATGATTGGGAATTTTACATAATTTTTTCGGGAGGAATTTTCTTAACTGTCACTAAAGGTTATGAATGTTCAATATATAGTAACGACTTTTTAGAACCGTCACTAAAGATCATGACAATTCGCCATTAGTTATCACTGTTCATGAAAAATGTCCATAAAGTGAATGTTAAGAAAAAAGAACACATCCTGAAGAACACTTTTTTTCCTACTAATACAAGTCTTATCTTCATTTTGAAGAAGTGCGAAATTATTTTTTTCAAGTAGTTTCCATTCCTAATCGAGTCGAATAGAGTATCAAACATAACTGGTTCGTAAGGCACACGCATTGAATACTTCTTGCTCGTTTCAAGACCCTATCATCCTGAGAGAAAGACACTCATTATTCATTATCATAAGCACAGTAGGAGGAATGCATTTTGTCTCAGGATTGTTACTTAAAATATGTGTTTTTTTGTGTTCTATTAAATTAAATGATGAAACAAATCATATTTTTTCAATACACCTATGTGAGCGAGATGGGGAAACTTCTATGAGAATAACCAACCACCACATTGCTAAATTCTCTAACACACTCTTGAACCTAGAAGGTGTCCAAGACCAAAACGGACACACCAATGAGAGTCAATAATGTTCAGAGAAGGACTGTGAACTCTATTATCTCGATTTACACAAAAGTTTGATCAATTCAAGATATCACGTTCGGTGATTATTCATTAAACCCGATAATATCTCACTAGGAAATATTTAAGGCCAAAAACTATCTTTACCGATACAGCTTTCTTTCCAGAATACTCTCTATAATTCGTCTTTATGCTCATTTTTTTCTTCACCCAAATGACATTCATATGGGGGATTGATTGAAAACTGTGTGTTTATACACAAATTAATATTTTGACCAAATAATATATTGGTCAACTTTGAACCAATATAAAAGTAGGACCCAAACTTCAAATGTGATGGGACCAAGTTTGTATGCATTCCTTGTAGCAGCATGAGTGAGGTGATATATTCATTCGTTAAAAAACGGACAAATGATGAATAAGAAACTTGGTTTCGAACTGCCCCATTTATGTATGAAAATCAATAGGAATTTTACTTAATTTTTTAGTATGAATTTTCGAAATTGTCGCTAAAGGTTGTGATTGTTCGGTATATAGTGACTGCTTTTCAAAACCATCACTAAAGGTCTTGAGTATTCACCATTTGTTATGGTTGTTCATGAAAAACATCCCTAAAGTGACTCTTAAAAACAAGACACATCTTTTCATGAATGGACATTTTATTTCTTATAAATACAAGTGTCGTTTTCATATTAAAGAAGAGAGAAAAATATTGTTTTTCAATACTTTCCATTCCTAATAGAGCTGGAAAGAGTATCAAACACAATTGCTTTGTGGGACACGCGCATTAAAGTGCGTCTTGTACGTGTTGAGACTGTTTCATCCTTGGAGGTAGACTTATTGTCGTAGGGGGAGCCTATTTTTTCTTAACGAAAGAGTGTTCAACACTCTACTCACTCATCTTCTTCATTTGTATGTTTTATATTTATTTAATTTTATATTACACAAATACGAATAGTTTCATCGTTTAATTTGATAAAATGCAAAAAATAAATATTTTAAATAAGAGTTTGTTGCTTCCATTACATGCCTAATTGTCTACATTACTTTATCTTCTTTAATGTAGAATATAATAATTGTATAATTTTCTTTTATTTTTAATGAGGTAAGTCTTCATTTCAATTAGTATTTGTTAGATGCTTTAATAAGCCCATTTCACTTTAATATATAGTTTCAAACTAAAATAAAAATGAAAATGGGGCCGGTAAAAATAAAAAAAAAATCATACAAAAATTAATTCAAATAAAATAAATCACTTTTTTACCCCAACACAATAACCACACGACATACTCATATTATTTATTTTTTAACTTCACACGAACACATCCAAAATTAAATGTGACAAACCGGATCAAGTAGGACCTGACAGGACAAAAATCTTGTTTTTTTACTAAACATGATTACAAACTATATATATATATATAAACCTTGATATATTTATAAACATATGCACGGATATATGATCGTTAATGTATAAATACATTTATAAATTTCAGGGTTATGTATACATTTATAAATACCATTTAAATTTTAGAGTGTATGGCAATGTACGAATCCTTACTTAAATTTATAAAATAATATTATATTTTTCTTCAAAGAATATATATTTACTAATTATAACATGTTAGTATATTAATATGAACCAAAATATGGTAAGTAATGTAGTGTTTGGTTACATTTAACTATGACACAAAGTATGTCATTTTTTGGGGGAAAACAACCCAATATTACATTAATAAGTAAGCAACATTTATACCAGATAAAATTGGATAACATAAATTGTTTGATCCAAATATAAGGTATGTCAAATTTAGCAAATTTATATGTGAAAATCATATGTGTAACGACACAAGTCCAGCGATAGATTTTTCATGATAATATGAATATTATATAAAATGCCATGATTTCTTAAGGAATTAACAAAAAAAATTCCCGCCAAGAAAATTTAACGGTCCATTAAGTTTTGGATTAAAGTGACCGAAATAGAAATGTTTGAGGTTTTATGTGTCAGCTTGTATACTTCGGGGTTTGAAGTGGTAATTGGGGTAAAATTCGAGAGAATAAAGTGCCAATAGCTCTAAATTTTAATTCATGTATACGTATTATTATGTAGGATGTATGTTAACAAATATTTATTTATGTAAATTCTAGTGAGCTTATCTATTTTTGCCAAATTTGTAATTTTCTTCTTTATTGCAATACAACTACTTTGTTACAAACATATTAACCTACACTATAATGAAATATATGTATAGGCATTTGCTGGGCATTTTCGAACGTGGCAGCTATAGAAGGGCTAATTATATCACAACCGGTCAATTAGTTTCATTGTCCGAGCAATAAATACTAGACTGTGATTTGGGTGCAAATAGTTGTAGTGGTAATGATATTACCCATGGCTTTGCTTTTATTATTCAAAATCAAGGTCTAATGAGGGTTGATGAGTATCCATACATGGAAGGGGAACAGGGAATGTGTCAAGCAACCAATGGTATTGTTGCTGTGAGGATTAGTGGTTAGGAAAATGTTTTGCAATATAATGAGGAAGCTCTAAGAATGGTTGTGGCAAAGTAACACATTTCAATTGTTGTAGATTCCACAATCTTCCAGCACTACATGGGTGGGATTTTAACCGGGCAATGCGGTATAATTTAAAACCATGCGATTACAGCAGTTGGGTATGGTACAAGTGAAGAAGGGGTCAAGTTCCGGATTTTTAAAAATTCACGGGGTACCACATGGGGTGAGAATGGCTACATTAGGATGGCAAGAGATATTGATGCCCAAGAAGTCATGTGTGGATTGCTATACACGCTTCTTATCCGAGAATGAATTGATTTAATAATTATTTAATACAGTGAAAATAATTACATCTATTTTGTATTTCCTACATTGTTATGATTATTTTAGGGTTTTTTTTGTTCGGTTTCTATGCCTCGCGACTGCATGAGTGGCACACTATTAGCTTTGACGTATTCTAACTAAGTACATCACATGTTTAATTTTTGTTGTCGGTTTATCTCCTATATAGTTGGAGCATAGGTGAATGTAGTCATTCCTTTATTGTAGTAGTGCGTTAGCATATCCGTGTATTTAAAACAGTGATGTGCTGTTTATGTTTCTTAATGAAAAGTAACAAGTTTTACTCGTTCATCAATCCCTTTAAAATATAAGTGTATTTTGTATAATTATTTATACTTTGTTGTTTTATATTATTGTTACATGCAATTGAGTTCTAAATTGTAAAAAAATGCTCGTATAAGTTGTGGACATATGTTCGATGTTATGTCGTGCAACTGAAACAAAGTATAATAATAGTACTGGTTAATGTTAACAAAGGCCATAGGAGAGCATTATTTGTAAATGAATGAACTTAGAATTTAGCCGATTTTATTTTTTATTTTTTTTAAATGGTGATTTTGAGGATTTATCTAAATGAATGTGATTTTATATTAATTTTTTTTCAATTGAAATTGAAGGTGAAAGTAGTTTGAATCTAGTTTGAATGTTGTGAACTCACCACATGATAGTTGAGAAACATATGTTTTAGCGATCAAAAAAATGCTTAAGGTTTTTGGAACTCATTTGCAATTTTAATTTGTTAAAGACGAAGAGGGATTAAAAGGAAATATTAATTTATTTATCACATCATTTTAGGAAGCGCAAAAATGCATCCCAAAAATGGTTGAATACCTCTCTATTGTTTATTGTTCACCTTCAACTTTTGCATTAGTGCTTATATGCAACACTTTTGCAAAGTCATTCGCTTTTGTAACATTGAATAGTTTGTTGCATGTGAACAAACTATTTCTTATGACTATCTAACTATCGAAAGTCTCGGTTTATATAAACATTATCCAAGACATACAGATTGTTATAAAAGTTAACCCTTTTTTAAAAGAAAAAAATATGTTTACTGTTTACTTGAAATGATGTGATGGCAATCTTCTTTGAGTTCCTTGATAGGGGGTACTTTTTGAGGAGTCTGAACGCTACTTTCATTACTTTGGATCCCAAGAAAGGGGGAGCGATGGATGTGAGAGACTTCAGACCCAATAGTCTTGTTGGTAGTGTGTAAAAACTTATTTCTAATGTCTTATTTGTTAGGCTTAGAAGGTGATTGATCAGCTCGTGTCCGATGCTCATAATGCTTTTATGGGTGGCCGTCAGATCTTTCATGCGGTGTTGGTGGTGAATGAGTGCATCGAGTCTAGGTTGAGAAGTGGGCTCCCGGGTATCATTTGCAATCTTGATGTTGAGAAGGCCTACGATCATGTGAGATGGGACATCCTCTTCTATCTGCTGAGGAGGATGGATATCGAGGAGAGGTGCTACAGGTGGATGAAAAGATGTGTCACCTATGTCAGTTTCTCTATCCTGGTGAATGGGGTGCCTGAGGGTTTCTTCTCGAGATCACAGGTTCTTAGACAATGCGACTTGTTGTCCCATTTTCTCTTTATTTTGGTTATGGAGACGTTTTCTCGGACGATGAGCCGTACGGTGGAGGGTGGCCTGGTTTTCGATTTTCAGATTAGGAGCGTTGTGTCGAAATTGGTTGTGAGCCCTCATCTGTTGTTTGCAAATGATACTATTATTGTTTCTAGGGAAATAGTGGATGAGGTAAGGAAGTTGAGGATGCTGATAGTGTGTTTTGAGGGTGTGTCTAGGCTCCGTATCAACGTCAGGAAGAGTAAGATGATTGCCATTTGTGAGGTTGGTGACATGGGTCTTTTGGCTGGGGTGCTTGGGTGTACCGTTGGCTCTCTCCCCTCTACTTACCTGGGCCTCCCCTTAGGAGCAAAGTCTAAGTCCACGTCCATGTGGGATCCGGTCCTTGAGAGGGTCCAAAGGAAGTTAGCAGGTTAGAATCATAGTTACCATTCAAAATGGGGGAGGTTGATGTTGATCCGAAGTGTTTTATCGAGTCTACCAACTTATTTCATGTGTGTACTCCCTTTACCTCTTTCTATTGGCAATAGACTTAATAAGTTGATGAGGAACTTCCTGTGGAAAGGGCATGATGATCAGTTCAATCACAGTCTGGCGAGTTTGGATGAGGCGTGCTTACCGCAGAAGGAGGGTGGGGTGGGGTGAGAAGTTTAGCCCATTTCAATATGTGGTATTGCTATACACGCTTCTTATCCTACAATGGATTGATTTAATAATTAGTTAATACACTATGAAATCATTACCTCTATTCTGTAATTCCTACATTGTTATGATTATTTTAGTTTTTTTTGTTAGGTTTCTATGCCTCACAGCTGCGTGAGTGCCACACTGTTAGCTTGGACCTATTCTAACGAAGTGCATCGCATGTTTAATTTTTTACGCTGGTTTATCTCCTATATATTTGGAGCATATGTGGACTTAGTCATTCCTTTATTGTAGCAGTCCGTTAGCATAACAGTGAAGTGTTTTAAATAAATAAAAAAGTGAAATGTTGTTTATGTTTCTTAATGAAAATTAACTAGTTTTACTCATTCATCAATCTCTTTAAAATACACATGTATTATGAATAATTACTTATACTTTCTTGTTTTAAACTTTTGTTACATGTAATTGAGTTCTAAATTCTAAAAAACAAAATTCCCGTATAAGTTGCGAAGATATGTTCGACGTTATGTCATGCAACTAAAACAAAGTATAATAATAGTACTGGTTCATGTTAACAAAGACCATGAGAGTGACTTATTTGTAAATGAATGAACTTTAGATTGTAGCCGATTTTATTTTTTACTTTATTGTTTTTTTAAAATGGTGATTTTGAGGATTTATCTAAATGAATGTGATTTTATAATAATTTTTTTCACTTGAAATTTGAGGTGAAAGTAGTTTGAATCTAGTTTTGGTGCTTCGAACTCACAACATGATAGTTGAGAAACTTATGTTTTAGCGATCAAAAAAATGCTTAAGGTTTTTGAAACTGATTTGCAATTTTAATTTCTTGAAGACGAACAAGAATGAAAAAGAAATATTAATTTATTTATCAAATCGCTTTGGGAAGCGCAAAAATGCAACCCAAAATGGTTGAACACCTCTCTATTGCCTATTGTTCACCTTCTAATTTTGCATTAATGCTTATACGCAACACTTTTGCAAAGTCATTCACTTCGGTAACATTGAATAGTTTGCTGCATGTGAACAAACAATTTCTTATGACAATCTAACTATCAAAAGTGTCGGTTTATATAAACAATATCCAAGACATACAGATTGTTAAAAAAGCTATCCCATTTTTAAAAGCAAAAAATATGTTTACTTTTTACTTGCAATTATATATTATATGCTGGATATTATTACTTGCTGTTTTTCTCCCCAAATCATGATAAATATTTGAGATTGGCTAGATTTTCAACATGAAGTGGAAGTGGTTTTCAATGAGGCTACTTGACCAAGACAATGTTGACACAAATCTATTTATTGAGTTAAATTTACAAAATTCGTTAACAAATTTTAAGATAGATAAATTCATACACATGGAATGTTTTCGAGATTAGACATTAATAGAAACCATGCACATTACGTTAAATAGGGGCAAAAAAATAAATGGATTTTTTTTACTATCACATCAACTCATAATCAAACAAGTGATTACATTTTAATCATGAAGAAACACAAGCGATGAGATTTTTCTATATATATATTAAATAAAGCTCTCAATGAGCTAAATATATTAAAAAGAAAACCAAAGGTGGAAGATGAGTGAGCCCAGTTGAGAGGGATAAAAACCTAACAAAAAAACTGGAATAATCATAACAATGTTGGAATTACAAAATAGAGGTAATTATTTCTTAGTGTATTAAATAATTATTAAATCAATCCATTGTAGGATAAGAAGCGCGCATAGCAATCCCACACATGCCTTCCTGGGCATCAATATCTCTTGACATCCTAATGTAGCCATTCTCACCCCAAGTGGTACCCCATGAATTTTTGAAAATCCAGAACTTGGTCCCATCCTCACTTGTACCGTACCCAACTGCTGTAATCGCGTGGTTTAAATTTGTACCGCATTCCCCTGTTAAAATCCCACCCATATAGTGCTGGAGGATGGTGGAATCTACGGCAACTGAAACGGGTTGGTTTGCAACAGCCATTCTAAGAACTTCCTCATTGTTTTGTGGAAAATTTTCATAACCATTGATCCTCACCGCAACATTACCATTGGTTGCCTGACACATTCCCTGTTCTCCTTCCCTGTATGGATACTCAACGTCCCTCATTAAACCTTGATTATTTATCACAAAATCAAAGCCGTGGGTAATAGAATTACCCCTACAGCCATACGCACCCGGATCACAGTCTAGTATTTCTTGCTCGGACAATGAAACTAATTGACCGGTTCTGATATAATTAAGCCCTTCTATAGCAGCCACGCTCGAAAATGCCCAACATATACCTATACATATATTTCATTTTAGTGTAGGTTAATATGTTTGTAAAAAAATAGTTGTATTGCAATAAAGACGAAAATTACAAATTTGGCAAAATAGATAAGGCCACTAGAATTTAAGTGAATAAATATTTATTAACATATACAGGAATAAAAGTTAAGATTAAGCGCTAGTTTTACCAACTAAATAGTAACTCGTAAAAAAATATGCATGTATGGGGGAATAGGAGGGAAATGAAGTTGTTACCGCATTGAGCCTGGTTTTTGACAGGGGTGACAGCACCATGCTGTCTCCAATCCATAGAGGCTGGTACATCAGCTTCACCAACATTTTCATAGTTAAAAGACGTTGTAAAAGAGGTGGGAGAAGTTGACATCTTGTATCCAGTGTGGGAGGCCAAGAATTCTTCCTTAGTCAAGTCTGTAAATTTGTTGATTCCAAGGTGGTAGGTGCGATTACCAGCCCGGTTGAAACTCTCTATAAACTCAACGTTGTGTTTGAATATTTTGAATCGCTTTTGCTTCTCTGCTACACTCTCGTAACTGCGTCCGTGGTGGGCTATCCACTGCTCATGCATGTTGAACATGCTAGCTTCATCATAAATCGTCCGCGAGGTAGCTTCACCAACTTTCCAAACTATAACAAGTATAGTCACCAAATACTTCCACCATACAGAGGAACCCATTGTTTGTTTCTATGATAACAATAAAAGTCCTTGTAATTTGTGAATACAAAACATACCATGCCCATACCCATTTATACAAGATGCGAATGAATGCTAGGACAAAAAACATGTATGAACACAAGTGTTTGTAATTTCCAATCAATCGTTAATTGCGCCTCATTCATGTTGCCAGAAATCGTAGGTCACTGGTCTTCGCCCTCAGGTCTTCTCCAGTCCTTGCTCTCAGGTCTTCACTCCAATGTGCATCACAATTCCGCATAACCTTTACGGGAATTGGCCACTTTTTTATCGTATTCGGATCATATCGAGTTCGTGTGTAAACGAGTGACTTTTTTATCATGTGAAAAAATTATATTCAAACCCGAACCATTATCTTAACGTGTCGTATCATGTTCACCCGTTATTACCAATCAAGATAATGAATTCTTTTGAAGCATATAAAAGATCACATATTAGCTCGTTTTGTAACACAATTAGACGTATTAATTCATCGTCATTACTAAATCTCTCATTTTGTAAATTCCGTTAAGATTAAATTAACATTAAGGTACATAAACTTTGTATAATTTTTAATAATATATCCTTAAAACTTAAATTAGTGGTTCTTAACGGGTCTTAACGAGTGAAGGGGTGAAACACTAAGCCGACCCGATAACTATCTTGTTTTATCAGGCTGACACTGATACGACCCGGAACCATTAAGATTCCACCGATTAACTTATAAATTCGTGTCGATTCACGTCGTGTTATCGTCTCGGGCCTCATTTTGTCAGGTCTACTGCCAAGTTGACATACATGTTTGATTTTGTCGGCTTAAACATCCCATAAAATCATTTAACCATTTTCTTGGTTGAATTTTTCTTCTCAAAAATTTTGTACATAATATTCTCGTTGGGGAGGTCATCTACAAAAAAAAGTTACATAAATAATTTTTTTATTGCGCTAGATAACACATTTGATGATTTTCAATTTATTCCCCAATACCTCACGCATTAGATTTTGGTTCAATCTAGGGTGTACTTCTTTAACACTACCATTAAAATAAATAATCCTTAAATATATATGTTTGAAAAAAAATAATATTTTGAATAATATTTGTTCGGACTAGTTTAGTAAAAATATACATGTGACCCTAAAATTCTGCCAACAAATAAGATGAAAATTTCCCATCCGGACTACATACTTTCTTCTAGCAGAACAATGAAAATTTTCATTATTGGATGAACCTCATTTTACCCACAAAATCATGGGTAACTTTTCGTTTCATGACACAACATTGGCAAGAAAGCATGAGGTTCTCTCTCTCTCTCTCTCTCTCTCTCTCTCTCTCTCTCTATATATATATATATATATATATATCCAGTGATGATTGACCCATACAGATATAATACAAACTCTCTATATTATACCCATTTCTTTATCTCTTCATTTTCAGAAATTATCGGCCCTCTGAATAAGATACTTGTTTTCAAAGTGTTCCATTTCTGTATGAAAATGATTGGGAATTTTACATAATTTTTTCGGGAGGAGTTTTCTTAACTGTCACTAAAGGTTATGAATGTTCAATATATAGTAACGACTTTTTAGAACCGTCACTAAAGATCATGACAATTCGCCATTAGTTGTCACTGTTCATGAAAAATGTCCATAAAGTAAATGTTAAGAAAATAAAACACATCCTGAAGAACACTTTGTTTCCTACTAATACAAGTCTTATCTTCATTTTGAAGAAGTGCGAAATTAATTTTTTTCAGTAGTTTCCATTCCTAATCGAGTCGAATAAAGTATCAAACATAACTGGTTCGTAAGGCACACACATTGAACTACTTCTTGCTCGTGTCAAGACCCTATCATCCTGAGAGAAAGACACTCATTATTCATTATCATAAGCACAATAGAAGGAATGCATTTTGTCTCAGGATTGTTACTTAAAATATGTGTTTTTTTGTGTTCTATTAAATTAAATGATGAAACAAATCATATTTTTTCAATATACCTATGTGAGCGAGATGGGAAAACTTCTATGAGAATAACCAACCACCACATTGCTAAATTCTCTAACACACTCTTGAACCTAGAAGGTGTCCAAGACCAAAACGGACACACCAATGAGAGTCAATAATGTTTAGAGAAGGCATGTGTGAATTCTATTATCTCGATTGACACAAAAGTTTGATCAATTCAAGATATCACGTTCGGTGATTATTCATTAAACCCGATAATCTCTCACTAAGAAATATTTAAGACCAAAAACTATATTTACCGATACAGCTTTCTTTCCAGAATACTCTCTATAATTCGTCTTTATGCTCATTTTTTTCTTCACCCAAATGACATTCATATGGGGGATTGATTGAAAACTATGTGTTTATACACAAATTAATATTTTGACCAAATTAATATATTGGTCAACTTTGAACCAATATAAAAGTAGGACCCAAACTTCAAATGTGATGGGACCAAGTTTGTACGCATTCCTTGTGGCAGCATGAGTGAGGTGATATATTCATTTGTTAAAAAGCGGACAAATGATGAATAGGAAACTTGTTTCAAACTGCCCAATTTATGTATGAAAATCAATAGGAATTTTACTTAATTTTTTAGTATGAATTTTCGGAATTGTCGCTAAAGGTTGTGATTGTTCGGTATATAGTGACTGCTTTTCAAAGCAATCACTAAAGGTCTTGAGTGTTCACCATTTGTTATGGTTGTTCATGAAAAACATCCCTAAAGTGACTCTTAAAAAAAAGACACATCTTTTCATGAATGGACATTTTATTTCTTATAAATACAAGTGTCGTTTTCATATTAAAGAAGAGAGAAAAATATTATTTTTCAATACTTTCCATTCCTAATAGAGTTAGAAAGAGTATCAAACACAATTGCTTTGTGGGACAGGCGCATTAAAGTGCATCTTGTACGTGTTAAGACTGTTTCATCCTTGGAGGTAGACACCCATTAATTATTGTCATAGGGGGAGCCTATTTTCTCTTAAGGAAAGACTGTTCAACACTTTACTCACTCATCTTTTTCATTTGTAAGTTTTATATTTATTTAATTTTATATTACAGAAATACGAATAGTTTCATCGTTTAATTTGATAAAATGCAAAAAATAAATATTTTAAATAAGAGTTTGTTGCTTCCATTACACGCCTAATTGTCTACATTTCTCTATCTTCTTTAATGTAGAATATAATAATTGTATAATTTTCTTTTATTTTTAATGAGGTAAGTCTTCATTTCAATTAGTATTTGTCAGATGCTTTAATAAGCCCATTTCACTTTAATATATAGTGCTCAAACTAAAATAAAAATGAAAATGGGGCCGGTAAAAATTTAAAAAAAAAAATCATACAAAAATTTATTCAAATAAAAGGCCATAAAGTTAATTCAAATAAAATAAATCACTTTTTTTCCCCGACACAATAACCACACGACATACTCATATTATTTATTTTTTAACTTCACATGAACACATCCAAAATAAAATGTGACAAACCGAATCAAGTAGGACCTGACAGGACAAAAATCTTGTTTTTTTTACTAAACATGATTACAAACTATATAGATATATATATATATATATATATAAACCTTGATATATTTATAAACATATGCACGGATATATGATCGTTAATGTATAAATACATTTATAAATTTCAGGGTTATGTATACATTTATAAATACCATTTAAATTTTAGAGTGTATGGCAATGTACGAATCCTTACTTAAATTTATAAAATAATATTACATTTTCTCCAAAGAATATATATTTACAAATTATAACATGTTAGTATATTAATATGAACCAAAATATGGCAAGTAATGTAGTGTTTGGTTACATTTAACTATGACAAAGATAAAAAATACAAAGTATGTCATTTTTTGGGGAAAACAACCCAATATTACATTAATAAGTAAGCAACATTTATACCAGATAAAATTGAATAACATAAATTGTTTGCTCCAAATATAAAGTATGTCAAATTTAGCAAATTTATATGTAAAAATCATATGTGTAACGACACAAGTCCAGCGATAGATTTTTCATGATAATATGAATATTATATAAAATGCCACGATTTCTTAAGGAAATGACAAAAAAAAATTCCCAATAAGAAAATTTAATTGTCCATTAAGTTTTGGATTAAAGTGACTGAAATAGAAATGTTTGAGGTTTTATGTGTCAGCTTGTATACTTCGGGGTTTGAAGTGGTAATTGGGGTAAAATTCGAGAGAATAAAGTGCCAATAACTCTAAATTTTAATTCATGTATACGTATTATTATGTAGGATGTATGTTAACAAATATTTATTTATGTATATTCTAGTGAGCTTATCTATTTTTGCCAAATTTGTAATTTTCTTCTTTATTGCAATACAACTACTTTGTTACAAACATATTAACCTACACTATAATGAAATATATGTACAGGCATTTGTTAGGCATTTTCGAACGTGGCAGCTATAGAAGGGCTAATTATATCACAACCGGTCAATTAGTTTCATTGTCCGAGCAAGAAATACTAGACTGTGATCCTGGTGCAAATAGTTGTAGTGGTAATGATATTACCCATGGCTTTGCTTTTATTATTCAAAATCAAGGTCTAATGAGGGATGATGAGTATCCATACATGGAAGGGGAATAGGGAATGTGTAAAGCAACCAATGGTAATGTTGCTGTGAGGATTAGTGGTTATGAAAATGTTCTACGATATAATGAGGAAGCTCTAAGAATGGTTGTGGCAAAGAAACACGTTTCAATTGTTGTAGATTCCACCATCTTCCAGCACTACATGGGTGGGATTTTAACTGGGCAATGGGGTACAAATTTCAACCATGCGATTACAGGAGTTGGGTACGGTACAAGTGAAGAAGGGGTCAAGTTCTGGATTTTTAAAAATTCAAGGGGTACCACATTGGGTGAGAATGGCTACATTAGGATGGCAAGAGGTATTGATGCCCAAGAAGTCGTGTGGATTGCTATACATGCTTCTTATCCGAGAATGAATTGATTTAATAATTATTTAATACACTGAAAATAATTACATCTATTTTGTATTTACTACATTGTTATGATTATTTTAGGGTTTTTTTGTTCGGTTTCTATGCCTCGCGACTGCATGAGTGCCACACTATTAGCTTTGACGTATTCTAACTAAGTACATCACATGTTTAATTTTTGTTGCTGGTTTATCTCCTATATAGTTGGAGCATAGGTGGATGTGGTCATTCCTTTATTGTAGTAGTGCGTTAGCATATCCGTGTATATAAAACAGTGAAGTGTTGTTTATGTTTCTTAATGAAAAGTAACAACTTTTACTCGTTCATCAATCCCATTAAAATATACGTGTATTTTGTATAATTATTTATTCTTTGTTGTTTTAAACTTTTGTTATGTGCAATTGAGTTCTAAATTGTAAAAAAAAATGCTCGTATAAGTTGTGGACATATGTTCGACGTTATGTCATGCAACTGAAACGAAGTATAATAATAGTACTCGTTAATGTTAAAAGGCCATAGGAGAGCCTTATTTGTAAATGAATGAACTTAGAATGTAGCCGATTTTATTTTTTATTTTTGTATTTTTTTTAAATGGTGATTTTGAGGATTTATCTATATGAATGTGATTTTATATTAAATTTTTTTTCACTTGAAATTGGAGGTGAAAGTAGTTTGAATCTAGTTTGAATGTTGTGAACTCACCACATGATAGTTGAGAAACATATGTTTTAGCGATCAAAAGAATGCTTAAGGTTTTTGGAACTGATTTGCAATTTTAATTTGTTAAAAACGAAGAGGGATTAAAAAGAAATATTAATTTATTTATCACATCATTTTAGGAAGCGTAAAAATGCATTCCAAAATGGTTGAACACGTCTCTATTGTTTATTGTTCACCTTCAACTTTTGCATTAGTGCTTATATGCAACACTTTTGCAAAGTCATTCGCTTTTGTAACATTGAATAGTTTGTTGCATGTGAACAAACTATTTCTTATGACTATCTAGCTATCAAAAGTCTCGGTTTATATAAGCATTATCCAAGACATACAGATTGTTATAAAAGTTAACCCTTTTTTAAAATAAAAAAAATATGTTTACTGTTTACTTGCAATGATGTGATGGAAATCTTCTTTGAGTTCCTTGATAGGGGTTACTTTTTGAGGAGTCTGAACGCTACTTTCATTACTTTGGATCCCAAGAAAGGGGGAGCGATGGATGTGAGAGACTTCAGACCCAATAGTCTTGTTGGCAGTGTGTAAAAACTTATTTCTAAGGTCTTATTAGTTAGGCTTAGAAGGTGATTGATCATCTCGTGTCCGATGCTCATAATGCTTTTATGGGTGGCCGTCAGATCTTTCATGCGGTGTTGGTGGTGAATGAGTGCATCGAGTCTAGGTTGAGAAGTGGGCTCCCGAGTATCATTTTCAATCTTGATGTTGATAAGTCCTACGATCATGTGAGATGGGGCATCCTCTTCTATCTACTGAGGAGGATGGATTTTGGGAAGAGGTGCTACAGGTAGATGAAAAGATGTGTCACCTATGTCAGTTTCTCTATCCTGGTGAATGGGGTGCCTGAAGGTTTCTTATCGAGATCACAGGTTCTTAGACAGGGCGACTTGTTGTCCCATTTTCTCTTTATTTTGGTTATGGAGACATTTTCTCGGACGATGAGCCGTACGGTGGAGGGTGGCCTGGTTTTCAATTTTCAGATTAGGAGCGTTGTGTCCAAATCGGTTGTGAGCCCTCATCTGTTGATTGCAAAAGATATTATTATTTTTTTCTAGGGAAATAGTGGATGAGGTAAGGAAGTTGAGGATGCTGATAGTGTGTTTTGTGGGTGTGTCTGGGCTCCGTATCAACGTCAGGAAGAGTAAGATGATTGCCATTGGAGAGGTCGCTGACGTGGGTCTTTTGGTCGGGGTGCTTGGGTGTACTGTCGGCTCGCTCCCCTCTACTTACTTAGGCCTCCCCTTAGGAGCGAAGTTTAAGTCAATGTCGATGTGGGATACGGTCCTTGAGAGGGTCCAAAGGAGGTTAGCTGGGTTGAAGCATAGTTACCTTTCCAAAGGGGGGAGGTTGATGTTGATCAGAAGTGTTTTATCGAGTCTACCGACTTATTTCATGTTTGTACTCCATTTACATGTTTCTTTTGGAAATAGACTTGATAAGTTGATGAGGAATTTCATGTGGAGGGGGCACGATGATAAGTTGAATTACAGTCTGGTGAGTTAGGATGATGTGTGCTTGTTAGAGAAGGAGGGTGGCACGAGGGTGAGAAGTTTAGCCCACTTTAATAAGGCTTTACTGGGAAAGTGGTTGTGGCGGTTTAATAGGGAAGATGATAGACGGTGGAGTAAAGTGACGATGGCTAGGCATGGGGTTGGCTCGTTTGGGTGGGGGCCTAGGGAGGGGCGTGGTGCTCATGGGGTGGGGTTGTGGAAGTGTATTGCACGCGGGTGGGATGATTTTTCTAATACCACTTCCTTCCATCCGGGGACAGGGAATCGTATCAGGTTTTGGAAAGATAGGAGGGGAGAGGGTGGCTCTCTAGAAGATCTTTTCTCGAGGATGTATCGGGTTGGGGGAGATAGGAAGGGGATAATTGAGGATCATAGGAGGAGGGGAGGTGATCGTGTGGGGTTGGACCCGATTTTTAAGAGAGGGATTAGGGATTGGGAGATGGAGGAGGCGGATGAATTCTTTGAGCGGCTGCTTTCGGGGCCTACTACATGTAATAACCCTTACTTTTGAATAATTATGTTTATTATATAAGTTGGCATGTGGGTTAGTCATGTAAAATAAATGAAAATCAAATTAAATATTAATTGGTATGATTTAAGAGTTAATATTTATGAGTATTGCATATTTACTGTTACATGAATGTAAATAGTGTAATATTATGCTATGTTGCGTCGTTGCGCTTTAAAGCGGCGGTTATGGCTTATATCCCAATCGGATTATTTAAGAAAGGTAAAATGACTTTAGGATAGGAAATTATAAATGATATCTCGAATGTTAGTTTAGAGGGCACGGTTAGTCCGAGAACGGTTGAGATAGTCAAAATAAGTGTCGGGTGTGTTTTTGGGTTTCGAGGCACTTTTGGCTAGTTACGACTTAATTATGATGTTACGAGTCATTTTAAGTATGTAGTAGCATTTAATGTTAGTCTTAAATGTATTTAAGCTATGTTGGTTATTTAGTCTAGAAAGATCAATTACAGCTCATTTGTGTTTAAAACCTACAGAGAAAGATAGGGAAGAGCTTGAGAGAAAGAAGATAAAAAGAGAGGAATTGGTGATTCGAGCTTGGAATCGTTTCATCAAGGAGAAATCCGAGATTTTAATCTTGAGGCAAGTTTTATAACTTGTGTGAATTTATAATTGTGTGTGAATAAATTTTATAAATTTTTAGTGTTCTTGAGTTTAAGCCCTTTGGGGAATTTGGTGATTTTGATGTTTAAACCCTTAGGTATATGATATAAACATGATTTAAGGGGTTCATAATGGTTGGTTGTTATGTAGGAATGATTTGTAGATGATGTTGGTTGATGATTTTGGGTTTATAGGGAAGAAAAAGGATTTTGAGATTTAGGGTTCATATAAACCCGTATCCAAAATTGGGTTGTCCGACCCAGGCGAATCGATTCACCCCAGTGAATCGATTCGGTAAAATGGTAGGCTACAGGTTTGAGTTAGCGAATCGATTCGGGAAGACTGAATGATTCGTTAACTTAGCAGAAAGTTTTATTCTTTCGACCAAATAGATTCGGTTGGGGTGAATCGATTCGCTACGAATCGATTCGTACACGGCGAATCGATTCAGAAATAGTGTTGTTTTACACAAATTTTCTAACTTTGTTTTAACTCCTTTTCTCTTGGGTCTAAAGATTTGGAACCTTGTTATAGGATGTATTATAGATAAATATGACCTTGTATGAGGACATTAATACCCTAGGATGATGAGGGGGCATTAGGGCCTATTTTGGGGATTAGAAATGATAGTATAATACCTCAATCGCTTAAGAAAATGATAGTAGGACTAGTGTTTAGTAGGACTTGGTTATTTTGTCTTTCGAGGGCTAGTTAGGAAGTGTTTATATATTGTAGCATTAATTTATTATACATCTATGCTTTCGGGTATAATAATTATCGTTTTGATTCATTATACATACACTCTGTGATTTTGGCATATATGAACATACCTCTCTAAAGGCTATCATAAGGGAAGTTACGTGAAAGAGGTGAATCCCCTAGCTAATGAATGCAGGGAGAGTATAGTCCTAAAGCCACATAACCAGTTTTTACATTGTGTGATTGTTTATTCGAAGTGAAGTAATTTTGGGTATGGTTGCGCCACACTGTGGAAGGTATATGGACACTTCCCATGCGTTGTGATTTAGGGTACCCAGGTGGTCATGAAACTAGGCCCTGGAAGAAGATAGAAACTAGGGAACGCATCCAGTAGGATAATTCCCAGAAGGATGTTCTTAGAAATTTTATTGTATGGAAACAACTATTCTCATTCAAATTGTGTTTTAACGCAAATGATTAAATGGAATTATGAATCAACTCTAATTATATGTGATCATTAATGATTAGTTGACTTCTGAGGATAAATGATAAATTGGTAAACCAGATATGTTGTATAGAGTTAGGTTATTCCTATTAAGTAGTCGGGTAGTTTAACTTCAAAATGAATTGTACGCGTTAGGATGTGCACTTTAGAAGAGAGGTGAGTATAATTCTTCAAGTGAAGAGCGAAGTTAAATTGTTTATGAAATTTGTCATTCATAATTGTTATATATCGTATTCACTTGTAAATCATATCAAACCGGGCCCAGACCCGTTTATATTTTATCTCTTATGTGGTTATTATTTATGTCCAAGTGTCGCGCCGCAAGGGTGCCCCTTCTAACCTTACCTTCCAGTGTTAAGGAGCTACGACACATTGCGAATGATGTAGAATTTTTGTATTAGATGCATCAAACTCTCTTTTGATATTCTAGTTATGATCCTTCAGTTATATTTAGGCGTGTTGCCCAAGTTTATACCTCATAGCTACTATTATATTTGGTGTCACTTTTTTGTATCAGTTTGTTAATCGACGGCTTATTCGGTCATGTTTTGTAAATGTATATTAACCCTTCGATTATAGATGTAGACGACTAAAATTGTTCATTATAAATTGGAAAATATTTTGACATCCATTTTTAAAATGTTGGGTGCTCGTATCATATTATCTTCTATGCGACAGTGATGCTAAGAATGGACCATTAAATATTCCTATTTTATTGGAGTAACGGGCTAGCCACCTCTTATTTTAATAAGCGGGGTGTCACAGATGGTATCATAGCATCAGAGTCTAAAGTCTTTAGGATCTGTGCGGACTTGTCCCTTTCTACCGTAGGGTTCTTTGATATAAAGCCCTATTATTAGGATTGTTTTGTTTATGTGTGTTTACGATCTTCCTCAAGGATAAATTGTCTTAACTGTATATTGGCTCAACCACATTTTATCTCAGATGTCTCCTAAGCGAGGTTGCCCGGAAAGGTTGCAGATGACGTAGAGCCCCCACCACCGCAAGGAACTATGAATGCGACGGAGGTGGCTAATATTGTTGCCCAGACGATCAATGCTGCATTGACCGCTATGGCAAAACAACTTCCACAAGCTCAACAACTGACAGCACCGGTGGCTCAAGCCCATACGGGACCCTCCGCATGGGAAAGAGCTAGAGAATCCTTCCAGAAAGGTCACCCTCCATAATTTCAGGGTGGTGCTGACGTGATCTTGGCAAATCAATGGAGGAATGATATTCAACGCCATCTTCAAAACGGTGGAATATAGTGAGGAGAGGAAATAAATTCTCGCAACTTTTAAATTGGTGGGAGCAACGCTCCAACGGTGGGAGTCGATGACAACTCCAGAACAAAGGGATACTATGACTATCTCAGAGTTTTGGATTCTGTTTGAATGAAGGTTTGTTCCTTCAGCAGTCTAGAAAGAGATGCGTAGGAAGCTTTAGGATGTTACTCAAGGGGAGCGAACACTGGCAGAATTTGAAGAGGAATTTACCCGTTTGGAAAATTTTGTGGCAAACGAGGTAAGTATGGAACATAAGAGAATCCTTAAATTTGTCGGAGGTTTTAATTGGAGGATAAGGTAGCATCTGTTGGGGAACCCTGCCCTACAAACTTTTGGCGATGTGATGAATGCAGCTTTATTTCATTGCCAGGATCACCGCCTTCATTTGAAGGGGGAGTAAAAAAATAGGGGATTCTCGACAATCTAGTAAACCAAGAGGAAATGGTACTGATGGAGCACTATCACCACAACTGCAGTCTGGGAGTAAACACAAAGAGAGGGACCTTCAGCAGGGGGATCCGTCTAAGAAATAATGCTTTGGAGGTTTCAATTTTTGCGGGGGTGGTTTTAGAAAAAATCAGGGAGCTCAGAAGCAGTAACAAGTAGTCCCACAGTGCTAATCCGGTCGAGGGAATAATGGAGGTCGAGTCCAGCGGGGCCAAGGTGCTGGGTAGTTTCGGAATAACAATCGGGGCTAAAATCTGGGGAATCATACGGCCCATTGTTTTCAGTGCGGTGAGACGGTTCACATAAAGAGAGTTTGTCCATAGTTGAGGAGGGGTAAATTATCTGCAGGCCCTCAGAATCATCAGGAACCTTTAAAACCTCCAGCACCTATTCCAGCAGTCCCACTACAATAGGGACAACTTCAGTTTGTGCGTATGTACAATGTCCAAAATGCTTTGTTGCCTCCAGTACTGCCAGCACCGCCAACTATTAAGGGTAAGTTTCCCATCCATGGGGTTATGGGTAGAGTGGTATTGGACATGGGCGCAACACACTCATTTATAGCTACATACTTTGCTCGTTCGGAGGTATTGTTAGAGTCTGCCGATAGTGCTCTTATGAGTGTAGATTCTCTTATGGGCGATGGCTCACTAATATTCTTTATTTGTAAAAGGGTGGGAATAGACCTTGGTAGATTGTTCTTTGAAGATGACTTGCTTGTCCTGATATGGTCGGTTATGATGTTATTCTGGGCATGGATTGGTTAGTGAAGTACCAGGCCATGGTGAATTATTATGGGAGGAGTATAGTCTCTGCCATTTCGGGGTAGGAAATGTTTTTAGTAGCCATGCCTCTTTCGAAAGGAGGTTTGAGCACTCACTTATACTGTATTGACGAGGATACTTTGCAAGGTATAGTTATTTCCTTAGACTTGATTCCTATTATTAGAGAATTTGAGGTTGTCTTTCAGGATTCCTGGCTTACCTCCAAGTCATGAGATTAAGTTCGTAATTGACTTAGTGCCAGGGACTAGGCCGATTGCGTGAACTCCATACCGCAAGGCTCCTTTAGAAATGCGGGTGTTACGAGATCAAAATCAACAGCTATTGGGGCAAGGTTTCATTCGGCGCAGTACATTGCCATGGGGTGCCCCTATATTATTCGTGCGAAAAAGAGATGGTTCCCTCCGGTTATGCATTGATTATCGCGAATTGAATAAGGTAACCATCCGAAATAAATGTAATACCCCTTACTTTTGAGCAATTATTTTTACTATATAAGTTGCCATGTGCGTTAGTCATTTAAAATAAATGAATATCGAATTAAATATTAATTGGTATGATTTAAGAGTTAATATTTATGAGTATTGCATATCTACTGTTACATGAATGTAAATAGTGTAATATTATGTTATGTTGCGTCGTTGCTCTTTTAAGCGAAGGTTATGGCCTAATGTTAACAAAGACCATGAGAGAGACTTATTTGTAAATGAATGAACTTGAGATTGTAGCCGATTTTATTCTTTATTTAATTGTTTTTTTTAAATGGTGATTTTGTGGATTTATCTAAATGAATGTGATTTTATATTAATTTTTTTCCCTTGCAATTGGAGGTGAAAGTAGTTTGAATCTAGTTTGGGTGCTTCAAACTCACAACATGATAGTTTAGAAACATATGTTTTAGCGATCAAAAAAATTCTTAAGGTTTTTCAAACTGATTTGCAATTTTAATTTCTTGAAGACGAACATACATGAAAAAGAAATATTAATTTATTAATCACATCGTTTTGGGAAGCGTGAAAATGCATCCCAAAATGGTTGAACACCTCTCTATTGCTTATTGTTCACCTTCTACTTTTGCATTAATGCTTATATGCAACACTTTTGCAAAGTCATTCACTTCGGTAACATTGAATAGTTTGCTGCATGTGAACAAACAATTTCTTATGACAATCTAACTATCAAAAGTCTCGATTTATATAAACACTATCCAAGACATACAGATTGATATAAAAGCTATCCCATTTTTAAAAGTAAAAAATATGTTTACTTTTTACTTGCAATTATATATTATATGCTGGATATTATTACTTGCGGTATTTTCTCCCTAGATACCAATAAATATTTGAGGTTGGCTAGGCTTTCAACATGAAGTGTAAGTGGGTTTCCATGACGCTACTGGACGAAGATAATGCTGACACAAATCAAATTCTTGAGTTAAATTTACAAAATTCGTGAACAAAATTTACTATAGATAAATTCATACAGATGGAATGTTTTCGAGATTGTACATTAATCGAAACCATGCACATTACGTTATTTAGAGGCAAAAAAAATTAGGATTTTGTTTATTATCACATCAACTCATAATCAAACAAGTGATTACATTTTAATAATGAAGAAATACAAGCGATGAGATTTTTATATATATTAAATAAATCTCTCAATGAGCTAAATATATTAAAAAGAACAAAAAAGGTGGAAGATGAGTGAGCCCAGTTGCGAGGCAGATAAACCTAACAAAAAAAATACTTAAATAATCATAAAAATGTAGCAATTTCAAAATGGAGGTAATTATTTCTTAGTGTATTAAATAGTTATTAAATCACTCCATTGTA
Source organism: Sambucus nigra (assembly GCA_949130495.1). NCBI lineage: Eukaryota > Viridiplantae > Streptophyta > Magnoliopsida > Dipsacales > Adoxaceae > Sambucus > Sambucus nigra. Next base: position 39,623,661 of record OX422210.1, on the reverse strand, counting down.
GGATAAGAAGTGTGTATAGCAATCCCACACATGCCTTCTTGGGCATCAATATCTCTTGTCAACATGTTAATTGTATTGGTAAATTAAATAATTAAGTTATATGTTAAATTAATTTTTAGATTTTACATTATAAACTTATGGCTTAGTTAAATATTTAAATCAATAATTATTTTGTACCAATAAATTTATCAATGTTCTTTATATTATAATCATGTGCTAAATAAAATTATTTGGTGATAATTCATTGTAAATTAATTTTATAGAATCTCGTGTATGTATACTTGTTATGTAATGAATCTCACGTGTTTGTTGATGATCTATAAAATGACGAGATTATCACACACACACACACACACACACACACACACACACACACACACACATATATATATATATATATATATATATATATATATATATATATATATATATATATATATATGCTTTTTTTTATAGAATAATGTAGCATTTTAAATTTTAAGTCACTAAATGAATTAGTACTTTGAACTCAATTTAACATTTAAAATTTTCCAATAAGTTTGTTGATTCCTCATTGTCTCCATCACTCTATCTTCTCTAATGTAGAATAATTATATAATTTTCTTTTACTTTTAATAAGGTAATTGTGCATTTCATTTACTTGTTAGATCTTTTAATAATCCCATTTCACCTTTGGAACATAGTGTGCAAACTCATATAAAAATGTAAATCAAGTCTGCAAAATAAATAAATAAAATCTTACAGAAAATAATTCAAATCCAAAAGTCTATAAAATTAACAAAACAAGGAAAACAAACAATAAACGTTTGAAAATATAGAAAGAAAAATTGAAAAATAAAAATCTCGTCTACCACTTCCACTTCCACCACCGCCACCACCACTACCACCTATAAGATACCTCCCTTTTTATCACAACTTCATTTTAAATAATTTAAACAATTGGATAAATAATTAAATAGATAAATTTAATTTGGAAATTTTAATGTTAATTGTATTCGTAAATTAAAAATTAAGTTACTTGTTAAATTATTTCTTAGCTTTTACATGACAGACTTACAGCTTAGTTAATTATATAAATTAATAATTTTTTTATTCCAGTTAATTTATCTATGTTCTATGTATTATGATCATGTGTTAAATATAAAAATTTGGTGACAACTCATTTTTTTAATCATGGAAAATTATTTATAAATGTGTAGGATAAAAAGCCTCTCCTATGGGGCTCTTACATACACTAAGAAAAATTTAGTCATAATGAAAGAAACAAATGGCAATTTAAATAACCTCGAAACAGATAGACGATTGACTTCTGATTGAAAATTAATATTAATAAACCTTGTGTTTGTTTTACGTGTTGATTTTATCAATATTGGTTTGCAAGTAGATCCATATAACCCTACTCCACCAACACATGAAAATAAATAAAATAAAAATAGAAGGCCTAAGATCATATCTAAGGCACACATGAGCCAGGGATTGGACCATAAGTCAAACCAAAGGAGATGAAATGACAAAAAAATCATCATTTACCCTTGTGAATTTTAGCATGAGCTTTAGGGAGGATGAAAATTCCTTTTAATTTCTTTAATGCAACTATCACTGTATTTGTGAGCTTTTGGTAAAAAATATGTCATTTTACTTTTTGTTTCACTTGAGCTACCACATTCATCACGAATCTTTTGAAGACCATATTCAATTGCCCTTTTTTCATCTACCATCAATTTGAACATTTCCAAATCCACTAGTTTTTTTTTCATCGTACCCAAGTTGAAGTTGATGTTGTTTCTCATTCTAAACTTTTTTGTGCTTTACTTAGTTTTGAGCCATTAGAGACAAAAGTGTTTGATCACAAATTATCAGCGAGATGATCTAACTCTTTATCTTGATCTTAAATGAAAGAATCAATGGCAGTGTGAGTTTGTGTGGGTTTGTAAGTTGAATTTACCTCACTCGTGTAATTAACCCAGCACGTTATTGATGCTAGCAAGATTTTCGCTTCACTATTTGAATCATTGAACACAGTCATCTAATAACTAATATGACATTAACATTTTAATCTCGTGTCATGATAGAACTAGGTGGACTTTGATGCCAGTTCATTTGGCTACAAAATTATCCCGAAGTAGAATTGGGATTTGAGTCCTTTGTTAAGATAATGTCTTGGGTTTGGTAGTTATTTACATTTTGTAATATTTATAACTTTGTTTCATGTCACTACCCTTAAATAGTTTCTTGGAGGTACAGTCGGTTGAATTCATTCAGGATTTCAATCCTAACAAGGTTATGTCATAGTCTTGTACTGAAGCTAGGACCCCCGAATGCATTGAACTGATTATACCTCTAATAAATTATTCAAGGATGCTAATAAAAAAATTATATTTTGCATATTTTATGTCTCTTATTACATTTGTAAGTTTTTTCTAATACTTCAATCACTAATCCCACTCCTTTTATTATCATATATACATTCACCTCTATTTATAATTTAAGAACCAAAAAAAGGGGGCTTACACCACAATTACCAGTTTCATGTGTTCTCATAATATCCTACACATTTCATATCTATTTCATAAATCAAAAGGAACACCATAGATTTGGATTAGGGGTTAAGACTCCAACCTTTTTCCTCTTACGAACTGCAAGGACTTAGAGAAAGAGGATTCGTACAGATTTTTTTGTATCTTAGGCGACTCACATAAAGTCACCTTTTTAGTAGATTTTATCAACATTTAATTTAATGAACATTTAATATGAATTATGAAGCCAAATTCCAAACCAAACAAGCATGCGAGGAAGAAAACTGAGAAAAAATTCCTTTCGGGCAAAACTTTTAATTTCAATACTATAAAGGAAAATTCAAATGGTTTAGTTCTTTTGCACGGGTTTGGTGTATTCGTGATTTGGGGTTTCATAGGAATTATGATTTTTTAAGGTTAATTCTTTTTGTTGTTTTTAGAATTTATTATTTTTTAAGGTATAAGGTTTTGGTGTTATTTATAAGGTATTTTGGGGGGTTTAAGTTTCCCAACTTACTATTTCTCTTATTTTTTTTAGGATTCCAGGAATTTTAAGTTATAGGGTTTAGGGATTTATCAAAGTCGACTTAGGGGTTTTTAGAGTTTTATGTTTTTTCAAGGTTTAGAATTCTTACGGTTTAATGTATAATGATATGTTTACATGAAGTGAACATGCATGTAGACAGTAGAGAAAGTTGATAGTACACGTGAACTTTTTAAAATTTAAGTGATTTCACATGTACCATATATAATTTCTTATAATTTGATGTTTTTAACTTTTGTTACATATAATTTTATTATAAATGATAAAAAAAAAAACTTGCGTGTAAGTTTCAAACATGCACTCTTGTAAAATCATCAATAAAGGTAATGAAGTATTTATTACCGTCATGAGAAGTGTTCTTTATTGGTCCACACACATCGGTATGAACAAGCTCCAATGGTGCTTTAGCTCTCCATGCTTTCTCCTTCGGAAAAGGCACTCGGTGGTGCTTTCCAAGAGCGCATCCTTCACAAACTACATTTACTTCTTAGATGCTTGGCAGCCCATAACCCATGCTCTTTTGATGCAAATTCTTCATGATTTAAAAATTCAAGTGCCCATATCTTCTATGCCATAGCCATATGCCGTCAACCATAATCATCTTCAAGGCCACATTCTTTGAGTATCGAAAAGTGATAGGAAAACTTCTATTCTTTTCCATCTTGATTTTTGCAACAACTTTGATTCTCCCCCCTTCGTCAAAAATTCTGCACGAGTCTTCTTCAAAGAGAATAATGTACCCTTGTTCCATAAGTTGGGCAACACTCAACAAATTCGGCTCTAAATCCGGAACTAGTAACACATCTCGGATATACTTTATTCCTTTCTCCGTCTCAATGGATATAGTTCCCTTGCCCTTTGTTTGGACTAAGGCACCATTACCCATCCTCACTTGATAATTAGAAGAAGTATCCATAGAGGTAAAAATATTTTTATCTGCGGTCATGTGATTACTACACCCACTATCAAGAAACCACAAATCATTTCTTTGCTCCGATGCACTTTGACAAGCAAAAAACATATTCCCCTCACATTCTTGTTCTTCGGTGAAGTTAGCTTGTTGGTTGTTCTTGAGCCGACAATCTTTTTGAACATGCCCGAATTTCTTGCAATTGTGACATTGTGGCTTTCCCCGGAACCAACAATCTTTATCAATGTGGCTACTTCTCTTGCAAACACTGCACTTTTGTTGATTAAAACTTTCATTACTTTCTCTTCTTTTAAAATTATTTCTACCTCTTCCTCGAGTGTTTCTTCCTCTTCCTATTCCTCTTCCTCTTCCTCTTCCATGTCTTCCACCTCTTGAAGATTCACCTTTGGGTTGATCAAAACATGTTTTGGCCCCAACATTGAGCTTAGATTGAAAGGCACTCTCAACAGATTATCCAAAGTGTCTACTCAACCTTTGCTCATATGTTTTAATGGAACCCATCAATTCATCAACACTCAAAGAGGCTATTTCTTTAGTTTCTTCAACAATGGGGTCATACTTTTCTAGCAAAATAATTAAAAAAAATTCAACAATCCTTTTATCAGAAAGTTCCCATATGTTTTCATTTGATTCACAATCTCCATTAATCTAGATAAATAATCTTTCATTATTTCCACATCCTTCATCTTTATATCCTCAAAACCTCCTCTTAAGGACTGAATTTTAATAGCCCTTACCATCAAAGTACCTCTGAATTCTTTTTGTAAAATATACCAAGCCTCCTTTCCTTTGTTTGCATTAATAATTCTTGGAAACATTGTTTCAACTAACCCCTGTTTGATTAGGCTTAGAGATTTTGCATATTTCTTCTTGTGCTCCTTCAACTTTTGCATTTGAGCCTCCGACAAAGCCGTGATATCCTCCAGTTCATCAAACCCATCTTCAATATACTCTCATAAACCAAATGAAAGGAAAATGGTTTTCATTTTCACAGACCAGAAATCATAGTTCTCTCCATCAAAAATTGGAATGAAGGGCTGTTGGGTACCCATTTGGTTGCTAGAACTTGCCATAAATTTCCTGTCGCTTCTCGTCGGATTCGTTTTTCGGCCAACAGAGAAAACACACGTAGCTCTTGATCTAAACAAGGCACGGATACCACTTTATTGGAGTTTAAATGAGAACTATATTGTTATATTAGAAGAAGTGAAGAAGTAAAGAAAAAACAGGAGATAAGTTGGAGAAGACAAACTTGTTCTTAGAGAGAGAAGTGATGTTTTTATTCAGCAGAGTACTTCATTGAAAACATGGGTGATAGGATGCATTTATCTACTCAGATTTTTCTACCAACTAGACAAATAAATTTCCCTACAAAGTAGGTACAATAACTAGACTTTAGGACCACTTAGGCACACATTAAAGGCACATTAATTTCCCTTCAAAGTAGGTACAACAGCAACCAATTTTGGGACCATTAGGTAGAGCAGCTACAAAACTGCTATGCATTAATTTAACATGGTGTTGATAACATAATAATTGGCAATGGATCAAAACTAAAAATTACCCCTGTTAGATAAAATTTTCTCAAAACAGACCTGAAATTAAAAAAATGGCTTAGTTTTGCCAAACGTGGAGAAATATCAATTGGCAAACTCATAGTGAAAAATCAATGTGATCTTCTATTTACAAGCACCAACTTCATAATGAGGAGAATGGACTATATACTTTTGATGAGGAGGGATTAAAGGCTTTAACATCTATAAAAAGTGGCAAAGCACCATATTACATTTCGCATCAAAGGCTAGCACATCAAAACTCTACAGTTCTTTACGACTTAAGTAATAAAGATTGTCTTAGTATTAGTCAATGGAAAAAGAAGAGTTCAGCGTGTGAGAGTTTCCAATTAGGGAAAAACTGTAAAATTCCCTTTTAACTTAATGAAAATGTTTCAGAATTACCTTTTGACAAAATTCATTGTGAGCTATAGGGTCCGGCACCCATAATGTCATCCCAACACTTTATATATTTGAGAATGACCACATAAGATCCTCATGGATTTATCCTTTAAATCATAAGTCGAATTTTTTTAAAATTTACTCCAAATTTGCTAGCATGGTTAAAACACAGTTCTATAAGACCATCAAGATATTCTAGTCGGATGGGAGATGTGAATTTCCTAAAATTGATTTCAATAAATTATTGGATAACAATGGCACACTAAGACACATCTCTTAACCTTACACACCAGAGCAAAATGGTGTTACATAGAGGAAACACATTCACATTGTGGAGACTGGTTCGATAATAATATTTGATGAAAAGTTACTTCTCTTTCTTTGTGTTGAGGCATTTATGTCTGCCATTTTTCTCATCAAAAGAATGCCCCCACAGAAGCTTCAGATGCAACCCCCATTCTTTAAATTATATAATAAAAATCCTAATTATTTTCATCCAAAGACATTGGTTTCTATTTTCATAGGCTATTAAAGGACACTGCCCTATGTTAAAAACACCATTGTGGAAGAGAATGACCCCCTACTCCAAGCCTCTTACGAATAATTTCTTCAAGAACCCACTGATCTTGACAAGCAATCCCAATCTCATCATATAGCTCAATATGAAACTCTTGTTGCACCTTGTCCTATAACTTCCCTACAATATATTCATATTCCTCCCACACCTATTTTCCACTTGACAAATCACATCCTACCAACTTATTTTCTAATTTTACCTATAGCCACCTGCATATACCTTCTACTCCCCCTACACCATGATGATTCCATATATAGTATCACTAAGAAAAACAATACGAGCTCAATCCAGAATAGCTTTGCAAGTGCAACAATGGTGTTTAAACATGTGTATAAGTGAAGAAGGAGATGAGGAGAAGATGAGTAAGACTAGAATATAAGTTGTTCAACCATTAGCGTACTCCGCTGTGCAGGTGAGTATGAATTTAACTTTTGGTCGAACACCTCTCTATTGTTTAAAGTTCACCTTCTACTTTTGCATTAATGCTTATATGCAATATGTTTATAGTCATTCGCTTCCATAACATTGGATAGTTTGTTGGAGGTGAACAACTATTTCTTATGCAAATTTATCCATCAAAAGTCTCAATTCATATGAATAATATCCAAGACATACATTTTATTATAAAAGTTATCCCATTTTTAAAAATAAAATATATGTTTACTTGTTACTTGCAATTATATGTTAAATACTAGATATTGTTGCTTGATGTATTTTCTACGCATGATGCTGAGAAATATTTGAGGACGGCTTAGTTTTCAACATGAAGTAGAATTGGTTTTCAATGTGGGTACTTGACCAAGACATTGCTTAAACAAATTTAATTGTTGAGTTAGATTTATATAATTTGTGAACAAAATTTCAGATAGACAAATTGAAACACAGGGAATGCTTTGGAGATTTTACGTTTACAGAAGCCATGCACGTTACGCTAAATAGAGGCAAAAACCATAAGAGTATTTTTTTATTATTACCACATCAACTCATAATCAAACAAGTGATCACATTTTGATAATGAAGAAATATAAGTTACGGAATATATATATACATTTAATAAAGCTCTCAAACTGCTAATTAAAAGGCATACAAACCTAACAGAAAACCCCCAAAATAATCATAAAATTGTAAGAATTACAAAATGGAGGTAATTATTTCTTAGTGAATTAAATAATTATTAAATCAATCCATCGTGGGATAAAAAACGTGTATGGCAATCCCCCACATGCCTTCTTGGACATCAATATATATTTCCATCATAATGTAGCCATTCTCACCCCAAGTGGTACCCCATGAATTTTTAAAAATCCAAAACTTGGTACCAGCATCACTTGTATCGTACCCAACAGCTGTAATCGCATGCTTCAAATTTGAACCTCATTCCCCGATTAAAATCCCACCCATGTAGTGCTGGAAGGTGGTGGAATCTACAGCAACTGAAACTTGTTGCTTTGCCAAATCCATTCTTAGAGCTTCCTCATTATATTGTGGAACATTTTCATAAACATTGATCCTCACCACAACATTACCATTGGTTGCCTGACGCATTCCCTGTTCTCCTTCCCTATATGGATACTCATCGGGACTCATTAGACCATGATTTTGCATCACAAAATCAAAGTCGTGGGTAATATCATTGCCACTATAGCTATTTGCACCCAGATCATAGTCTAGTATTTCTTGCTCGGGCACTGGAGATAACTAACCAGTTTTGATATAATTAATCCCTTCTATAGCTTCCACGCTCGAAAATGCCCCACAAATGCATATACATATATTTCATTTTAGTGTAGGTTATTATGTTTGTAACAAAATAGTGGTTTTACAACAAAGACAAAAATTACAAAATTTGGCAAATTAGATAAGGCCACTAGAATTTATAGGAACAAATATTTATTAACATAGATAGTACATAATAATACATATACCGGAATTAAAATTTAGATTAGGTGCCAATTTTACTAATTAAATAATAACTCGTAAAGAAATATGCATGTATGGGGAGATATGAGGGAAATGAAGGTTTTAATGCATTGTGCCTAGTATTTGACAGGGGTGACAGCTCCATGTTGTCTCCAAACCATAGAGGGTGGTACATCAACTTCACCATTCAAGAGGTAGGAGAAGTTGGCATCTTGTATCCAGTGTGGGAGGCCAAGAATTCTTCCTTAGTTAAGTCCGTAAATCGATTGATTCCAAGCTAGTAGGTGCGATTACCAGTCCACTAAAGTAGTGTTCTTTAGTGCGATTACCAACATCTCTGTGAACAAATTCCCATTCTCATCATACAGCTTCCAAAGATCAGGTAACTCATCACATCCCCGGGATAAAGCCTTTGCATGGAGGACTGAATCGACTTCCTTGGATGGAATGAAAGAAGGTGGATTAGCACTCATTGCATCAGACGAATATGAGGCTGTAGGAGAAGACCCTGGAGCTGGACAACGATAACGAAAGGAAGTGGAACGGAGATGAGCCTTAGAGCGACTAAGAGAGTTCTTGTCAATGTATGATAATTCACTGATCCGAGCCTCCGAGAAGGGCGCACCCACCGTCGGAGCCTTGTCACGAGAAAGTAGAATCTTGCGCCCACCCGCTATGAAACACACTCTACAAACCTATCTCCACCAAAACCAACTGACCCCACAACACCAGCTTCAACAAACAGAAACAAACAAACATAGAAAAATAAGATACCAAATAAAACATGCTATAAATACAAGCACAGACTGCCCATAAAAAAATAAAATATATATCGCATAATTAGGGGCAGACATTGTGCATACCAAATTTCCCAACACCCGCACTTTGTATATATAACAAAACATATATGCAATACCTTAATTTCAGCAATCAAGTACAAAAAGAATGAAAGACATGCTAAAATATGAGATATTGTATATAGCTTTTGAAGTGTTTGTAAAAGGAAAAAAGAAAAAAGAAGAATTTTAATTACAAGTTCGTAATCGCACCTACCATCTTGGAATCAACCAATTTAAAGACTTAACTAAAGAAGAAGTCTTGGCCTCCCACACTGAATACAAGATGTCAACGTCTCCCACCTCTTTTACAACGTCCTTTAACTATGAAAATGTTGGTGAAGCTGATGTACCACCCTCTATGCATTGGAGATAGTATGGAGTTGTTACCCCAGTCAAAAACGAGGCTCAATTCGGTAACAACTTCATTTCCCTCATATTCGCCCATGCATGAATATTTTTTTACGAGTCACTATTTAATTAGTAAAACTAGCACTTAATCTTAATTTTTATTCCTCTATAAGTATTATTATGTACTATCTATGTTAATAAATATTTATTCACATACATTCTAGTGGCCTTATCTAATTTGCCAAATTTGTAATTCTCGTCTTTATTGCAATACAACTATTTTGTTACAAACATATTAACCTACACTAAAATGAAATATATGTATAGGAATTTGCTAGGCATTTTCGAGCGTGGAAGCAATAGAAGGGATTAATTATATTGAAATCGGTCAGTTATTTTCATTCTCCGAGCAATAAATACCAGACCGTGATCTGGTGCGTTTAGCTATAGTGGTAATGATATTACCCATGACTTTAATTTTGTAGTGCAAAATCAAGGTCTAATGAGGGACGACGAGTATCCATATAGAGAAGGAGAATAGGGAATGTGTCGGGCAACAAACGGTAATGTTGTGGTGAGGATCAGTGGTTATGATTCCACCATCTTCCAGCACTTCATCGGTGGGATTTTAATTGGGGAATGCGGTACAAATTTAAACCATGCGATTACAGTAGTTGGGTACGGTTAATGTTGGCAAATGGACGGTTATTGGCGGTTATGGACGAGTTAAAAATGGATACGAATAAATCTGAGCAGGTCAGGGACAGTTCATGCAGAATAATGTGGGCAGGTCTGACTCGGGTCGGTTCGGGTCAGACCCGTATCTGGTTGGGTTGACCCGCTTTTCCCATGTTGTACCTTTGAATTTTTTTAAACAAATCCAAATTAAATTCTGAAAAAAAATAACAAAATTAAACTTTATACCCAAACTGATTCAAGTCTATATTTATGACGTCTGTAAATAAAAATTTCAAAAGTAAAAAAAAAATTATCCAAAATCATTAAAGTTATATGAAATTATTCTAAACATAACAATTTTTAGCCAACAAATCCAAAAATAATTTTTGGAAGTTAACGCTTGTAACTGTTGGAAATCAAGCATTTGGAAAGAAAAAAAAACTGTTGAATATCAAGCCGTCGGAGAGACCGAACCTTTTCTCAGCCACGAATACTGACCAAACTATAATTGACCAAGCTTCCAGCCCTCCAGGTTTGATCGACATTGATTTGCAGCAACAGGTTTTGATCGGAGACACGAGGATCTATCGATTTAGTTACGGCTGTGAGCGAGGGATTTTGAGAGAAAGAAAGCTGCCTAGGTTTTGTTGAGATGCTAGAGTAGTGAACAGAGAGTATATTTTGGGGGTTTTAGGGTTATTTAAGGGCTTTTGGGCTGACCCGCAATGATCTGCAACTGGACTGCAAATCACTCGACTTGTTGGTTTGACTCAAATCATTTAAACCACAAAAGAAAACAAATGGGACCCAAACAAATTTTAGAGGATGGATTACGGATGGTTTCCTCTTTAACTGCCCATTTTTCCAGGCCTAGGTACGGTACAAGGGCAGATGGAACCAAGTTCTGAATTTTTAAAAATTCATGGGGTACCACTTGGGGCGAAAATGGCTACATTAGGATGGAAATAGATATTGATGCACAAGAAGGCATATGTGGTATTGCTATACAGGCTTCTTATACTACAATGGATTGATTTAATAATTATTTAATACACTAAGAAATAATTACTCTATTTTGTAATTCCTACATTGTTATGATTATTCTAGTTTTTTTATTAGGTTTCTATACCTCGTAGTTGTGTGAGTGCCACACTGTTAGATTGGAACTATTCTAACGAAGTACTTCCCATGTTTAAATTTTTATGCTGGTTTATCTCCTATATAGTTGGAGCATATGTGGACTTAGTAATTCCTTTATTGTAGCATTATGTTAGCATATCCGTGTATTTAAAATAGTGAAGTGTTGTTAATGTTTCTTAATGAAAACTAGTTTGTAACCCACGCGATGCACGAGCGTGATAAACTTATTGTTTAACGTTTCAAAAAATAAGTGTTGGTGCCATTTTCTCTTCAAATTCACATATTTAAAAAAGAAACAAACAAATCAAAACTACATCATCTTATTATAAAAAAAAAGTAATCTCAATAGAAATTTGCAATTGAACACACACCACAACCCCAAGCATATGGGTTTTCGTTATTTATTCAAAAAATAATTATAACAAAACATAAAAATAGCAAAAAATGAAAAAACACCAACCTCATATTGGAAATATTCCTTGTTCCGTCCCTGGACTTCAATGGCAATTACACGTGTAAAAGTCCTATTTCTGGAAACAAACTGCACGAATATATTTTGGATTTAAGAGATTCATGTAAAATAACTTCAAAAGAGAAGCACGTTCTGGGAATCCAATCAAGGTCCAGGTGAGGTCCTTTGGTATCGACCATGACTTCATCACCATATCTATATAATTAACAGTGCCAAAAGTAGAAACAGGAACAGTCGGTTAATTTAAAAATTAAAAAAAAACAATTCTACTCCTCATGTTTATCGTAAAACAATTTTACTCCTTATTTAGATATTAGATGTATATATGGACCTCTTTTGAATCATTAACCAATACTATGTGTCGCACCACTGTGTCAGTGTAGAAGGACTCATTTTAAATTTAAATAAAATTTAAGGTCTAATTCATTGTCCTATTCCCATTTGTGCCATTCCTGTCGGTGCGTTTGTATGTCTTAAATTGTTAATGAATTTCATTACAAATAAAAAATAATTGGACAAAGTATTCAGTAACTAAAGCGTAGCCGTCAGCCACGTGGAGCCATTACCTAAAATTGTTGTCGACCACAGCACGCGCATTGTAGCAACATCCCTTATAGTTCCCCCATTATCAGTCGAGATTGGGAAATGAAGTATCCCAAGCTCAAAGAAAGAGAGTGATGAAGAGTCTTTTTCTGATTTGCATTTCTTAATTCATTCCAGATCCACCCAACCCTTTTCGTTTAAATCTTGGACCGCAAAATGCTGGGGCGGTCTTCGCGGCCACTTTTGAACCAGAAGACCCTCTGTTCCACCCTTCCACCAAAATCATAACCTTCCCGACTTCAACCTCCAATGCCACTTTCAAATCTGACATCACCCTCGTAAGAACAGGCGAGGACTTCATGCCCGCCAACCAATCCGCTTTCGCCACTTTCATCAACATCACTGACGTCGACTTGTCCGAACCCGTCTTCGATGTATATAGAACAACACGCATCAAATGACAACAACATCATCTGTATTGTTTTGTATATATGGACCCCTTCCGAAGGATCGTCAATTTCGACCATATTCTCTCGGTTAGTTTCTTCTTTCTTCATTGTTAATTACGTATCTAATTTTTATATATAAATGGTGATGAAGGTATAAATAGGTGAATTATTGATGAAGAAAGCTAGGGGAAAAAATAAACGGATACATATAACAAGAAACATTAAGATGAAATGCATCAGAGGAAGATGTAAGGTTGAAATGAAGAGTCGGGTCATTTATAGAGCATAAGTGGCCGTATTGGAGATGCTTTCAATAATGAAGCATTAATAGAAGACACGTGGCACAATCACATGTAGAGACACCAAAATTATATTATGTTATTAAATGAACTAGTTTTACTCGTTCATCAATCTCTTTAAAATACACGTGTATAACGTATAATTACTTATACTTTGTTATTTTAAACTTTTGTTACATGCAATTGAGTTCTAAATTGTAAAAAAAATGCTCATATAACTTGCGAAGATATGTTCGACGTTAGGTCATGCAACTGAAACAAAGTATAATAATAGTATTGGTTAATGTTAATAAAGACCAAGAGAGAGACTTATTTGTAAATGAATGAACTTCAGATTGTAGCCAATTTTATTTTTTATTTTATTATTTTTTTCAAATGATGATTTTGATGATTTATCTAAATGAATGTGATTTTATATTATTTTTTTTCACTTGAAATTGGAGGTGAAAGTTGTTTGAATCTAGTTTGAATGCATCGAACTCACAACATAATAGTTGAGAAACATATGTTTTGGCGATCAAAAAAATGCTTAAGGTTTTTGGAACTGATAAAAAAAGTGCATCCCAAAATGGTTGAACACCTCACTATTGCTTATTGTTCACCTTTTACTTTTGCATTAATGCTTATATGCAACACTTTTGCAAAGTCATTCCCTTCGGTAACATTGAATAGTTTGCTGCATGTGAACAAACAATTTCTTATGACAATCTAACTATCAAAAGTCTGGATTTATATAAACAATATCCAAGACATACAGATTGTTATAAAAGCTATCCCATTTTTAAAAGCAAAAAATATGTTTACTTTTTACTTGCAATTATATATTATATGCTGGATATTATTACTTGCAGTATTTTCTCCCCAAATCCCGATAAATATTTGAGGTTGGCTACATTTTCAACGTGAAGTGGAAGTGGTTTTCAATGAGGCTACTTGACCAAGACAATGTTGACACAAATCTATTTATTGAGTTAAATTTACAAAATTCGTTAACAAATTTTAAGATAGATAAATACATACACATGGAATGTGTTCGAGATTATACATTAATAGAAACCATGCACATTACGTTAAATAGAGGCAAAAAAATAATTGGAATTTTTTTACTATCACATCAACTGATAATCAAACAAGTGATTACATTTTCATCATGAAGAAACACAAGTTTCGAGATTTTTTCAATATATATTAAATAAAGCTCTCAATGAGCTAAATATATTAAAAAGAAAACCAAAGGTGGAAGATAAGTGAGCCCAGTTGCGAGGGATAAAAACCTAACAAAAAAACTGAAATAATCATAACAATGTAGGAATTACAAAATAGAGGTAATTATTTCTTAGTGTATTAAACAATTATTAAATCAATCCATTGTAGGATAAGAAGCGCGCATAGCAATCCCACACATGCCTTCCTGGGCATCAATATCTCTTGCCATCCTAATGTAGCCATTCTCACCCCAAGTGGTACCCCATGAATTTTTAAAAATCCAGAACTTGGTCCCATCCTCACTTGTACCGTACCCAACTGCTGTAATCGCATGGTTTAAATTTGTACCGCATTCCCCCGTTAAAATCCCACCCATATAGTGCTGGAGGATGGTGGAATCTACAGCAACTGAAACGGGTTGCTTTGCAACAGCCATTCTAAGAACTTCCTCATTATTTTGTGGAACATTTTCATAACCACTGATCCTCACTGCAACATTACCATTGGTTGCCTGACATATTCCATGTTCTCCTTCCCTGTATGGAAACTCATCGTCCCTCATCAAACCTTGATTTTGCAACACAAAATTAAAGTCGTGGGTAATATAATTACCCCTACAGCCATACGCACCTGGATCACAGTCTAGTATTTCTTGCTCGGATAATGAAACTAATTGACCGGTTCTAATATAATTAAGCCCTTCTATCGCAGCCACGCTCAAAAATGCCCATCATATACCTATACATATATTTCATTTTAGTGTAGGTTAATATGTTTGTAAAAAAATAGCTGTATTGCAATAAAGACGAAAATTACAAATTTGGCAAAATAGATAAGGCCACTAGAATTTAAGTGAATAAATATTTATTAACTTATACAGGAATAAAAGTTAAGATTAAGCGCTAGTTTCACTAACAAAATAGTAACTCGTAAAAAAATATGCATGTATGGGGGAATAGGAGGGAAATGAAGTTGTTACCGCATTGAGCCTGGTTTTTTACAGGGGTGGCAGCACCATGTTGTCTCCTATCCATAGAGGCTTCACCAACATTTTCTTATTGACATCTTGTATCCAGTGTGGGAGGCCAAGAATTCTTCCTTAGTCAAGTCTGTAAATTGGTTGATTCCAAGGTGTTAGGTGCGATTACCAGCCCGATTGAAACTCTCTATAAAATGACACAGACCGAACACAACACGACATGACACATAAATCGATCCCTTATACAGATATGAACTAACTACTGGGAAAAAACGAATGATAAGTTTCTCACACTTGACTTAAGTTTGCCACTTTATATTTATCAATGGTTTACATTCAGCTTCATTTCTTTACCTCAAGTAGCATTATTATGTATAGATGTTGGTTTCTCATTGAGATAAATCATTAACAGTCCAAAGAGCATGCATTCTCCAACCACCCAGTTTGTCTCCTCAAGTAGGATGGCTGCTATATATGATGAGAATCTAGGGAGATTTTAAAGGTAGTGGTTGTCCAAATAAGCCCACAATTATAGAGTTTGACACAAAACTAGACAACCATGTGCATATTTTGAAAAAATCCCTTTGGTCTCATTATATGCGCCTTACGTTTAAGCCATATTTTCTCTATCTCTAAGAGAGAACTTATCTATATATATATAATGTTTGTAGTCAGAAAATACTTCACATGGAACACTTGGGACTTCTAACGATTTTGACCAAGAACCTCCTAAACCTGTTGACAAGCATCCACGTATGATGAGTTGTTAAGAAAGGAACGACATGTAATGACATTAGACAACCTCATATTGAATTATAATTTATTTTTTGATTTGATTCGTTAACAAAAAATATTTATTTGTAGTTACTATGGATATCCCGGACACTCATGCGTGGATACAACCCGGTCCGATGGACGCTACTAAAGAAGCAACTCAATACTAAACGTTGCTTAAATTCGAGGAGCACTGTCAACATTTCAAATAATTTTTGACTCGTGGTATGATTCAACCTGCCTATTTTGTTGGGAATCCATATATGGTGAATTAGAGGAGCATTGTCAACATTTTAGTGATGCTCATGTAGGTCTGTCGATTGTTGGGCACGAGACCTGCATAATACTCCCATGCCTAAGCCTAGCTTTAGACATCAGCAAGTGTCCACTGCGCGCCATCTCTCAACAGTTCCTCTTCATCTCCCATGCTCACATGGATCACATTGTAAGTTGTAACACCTCAAGTTAACATAGCTCAAGTGAATATGTTATATATGCAGACTTATATATGCAGACTTCTGTCGCAATCATCTCTAAATTTGTATGCTTTTTCAGATTCGTACTGGGCCGAATGTACTCTCACTCGACGGTCTGCCTCTCTATTATGGACCTGCAAGTAGATCATGAACTTAATGAATGCATTTTGAAGCTGTAAGTGAGTCTGATGCTTGTTGTGCCGTCTTTTATTTTTTATTTTTTCATTTTTGTTTGATAGTGTACATATGAGGTTGCTTGTCTTATTTGTAATGGACAAGAATTAGATAGAAAGTGTGTAAATGATCTTTGTGTTGGGGCTTTGTGAATTGCTTTCGATCTTCATATTGGGATGGAATTATGTGAATATAAATATTTTTGCATGATTCTTCATTTGTCTTCTTGATGGACTTTGAGAAATGGGAATCTAGGTTCTCTCTAGATGGTGATCGGGAATGTTGCGTTTGATTGGAAACATTAGTTGAATTTGGT
Source organism: Sambucus nigra (assembly GCA_949130495.1). Taxonomy (NCBI): domain Eukaryota; kingdom Viridiplantae; phylum Streptophyta; class Magnoliopsida; order Dipsacales; family Adoxaceae; genus Sambucus; species Sambucus nigra. The sequence goes on along the minus strand of OX422210.1, from coordinate 39,606,525 downwards.
GTTTTTTTATTTATTTCTTAAACAGGGAGGATAGTCCTATAAATAAAGGAAACTCTGTCCAAATTTTTAAAATTATTTACAATTATTTGTGTTATATAAAAAATCTTTTCGACTTGAATTATACACGTACTTTGGAAAAACTCGAATTCATATGTTGTGTTTTACGTTGCACTAGAGATTTATATATGTTGTTTTGAACTTATGCAGGAGGAAGGCATGTGAAAGGAGTATCATTATCGGACAACACGATCGTGAATGGAGGAAAAGGGAATTCGACGCATTGTTGCCTAAAACTATGAAGAGATTATTACTACAAAGGACCACTTACTTTTTATTGACGAATTAAATTTGGTTGATGTGTTAGCTCAATTTGATTCATTGTAGTTTTTTGTTTAATTATTACTACGGAGGAACTTATTTGGTCATAATGTATCTATTGTAACATTGAATGTGGAATAAATGAATCTACACCTTTTGATTTATTTCTCAACCGTGATTTGAATATTTTTTTTACATTATACGATTTTTTATAACAGTTTATATTAAACCATCATGATATGAAACATTTTAAATGACAGTTTTTAATATATATAAATTGTTTTATGACAGATTTTAACAGTCATAAAAGGCTTTTTTATTGTAGTGCTTAATTATCTCAAATATTAAATAAAATAAAATGAATGCATTTAGTATTACTGGTTAATTATTTTATGCATAAAATATGAATATTAAATGCAATAACTATTAGTGGAGGCAATGATTTGCTACAAAAAAATAATTTTAGTGGCAAATCTGAATTGCCACATAACTATCTTGACCTTAAGCAAAAATTGAGTTTTAGTAGCAAATCATATATTTGCTACAAAAGAACCTTTTAGTGGTAAATAACATGTTTTTAGTGACAATTTTGATTGTTTTTTGCAGCAAATAATTTGCCACTAAAAGTACATCATTTAGTAACAAAATCTGTTTGCCACTAAATTTATAACATTTAGTAGCAAATGCGAAAATATTGCCACTAAAGGTATTAGCAGCAGGTCTTTAGTAGCAAAGTTATGACAATTTTTTTTTTGCCACTAAATGATTTAGTGACAAATTTTTAATGATTAGTCACAATTTTGTTTTGCAATTAAAAGTCAATTTTCTTGTAGTGACTCTACTGGGGAGGATGGGTTTCGGGGAGCAGGGGTGTAGGTGAATTAAAAGATGTGTCTCCTCTATCAAATTCTCTATCTTGGTAAATGGGGTGCCCAAAGGTTTCTTCCCGGTCTCACGGGGTCTTAGGAAGCGTGACTCATTATCGCCTTTTCTCTTTATTTTAGTTATGGAGGCATTTTATCAATTGTTGAGCCATAGGGTGGAGGGTGGCCTGGTTTTCTGATCAGGGGCATTCTTCCCCAATTGGTTGTGATCTCTCATATGGTGTTTGCAGTTGATACAATTATTTTTTCTGGGGTGACAGGGGGTGAGATGAGGACATTGAGGATGTTGCTGGTGTGTTTTGAGGCTATGTTTAGGCTTTATGTCAACGTGAGGAAGAGAGAAATGATTTCCATTTGTAAGGTTGGTGACATGGGTCTGTTGGCTGGGGTGCTTGGGTGTACCATTGGCTCTCTCCCCTCTACTTACCTGGGCCTCCCCTTAGGAGCAAAGTCTAAGTCCATGTCCATGTGGGATCCGGTCCTTGAGAGGGTCCAAAGGAAGTTAGCCGATTAGAATCATAGTTACCTTTCAAAATGGGGGAGGTTGATGTTGATCGGAAGTGTTTTATCGAGTCTACCAACTTATGTCAAGTTTGTACTCCCTTTACCTCTTTCTATTGGCAATAGACTTAATAAGTTGATGAGGAACTTCCTGTGGAAAGGGCATGATGATCAGTTCAATCACAGTCTGGCGAGTTTGGATGAGGCGTGCTTACCGCAGAAGGAGGGTGGGGTGGGGTGAGAAGTTTAGCCCATTTCAATATGTGGTATTGCTATACATGCTTCTTATCCTACAATGGATTGATTTAATAATTACTTATTACACTATGAAATCATTACCTCTATTCTATAATTCCTACATTGTTATGATTATTTTAGTTTTTTTGTTAGGTTTCTATGCCTCGCAGCTGCGTGAGTGCCACACTGTTAGCTTGGACCTATTATAACGAAGTGCATCGCATGTTTAATTTTTTACGCTGGTTTATCTACTATATATTTGGATCATATGTGGACTTAGTCATTCCTTTATTGTAGCAGTCCGTTAGCATAACAGTGAAGTGTTTTAAATAAATAAATAAATAAGTGAAATGTTGTTTATGTTTCTTAAAGAAAACTAACTAGTTTTACTCATTCATCAATCTCTTTAAAATACACGTGTATTATGAATAATTACTTATACTTTCTTGTTTTAAACTTTTGTTACATGTAATTGAGTTCTAAATTGTAAAAAAAAAATGCTCGTATAAGTTGCGAAGATTTGTTCGACGTTATGTCATGCAACTAAAACAAAGCATAATAATAGTGCTGGTTAATGTTAACAAAGACCATGAGAGAGACTTATTTGTAAATGAATGAACTTGAGATTGTAGCCGATTTTATTTTTTATTTTGTATTTTTCTTAAATGGCGATTTTGAGGATTTATCTAAATGAATGTGATTTTATATTAATTTCTTTCACTTGAAATTGGAGGTGAAAGTAGTTTGAATCTAGTTTGGGTGCTTCGAACTCACAACATGATAGTTGAGAAACTTATGTTTTAGCGATCAAAAAAATGCTTAAGGTTTTTGGAACTGATTTGCAATTTTAATTTCTTGAAGACGAACAAGAATGAAAAAGAAATATTAATTTATTTATCACATCGTTTTGGGAAGCGCGAAAATGCAACCCAAAATGGTTGAACACCTCTATATGGCTTATTGTTCACCTTCTACTTTTGCATTAATGCTTGTATGCAACACTTTTCGAAAGTCATTCACTTCGATAACATTGAATAGTTTGCTGCATGTGAACAAACAATTTCTTATGACAATCTAACTATCAAAAGTGTCGGTTTATATAAACAATATCCAAGACATATAGATTGTTATAAAAGCTATCCGATTTTTAAAAGCAAAAAATATGTTTACTTTTTACTTGCAATTATATATTATATGCTGGATATTATTACTTGCTGTATTTTCTCCCCAAATCCAGATAAAGATTTGAGGTTGGCTAGATTTTCAACATGAAGTGGAAGTGGTTTTCAATGAGGCTACTTGACCAAGACAATGTTGACACAAATCTATTTATTGAGTTAAATTTACAAAATTCGTTAACAAATTTTAAGATAGATAAATTCATACACATGGAATGTTTTTGAGATTATACATTAATAGAAACCTTGCACATTACGTTAAATAGAGGCAAAAAAATAAATGGATTTTTTTTACTATCACATCAACTCATAATCAAACAAGTGATTACATTTTAATAATGAAGAAACACAAGAGATGAGATTTTTCTAATAATATTAAATAAAGCTCTCAATGAGCTAAATATATTAAAAAGAAAACCAAGGGTGGAAGATGAGTGAGCCCAGTTGCGAGGGATAAAAACCTAACAAAAAAACTAAAATAATCATAACAATGTAGGAAATACAAAATATAGGTAATTATTTCTTAGTGTATTAAATAATTATTAAATCAATCCATTGTAGGATAAGAAGCGCGCATAGCAATCCCACACATGCCTTCCTGGGCATCGATATCTCTTGCCATCCTAATGTAGCCATTCTCACCCCAAGTGGTACCCCATGAATTTTTAAAAATCCAGAACTTGGTCCCATCCTCACTTGTACCGTACCCAACTGCTGTAATCGCGTGGTTTAAATTTGTACCGCATTCCCCTGTTAAAATCCCACCCATATAGTGCTGGAGGATGGTGGAATCTACTGCAACTGAAACGGGTTGGTTTGCAACAGCCATTCTAAGAACTTCCTCATTATTTTGTGGAACATTTTCATAACCATTGATCCTCACCGCAACATTACCATTGGTTGCCTGACACATTCCCTGTTCTCCTTCCCTGTATGGATACTCAACGTCCCTCATTAAACCTTGATTATTTATCACAAAATCAAAGCCGTGGGTAATAGAATTACCCCTACAGCCATACGCACCCGGATCACAGTCTAGTATTTCTTGCTCGGACAATGAAACTAATTGACCGGTTCTGATATAATTAAGCCCTTCTATAGCAGCCACGCTCGAAAATGCCCAACATATACCTATACGTATATTTCATTTTTAGTGTAGGTTAATATGTTTGTAAAAAAATAGTTGTATTGCAATAAAGACGAAAATTACAAATTTGGCAAAATAGATAAGGCCACTAGAATTTAAGTGAATAAATATTTATTAACATATACAGGAATAAAAGTTATGATTAAGCGCTAGTTTTACTAACTAAATAGTAACTCGTAAAAAAATATGCATGTATGGGGGAATAGAAGGGAAATGAAGTTGTTACCGCATTGAGCCTGGTTTTTGACAGGGGTGACAGCACCATGCTGTCTCCAATCCATAGAGGCTGGTACATCAGCTTCACCAACATTTTCATAGTTAAAAGACGTTGTAAAAGAGGTGGGAGAAGTTGACATCTTGTATCCAGTGTGGGAGGCCAAGAATTCTTCCTTAGTCAAGTCTGTAAATTTGTTGATTCCAAGGTGGTAGGTGCGATTACCAGCCCGGTTGAAACTCTCTATAAACTCAACGTTGTGTTTGAATATTTTGAATCGCTTCTGCTTCTCTGCTACACTCTCGTAACTGCGTCCGTGGTGGGCTATCCACTGCTCATGCATGTTGAACATGCTAGCTTCATCATAAATCGTCCGCGAGGTAGCTTCACCAACTTTCCAAACTATAACAAGTATAGTCACCAAATACTTCCACCATACAGAGGAACCCATTGTTTGTTTCTATGATAACAATACAAGTCCTTGTAATTTGTGAATACAAAACATACCATGCCCATACCCATTTATACAAGATGCGAATGAATGCTAGGACAAAAAACATGTATGAACACAAGCGTTTTTAATTTCCAATCAATCGTTAATTGCGCCTCATTCATGTTGCCAGAAATCGTAGGTCACTGGTCTTCGCCCTCAGGTCTTCTCCAGTCCTTGCTCTCAGGTCTTCGCTCCAATGTGCATCACAATTCCGCATAACCTTTACGGGAATTGTCCACCTTGACAATCTCTTCCAATTCTCCATTTTCCTTCTATATAAACTTTAGCATGCAATTTAAAAAGTTAAAATATTTTGCGCTTCAAAATATTCTAACGTAAAAAGTAGTATACCGTCAAAACCCAATGACGAATCAAAATATGGTTCTTAAATTGCTTAAAAGTAAAGAATATCTCTACAATGACGATATCATATTAAAATTAATAATAATAAAAATAAATCCACTACTAAGTGAAATGCCAAGTAGACCTTATAATGGGTTGTGTCGATTCCTGTTCGTGTAATTTTTTATCGTATTCGGATTATATCGGGTTCGTGTGTAAACTGGTGACTTTTTTATCATGTGAAAAAAATTATATTCAAACTCAAGCCATTATTTTAACGTGTCGTATCATGTTCACCCGTTATTACCAATCAAGATAATGAATTCTTTTGAAGCATATAAAAGATCACATATTAGCTCGTTTTGTAACACAATTAGACGTATTAATTCATCGTCATTACTAAATCTCTCATTTTGTAAATTCCGTTAAGATTAAATTAACATTAAGGTACATAAACTCTGTATAATTTTTAATAATATATCCTTAAAACTTAAATTAATGGATCTTAACGGATCTTAACGAGTGAAGGGGTACAACAATAAGACGACCCGATAACTATCTTGTTTTACCAGGCTGACACTGATATGACCCGAAACCATTAAGATTCCACCGATTAACTTATGAATTCGTATCGATTCATGTCGTGTTATCGTCTCGTGCGTCATTTTGTCAGGTCTACTGCCAAGTTGACATACATGTTTGATTTTGTCGGCTTAAACATCCCATAAAATCATTTAGCTATTTTCTTGGTTGAATTTTTCTTCTCAAAAATTTTGTACATAATATTCTCGTTGTGGAGGTCATCTACAAAAAAAAAGTTACATAAATAATTTTTTATTGCGCTAGATAACACATTTGATGATTTTCAATTTATTCCCCAATACCTCACGCATTAGATTTTTGTTCAATCTAGGGTGTACTTCTTTAACACTACCATTAAAATAAATAATCCTTAAATATATATGTTTGAAAAAAATTAATATTTTGAATAATATTTGTTCGGACTAGTTTAGTAAAAATATACATGATGACCCTAAAATTCTGCTAGCAAATAAGATGAAAATTTCCCATCCGGACTACATACTTTCTTCTAGAAGAACAATGAAAATTTTCATTATTGGATGAACCTCATTTTACCCACCAAATCATGGGTAACTTTTCGTTTCATGACACAACATTGGCAAGAAAGCACGAGGTTCTCTCTCTCTCTCTCTCTCTCTCTCTCTCTCTCTCTCTCTCTCTCTCTCTATATATATATATATATATATATATATATATATATATATATATATATATATATATATACATACGAAAATGATCCTGTGATGATTGACCCGTACAGATATAATACAAACTCTCTATATTATGCCCATTTCTTTATATCTTCATTTTCAGAAATTATCGGCCCTTTGAATAAGATACTTGGTTTCAAAGTGTTCCATTTATGTATGAAAATGATTGGGAATTTTACATAATTTTTTCGGGAGGAATTTTCTTAACTCTCACTAAAGGTTATGAATGTTCCATATATAGTAACGACTTTTTAGATCCGTCACTAAAGATCATGACAATTCGCCATTAGTTGTCACTGTTCATGAAAAATGTCCATAAAGTGAATGTTAAGAAAAAAAAACACATCCTCAACAACACTTTGTTTCTTACAAATACAAGTCTTATCTTCATTTTGAAGAAGTGCGAAATTATTTTTTTCCAGTAGTTTCCATTCCTAATCGAGTCGAATAGAGTATCAAACATAACTGGTTCGTAAGGCACACACATTGAACTATTTCTTGCTCGTGTCAAGACACTATCATCCTGAGAGAAAGAGACTCATTATTCATTATCATAAGCACAGTAGCAGGAATGCATTTTGTCTCAGGATTGTTACTTAAAATATGTGTTCTTTTGTGTTCTATTAAATTAAATGATGAAACAAATCATATTTTTTCAATATACCTATGTGAGCGAGATAGGGAAACTTCTATGAGAATAACCAACCACCACATTGCTAAATTCTCTAACACACTCTTGAACCTAGAAAGTGTCCAAGACCAAAACGGACACACCAATGAGAGTCAATAATGTTCAGAGAAGGAGTGTGTGAATTCTATTATCTCGATTTACACAAAAGTTTGATCAATTCAAGATATCACGTTCGGTGATTATTCATTAAACCCGATAATCTCTCACTAGGAAATATTTAAGGCCAAAAACTATCTTTACCGATACAGCTTTCTTTCCAGAATACTCTCTATAATTCGTCTTTATGCCCATTTTTTTCTTCACCCAAATGACATTCATATGGGGGATTGATTGAAGACTATGTGTTTATACACAAATTAATATTTTGACCAAATTAATATATTAGTCAACTTTGAACCAATATAAAAGTAGGACCCAAATTTCAAATGTGATGGGACCAAGTTTGTATGCATTCCTTGTAGCAGCATGAGTGAGGTGATATATTCATTCGTTAAAAAATGGACAAATGATGAATAAGAAACTTGGTTTCGAACTGCCCCATTTTTTAGTATGAATTTTCGAAATTGTCGCTAAAGGTTGTGATTGTTCGGTATATAGTGACTCCTTTTCAAAACCATCACTAAAGGTCTTGAGTGTTCACCATTTGTTATGGTTGTTCATGAAAAACATCCCTAAAGTGACTCTTAAAAACAAGACACATCTTTTCAAGAATGGATATTTTATTTCTTATAAATACAAGTGTCGTTTTCATATTAAAGAAGAGAGAAAAATATTGTTTTTCAATACTTTCCATTCCTAATAGAGCTGGAAAGAGTATCAAACACAATTGCTTTGTGGGACACGCGCATTAAAGTGCGTCTTGTACGTGTTGAGACTGTTTCATCCTTGGAGGTAGACACCCATTATTTATTGTCGTAGGGGGAGCCTATTTTCTCTTAAGGAAAGAGTGTTCAACACTCTACTCACTCATCTTCTTCATTTGTATGTTTTATATTTATTTAATTTTATATTACACAAATACGAATAGTTTCATCGTTTAATTTGATAAAATGCAAAAATAAATATTTTAAATAAGAGTTTGTTGCTTCCATTACACGCCTAATTGTCTACATTACTTTATCTTCTTTAATGTAGAATATAATAATTGTATAATTTTCTTTTATTTTTAATGAGGTAAGTCTTCATTTCAATTAGTATTTGTTAGATGCTTTAATAAGCCCATTTCACTTTAATATATAGTGTTCAAACTAAAATAAAAATGAAAATGGGGCCGGTAAAAATAAAAAAAATCATACAAAAATTAATTCAAATAAAATAAATCACTTTTTTTACCCGACACCATAACCACACGACATACTCATATTATTTTTTTTTTAACTTTACACGAACACATCCAAAATTAAATGTGACAAACCGGATCAAGTAGGACCTGACAGAACAAAAATCTTGTTTTTTTTACTAAACATGATTACAAACTATATATATATATATATATATAGAAACCTTGATATATTTATAAACATATGCACGGATATATGATCGTTAATGTATAAATACATTTATAAATTTCAGGGTTATGTATACATTTATAAATACCATTTAAATTTTAGAGTGTATGGCAATGTACGAATCCTTACTTAAATTTATAAAATAATATTATATTTTACTCCAAAGAATATATATTTACTAATTATAACATGTTAGTATATTAATATGAACCAAAATATGGTAAGTAATGTAGTGTTTGGTTACATTTAACTATGACAAAGATAAAAAAACACAAAGTATGTCATTTTGGGGGGGAAAACAACCCAATATTACATTAATAAGTAAGCAACATTTATACCAGATAAAATTGGATAACATAAATTGTTTGATCCAAATATAAAGTATGTCAAATTTAGCAAATTTATATGTAAAAATCATATGTCTAACGACACAAGTCCAGCGATAGATTTTTCATGATAATACGAATATTATATAAAATGCCATGATTTCTTAAGGAATTGACAAAAAAAAATCCCGCCAAGAAAATTTAACGGTCCATTAAGTTTTGGATTAAAGTGACCGAAATAGAAATGTTTGAGGTTTTATGTGTCAGCTTGTATACTTCGGGGTTTGAAGTGGTAATTGGGGTAAAATTCGAGAGAATAAAGTGCCAATAGCTCTAAATTTTAATTCATGTATACGTATTATTATGTAGGATGTATGTTAACAAATATTTATTTATGTAAATTCTAAAGAGCTTATCTATTTTTGCCAAATTTGTAATTTTCTTCTTTATTGCAATACAACTACTTTGTTACAAACATATTAACCTACACTATAATGAAATATATGTATAGGCATTTGCTGGGCATTTTCGAACGTGGCAGCTATAGAAGGGCTAATTATATCACAACCGGTCAATTAGTTTCATTGTCCGAGCAAGAAATGCTAGACTGTGATTCGGGTGCAAATAGTTGTAGTGGTAATGATATTACCCATGGCTTTGCTTTTATTATTCAAAATCAAGGTTTAATGAGGGATGATGAGTATCCATACATGGAAGGGGAACAGGGAATGTGTCAAGCAAACAATGGTAATGTTGCTGTGAGGATTAGTGGTTAAGAAAATGTTCTGCAATATAATGAGGAAGCTCTAAGAATGGCTGTGGCAAAGCAACACGTTTCAATTGTTGTAGATTCCACCATCTTCCAGCACTACATGGATGGGATTTTAACCGGGCAATGCGGTATAAATTTAAACCATGCGATTATAGCAGTTGGGTACGGTACAAGTGAAGAAGGGGTCAAGTTCTGGATTTTTAAAAATTCACGGGGTACCACATGGGGTGAGAATGGCTACATTAGGATAGCAAGAGATATTGATGCCCAAGAAGTCATGTGTGGATTGCTATACACGCTTCTTATCCGACAATGAATTGATTTAATAATTATTTAATACAGTGAAAATAATTACATGTATTTTGTATTTCCTACATTGTTATGATTATTTTAGGGTTTTGTTTGTTCGGTTTCTATGCCTCGCGACTGCATGAGTGGCACACTATTAGCTTTGACGTATTCTAACTAAGTACATCACATGTTTAATTTTTGTTGCCGGTTTATCTCCTATATAGTTGGAGCATAGGTGGATGTAGTCATTCCTTTATTGTAGTAGTGTGTTAGCATATCCGTGTATTTAAAACAGTGAAGTGCTGTTTATGTTTCTTAATGAAAAGTAACAAGTTTTACTCGTTCATCAATCCCTTTAAAATATACGTGTATTTTGTATAATTATTTATACTTTGTTGTTTTATACTATTGTTACATGCAATTGAGTTCTAAATTGTAAAAAAATGCTTATATAAGTTGTGGACATATGTTCGACGTTATGTCATGCAACTTAAACAAAGTATAATAATAGTACTGGTTAATGTTAACAAAGGCCATAGGAGAGCCTTATTTGTAAATGAATGAACTTAGAATGTAGCCGATTTTATTTTTTATTTTTTTTAAATGGTGATTTTGAGGATTTATCTAAATGAATGTGATTTTATATTAATTTTTTTTCAATTGAAATTGAAGGTGAAAGTAGTTTGAATCTAGTTTGAATGTTGTGAACTCACCACGTGATAGTTGAGAAACATATGTTTTAGTGATCAAAAAAATGCTTAAGGTTTTTGGAACTGATTTGCAATTTTAATTTGTTAATGACGAAGAGGGATTAAAAAGAAATATTAATTTATTTATCACATCATTTTAGGAAGCGGAAAAATGCATCCCAAAATGGTTGAATACCTCTCTATTGTTTATTGTTCGCCTTCAACTTTTGCATTAGTGCTTATATGCAACACTTTTGCAAAGGCATTCGCTTTTGTAACATTGAATAGTTTGTTGCATGTGAACAAACTATTTCTTATGATTATCTAGCTATCGAAAGTCTCGGTTTATATAAACATTATCCAAGAAAGGGGGAGCGATGGATGTGAGAGACTTCAGACCCAATAGTCTTGTTGGAAGTGTGTAAAAACTTATTTCTAAGGTCTTATTAGTTAGGCTTAGAAGGTGATTGATCAGCTCGTGTCCGATGCTCATAATGATTTTATGGGTGGCCATCAGATCTTTCATGCGGTGTTGGTGGTGAATGAGTGCATCGAGTCAAGGTTGAGAAGTGGGCTCCCGGGTATCATTTGCAATCTTGATGTTGAGAAGGCCTACGATCTTGTGAGATCACATCCTCTTCTATCTGCTGAGGATGATGGATTTCGGGGAGAGGTGCTATAGGTGGATGAAAAGATGTGTCACCTATGTCAGTTTCTCTATCCTCGTGAATGGGGTGTCTGAAGGTTTCTTCTCGAAATCACAGGTTCTTAGACAATGCGACTTGTTGTCCCATTTTCTCTTTATTTTGGTTATGGAGATGTTTTCTTGAACGATGAGCCGTACGGTGGAGGGTGGCCTTGTTTTCGATTTTCAGATTAGGAGCGTTGTGCCCAAATCAGTTGTGAGCCCTCATTTGTTGTTTGCAAATGATACTATTATTTTTTCTAGGGAAATAGTGGATGAGGTAAGGAAGTTGAGGATGTTGATAGTGTGTTTTGAGGGTGTGTCTGGGCTCCGTATCAACGTCAGGAAGAGTAAGATGATTGACATTGGTGAGGTCGCTGACGTGGGTCTTTTGGTCGGGGTGCGTGGGTGTACCGTCAGCTCGCTCCCCTCTACTTACCTAGGCCTCCCCTTAGGAGCGAAGTTTAAGTCCACATCGATGTGGGATACAGTCCTTGTGAGGGTCCAAAGGAGGTTAGCTGGGTTGAAGCATAGTTACCTTTCCAAAGGGGGGAGGTTGATGTTGATCAGAAGTGTTTTATCGAGTCTATCGACTTATTTCATATTTGTACTCCATTTACATGTTTCTTTTGGCAATAGACTTGATAAGTTGATGAGGAATTTCCTGCGGAGAGGGCATGATGATAAGTTGAATTAAAGTCTGGTGAGTTAGGATGATGTGTGCTTGTTAGAGAAGGAGGGTGCCACGAGGGTGAGAAGTTTAGCCCACTTTAATAAGGCTTTACTGGGAAAGTGGTTGTGGTGATTTAATAGGGAAGATGATAGACGGTGGAGTAAAGTGACGATGGCTAGGCATGGGGTTGGCCCGTTTGGGTGGGGACCTAGGGAGGGGCGTGGTGCTCATGGGGTCGGGTTGTGGAAGTGTATTGCACGCGGGTGGGATTATTTTTCTAAGACCACTTCCTTCCATCTTGGGACAGGGAATCGTATTAGGTTTTGGAAAGATAGGATGGGAGAGGGTGGATCTATAGAAGATCTTTTCTCGAGGATGTATCGGGTTGGGGGAGATAGGTAGGGGATAATTGAGGATCATAGGAGGAGGGTAGGTGATCGTGTGGTGTTGGACCCAATTTTTAAGAAAGGGCTTAGGGATTGGGAGATGGAGGAGGCGGATGAATTCTTTGAGCGACTGCTTTAGGGGCCTACTACATGCAATAAGTTGGCATGTGGGTTAGTCATTTAAAATAAATGAAAATCGAATTAAATATTAATTGGTATGATTTAAGAGTTAATATTTATGAGCATTGCATATTTACTGTTACACAAATGTAAATAGTGTAATATTATGCTATGTTGCGTCGTTGCGCTTTAAAGCGGCGGTTATGGCTTATATCCCAATCGAATTATTTAAGAAAGGTAATATGACGTTAGGATAGGAAATTATAAATGATATCTCGAATGTTAGTTTAGAGGGCACGGTTAGTCCGAGAACGGTAAAATAAGTGTCGGGTGCATTTTTGGGTTTCGAGGCACTTTTGGCTAGTTACGACTTAAATATGATGTTACGAGTCATTTTAAGTATGTAGTAGCATTTAATGTTAGACTTAAATGTATTTAATCTATGTTGGTTATTTAGTCTAGAAAGATCAATTATAGCTCATTTGTGTTTAAAACCTATAGAGAAAGAGAGAGGGAAGAGCTTGAGAGAAAGAAGATAAAAAGAGAGGAATTGGTGATTTGAGCTTGGAATCGTTTCATCAAGGAGAAATCCGAGATTTTAATCTTGAGGCAAGTTTTATAACTTGTGTGAATTTATGATTGTGTGTGAATAAATTGTATAAATTGTTAGTGTTCTTGAGTTTAAGCCATTTGGGGAATTTGGTGATTTTGATGTTTAAACCCTTAGGTATATGATATAAACATGATTTGAGGGGTTCATAATGGTGGGTTGTTATGTAGTAAAGATTTGTAGATTATGTTGGTTGATGATTTTGGGTTTATAGGGAAGAAAAAGGATTTTGAGATTTAGGGTTCATATAAACCCGTAGCAAAAATTTGGTTGTCCGACCCAGGCGAATCGATTCACCCCGGTGAATCGGTTCGGTAAAATGGTAGGCTACAAGTCTGAGTTAGCGAATCGATTCAGGAAGATTGAATGATTCCTTAACTTAGCAGAAAGTTTGATTCTTTCGACCGAATAGATTCGGTTGGGGTTAATCGATTCGCTACGAATCGATTCGTCCAGGGCGAATCGATTCAAAAACAGTGCTATTTTACACAAATTTTCTAACTTCGTTTTAACTCGTTTTCTCTTGGGTCTAAAGCTTTGTAACCTTGTTGACTTTGTTTGAGGACATTAATACCCTAGGATGATGAGGGGGCATTAGGGCCTATTTTGGGGATTAGAAATGATAGTATAATACCTCAATCGCTTAAGAAAATGATAGTAGGACCAGTGTTTAGTAGGACTTGGTTATTTTGGCTTTCGAGGGCTAGTATGGAAATTTTTATATATTGTAGCATTAATTTATTATACATCTATGCTTTCGGGTATAAGAATTGTCGGTTTGATTCATTATTCATACATTCTGTGATTTTGGCATATATGAACATACCTATCTAAAGGCTATCATAAGGGAAGTTACGCGAAAGAGGTGAATACCATAGCTAATGAATGCAGGGAGAGTATAGTCCTCAAGCCACATAACCAGTTGGTACATTGTGTGATTGTTTATTCGAAGTGAAGTAATTTTGGGTATGGTTGTGCCACACTGTGGAAGGTATATGGCCGCTTCCCATGCATTGTGATTTAGGGTACCCAGGTGGTCATGAAACTAGGCCCTGGAAGAAGATAGAAATTACGGAACGCATCCAGTGGGGTAATTCCCAGAAGGATGTTCTTAGAAATGTTATTGTATGGAAACAACTGTTCTCATTCAAATTGTGTTTTAACGCAAATGATTAAATGGAATTATGAATCAACTCTAATTATATGTGATCATTAATGATTAATTGACTTGTGAGGATAAATGATAAATTGGTAAACCAGATATGTTGGATAGAGTTAGGTTATTCCTATTAAGTAGTCGGGTAGTTTAACTTCAAAATCAATTGTACGTGTTAGGATGTGCACTTTAGAAGAGAGGTGAGTATAATTCTTCAAGTGAATAGCGAAGTTAACTTGTTTATGAAATTTGTCATTCATAACTGTTACGAATTTTATTCACTTGTAAATCATATCAAACCGGGCTCAGACCCGTTTATATTTTGTCTCTTGTGTGGTTATTGTTTATGTCCAAGTGTCCAGCCGCAAGGGTTCCCCTTCTGACCTTCCCTTCTAGTGTTAAGGAGCTACGACACATTGCGGATGCTGTAGGATTTTTGTATTAGATGCATCAAACTCTCTTTTGATATTCTAGTTATGATCCGTCAGTTATATTCGGGCGTGTTGCCCAAGTTTATACCTCATAGCTACTGTTATATTTGGTCTAACCTTTTTGTATCAGTCTGTTAATCGACGGCTTATTCGGTCATGTTTTGTAAATGTATATTAACCCTTCGATTACAGATGTAAATGACTGAAATAGTTATTTTGAATTGGAAAATATTTTGACATCCATTTTTAAAATGTTGGGTGGTCGTATCATATTATCTTCTATGCGACAGTGATGCTAAGAATGGACCATTTAATATTCCTATTTTATTGGAGTAACGGGTTAGCCACCTCTTATTTTAATAAGCGGGGTGTCGCTGATGGTATCATAGCATCAGGTTCTAGAGTCTTTAGGATCTGTGCGGACTTTTCCCATTCTACCGTAGCGCTCTTTGATATAGAACCCTATTATTAGGATTGTTTTGTTTATGTGTGTTTGCGATCTTCCGCAAGGATAAATTGTTTTAACTGTATATTGGCTCAACCAAATTTTATCTCAGATGTCGCCTAGGCGAGGTTGCCCGGCAAGGGTAAATCGAGTTGCAGATGACGTAGAGCCCCCACCACTGCAAGGAACTATGAATGCGACGGAGGTGGCTAATATTATTCCCCAGGCGGTGAATGCTGCATTGACCGCTATGGCACAACAACTTCCACAAGCTCAACAACCGACAGCACCGGTGGCTAAAGCCCATACGGGACCCTCCGCATGGGAAAGAGCTAGAGAATCCTTCCAGAAAGGTCACCCTCCATAATTTCAGGGTGGTGCTGACATTATCTTGGAAAATTAATGGAGGAATGATATTCAACGCCATCTTTGAATGGTGGAATATAGTGAGGAGATGAAATAAATTCTCGCAACTTTTAAATTGGTGGGAGCAGCGCTCCAATGGTGGGAGTCGGTGACAACTCTAGAACAAAAGGATACTATGACTATCTCGGAGTTTTGGATTCTGTTTGAATGAAGGTATGTTCCTTCAGCAGTCTGGAAGGAGATGTGGAGGAAGCTTTAGGATGTTACTCAAGGGGAGCGAATAGTGGCAGAATTTGAAGAGCAATTTACCCGTTTGGCGAATTTTGTGTCAGACGAGGTAAGTATGGAAGAGAAGAGAATCCTTAAATTTATCGGGGGTTTTAATTGGAGGATAAGGTAGCATCTGTTGGGGAACCCTGCCCTACAAACTTTTGGCGATGTGATGATTGTAGCTTTACTTCATTGCCAGGATCACCGCCTTCATTTGAAGGGGAGTAAAAAAATAGAGGATTCTCGACAATCTAGTCAACCAAGAGGAAATGGTGCCGATGGAGCACTACCACCACAACAGCAATCTAGGAGTAAACAGAAAGAGAGGAACCTTCAGCGGGGGATCCGCTTGAGAAACAATGCTTTGGAGGTTTCAATGTTTGCGGGGGTGGTTTTAGACAAAATCAGGGAGCTCAGCAGCAGCAACAAGTAGTCCCAGAATGCTAATCCTGCCGAGGGAATAATGGAGGTCGAGTCCAGCGGGGCCAAGAGCTAGAGAATCCTTCCAGAAAGGTCA
Source organism: Sambucus nigra (assembly GCA_949130495.1). Taxonomy (NCBI): domain Eukaryota; kingdom Viridiplantae; phylum Streptophyta; class Magnoliopsida; order Dipsacales; family Adoxaceae; genus Sambucus; species Sambucus nigra. The sequence continues at coordinate 39,589,983 of OX422210.1, read as the reverse complement.
CCCTTCATAATTTCAGGGTGGTGCTGACGTTATCTTGGCAAATCAATGGAGGAATGATATTCAACGCCATCTTCGAATGGTGGAATATAGTGAGGAGATGAAATAAATTCTCGCAACTTTTAAATTGGTGGGAGCAGCGCTCCAATGGTGGGAGTCGATGACAACTCTAGAACAAAGGGATACTATGACTATCTCGGAGTTTTGGATTATGTTTGAATGAAGGTATGTTCCTTCAGCAGTCTGGAAGGAGATGTGGAGGAAGCTTTAGGATGTTACTCAAGGGGAGCGAACAGTGGTAGAATTTGAAGAGGAATTTACCCGTTTGGCGAATTTTGTGTCAGACGAGGTAAGTATGGAAGAGAAGAGAATCCTTAAATTTATCAGGGGTTTTAATTGGAGGATAAGGTAGCATCTGTTGGGGAACCCTGCCCTACAAACTTTTGGCGATGTGATGATTGTAGCTTTACTTCATTGTCAGGATCACCGCCTTCATTTGAAGGGGAGTAAAAAAATAGGGGATTCTCGACAATCTAGTCAACTAGAGGAAATGGTGCCGATGGAGCACTATCACCACAACAGCAGTCTAGGAGTAAACAGAAAGAGAGGGACCTTCAGTAGGGGGATCCGCCTGAGAAACAATGCTTTGGAGGTTTTAATTTTTGCGGGGGTGGTTTTAGAAAAAATCAGGGAGCTCAGCAGCAGCAACAAGTAGTCCCACAATGCTAATCCTGCCGAGGGAATAATGGAGGTCGAGTCCAGCGGGGCCAAGAGCTAGAGAATCCTTCCAGAAAGGTCACCCTTCATAATTTCAGGGTAGTGCTGACGTTATCTTGGCAAATCAATGGAGGAATGATATTCAACTCCATCTTCGAATGGTGGAATATAGTGACGAGATGAAATAAATTCTCGCAACTTTTAAATTGGTGGGAGCAGCGCTCCAATGGTGGGAGTCGGTGACAACTCTAGAACAAAGGGATACTATGACTATCTCGGAGTTTTGGATTCTGTTTGAATGAAGGTATGTTCCTTCAGCAGTCTGGAAGGAGATGTGGAGGAAGCTTTAGGATGTTACTCAAGGGGAGCGAACAGTGGTAGAATTTGAAGAGGAATTTACCCGTTTGGCGAATTTTGTGTCAGACGAGGTAAGTATGGAAGAGAAGAGAATCCTTAAATTTATCGGGGGTTTTAATTGGAGGATAAGGTAGCATCTGTTGGCGAACCCTGCCCTACAAACTTTTGGCGATGTGATGATTGTAGCTTTACTTCATTGCCAGGATCACCGCCTTCATTTGAAGGGGAGTAAAAAAATAGAGGATTCTCGACAATCTAGTCAACCAAGAGGAAATGGTGCCGATGGAGCACTACCACCACAACAGCAATCTAGGAGTAAACAGAAAGAGAGGGACCTTCAGCGGGGGATCCGCCTGAGAAACAATGCTTTGGAGGTTTCAATTTTTGCGGGGGTGGTTTTAGAAAAAATCAGGGAGCTCAGCAGCAGCAACAAGTAGTCCCAGAATGCTAATCCTGCCGAGGGAATAATGGAGGTCGAGTCCAGCGGGGCCAAGAGCTAGAGAATCCTTCCAGAAAGGTCACCCTTCATAATTTCAGGGTGGTGCTGACGTTATCTTGGCAAATCAATGGAGGAATGATATTCAACGCCATCTTCGAATGGTGGAATATAGTGACGAGATGAAATAAATTCTCGCAACTTTTAAATTGGTGGGAGCAGCGCTCCAATGGTGGGAGTCGGTGACAACTCTAGAACAAAGGGATACTATGACTATCTCGGAGTTTTGGATTATGTTTGAATGAAGGTATGTTCCTTCAGCAGTCTGGAAGGAGATGTGGAGGAAGCTTTAGGATGTTACTCAAGGGGAGCGAACAGTGGTAGAATTTGAAGAGGAATTTACCTGTTTGGCGAATTTTGTGTCAGACGAGGTAAGTATGGAAGAGAAGAGAATCCTTAAATTTATCGGGGGTTTTAATTGGAGGATAAGGTAGCATCTGTTGGGGAACCCTGCCCTACAAACTTTTGGCGATGTGATGATTGTAGCTTTACTTCATTGTCAGGATCACCGCCTTCATTTGAAGGGGAGTAAAAAAATAGGGGATTCTCGACAATCTAGTCAACCAGAGGAAATGGTACTGATGGAGCACTATCACCACAACAGCAGTCTAGGAGTAAACAGAAAGAGAGGGACCTTCAGTAGGGGGATCCGCCTGAGAAACAATGCTTTGGAGGTTTTAATTTTTGCGGGGGTGGTTTTAGAAAAAATCAGGGAGCTCAGCAGCAGCAACAAGTAGTCCCACAATGCTAATCCTGCCGAGGGAATAATGGAGGTCGAGTCCAGCGGGGCCAAGAGCTAGAGAATCCTTCCAGAAAGGTCACCCTTCATAATTTCAGGGTGGTGCTGACGTTATCTTGGCAAATCAATGGAGGAATGATATTCAACGCCATCTTCGAATGGTGGAATATAGTGAGGAGATGAAATAAATTCTCGCAACTTTTAAATTGGTGGGAGCAGCGCTCCAATGGTGGGAGTCGGTGACAACTCTAGAACAAAGGGATACTATGACTATCTCGGAGTTTTGGATTCTGTTTGAATGAAGGTATGTTCCTTCAGCAGTCTGGAAGGAGATGTGGAGGAAGCTTTAGGATGTTACTCAAGGGGAGCGAACAGTGGTAGAATTTGAAGAGGAATTTACCCGTTTGGCGAATTTTGTGTCAGACGAGTTAAGTATGGAAGAGAAGAGAATCCTTAAATTTATCGGGGGTTTTAATTGGAGGATAAGGTAGCATCTGTTGGGGAACCCTGCCCTGCAAACTTTTGGCGATGTGATGATTGTAGCTTTACTTCATTGTCAGGATCACCGCCTTCATTTGAAGGGGAGTAAAAAAATATGGGATTCTCGACAATCTAGTCAACCAAGAGGAAATGGTGCCGATGAAGCACTATCACCACAACAGTAGTCTAGGAGTAAACAGAAAGAGAGGGACCTTCAGTAGGGGGATCCGCCTGAGAAACAATGCTTTGGAGGTTTTAATTTTTGCGGGGGTGGTTTTAGAAAAAATCAGGGAGCTCAGCAGCAGCAACAAGTAGTCCCACAATGCTAATCCTGCCGAGGGAATAATGGAGGTCGAGTCCAGTGGGGCCAAGGTGCTGGGTAGTTTCGAAATAACAACCAGGGCCGACATCTAGGGAATCATACGGCCCGTTATTTTTAGTGCGGTGAGACGGTTCACATAAAGAGAGTCTGTCCACAGTTGAGGAGGGGGAAATTGCCTGGAGGCCCTCAGAATTAGCCTGAACCTTTAAAACCTCCAGTACCTATTCCAGCAGTCCCACTACAATAGGGACAACTTCAGTTTGGGCGTATGTAAAATGTCCAAAATGCTTTATTGCCTCCAGTACTGCCAGAACCGCCAACTATTAAGGGTAAGTTTCCCATCCATGGGGTTATGGGTAGATTGGTATTTGACATGGCCGCAACACACTCATTTATAGATACATACTTTGCTCGTTCGGTGGGATTGTTAGAGTCTGCCGATAGTGCTCTTATGAGTGCAGATTCTCGTATGGGCGATGGCTCACTAATATTCTTTATTTGTAAAGGGTGGGAATAGACCTTGGTAGATTGTGCTTTGAAGATGACTTATTTGTCCTTGATATGGTCGGTTATGATGTTATTCTGGGCATAGATTGGTTAGTGAAGTACCAGGCCATGGTGAATTATTATGGGAGGAGTATAGTCTCTGCCATTCCGGGGTAGGAAATGTTTTAAGTAGCCATGCCTCTTTCGAAAGGAGGTTTGAGCACTCACTTATACTGTATTGACGAGGATACTTTGCAAGGTATAGTTATTTCCTTAGACTTGATTCCTATAATTAGAGAATTTGAGGATACTTTGTATTTTTTTTAAATGGTGATTTTGAGGATTTATCTAAATGAATGTGATTTTATATTAATTTTTTTTTCACTTGAAATTGGAGGTGAAAGTAGTTTGAATCTAGTTTGAATGTTGTGAACTCACCACATGATAGTTGAGAAACATATGTTTTAGCGATCAAAAGAATGCTTAAGGTTTTTGGAACTGATTTGCAATTTTAATTTGTTAAAGACGAAGAGGGATTAAAAAGAAATATTAATTTATTTATCACATCATTTTAGGAAGCGTAAAAATGCATTCCAAAATGGTTGAACACGTCTCTATTGTTTATTGTTCACCTTCAACTTTTGCATTAGTGCTTATATGCAACACTTTTGCAAAGTCATTCGCTTTTGTAACATTGAATAGTTTGTTGCATGTGAACAAACTATTTCTTATGACTATATAGCTATCAAAAGTCTCGGTTTATATAAACATTATCCAAGACATACAGATTGTTATAAAAGTTAACCCTTTTTTAAAATAAAAAAAATATGTTTACTGTTTACTTGCAATGATGTGATGGAAATCTTCTTTGAGTTCCTTGATAGGGGTTACTTTTTGAGGAGTCTGAACGCTACTTTCATTACTTTGGATCCCAAGAAAGGGGGAACGATGGATGTGAGAGACTTCAGACCCAATAGTCTTGTTGGCAGTGTGTAAAAACTTATTTCTAAGGTCTTATTAGTTAGGCTTAGAAGGTGATTGATCATCTCGTGTCCGATGCTCATAATGCTTTTATGGGTGGCCGTCAGATCTTTCATGCGGTGTTGGTGGTGAATGAGTGCATCGAGTCTAGGTTGAGAAGTGGGCTCCCGAGTATCATTTTCAATCTTGATGTTGATAAGTCCTACGATCATGTGAGATGGGGCATCCTCTTCTATCTACTGAGGAGGATGGATTTTGGGAAGAGGTGCTACAGGTAGATGAAAAGATGTGTCACCTATGTCAGTTTCTCTATCCTGGTGAATGGGGTGCCTGAAGGTTTCTTATCGAGATCACAGGTTCTTAGACAGGGCGACTTGTTGTCCTATTTTCCCTTTATTTTGGTTATGGAGACATTTTCTCGGACGATGAGCCGTACGGTGGAGGGTGGCCTGGTTTTCCATTTTCAGATTAGGAGCGTTGTGTCCAAATCGGTTGTGAGCCCTCATCTGTTGTTTGCAAAAGATATTATTATTTTTTTCTAGGGAAATAGTGGATGAGGTAAGGAAGTTGAGGATGCTGATAGTGTGTTTTGTGGGTGTGTCTGGGCTCCGTATCAACGTCAGGAAGAGTAAGATGATTGCCATTGGAGAGGTCGCTGACGTGGGTCTTTTGGTCGGGGTGCTTGGGTGTACTGTCGGCTCGCTCCCCTCTACTTACTTAGGCCTCCCCTTAGGAGCGAAGTTTAAGTCAATGTCGATGTGGGATACGGTCCTTGAGAGGGTCCAAAGGAGGTTAGCTGGGTTGAAGCATAGTTACCTTTCCAAAGGGGGGAGGTTGATGTTGATCAGAAGTGTTTTATCGAGTCTACCGACTTATTTCATGTTTGTACTCCATTTACATGTTTCTTTTGGACATAGACTTGATAAGTTGATGAGGAATTTCATGTGGAGAGGGCACGATGATAAGTTGAATTACAGTCTGGTGAGTTAGGATGATGTGTGCTTGTTAGAGAAGGAGGGTGGCACGAGGGTGAGAAGTTTAGCCCACTTTAATAAGGCTTTACTGGGATAGTGGTTGTGGCGGTTTAATAGGGAAGATGATAGACGGTGGAGTAAAGTGACGATGGCTAGGCATGGGGTTGGCTCGTTTGGGTGGGGGCCTAGGGAGGGGCGTGGTGCTCATGGGGTGGGGTTGTGGAAGTGTATTGCACGCGGGTGGGATGATTTTTCTAATACCACTTCCTTCCATCCGGGGACAGGGAATCGTATCAGGTTTTGGAAAGATAGGAGGGGAGAGGGTGGCTCTCTAGAAGATCTTTTCTCGAGGATGTATCGGGTTGGGGGAGATAGGAAGGGGATAATTGAGGATCATAGGAGGAGGGGAGGTGATCGTGTGGGGTTGGACCCGATTTTTAAGAGAGGGATTAGGGATTTGGAGATGGAGGAGGCGGATGAATTCTTTGAGCGGCTGCTTTCGGGGCCTACTACATGTAATAACCCTTACTTTTGAATAATTATGTTTATTATATAAGTTGGCATGTGGGTTAGTCATGTAAAATAAATGAAAATCGAATTAAATATTAATTGGTATGATTTAAGAGTTAATATTTATGAGTATTGCATATTTACTGTTACATGAATGTAAATAGTGTAATATTATGCTATGTTGCGTCGTTGCGCTTTAAAGCGGCGGTTATGGCTTATATCCCAATCGGATTATTTAAGAAAGGTAAAATGACTTTAGGATAGGAAATTATAAATGATATCTCGAATGTTAGTTTAGAGGGCACGGTTAGTCCGAGAACGGTTGAGATAGTCAAAATAAGTGTCGGGTGTGTTTTTGGGTTTCGAGGCACTTTTGGCTAGTTACGACTTAATTATGATGTTACGAGTCATTTTAAGTATGTAGTAGCATTTAATGTTAGTCTTAAATGTATTTAAGCTATGTTGGTTATTTAGTCTAGAAAGATCAATTACAGCTCATTTGTGTTTAAAACCTACAGAGAAAGATAGGGAAGAGCTTGAGAGAAAGAAGATAAAAAGAGAGGAATTGGTGATTCGAGCTTGGAATCGTTTCATCAAGGAGAAATCCGAGATTTTAATCTTGAGGCAAGTTTTATAACTTGTGTGAATTTATAATTGTGTGTGAATAAATTTTATAAATTTTTAGTGTTCTTGAGTTTAAGCCCTTTGGGGAATTTGGTGATTTTGATGTTTAAACCCTTAGGTATATGATATAAACATGATTTAAGGGGTTCATAATGGTTGGTTGTTATGTAGGAATGATTTGTAGATGATGTTGGTTGATGATTTTGGGTTTATAGGGAAGAAAAAGGATTTTGAGATTTAGGGTTCATATAAACCTGTATCCAAAATTGGGTTGTCCGACCCAGGCGAATCGATTCACCCCAGTGAATCGATTCGGTAAAATTAGGGGTGTGCAAAAAAACCGACCAAACCGACAAACCGACAAAACCGAGCCGAACCGAAAATTTTCGGACCGAGTTTTTTTAAGGGTCGGTTCGGTTCGGTTTGATCAGGTATAAAACCGACAGGGTCGGTTCGGTTTTCGGTTTTGGCATAAAAAACCCGATTTTGAACCGAACCGAACCGAATTAATTTTTATACTTTTTAATTTTATATTTTATATTATATTTATATTAGTGTTGGCATATTATATTATATTTTTTAATTTTATATTTATATTAGGTATTAAAAAAAATATTTTTTTTATTAAAATAAATGAAAAAACCGAACCGGCCCTGTCAAAAACCGGCCCTGTCAAAAACCGACGGGTAAACCGAACCGGCCCTGTCAAAAACCGACCATGTTCGGTTCGGTTCGGTTCGGTTTTTCACCAAATTCGGTTCGGTTCGGTTTTTCTCCCCCCAAAACCGACATGGTCGGTTCGGCTCAAAAAACCCGCCCAAAACCGAACCGACCGACCCGTGAACACCCCTAGGTAAAATGGTAGGCTACAGGTCTGAGTTAGCGAATCGATTCGGGAAGACTGAATGATTCGTTAACTTAGCAGAAAGTTTTATTCTTTCGACCAAATAGATTCGGTTGGGGTGAATCGATTCGCTACGAATCGATTCGTACACGGCGAATCGATTCAGAAATAGTGTTGTTTTACACAAATTTTCTAACTTTGTTTTAACTCCTTTTCTCTTGGGTCTAAAGATTTGGAACCTTGTTATAGGATGTATTATAGATAAATATGACCTTGTATGAGGACATTAATACCCTAGGATGATGAGGGGGCATTAGGGCCTATTTTGGGGATTAGAAATGATAGTATAATACCTCAATCGCTTAAGAAAATGATAGTAGGACTAGTGTTTAGTAGGACTTGGTTATTTTGTCTTTCGAGGGCTAGTTAGGAAGTGTTTATATATTGTAGCATTAATTTATTATACATCTATGCTTTCGGGTATAATAATTATCGTTTTGATTCATTATACATACACTCTGTGATTTTGGCATATATGAACATACCTCTCTAAAGGCTATCATAAGGGAAGTTACGTGAAAGAGGTGAATCCCCTAGCTAATGAATGCAGGGAGAGTATAGTCCTAAAGCCACATAACCAGTTTTTACATTGTGTGATTGTTTATTCGAAGTGAAGTAATTTTGGGTATGGTTGCGCCACACTGTGGAAGGTATATGGACACTTCCCATGCGTTGTGATTTAGGGTACCCAGGTGGTCATGAAACTAGGCCCTGGAAGAAGATAGAAACTAGGGAACGCATCCAGTAGGATAATTCCCAGAAGGATGTTCTTAGAAATTTTATTGTATGGAAACAACTATTCTCATTCAAATTGTGTTTTAACGCAAATGATTAAATGGAATTATGAATCAACTCTAATTATATGTGATCATTAATGATTAGTTGACTTGTGAGGATAAATGATAAATTGGTAAACCAGATATGTTGTATAGAGTTAGGTTATTCCTATTAAGTAGTCGGGTAGTTTAACTTCAAAATGAATTGTACGCGTTAGGATGTGCACTTTAGAAGAGAGGTGAGTATAATTCTTCAAGTGAAGAGCGAAGTTAAATTGTTTATGAAATTTGTCATTCATAATTGTTATATATCTTATTCACTTGTAAATCATATCAAACCGGGCCCAGACCCGTTTATATTTTATCTCTTATGTGGTTATTATTTATGTCCAAGTGTCACGCCGCAAGGGTGCCCCTTCTAACCTTACCTTCCAGTGTTAAGGAGCTACGACACATTGCGAATGATGTAGAATTTTTGTATTAGATGCATCAAACTCTCTTTTGATATTCTAGTTATGATCCCTCAGTTATATTTAGGCGTGTTGCCCAAGTTTATACCTCATAGCTACTATTATATTTGGTGTAACTTTTTTGTATCAGTTTGTTAATCGACGGCTTATTCGGTCATGTTTTGTAAATGTATATTAACCCTTCGATTATAGATGTAGACGACTGAAATTGTTCATTTTAAATTGGAAAATATTTTGACATCCATTTTTAAAATGTTGGGTGCTCTATGCGACAGTGATGCTAAGAATGGACCATTAAATATTCCTATTTTATTGGAGTAACGGGCTAGCCACCTCTTATTTTAATAAGCGGGGTGTCACAGATGGTATCATAGCATCAGAGTCTAAAGTCTTTAGGATCTGTGCGGACTTGTCCCTTTCTACCGTAGGGTTCTTTGATATAAAGCCCTATTATTAGGATTGTTTTGTTTATGTGTGTTTACGATCTTCCTCAAGGATAAATTGTCTTAACTGTATATTTGCTCAACCACATTTTATCTCAGATGTCTCCTAAGCGAGGTTGCCCGGAAAGGTTGCAGATGACGTAGAGCCCCCACCACCGCAAGGAACTATGAATGCGACGGAGGTGGCTAATATTGTTGCCCAGACGATCAATGTTGCATTGACCGCTATGGCAAAACAACTTCCACAAGCTCAACAACTGACAGCACCGGTGGCTCAAGCCCATACGGGACCCTCCGCATGGGAAAGAGCTAGAGAATCCTTCCAGAAAGGTCACCCTCCATAATTTCAGGGTGGTGCTGACGTGATCTTGGAAAATCAATGGAGGAATGATATTCAACGCCATCTTCAAAACGGTGGAATATAGTGAGGAGAGGAAATAAATTCTCGCAACTTTTAAATTGGTGGGAGCAACGCTCCAACGGTGGGAGTCGATGACAACTCCAGAACAAAGGGATACTATGACTATCTCAGAGTTTTGGATTCTGTTTGAATGAAGGTTTGTTCCTTCAGCAGTCTAGAAAGAGATGCGTAGGAAGCTTTAGGATGTTACTCAAGGGGAGCGAACACTGGCAGAATTTGAAGAGGAATTTACCCGTTTGGAAAATTTTGTGGCAAACGAGGTAAGTATGGAACATAAGAGAATCCTTAAATTTGTCGGAGGTTTTAATTGGAGGATAAGGTAGCATCTGTTGGGGAACCCTGCCCTACAAACTTTTGGCGATGTGATGAATGCAGCTTTATTTCATTGCCAGGATCACCGCCTTCATTTGAAGGGGGAGTAAAAAAATAGGGGATTCTCGACAATCTAGTAAACCAAGAGGAAATGGTACCGATGGAGCACTATCACCACAACTGCAGTCTGGGAGTAAACACAAAGAGAGGGACCTTCAGCAGGGGGATCCGTCTAAGAAATAATGCTTTGGAGGTTTCAATTTTTGCGGGGGTGGTTTTAGAAAAAATCAGGGAGCTTAGAAGCAGTAACAAGTAGTCCCACAGTGCTAATCCGGTCGAGGGAATAATGGAGGTCGAGTCCAGCGGGGCCAAGGTGCTGGGTAGTTTCGGAATAACAATCGGGGCTAAAATCTGGGGAATCATACGGCCCATTGTTTTCAGTGCGGTGAGACGGTTCACATAAAGAGAGTTTGTCCATAGTTGAGGAGGGGTAAATTATCTGTAGGCCCTCAGAATCATCAGGAACCTTTAAAACCTCCAGCACCTATTCCAGCAGTCCCACTACAATAGGGACAACTTCAGTTTGTGCGTATGTACAATGTCCAAAATGCTTTGTTGCCTCCAGTACTGCCAGCACCGCCAACTATTAAGGGTAAGTTTCCCATCCATGGGGTTATGGGTAGAGTGGTATTGGACATGGGCGCAACACACTCATTTATAGCTACATACTTTGCTCGTTCGGAGGTATTGTTAGAGTCTGCCGATAGTGCTCTTATGAGTGTAGATTCTCTTATGGGCGATGGCTCACTAATATTCTTTATTTGTAAAAGGGTGGGAATAGACCTTGGTAGATTGTTCTTTGAAGATGACTTGCTTGTCCTGATATGGTCGGTTATGATGTTATTCTGGGCATGGATTGGTTAGTGAAGTACCAGGCCATGGTGAATTATTATGGGAGGAGTATAGTCTCTGCCATTTCGGGGTAGGAAATGTTTTTAGTAGCCATGCCTCTTTCGAAAGGAGGTTTGAGCACTCACTTATACTGTATTGACGAGGATACTTTGCAAGGTATAGTTATTTCCTTAGACTTGATTCCTGTTATTAGAGAATTTGATGTTGTCTTTCAGGATTCCTGGCTTACCTCCAAGTCATGAGATTAAGTTCGTAATTGACTTAGTGCCAGGGACTAGGCCGATTGCGTGAACTCCATACCGCAAGGCTCCTTTAGAAATGCGGGTGTTACGAGATCAAAATCAACAGCTATTGGGGCAAGGTTTCATTCGGCGCAGTACATTGCCATGGGGTGCCCCTATATTATTCGTGCGAAAAAGAGATGGTTCCCTCCGGTTATGCATTGATTATCGCGAATTGAATAAGGTAACCATCCAAAATAAATGTAATACCCCTTACTTTTGAGCAATTATTTTTACTATATAAGTTGCCATGTGCGTTAGTCATTTAAAATAAATGAATATCGAATTAAATATTAATTGGTATGATTTAAGAGTTAATATTTATGAGTATTGCATATCTACTGTTACATGAATGTAAATAGTGTAATATTATGTTATGTTGCGTCGTTGCTCTTTTAAGCGAAGGTTATGGCCTAATGTTAACAAAGACCATGAGAGAGACTTATTTGTAAATGAATGAACTTGAGATTGTAGCCGATTTTATTCTTTATTTTATTGTTTTTTTTAAATGGTGATTTTGTGGATTTATCTAAATGAATGTGATTTTATATTAATTTTTTTCCCTTGCAATTGGAGGTGAAAGTAGTTTGAATCTAGTTTGGGTGCTTCAAACTCACAACATGATAGTTTAGAAACATATGTTTTAGCGATCAAAAAAATTCTTAAGGTTTTTCAAACTGATTTGCAATTTTAATTTCTTGAAGACGAACATGCATGAAAAAGAAATATTAATTTATTAATCACATCGTTTTGGGAAGCGTGAAAATGCATCCCAAAATGGTTGAACACCTCTCTATTGCTTATTGTTCACCTTCTACTTTTGCATTAATGCTTATATGCAACACTTTTGCAAAGTCATTCACTTCGGTAACATTGAATAGTTTGCTGCATGTGAACAAACAATTTCTTATAACAATCTAACTATCAAAAGTCTCGATTTATATAAACACTATCCAAGACATACAGATTGATATAAAAGCTATCCCATTTTTAAAAGTAAAAAATATGTTTACTTTTTACTTGCAATTATATATTATATGCTGGATATTATTACTTGCGGTATTTTCTCCCTAGATACCAATAAATATTTGAGGTTGGCTAGGCTTTCAACATGAAGTGTAAGTGGGTTTCCATGAGGCTACTGGACGAAGATAATGCTGACACAAATCAAATTCTTGAGTTAAATTTACAAAATTCGTGAACAAAATTTACTATAGATAAATTCATACAGATGGAATGTTTTCGAGATTGTACATTAATCGAAACCATGCACATTACGTTATTTAGAGGCAAAAAAAATTAGGATTTTGTTTATTATCACATCAACTCATAATCAAACAAGTGATTACATTTTAATAATGAAGAAATACAAGCGATGAGATTTTTATATATATTAAATAAATCTCTCAATGAGCTAAATATATTAAAAAGAACAAAAAAGGTGGAAGATGAGTGAGCCCAGTTGCGAGGCAGATAAACCTAACAAAAAAAATACTTAAATAATCATAAAAATGTAGCAATTTCAAAATGGAGGTAATTATTTCTTAGTGTATTAAATAGTTATTAAATCACTCCATTGTAGGATAAGAAGTGTGTATAGCAATCCCACACATGCCTTCTTGGGCATCAATATCTCTTGTCAACATGTTAATTGTATTGGTAAATTAAATAATTAAGTTATATGTTAAATTAATTTTTAGATTTTACATTATAAACTTATGGCTTAGTTAAATATTTAAATCAATAATTATTTTGTACCAATAAATTTATCAATGTTCTTTATATTATAATCATGTGCTAAATAAAATTATTTGGTGATAATTCATTGTAAATTAATTTTATAGAATCTCGTGTATGTATACTTGTTATGTAATGAATCTCACGTGTTTGTTGATGATCTATAAAATGACGAGATTATCACACACACACACACACACACACACACACACACACACACATATATATATATATATATATATGCTTTTTTTTATAGAATAATGTAGCATTTTAAATTTGAAGTCACTAAATGAATTAGTACTTTGAACTCAATTTAACATTTAAAATTTTCCAATAAGTTTGTTGCTTCCTCATTGTCTCCATCACTCTATCTTCTCTAATGTAGAATAATTATATAATTTTCTTTTACTTTTAATAAGGTAATTGTGCATTTCATTTACTTGTTAAATCTTTTAATAATCCCATTTCACCTTTGGAACATAGTGTGCAAACTCATATAAAAATGTAAATCAAGTCTGCAAAATAAATAAATAAAATCTTACAGAAAATAATTCAAATCCAAAAGTCTATAAAATTAACAAAACAAGGAAAACAAACAATAAACGTTTGAAAATATAGAAAGAAAAATTGAAAAATAAAAATCTCGTCTACCACTTCCACTTCCACCACCGCCACCACCACTACCACCTATAAGATACCTCCCTTTTTATCACAACTTCATTTTAAATAATTTAAACAATTGGATAAATAATTAAATAGATAAATTTAATTTGGAAATTTTAATGTTAATTGTATTCGTAAATTAAAAATTAAGTTACTTGTTAAATTATTTCTTAGCTTTTACATGACAGACTTACAGCTTAGTTAATTATATAAATTAATAATTTTTTTATTCCAGTTAATTTATCTATGTTCTATGTATTATGATCATGTGTTAAATATAAAAATTTGGTGACAACTCATTTTTTTAATCATGGAAAATTATTTATAAATGTGTAGGATAAAAAGCCTCTCCTATGGGGCTCTTACATACACTAAGAAAAATTTAGTCATAATGAAAGAAACAAAAGGCAATTTAAATAACCTCGAAACAGATAGACGATTGACTTCTGATTGAAAATTAATATTAATAAACCTTGTGTTTGTTTTACGTGTTGATTTTATCAATATTGGTTTGCAAGTAGATCCATATAACCCTACTCCACCAACACATGAAAATAAATAAAATAAAAATAGAAGGCCTAAGATCATATCTAAGGCACACATGAGCCAGGGATTGGACCATAAGTCAAACCAAAGGAGATGAAATGACAAAAAAATCATCATTTACCCTTGTGAATTTTAGCATGAGCTTTAGGGAGGATGAAAATTCCTTTTAATTTCTTTAATGCAACTATCACTGTATTTGTGAGCTTTTGGTAAAAAATATGTCATTTTACTTTTTGTTTCACTTGAGCTACCACATTCATCACGAATCTTTTGAAGACCATATTCAATTGCCCTTTTTTCATCTACCATCAATTTGAACATTTCCAAATCCACTAGTTTTTTTTTCATCGTACCCAAGTTGAAGTTGATGTTGTTTCTCATTCTAAACTTTTTTGTGCTTTACTTAGTTTTGAGCCATTAGAGACAAAAGTGTTTGATCACAAATTATCAGCGAGATGATCTAACTCTTTATCTTGATCTTAAATGAAAGAATCAATGGCAGTGTGAGTTTGTGTGGGTTTGTAAGTTGAATTTACCTCACTCGTGTAATTAACCCAGCACGTTATTGATGCTAGCAAGATTTTCGCTTCACTATTTGAATCATTGAACACAGTCATCTAATAACTAATATGACATTAACATTTTAATCTCGTGTCATGATAGAACTAGGTGGACTTTGATGCCATTTCATTTGGCTACAAAATTATCCCGAAGTAGAATTGGGATTTGAGTCCTTTGTTAAGATAATGTCTTGGGTTTGGTAGTTATTTACATTTTGTAATATTTATAACTTTGTTTCATGTCACTACCCTTAAATAGTTTCTTGGAGGTACAGTCGGTTGAATTCATTCAGGATTTCAATCCTAACAAGGTTATGTCATAGTCTTGTACTGAAGCTAGGACCCCCGAATGCATTGAACTGATTATACCTCTAATAAATTATTCAAGGATGCTAATAAAAAAATTATATTTTGCATATTTTATTTCTCTTATTACATTTGTAAGTTTTTTCTAATACTTCAATCACTAATCCCACTCCTTTTATTATCATATATACATTCACCTCTATTTATAATTTAAGAACCAAAAAAAGGGGGCTTACACCACAATTACCAGTTTCATGTGTTCTCATAATATCCTACACATTTCATATCTATTTCATAAATCAAAAGGAACACCATAGATTTGGATTAGGGGTTAAGACTCCAACCTTTTTCCTCTTACGAACTGCAAGGACTTAGAGAAAGAGGATTCGTACATATTTTTTTGTATCTTAGGCGACTCACATAAAGTCACCTTTTTAGTAGATTTTATCAACATTTAATTTAATGAACATTTAATATGAATTATGAAGCCAAATTCCAAACCAAACAAGCATGCGAGGAAGAAAACTGAGAAAAAATTCCTTTCGGGCAAAACTTTTAATTTCAATACTATAAAGGAAAATTCAAATGGTTTAGTTCTTTTGCACGGGTTTGGTGTATTCGTGATTTGGGGTTTCATAGGAATTATGATTTTTTAAGGTTAATTCTTTTTGTTGTTTTTAGAATTTATTATTTTTTAAGGTATAAGGTTTTGGTGTTATTTATAAGGCAACTTACTATTTCTCTTATTTTTTTTAGGATTCCAGGAATTTTAAGTTATAGGGTTTAGGGATTTATCAAAGTCGACTTAGGGGTTTTTAGAGTTTTATGTTTTTTCAAGGTTTAGAATTCTTACGGTTTAATGTATAATGACATGTTTACATGAAGTGAACATGCATGTAGACAGTAGAGAAAGTTGATAGTACACGTGAACTTTTTAAAATTTAAGTGATTTCACATGTACCATATATAATTTCTTATAATTTGATGTTTTTAACTTTTGTTACATATAATTTTATTATAAATGATAAAAAAAAAACTTGCGTGTAAGTTTCAAACATGCGCTCTTGTAAAATCATCAATAAAGGTAATGAAGTATTTATTACCGTCATGAGAAGTGTTCTTTATTGGTCCACACACATCGGTATGAACAAGTTCCAATGGTGCTTTAGCTCTCCATGCTTTCTCCTTCGGAAAAGGCACTCGGTGGTGCTTTCCAAGAGCGCATCCTTCACAAACTACATTTACTTCTTAGATGCTTGGCAGTCCATAACCCATGCTCTTTTGATGCAAATTCTTCATGATTTAAAAATTCAAGTGCCCATATCTTCTATGCCATAGCCATATGCCGTCAACCATATTCATCTTCAAGGCCACACTCTTTGAGTATCAAAAAGTGAGAGGAAAACTTCTATTCTTTTCCATCTTGATTTTTGCACCAACTTTGATTCTCCCCCCTTCGTCAAAAATTCTGCACGAGTCTTCTTCAAAGAGAATAATGTACCCTTGTTCCATAAGTTGGGCAACACTCAACAAATTCGGCTCTAAATCCGGAACTAGTAACACATCTCGGATATACTTTATTCCTTTCCCCGTCTTAATGGATATAGTTCCCTTGCCCTTTGTTTGGACTAAGGCACCATTACCCATCCTCACTTGATAATTAGAAGAAGTATCCATAGAGGTAAAAATATTCTGCGGTCATGTGATTACTACACCCACTATCAAGAAACCACAAATCATTTCTTTGCTCCGATGCACTTTGACAAGCAAAAAACATATTCCCCTCACATTCTTGTTCTGCGGTGAAGTTAGCTTGTTGGTTGTTCTTGAGCCGACAATCTTTTTGAACATGCCCGAATTTCTTGCAATTGTGACATTGTGGCTTTCCCCGGAACCAACAATCTTTATCAATGTGGCTACTTCTCTTGCAAACACTGCACTTTTGTTGATTAAAACTTTCATTACTTTCTCTTCTTTTAAAATTATTTCTACCTCTTCCTCGAGTGTTTCTTCCTCTTCCTATTCCTCTTCCTCTTCCATGTCTTCCACCTCTTGAAGATTCACCTTTGGGTTGATCAAAACATGTTTTGGCCCCAACATTGAGCTTAGATTGAAAGGCACTCTCAACAGATTATCCAAAGTGTCAACTCAACCTTTGCTCATATGTTTTAATGGAACCCATCAATTCATCAACACTCAAAGAGGCTATTTCTTTAGTTTCTTCAACAATGGGGTCATACTTTTCTGGCAAAATAATTAAAAAAATTTCAACAATCCTTTGATCAGAAAGTTCCCATATGTTTTCATTTGATTCACAACCTCCATTAATCTAGATAAATAATCTTTCATTATTTCCACATCCTTCATCTTTATATTCTCAAAACCTCCTCTTAAGGACTGAATTTTAATAGCCCTTACCATCAAAGTACCTCTGAATTCTTTTTGTAAAATATACCAAGCCTCCTTTCCTTTGTTTGCATTAATAATTCTTGGAAACATTGTTTCAACTAACCCCTGTTTGATTAGGCTTAGAGATTTTGCATATTTCTTCTTGTGTTCCTTCAACTTTTGCATTTGAGCCTCCGACAAAGCCATGATATCCTCCAGTTCATCAAACCCATCTTCAATATACTCTCATAAATCAAATGAAAGGAAAATGGTATTCATTTTCACAGACCAGAAATCATAGTTCTCTCCATCAAAAATTGGAATGAAGGGCTGTTGGGTACCCATTTGGTTGCTAGAACTTGCCATAAATTTCCTGTCGCTTCTCGTCGGATTCGTTTTTCGGCCAACAGAGAAAACACACGTAGCTCTTGATCTAAACAAGGCACGGATACCACTTTATTGGAGTTTAAATGAGAACTATATTGTTATATTAGAAGAAGTGAAGAAGTAAAGAAAAAACAGGAGATAAGTTGGAGAAGACAAACTTGTTCTTAGAGAGAGAAGTGATGTTTTTATTCAGCAGAGTACTTCATTGAAAACATGGGTGATAGGATGCATTTATCTGCTCAGATTTTTCTACCAACTAGACAAATAAATTTCCCTACAAAGTAGGTACAATAACTAGACTTTAGGACCACTTAGGCACACATTAAAGGCACATTAATTTCCCTTCAAAGTAGGTACAACAGCAACCAATTTTGGGACCATTAGGTAGAGCAGCTACAAAACTGCTATGCATTAATTTAACATGGTGTTGATAACATAATAATTGGCAATGGATCAAAACTAAAAATTACCCCTGTTAGATAAAATTTTCTCAAAACAGACCTGAAATTAAAAAAATGGCTTAGTTTTGCCAAACGTGGAGAAATATCAATTGGCAAACTCACAGTGAAAAATCAATGTGATCTTCTATTTACAAGCACCAACTTCATAATGAGGAGAATGGACTATATACTTTTGATGAGGAGGGATTAAAGGCTTTAACATCTATAAAAAGTGGCAAAGCACCATATTACATTTCGCATCAAAGGCTAGCACATCAAAACTCTACAGTTCTTTACGACTTAAGTAATAAAGATTCTCTTAGTATTAGTCAATGGAAAAAGAAGAGTTCAGTGTGTGAGAGTTTCCAATTAGGGAAAAACTGTAAAATTCCCTTTTAACTTAATGAAAATGTTTCAGAATTACCTTTTGACAAAATTCATTGTGAGCTATAGGGTCCGGCACCCATAATGTCATCCCAACACTTTATATATTTCAGAATGACCACACAAGATCCTCATGGATTTATCCTTTAAATCATAAGTCGAATTTTTTTAAAATTTACTCCAAATTTGCTAGCATGGTTAAAACACAGTTCTATAAGACCATCAAGATATTCTAGTCGGATGGGAGATGTGAATTTCCTAAAATTAATTTCAATAAATTATTGGATAACAATGGCACACTAAGACACATCTCTTAACCTTACACACCAGAGCAAAATGGTGTTACAAAGAGGAAACACATTCACATTGTGGAGACTGGTTCGATAATAATATTTGATGAAAAGTTACTTCCCTTTCTTTGTGTTGAGGCATTTATGTCTGCCATTTTTCTCATCAAAAGAATGCCCCCACAGAAGCTTCAGATGCAACCCCCATTCTTTAAATTATATAATAAAAATCCTAATTATTTTCATCCAAAGACATTGGTTTCTATTTTCATAGGCTATTAAAGGACACTGCCCTATGTTAAAAACACCATTGTGGAAGAGAATGACCCCCTACTCCAAGCCTCTTACGAACAATTTCTTCAAGAACCCACTGATCTTGACAAGCAATCCCAATCTCATCATATAGCTCAATATGCAACTCTTGTTGCACCTTGTCCTATAACTTCCCTACAATATATTCCTATTCCTCCCACACCTATTTTCCACTTGACAAATCACATCCTACCAACTTATTTTCTAATTTTACCTATAGCCACCTGCATATACCTTCTACTCCCCCTACACCATGATGATTCCATATATAGTATCACTAAGAAAAACAATATGAGCTCAATCCAGAATAGCTTTGCAAGTGCAACAATGGTGTTTAAACATATGTATAAGTGAAGAAGGAGATGAGGAGAAGATGAGTAAGACTAGAATATAAGTTGTTCAACCATTAGCGTACTCCGCTGTGCAGGTGAGTATGAATTTAACTTTTGGTCGAACACCTCTCTATTGTTTAAAGTTCACCTTCTACTTTTGCATTAATGCTTATATGCAATATGTTTATAGTCATTCGCTTCCATAACATTGGATAGTTTGTTGGAGGTGAACAACTATTTCTTATGCAAATTTATCCATCAAAAGTCTCAATTCATATGAATAATATCCAAGACATACATTTTATTATAAAAGTTATCCCATTTTTAAAAATAAAATATATGTTTACTTGTTACTTGCAATTATATGTTAAATACTAGATATTGTTGCTTGATGTATTTTCTACGCATGATGCTGAGAAATATTTGAGGACGGCTTAGTTTTCAACATGAAATAGAATTGGTTTTCAATGTGGGTACTTGACCAAGACATTGCTTACACAAATTTAATTGTTGAGTTAGATTTATATAATTTGTGAACAAAATTTCAGATAGACAAATTGAAACACAGGGAATGCTTTGGAGATTTTACGTTTACAGAAGCCATGCACGTTACGCTAAATAGAGGCAAAAACCATAAGAGTATTTTTTTATTATTACCACATCAACTCATAATCAAACAAGTGATCACATTTTGATAATGAAGAAATATAAGTTACGGAATATATATATACATTTAATAAAGCTCTCAAACTGCTAATTAAAAGGCATACAAACCTAACAGAAAACCCCCAAAATAATCATAAAATTGTAAGAATTACAAAATGGAGGTAATTATTTCTTAGTGAATTAAATAATTATTAAATCAATCCATCGTGGGATAAAAAACGTGTATGGCAATCCCCCACATGCCTTCTTGGACATCAATATATATTTCCATCATAATGTAGCCATTCTCACCCCAAGTGGTACCCCATGAATTTTTAAAAATCCAAAACTTGGTACCAGCATCACTTGTATCGTACCCAACAGCTGTAATCGCATGCTTCAAATTTGAACCTCATTCCCCGATTAAAATCCCACCCATGTAGTGCTGGAAGGTGGTGGAATCTACAGCAACTGAAACTTGTTGCTTTGCCAAATCCATTCTTAGAGCTTCCTCATTATATTGTGGAACATTTTCATAAACATTGATCCTCACCACAACATTACCATTGGTTGCCTGACGCATTCCCTGTTCTCCTTCCCTATATGGATACTCATCGGGACTCATTAGACCATGATTTTGCATCACAAAATCAAAGTCGTGGGTAATATCATTGCCACTATAGCTATTTGCACCCGGATCATAGTCTAGTATTTCTTGCTCGGGCACTGGAGATAACTAACCAGTTTTGATATGATTAATCCCTTCTATAGCTTCCACGCTCGAAAATGCCCCACAAATGCATATACATATATTTCATTTTAGTGTAGGTTATTATGTTTGTAACAAAATAGTGGTTTTGCAACAAAGACAAAAATTACAAAATTTGGCAAATTAGATAAGGCCACTAGAATTTATAGGAACAAATATTTATTAACATAGATAGTACATAATAATACATATACCGGAATTAAAATTTAGATTAGGTGCCAATTTTACTAATAAAATAATAACTCGTAAAGAAATATGCATGTATGGGGAGATATGAGGGAAATGAAGGTTTTAATGCATTGTGCCTAGTATTTGACAGGGGTGACAGCTCCATGTTGTCTCCAAACCATAGAGGGTGGTACATCAGCTTCACCATTCAAGAGGTAGGAGAAGTTGGCATCTTGTATCCAGTGTGGGAGGCCAAGAATTCTTCCTTAGTTAAGTCCGTAAATCGATTGATTCCAAGCTAGTAGGTGCGATTACCAGTCCACTAAAGTAGTGTTCTTTAGTGCGATTACCAACATCTCTGTGAACAAATTCCCATTCTCATCATACAGCTTCCAAAGATCAGGTAACTCATCACATCCCCGGGATAAAGCCTTTGCATGGAGGACTGAATCGACTTCCTTGGATGGAATGAAAGAAGGTGGATTAGCACTCATTGCATCAGACGAATATGAGGCTGTAGGAGAAGACCCTGGAGCTGGACAACGATAACGAAAGGAAGTGGAACGGAGATGAGCCTTAGAGCGACTAAGAGAGTTCTTGTCAATGTATGATAATTCACTGATCCGAGCCTCCGAGAAGGGCGCACCCACCGTCGGAGCCTTGTCACGAGAAAGTAGAATCTTGCGCCCACCCGCTATGAAACACACTCTACAAACCTATCTCCACCAAAACCAACTGACCCCACAACACCAGCTTCAACAAACAAAAAACAAACAAACATAGAAAAACAAGATACCAAATAAAACATGCTATAAATACAAGCACAGACTGCCCATAAAAAAATAAAATATATATCGCATAATTAGGGGCAGACATTGTGCATACCAAATTTCCCAACACCCGCACTTTGTATATATAACAAAACATATATGCAATACCTTAATTTCAGCAATCAAGTACAAAAAGAATGAAAGACATGCTAAAATATGAGATATTGTATATAGCTTTTGAAGTGTTTGTAAAAGGAAAAAAGAAAAAAGAAGAATTTTAATTACAAGTTCGTAATCGCACCTACCATCTTGGAATCAACCAATTTAAAGACTTAACTAAAGAAGAAGTCTTGGCCTCCCACACTGAATACAAGATGTCAACGTCTCCCACCTCTTTTACAACGTCCTTTAACTATGAAAATGTTGGTGAAGCTGATGTACCACCCTCTATGCATTGGAGATAGTATGGAGTTGTTACCCCAGTCAAAAACCAGGCTCAATTCGGTAACAACTTCATTTCCCTCATATTCGCCCATGCATGAATATTTTTTTACGAGTCACTATTTAATTAGTAAAACTAGCACTTAATCTTAATTTTTATTCCTCTATAAGTATTATTATGTACTATCTATGTTAATAAATATTTATTCACATACATTCTAGTGGCCTTATCTAATTTGCCAAATTTGTAATTCTCGTCTTTATTGCAATACAACTATTTTGTTACAAACATATTAACCTACACTAAAATGAAATATATGTATAGGAATTTGCTAGGCATTTTCGAGCGTGGAAGCAATAGAAGGGATTAATTATATTGAAATCGGTCAGTTATTTTCATTCTCCGAGCAATAAATACCAGACCGTGATCTGGTGCGTTTAGCTATAGTGGTAATGATATTACCCATGACTTTAATTTTGTAGTGCAAAATCAAGGTCTAATGAGGGACGACGAGTATCCATATAGAGAAGGAGAATAAGGAATGTGTCGGGCAACAAACGGTAATGTTGTGGTGAGGATCAGTGGTTATGATTCCACCATCTTCCAGCACTTCATCGGTGGGATTTTAATTGGGGAATGCGGTACAAATTTAAACCATGCGATTACAGTAGTTGGGTACGGTTAATGTTGGCAAATGGACGGTTATTGGCGGTTATGGACGAGTTAAAAATGGATACGAATAAATCTGAGCAGGTCAGGGACAGTTCATGCAGAATAATGTGGGCAGGTCTGACTCGGGTCGGTTCGGGTCAGACCCGTATCTGGTTGGGTTGACCCGCTTTTCCCATGTTGTACCTTTGAATTTTTTTAAACAAATCCAAATTAAATTCTGAAAAAAAATAACAAAATTAAACTTTATACCCAAACTGATTCAAGTCTATATTTATGACGTCTGTAAATAAAAATTTCAAAAGTAAAAAAAAAATTATCCAAAATCATTAAAGTTATATGAAATTATTCTAAACATAACAATTTTTAGCCAACAAATCCAAAAATAATTTTTGGAAGTTAACGCTTGTAACTGTTGGAAATCAAGCATTTGGAAAGAAAAAAAAACTGTTGAATATCAAGCCGTCGGAGAGACCGAACCTTTTCTCAGCCACGAATACTGACCAAACTATAATTGACCAAGCTTCCAGCCCTCCAGGTTTGATCGACATTGATTTGCAGCAACAGGTTTTGATCGGAGACACGAGGATCTGTCGATTTAGTTACGGCTGTGAGCGAGGGATTTTGAGAGAAAGAAAGCTGCCTAGGTTTTGTTGAGATGCTAGAGTAGTGAACAGAGAGTATATTTTGGGGGTTTTAGGGTTATTTAAGGGCTTTTGGGCTGACCCGCAATGATCTGCAACTGGACTGCAAATCACTCGACTTGTTGGTTTGACTCAAATCATTTAAACCACAAAAGAAAACAAATGGGACCCAAACAAATTTTAGAGGATGGATTACGGATGGTTTCCTCTTTAACTGCCCATTTTTCCAGGCCTAGGTACGGTACAAGGGCAGATGGAACCAAGTTCTGAATTTTTAAAAATTCATGGGGTACCACTTGGGGCGAAAATGGCTACATTAGGATGGAAATAGATATTGATGCACAAGAAGGCATATGTGGTATTGCTATACAGGCTTCTTATACTACAATGGATTGATTTAATAATTATTTAATACACTAAGAAATAATTACTCTATTTTGTAATTCCTACATTGTTATGATTATTCTAGTTTTTTTATTAGGTTTCTATACCTCGTAGTTGTGTGAGTGCCACACTGTTAGATTGGAACTATTCTAACGAAGTACTTCCCATGTTTAAATTTTTATGCTGGTTTATCTCCTATATAGTTGGAGCATATGTGGACTTAGTAATTCCTTTATTGTAGCATTATGTTAGCATATCCGTGTATTTAAAATAGTGAAGTGTTGTTAATGTTTCTTAATGAAAACTAGTTTGTAACCCACGCGATGCACGAGCGTGATAAACTTATTGTTTAACGTTTCAAAAAATAAGTGTTGGTGCCATTTTCTCTTCAAATTCACATATTTAAAAAAGAAACAAACAAATCAAAACTACATCATCTTATTATAAAAAAAAAGTAATCTCAATAGAAATTTGCAATTGAACACACACCACAACCCCAAGCATATGGGTTTTCGTTATTTATTCAAAAAATAATTATAACAAAACATAAAAATAGAAAAAAATGAAAAAACACCAACCTCATATTGGAAATATTCCTTGTTCCGTCCCTGGACTTCAATGGCAATTACACGTGTAAAAGTCCTATTTCTGGAAACAAACTGCACGAATATATTTTGGATTTAAGAGATTCATGTAAAATAACTTCAAAAGAGAAGCACGTTCTGGGAATCCAATCAAGGTCCAGGTGAGGTCCTTTGGTATCGACCATGACTTCATCACCATATCTATATAATTAACAGTGCCAAAAGTAGAAACAGGAACAGTCGGTTAATTTAAAAATTAAAAAAAAACAATTCTACTCCTCATGTTTATCGTAAAACAATTTTACTCCTTATTTAGATATTAGATGTATATATGGACCTCTTTTGAATCATTAACCAATACTATGTGTCGCACCACTTTGTCAGTGTAGAAGGACTCATTTTAAATTTAAATAAAATTTAAGGTCTAATTCATTGTCCTATTCCCATTTGTGCCATTCCTGTCGGTGCGTTTGTATGTCTTAAATTGTTAATGAATTTCATTACAAATAAAAAATAATTGGACAAAGTATTCAGTAACTAAAGCGTAGCCGTCAGCCACGTGGAGCCATTACCTAAAATTGTTGTCGACCACAGCACGCGCATTGTAGCAACATCCCTTATAGTTCCCCCATTATCAGTCGAGATTGGGAAATGAAGTATCCCAAGCTCAAAGAAAGAGAGTGATGAAGAGTCTTTTTCTGATTTGCATTTCTTAATTCATTCCAGATCCACCCAACCCTTTTCGTTTAAATCTTGGACCGCAAAATGCTGGGGCGGTCTTCGCGGCCACTTATGAACCAGAAGACCCTCTGTTCCACTCTTCCACCAAAATCATAACCTTCCCGACTTCAACCTCCAATGCCACTTTCAAATCTGACATCACCCTCGTTAGAACAGGCGAGGACTTCATGCCCGCCAACCAATCCGCTTTCGCCACTTTCATCAACATCACTGACGTCGACTTGTCCGAACCCGTCTTCGATGTATATAGAACAACACGCATCAAATGACAACAACATCATCTGTATTGTTTTGTATATATGGACCCCTTCCGAAGGATCGTCAATTTCGACCATATTCTCTCGGTTAGTTTCTTCTTTCTTCATTGTTAATTACGTATCTAATTTTTATATATAAATGGTGATGAAGGTATAAATAGGTGAATTATTGATGAAGAAAGCTAGGGGAAAAAATAAACGGATACATATAACAAGAAACATTAAGATGAAATGCATCAGAGGAAGATGTAAGGTTGAAATGAAGAGTCGGGTCATTTATAGAGCATAAGTGGCCGTATTGGAGATGCTTTCAATAATGAAGCATTAATAGAAGACACGTGGCACAATCACATGTAGAGACACCAAAATTATATTATGTTATTAAATGAACTAGTTTTACTCGTTCATCAATCTCTTTAAAATACACGTGTATAACGTATAATTACTTATACTTTGTTATTTTAAACTTTTGTTACATGCAATTGAGTTCTAAATTGTAAAAAAAATGCTCATATAACTTGCGAAGATATGTTCGACGTTAGGTCATGCAACTGAAACAAAGTATAATAATAGTATTGGTTAATGTTAATAAAGACCAAGAGAGAGACTTATTTGTAAATGAATGAACTTCAGATTGTAGCCAATTTTATTTTTTATTTTATTATTTTTTTCAAATGATGATTTTGATGATTTATCTAAATGAATGTGATTTTATATTATTTTTTTTCACTTGAAATTGGAGGTGAAAGTTGTTTGAATCTAGTTTGAATGCTTCGAACTCACAACATAATAGTTGAGAAACATATGTTTTGGCGATCAAAAAAATGCTTAAGGTTTTTGGAACTGATAAAAAAAGTGCATCCCAAAATGGTTGAACACCTCACTATTGCTTATTGTTCACCTTTTACTTTTGCATTAATGCTTATATGCAACACTTTTGCAAAGTCATTCCCTTCGGTAACATTGAATAGTTTGCTGCATGTGAACAAACAATTTATTATGACAATCTAACTATCAAAAGTCTTGATTTATATAAACAATATCCAAGACATACAGATTGTTATAAAAGCTATCCCATTTTTAAAAGCAAAAAATATGTTTACTTTTTACTTGCAATTATATATTATATGCTGGATATTATTACTTGCAGTATTTTCTCCCCAAATCCCGATAAATATTTGAGGTTGGCTACATTTTCAACGTGAAGTGGAAGTGGTTTTCAATGAGGCTACTTGACCAAGAC
This sequence comes from Sambucus nigra, assembly GCA_949130495.1. Lineage (NCBI taxonomy): Eukaryota > Viridiplantae > Streptophyta > Magnoliopsida > Dipsacales > Adoxaceae > Sambucus > Sambucus nigra. The sequence goes on along the minus strand of OX422210.1, from coordinate 39,563,123 downwards.
AATGTTGACACAAATCTATTTATTGAGTTAAATTTACAAAATTCGTTAACAAATTTTAAGATAGATAAATACATACACATGGAATGTGTTCGAGATTATACATTAATAGAAACCATGCACATTACGTTAAATAGAGGCAAAAAAATAAATGGATTTTTTTTACTATCACATCAACTCATAATCAAACAAGTGATTACATTTTCATCATGAAGAAACACAAGCGATGATATTTTTCTGTATATATATTAAATAAAGCTCTCAATGAGCTAAATATATTAAAAAGAAAACCAAAGGTGGAAGATGAGTGAGCCCAGTTGAGAGGGATAAAAACCTAACAAAAAAACTGGAATAATCATAACAATGTTGGAATTACAAAATAGAGGTAATTATTTCTTAGTGTATTAAATAATTATTAAATCAATCCATTGTAGGATAAGAAGCGCGCATAGCAATCCCACACATGCCTTCCTGGGCATCGATATCTCTTGCCATCCTAATGTAGCCATTCTCACCCCAAGTGGTACCCCATGAATTTTTAAAAATCCAGAACTTGGTCCCATCCTCACTTGTACCGTACCCAACTGCTGTAATCGCGTGGTTTAAATTTGTACCGCATTCCCCTGTTAAAATCCCACCCATATAGTGCTGGAGGATGGTGGAATCTACTGCAACTGAAACGGGTTGGTTTGCAACAGCCATTCTAAGAACTTCCTCATTATTTTGTGGAACATTTTCATAACCATTGATCCTCACCGCAACATTACCATTGGTTGCCTGACACATTCCCTGTTCTCCTTCCCTGTATGGATACTCAACGTCCCTCATTAAACCTTGATTATTTATCACAAAATCAAAGCCGTGGATAATAGAATTACCCCTACAGCCATACGCACCCGGATCACAGTCTAGTATTTCTTGCTCGGACAATGAAACTAATTGACCGGTTCTGATATAATTAAGCCCTTCTATAGCAGCCACGCTCGAAAATGCCCAACATATACCTATACGTATATTTCATTTTTAGTGTAGGTTAATATGTTTGTAAAAAAATAGTTGTATTGCAATAAAGACGAAAATTACAAATTTGGCAAAATAGATAAGGCCACTAGAATTTAAGTGAATAAATATTTATTAACATATACAGGAATAAAAGTTATGATTAAGCGCTAGTTTTACTAACTAAATAGTAACTCGTAAAAAAATATGCATGTATGGGGGAATAGAAGGGAAATGAAGTTGTTACCGCATTGAGCCTGGTTTTTGACAGGGGTGACAGCACCATGCTGTCTCCAATCCATAGAGGCTGGTACATCAGCTTCACCAACATTTTCATAGTTAAAAGACGTTGTAAAAGAGGTGGGAGAAGTTGACATCTTGTATCCAGTGTGGGAGGCCAAGAATTCTTCCTTAGTCAAGTCTGTAAATTTGTTGATTCCAAGGTGGTAGGTGCGATTACCAGCCCGGTTGAAACTCTCTATAAACTCAACGTTGTGTTTGAATATTTTGAATCGCTTCTGCTTCTCTGCTACACTCTCGTAACTGCGTCCGTGGTGGGCTATCCACTGCTCATGCATGTTGAACATGCTAGCTTCATCATAAATCGTCCGCGAGGTAGCTTCACCAACTTTCCAAACTATAACAAGTATAGTCACCAAATACTTCCACCATACAGAGGAACCCATTGTTTGTTTCTATGATAACAATACAAGTCCTTGTAATTTGTGAATACAAAACATACCATGCCCATACCCATTTATACAAGATGCGAATGAATGCTAGGACAAAAAACATGTATGAACACAAGCGTTTTTAATTTCCAATCAATCGTTAATTGCGCCTCATTCATGTTGCCAGAAATCGTAGGTCACTGGTCTTCGCCCTCAGGTCTTCTCCAGTCCTTGCTCTCAGGTCTTCGCTCCAATGTGCATCACAATTCCGCATAACCTTTACGGGAATTGTCCACCTTGACAATCTCTTCCAATTCTCCATTTTCCTTCTATATAAACTTTAGCATGCAATTTAAAAAGTTAAAATATTTTGCGCTTCAAAATATTCTAACGTAAAAAGTAGTATACCGTCAAAACCCAATGACGAATCAAAATATGGTTCTTAAATTGCTTAAAAGTAAAGAATATCTCTACAATGACGATATCATATTAAAATTAATAATAATAAAAATAAATCCACTACTAAGTGAAATGCCAAGTAGACCTTATAATGGGCAGTGTCGATTCCTGTTCGTGTAATTTTTTATCGTATTCGGATTATATCGGGTTCGTGTGTAAACGGGTGACTTTTTTATCATGTGAAAAAATTATATTCAAACTCGAGCAATTATCTTAACGTCTCGTATCATGTTCACCCGTTATTACCAATCAAGATAATAAATTCTTTTGAAGCATATAAAAGATCACATATTAGCTCGTTTTGTAACACAATTAGACGTATTAATTCATCGTCATTACTAAATCTCTCATTTTGTAAATTCCGTTAAGATTAAATTAACATTAAGGTACATAAACTCTGTATAATTTTTAATAATATATCCTTAAAACTTAAATTAATGGATCTTAACGGATCTTAACGAGTGAAGGGGTGCAACACTAAGCCGACCCGATAACTATCTTGTTTTACCAGGCTGACACTGATATGACCCGAAACTATTAAGATTCCACCGACTAACTTATGAATTCGTATCGATTCATGTCGTGTTATCGTCTCGTGCGTCATTTTGTCAGGTCTACTGCCAAGTTGACATACATGTTTGATTTTGTCGGCTTAAACATCCCATAAAATCATTTAGCTATTTTCTTGGTTGAATTTTTCTTCTCAAAAATTTTGTACATAATATTCTCGTTGTGGAGGTCATCTACAAAAAAAAAGTTACATAAATAATTTTTTATTGCGCTAGATAACACATTTGATGATTTTCAATTTATTCCCCAATACCTCACGCATTAGATTTTTGTTCAATCTAGGGTGTACTTCTTTAACACTACCATTAAAATAAATAATCCTTAAATATATATGTTTGAAAAAAATTAATATTTTGAATAATATTTGTTCGGACTAGTTTAGTAAAAATATACATGATGACCCTAAAATTCTGCTAGCAAATAAGATGAAAATTTCCCATCCGGACTACATACTTTCTTCTAGAAGAACAATGAAAATTTTCATTATTGGATGAACCTCATTTTACCCACCAAATCATGGGTAACTTTTCGTTTCATGACACAACATTGGCAAGAAAGCACGAGGTTCTCTCTCTCTCTCTCTCTCTCTCTCTCTCTCTCTCTCTCTATATATATATATATATATATATATATATATATATATATATATATACATACGAAAATGATCCTGTGATGATTGACCCGTACAGATATAATACAAACTCTCTATATTATGCCCATTTCTTTATATCTTCATTTTCAGAAATTATCGGCCCTTTGAATAAGATACTTGGTTTCAAAGTGTTCCATTTATGTATGAAAATGATTGGGAATTTTACATAATTTTTTCGGGAGGAATTTTCTTAACTCTCACTAAAGGTTATGAATGTTCCATATATAGTAACGACTTTTTAGATCCGTCACTAAAGATCATGACAATTCGCCATTAGTTTTCACTGTTCATGAAAAATGTCCATAAAGTGAATGTTAAGAAAAAAAAACACATCCTCAACAACACTTTGTTTCTTACAAATACAAGTCTTATCTTCATTTTGAAGAAGTGCGAAATTATTTTTTTCAGTAGTTTCCATTCCTAATCGAGTCGAATAGAGTATCAAACATAACTGGTTCGTAAGGCACACACATTGAACTATTTCTTGCTCGTGTCAAGACCCTATCATCCTGAGAGAAAGAGACTCATTATTCATTATCATAAGCACAGTAGCAGGAATGCATTTTGTCTCAGGATTGTTACTTAAAATATGTGTTCTTTTGTGTTCTATTAAATTAAATGATGAAACAAATCATATTTTTTCAATATACCTATGTGAGCGAGATAGGGAAACTTCTATGAGAATAACCAACCACCACATTGCTAAATTCTCTAACACACTCTTGAACCTAGAAGGTGTCCAAGACCAAAACGGACACACCAATGAGAGTCAATAATGTTCAGAGAAGGAGTGTGTGAATTCTATTATCTCGATTTACACAAAAGTTTGATCAATTCAAGATATCACGTTCGGTGATTATTCATTAAACCCGATAATCTCTCGCTAGGAAATATTTAAGGCCAAAAACTATCTTTACCGATACAGCTTTCTTTCCAGAATACTCTCTATAATTCGTCTTTATGCCCATTTTTTTCTTCACCCAAATGACATTCATATGGGGGATTGATTGAAAACTATGTGTTTATACACAAATTAATATTTTGACCAAATTAATATATTAGTCAACTTTGAACCAATATAAAAGTAGGACCCAAATTTCAAATGTGATGGGACCAAGTTTGTATGCATTCCTTGTAGCAGCATGAGTGAGGTGATATATTCATTCGTTAAAAAATGGACAAATGATGAATAAGAAACTTGGTTTCGAACTGCCCCATTTTTTAGTATGAATTTTCGAAATTGTCGCTAAAGGTTGTGATTGTTCGGTATATAGTGACTCCTTTTCAAAACCATCACTAAAGTTCTTGAGTGTTCACCATTTGTTATGGTTGTTCATGAAAAACATCCCTAAAGTGACTCTTAAAAACAAGACACATCTTTTCAAGAATGGATATTTTATTTCTTATAAATACAAGTGTCGTTTTCATATTAAAGAAGAGAGAAAAATATTGTTTTTCAATACTTTCCATTCCTAATAGAGCTGGAAAGAGTATCAAACACAATTGCTTTGTGGGACACGCGCATTAAAGTGCGTCTTGTACGTGTTGAGACTGTTTCATCCTTGGAGGTAGACACCCATTATTTATTGTCGTAGGGGGAGCCTATTTTCTCTTAAGGAAAGAGTGTTCAACACTCTACTCACTCATCTTCTTCATTTGTATGTTTTATATTTATTTAATTTTATATTACACAAATACGAATAGTTTCATCGTTTAATTTGATAAAATGCAAAAATAAATATTTTAAATAAGAGTTTGTTGCTTCCATTACACGCCTAATTGTCTACATTACTTTATCTTCTTTAATGTAGAATATAATAATTGTATAATTTTCTTTTATTTTTAATGAGGTAAGTCTTCATTTCAATTAGTATTTGTTAGATGCTTTAATAAGCCCATTTCACTTTAATATATAGTGTTCAAACTAAAATAAAAATGAAAATGGGGCCGGTAAAAATAAAAAAAATCATACAAAAATTAATTCAAATAAAATAAATCACTTTTTTTACCCGACACCATAACCACACGACATACTCATATTATTTTTTTTTTAACTTTACACGAACACATCCAAAATTAAATGTGACAAACCGGATCAAGTAGGACCTGACAGGACAAAAATCTTGTTTTTTTACTAAACATGATTACAAACTATATATATATATATATATATATATATATATATATATATATAGAAACCTTGATATATTTATAAACATATGCACGGATATATGATCGTTAATGTATAAATACATTTATAAATTTCAGGGTTATGTATACATTTATAAATACCATTTAAATTTTAGAGTGTATGGCAATGTACGAATCCTTACTTAAATTTATAAAATAATATTATATTTTTCTCCAAAGAATATATATTTACTAATTATAACATGTTAGTATATTAATATGAACCAAAATATGGTAAGTAATGTAGTGTTTGGTTACATTTAACTATGACAAAGATAAAAAAACACAAAGTATGTCATTTTGGGGGGGAAAACAACCCAATATTACATTAATAAGTAAGCAACATTTATACCAGATAAAATTGGATAACATAAATTGTTTGATCCAAATATAAAGTATGTCAAATTTAGCAAATTTATATGTAAAAATCATATGTGTAACGACACAAGTCCAGCGATAGATTTTTCATGATAATACGAATATTATATAAAATGCCATGATTTCTTAAGGAATTGACAAAAAAAAAATCCCGCCAAGAAAATTTAACGGTCCATTAAGTTTTGGATTAAAGTGACCGAAATTGAAATGTTTGAGGTTTTATGTGTCAGCTTGTATACTTTGGGGTTTGAAGTGGTAATTGGGGTAAAATTCGAGAGAATAAAGTGCCAATAGCTCTAAATTTTAATTCATGTATACGTATTATTATGTAGGATGTATGTTAACAAATATTTATTTATGTAAATTCTAAAGAGCTTATCTATTTTTGCCAAATTTGTAATTTTCTTCTTTATTGCAATACAACTACTTTGTTACAAACATATTAACCTACACTATAATGAAATATATGTATAGGCATTTGCTGGGCATTTTCGAACGTGGAAGCTATAGAAGGGCTAATTATATCACAACCGGTCAATTAGTTTCATTGTCCGAGCAAGAAATGCTAGACTGTGATTCGGGTGCAAATAGTTGTAGTGGTAATGATATTACCCATGGCTTTGCTTTTATTATTCAAAATCAAGGTCTAATGAGGGATGATGAGTATCCATACATGGAAGGGGAACAGGGAATGTGTCAAGCAAACAATGGTAATGTTGCTGTGAGGATTAGTGGTTAAGAAAATGTTCTGCAATATAATGAGGAAGCTCTAAGAATGGCTGTGGCAAAGCAACACGTTTCAATTGTTGTAGATTCCACCATCTTCCAGCACTACATGGATGGGATTTTAACCGGGCAATGCGGTATAAATTTAAACCATGCGATTATAGCAGTTGGGTACGGTACAAATGAAGAAGGGGTCAAGTTCTGGATTTTTAAAAATTCACGGGGTACCACATGGGGTGAGAATGGCTACATTAGGATAGCAAGAGATATTGATGCCCAAGAAGTCATGTGTGGATTGCTATACACGCTTCTTATCCGACAATGAATTGATTTAATAATTATTTAATACAGTGAAAATAATTACATGTATTTTGTATTTCCTACATTGTTATGATTATTTTAGGGTTTTGTTTGTTCGGTTTCTAGCCTCGCGACTGCATGAGTGGCACACTATTAGCTTTGACGTATTCTAACTAAGTACATCACATGTTTAATTTTTGTTGCCGGTTTATCTCCTATATAGTTGGAGCATAGGTGGATGTAGTCATTCCTTTATTGTAGTAGTGTGTTAGCATATCCGTGTATTTAAAACAGTGAAGTGCTGTTTATGTTTCTTAATGAAAAGTAACAAGTTTTACTCGTTCATCAATCCCTTTAAAATATACGTGTATTTTGTATAATTATTTATACTTTGTTGTTTTATACTATTGTTACATGCAATTGAGTTCTAAATTGTAAAAAAATGCTTGTATAAGTTGTGGACATATGTTCGACGTTATGTCATGCAACTTAAACAAAGTATAATAATAGTACTGGTTAATGTTAACAAAGGCCATAGGAGAGCCTTATTTGTAAATGAATGAACTTAGAATGTAGCCGATTTTATTTTTTATTTTTTTAAATGGTGATTTTGAGGATTTATCTAAATGAATGTGATTTTATATTAATTTTTTTTCAATTGAAATTGAAGGTGAAAGTAGTTTGAATCTAGTTTGAATGTTGTGAACTCACCACGTGATAGTTGAGAAACATATGTTTTAGTGATCAAAAAAATGCTTAAGGTTTTTGGAACTGATTTGCAATTTTAATTTGTTAAAGATGAAGAGGGATTAAAAAGAAATATTAATTTATTTATCACATCATTTTAGGAAGCGGAAAAATGCATCCCAAAATGGTTGAATACCTCTCTATTGTTTATTGTTCGCCTTCAACTTTTGCATTACTGCTTATATGCAACACTTTTGCAAAGGCATTCGCTTTTGTAACATTGAATAGTTTGTTGCATGTGAACAAACTATTTCTTATGACTATCTAGCTATCGAAAGTCTCGGTTTATATAAACATTATCCAAGAAAGGGGGAGCGATGGATGTGAGAGACTTCAGACCCAATAGTCTTGTTGGAAGTGTGTAAAAACTTATTTCTAAGGTCTTATTAGTTAGGCTTAGAAGGTGATTGATCAGCTCGTGTCCGATGCTCATAATGATTTTATGGGTGACCATCAGATCTTTCATGCGGTGTTGGTGGTGAATGAGTGCATCGAGTCAAGGTTGAGAAGTGGGCTCCCGGGTATCATTTGCAATCTTGATGTTGAGAAGGCCTACGATCTTGTGAGATGACATCCTCTTCTATCTGCTGAGGATGATGGATTTCGGGGAGAGGTGTTATAGGTGGATGAAAAGATGTGTCACCTATGTCAGTTTCTCTATCCTCGTGAATGGGGTGTCTGAAGGTTTCTTCTCGAAATCACAGGTTCTTAGACAATGCGACTTGTTGTCCCATTTTCTCTTTATTTTGGTTATGGAGATGTTTTCTTGGACGATGAGCCGTACGGTGGAGGGTGGCCTTGTTTTCGATTTTCAGATTAGGAGCGTTGTGCCCAAATCAGTTGTGAGCCCTCATTTGTTGTTTGCAAATGATACTATTATTTTTTCTAGGGAAATAGTGGATGAGGTAAGGAAGTTGAGGATGCTGATAGTGTGTTTTGAGGGTGTGTCTGGGCTCCGTATCAACGTCAGGAAGAGTAAGATGATTGACATTGGTGAGGTCGCTGACGTGGGTCTTTTGGTCGGGGTGCGTGGGTGTACCGTCAGCTCGCTCCCCTCTACTTACCTAGGCCTCCCCTTAGGAGCGAAGTTTAAGTCCACATCGATGTGGGATACAGTCCTTGTGAGGGTCCAAAGGAGGTTAGCTGGGTTGAAGCATAGTTACCTTTCCAAAGGGGGGAGGTTGATGTTGATCAGAAGTGTTTTATCGAGTCTATCGACTTATTTCATATTTGTACTCCATTTACATGTTTCTTTTGGCAATAGACTTGATAAGTTGATGAGGAATTTCCTGTGGAGAGGGCATGATGATAAGTTGAATTAAAGTCTGGTGAGTTAGGATGATGTGTGCTTGTTAGAGAAGGAGGGTGCCACGAGGGTGAGAAGTTTAGCCCACTTTAATAAGGCTTTACTGGGAAAGTGGTTGTGGTGATTTAATAGGGAAGATGATAGACGGTGGAGTAAAGTGACGATGGCTAGGCATGGGGTTGGCCCGTTTGGGTGGGGACCTAGGGAGGGGCGTGGTGCTCATGGGGTCGGGTTGTGGAAGTGTATTGCACGCGGGTGGGATTATTTTTCTAAGACCACTTCCTTCCATCTTGGGACAGGGAATCGTATTAGGTTTTGGAAAGATAGGATGGGAGAGGGTGGATCTATAGAAGATCTTTTCTCGAGGATGTATCGGGTTGGGGGAGATAGGCAGGGGATAATTGAGGATCATAGGAGGAGGGTAGGTGATCGTGTGGTGTTGGACCCGATTTTTAAGAAAGGGCTTAGGGATTGGGAGATGGAGGAGGAGGATGAATTCTTTGAGCGACTGCTTTAGGGGCCTACTACATGCAATAAGTTGGCATGTGGGTTAGTCATTTAAAATAAATGAAAATCGAATTAAATATTAATTGGTATGATTTAAGAGTTAATATTTATGAGCATTGCATATTTACTGTTACACGAATGTAAATAGTGTAATATTATGCTATGTTGCGTCGTTGCGCTTTAAAGCGGCGGTTATGGCTTATATCCCAATCGGATTATTTAAGAAAGGTAATATGACGTTAGGATAGGAAATTATAAATGATATCTCGAATGTTAGTTTAGAGGGCACGGTTAGTCCGAGAACGGTAAAATAAGTGTCGGGTGCATTTTTGGGTTTCGAGGCACTTTTGGCTAGTTACGACTTAAATATGATGTTACGAGTCATTTTAAGTATGTAGTAGCATTTAATGTTAGACTTAAATGTATTTAATCTATGTTGGTTATTTAGTCTAGAAAGATCAATTATAGCTCATTTGTGTTTAAAACCTATAGAGAAAGAGAGAGGGAAGAGCTTGAGAGAAAGAAGATAAAAAGAGAGGAATTGGTGATTTGAGCTTGGAATCGTTTCATCAAGGAGAAATCCAAGATTTTAATCTTGAGGCAAGTTTTATAACTTGTGTGAATTTATGATTGTGTGTGAATAAATTGTATAAATTGTTAGTGTTCTTGAGTTTAAGCCATTTGGGGAATTTGGTGATTTTGATGTTTAAACCCTTAGGTATATGATATAAACATGATTTGAGGGGTTCATAATGGTGGGTTGTTATGTAGTAAAGATTTGTAGATTATGTTGGTTGATGATTTTGGGTTTATAGGGAAGAAAAAGGATTTTGAGATTTAGGGTTCATATAAACCCGTAGCAAAAATTTGGTTGTCCGACCCAGGCAAATCGATTCACCCCGGTGAATCGGTTCGGTAAAATGGTAGGCTACAAGTCTGAGTTAGCGAATCGATTCAGGAAGATTGAATGATTCCTTAACTTAGCAGAAAGTTTGATTCTTTCGACCGAATAGATTCGGTTGGGGTTAATCGATTCGCTACGAATCGAATCGTCCAGGGCGAATCGATTCAAAAACAGTGTTATTTTACACAAATTTTCTAACTTCGTTTTAACTCGTTTTCTCTTGGGTCTAAAGCTTTGGAACCTTGTTGACTTTGTTTGAGGACATTAATACCCTAGGATGATGAGGGGGCATTAGGGCCTATTTTGGGGATTAGAAATGATAGTATAATACCTCAATCGCTTAAGAAAAGGATAGTAGGACCAGTGTTTAGTAGGACTTGGTTATTTTGGCTTTCGAGGGCTAGTATGGAAATTTTTATATATTGTAGCATTAATTTATTATACATCTATGCTTTCGGATATAAGAATTGTCGGTTTGATTCATTATTCATACATTCTGTGATTTTGGCATATATGAACATACCTATCTAAAGGCTATCATAAGGGAAGTTACGCGAAAGAGGTGAATACCATAGCTAATGAATGCAGGGAGAGTATAGTCCTCAAGCCACATAACCAGTTGGTACATTGTGTGATTGTTTATTCTAAGTGAAGTAATTTTGGGTATGGTTGTGCCACACTGTGGAAGGTATATGGCCGCTTCCCATGCGTTGTGATTTAGGGTACCCAGGTGGTCATGAAACTAGGCCCTGGAAGAAGATAGAAATTACGGAACGCATCCAGTGGGGTAATTCCCAGAAGGATGTTCTTAGAAATGTTATTGTATGGAAACAACTGTTCTCATTCAAATTGTGTTTTAACGCAAATGATTAAATGGAATTATGAATCAACTCTAATTATATGTGATCATTAATGATTAATTGACTTGTGAGGATAAATGATAAATTGGTAAACCCGATATGTTGGATAGAGTTAGGTTATTCCTATTAAGTAGTCGGGTAGTTTAACTTCAAAATCAATTGTACGTGTTAGGATGTGCACTTTAGAAGAGAGGTGAGTATAATTCTTCAAGTGAATAGCGAAGTTAACTTGTTTATGAAATTTGTCATTCATAACTGTTACGAATTTTATTCACTTGTAAATCATATCAAATCGGGCTCAGACCCGTTTATATTTTGTCTCTTGTGTGGTTATTGTTTATGTCCAAGTGTCCAGCCGCAAGGGTTCCCCTTCTGACCTTCCCTTCTAGTGTTAAGGAGCTACGACACATTGCGGATGCTGTAGGATTTTTGTATTAGATGCATCAAACTCTCTTTTGATATTCTAGTTATGATCCGTCAGTTATATTCGGGCGTGTTGCCCAAGTTTATACCTCATAGCTACTGTTATATTTGGTCTAACCTTTTTGTATCAGTCTGTTAATCGACGGCTTATTCGGTCATGTTTTGTAAATGTATATTAACCCTTCGATTACAGATGTAGATGACTGAAATAGTTTATTTTGAATTGGAAAATATTTTGACATCCATTTTTAAAATGTTGGGTGGTCGTATCATATTATCTTCTATGCGACAGTGATGCTAAGAATGGACCATTTAATATTCCTATTTTATTGGAGTAACGGGTTAGCCACCTCTTATTTTAATAAGCGGGGTGTCGCTGATGGTATCATAGCATCAGGTTCTAGAGTCTTTAGGATCTGTGCGGACTTTTCCCATTCTACCGTAGCGTTCTTTGATATAGAACCCTATTATTAGGATTGTTTTGTTTATGTGTGTTTGCGATCTTCCGCAAGGATAAATTGTTTTAACTGTATATTGGCTCAACCACATTTTATCTCAGATGTCGCCTAGGCGAGATTGCCCGGCAAGGGTAAATCGAGTTGCAGATGACGTAGAGCCCCCACCACTGCAAGGAACTATGAATGCGACGGAGGTGGCTAATATTATTCCCCAGGCGGTGAATGTTGCATTGACCGCTATGGCACAACAACTTCCACAAGCTCAACAACCGACAGCACCGGTGGCTAAAGCCCATACGGAACCCTCCGCATGGGAAAGAGCTAGAGAATCCTTCCAGAAAGGTCACCCTCCATAATTTCAGGGTGGTGCTGACATTATCTTGGAAAATTAATGGAGGAATGATATTCAACGCCATCTTTGAATGGTGGAATATAGTGAGGAGATGAAATAAATTCTCGCAACTTTTAAATTGGTGGGAGCAGCGCTCCAATGGTGGGAGTCGGTGACAACTCTAGAACAAAAGGATACTATGACTATCTCGGAGTTTTGGATTCTGTTTGAATGAAGGTATGTTCCTTCAGCAGTCTGGAAGGAGATGTGGAGGAAGCTTTAGGATGTTACTCAAGGGGAGCGAATAGTGGCAGAATTTGAAGAGGAATTTACCCGTTTGGCGAATTTTGTGTCAGACGAGGTAAGTATGGAAGAGAAGAGAATCCATAAATTTATCGGGGGTTTTAATTGGAGGATAAGGTAGCATCTGTTGGGGAACCCTGCCCTACAAACTTTTGGCGATGTGATGATTGTAGCTTTACTTCATTGCCAGGATCACCGCCTTCATTTGAAGGGGAGTAAAAAAATAGAGGATTCTCGACAATCTAGTCAACCAAGAGGAAATGGTGCCGATGGAGCACTACCACCACAACAGCAATCTAGGAGTAAACAGAAAGAGAGGGACCTTCAGCGGGGGATCCGCCTGAGAAACAATGCTTTGGAGGTTTCAATTTTTGCGGGGGTGGTTTTAGACAAAATCAGGGAGCTCAGCAGCAGCAACAAGTAGTCCCAGAATGCTAATCCTGCCGAGGGAATAATGGAGGTCGAGTCCAGCGGGGCCAAGAGCTAGAGAATCCTTCCAGAAAGGTCACCCTTCATAATTTCAGGGTGGTGCTGACGTTATCTTGGCAAATCAATGGAGGAATGATATTCAACGCCATCTTCGAATGGTGGAATATAGTGAGGAGATGAAATAAATTCTCGCAACTTTTAAATTGGTGGGAGCAGCGCTCCAATGGTGGGAGTCGGTGACAACTCTAGAACAAAGGGATACTATGACTATCTCGGAGTTTTGGATTATGTTTGAATGAAGGTATGTTCCTTCAGCAGTCTGGAAGGAGATGTGGAGGAAGCTTTAGGATGTTACTCAAGGGGAGCGAACAGTGGTAGAATTTGAAGAGGAATTTACCCGTTTGGCGAATTTTGTGTCAGACGAGGTAAGTATGGAAGAGAAGAGAATCCTTAAATTTATCGGGGGTTTTAATTGGAGGATAAGGTAGCATCTGTTGGGGAACCCTGCCCTACAAACTTTTGGCGATGTGATGATTGTAGCTTTACTTCATTGTCAGGATCACCGCCTTCATTTGAAGGGGAGTAAAAAAATAGGGGATTCTCGACAATCTAGTAAACCAAGAGGAAATGGTGCCGATGGAGCACTATCACCACAACAGCAGTCTAGGAGTAAACAGAAAGAGAGGGACCTTCAGTAGGGGGATCCGCCTGAGAAACAATGCTTTGGAGGTTTTAATTTTTGCGGGGGTGGTTTTAGAAAAAATCAGGGAGCTCAGCAGCAGCAACAAGTAGTCCCACAATGCTAATCCTGCCGAGGGAATAATGGAGGTCGAGTCCAGCGGGGCCAAGAGCTAGAGAATCCTTCTAGAAAGGTCACCCTTCATAATTTCAGGGTGGTGCTGACGTTATCTTGGCAAATCAATGGAGGAATGATATTCAACGCCATCTTCGAATGGTGGAATATAGTGAGGAGATGAAATAAATTCTCGCAACTTTTAAATTGGTGGGAGCAGCGCTCCAATGGTGGGAGTCGGTGACAACTCTAGAACAAAGAGATACTATGACTATCTCGGAGTTTTGGATTCTGTTTGAATGAAGGTATGTTCCTTCAGCAGTCTGGAAGGAGATGTGGAGGAAGCTTTAGGATGTTACTCAAGGGGAGCGAACAGTGGTAGAATTTGAAGAGGAATTTACCCGTTTGGCGAATTTTGTGTCAGACGAGGTAAGTATGGAAGAGAAGAGAATCCTTAAATTTATCGGGGGTTTTAATTGGAGGATAAGGTAGCATCTGTTGGGGAACCCTGCCCTACAAACTTTTGGCGATGTGATGATTGTAGCTTTACTTCATTGTCAGGATCACCGCCTTCATTTGAAGGGCAGTAAAAAAATATGGGATTCTCGACAATCTAGTCAACCAAGAGGAAATGGTGCCGATGAAGCACTATCACCACAACAGCAGTCTAGGAGTAAACAGAAAGAGAGGGACCTTCAGTAGGGGGATCCGCCTGAGAAACAATGCTTTGGAGGTTTTAATTTTTGCGGGGGTGGTTTTAGAAAAAATCAGGGAGCTCAGCAGCAGCAACAAGTAGTCCCACAATGCTAATCCTGCCGAGGGAATAATGGAGGTCGAGTCCAGTGGGGCCAAGGTGCTGGGTAGTTTCGGAATAACAACCAGGGCCGACATCTAGGGAATCATACGGCCCGTTGTTTTTAGTGCGGTGAGACGGTTCACATAAAGAGAGTCTGTCCACAGTTGAGGAGGGGGAAATTGCCTGGAGGCCCTCAGAATTAGCCTGAACCTTTAAAACCTCCAGTACCTATTCCAGCAGTCCCACTACAATAGGGACAACTTCAGTTTGGGCGTATGTAAAATGTCCAAAATGCTTTATTGCCTCCAGTACTGCCAGAACCGCCAACTATTAAGGGTAAGTTTCCCATCCATGGGGTTATGGGTAGAGTGGTATTTGACATGGCCGCAACACACTCATTTATAGATACATACTTTGCTCGTTCGGTGGGATTGTTAGAGTCTGCCGATAGTGCTCTTATAAGTGCAGATTCTCGTATGGGCGATGGCTCACTAATATTCTTTATTTGTAAAGGGTGGGAATAGACCTTGGTAGATTGTGCTTTGAAGATGACTTATTTGTCCTTGATATGGTCGGTTATGATGTTATTCTGGGCATAGATTGGTTAGTGAAGTACCAGGCCATGGTGAATTATTATGGGAGGAGTATAGTCTCTGCCATTCCGGGGTAGGAAATGTTTTAAGTAGCCATGCCTCTTTCGAAAGGAGGTTTGAGCACTCACTTATACTGTATTGACGAGGATACTTTGCAAGGTATAGTTATTTCCTTAGACTTGATTCCTATAATTAGAGAATTTGAGGATGTCTTTCAGGAAATTCCTAGATTACCTCCAGGTCGTGAGATTGAGTTCGTAATTGACTTAGTGCCAGGGACTAGGCCGATTGCGTGAACTCCATACCGTAAGGCTCGTTTAGAAATGCGGGTGTTACGAGATCAAATTCAACAGCTGTTGTGGCAAGGTTTCATTCGGCACAGTACATCGCCATGGGGTGTCCCTATATTATTCGTGAGGAAAAGAGATGATTCCATCCGGTTATGCATTGATTATCGCGAATTGAATAAGGTAACCATCTGAAATAAATGTAATACCCCTTACTTTTGAGCAATTATTTTTACTATATAAATTGTCATGTGCGTTAGTTATTTAAAATAAATGAAAATCGAATTAAATATTAATTGGTATGATTTAAGAGTTAATATTTATGAGTATTGCATATTTACTGTTACATGAATGTAAATAGTGTAATATTATGTTATGTTGCGTCGTTGCTCTTTTAAGCGAAGGTTATGGCTTAATGTTAACAAAGACCATGAGAGAGACTTATTTGTAAATGAATGAACTTGAGATTGTAGCCTATTTTATTCTTTATTTTATTTTATTTTTTTAAATGGTGATTTTGAGGATTTATCTAAATGAATGTGATTCTATATTAATTTTTTTCCCTTGAAATTGGAGGTGAAAGTAGTTTGAATCTAGTTTGGGTGCTTCGAACTGACAACATGATAGTTGAGAAACATATGTTTTAGCGATCAAAAAAATGCTTAAGGTTTTTGGAACTGATTTGCAATTTTAATTTCTTGAAGACAAACATGAATGAAAAAGAAATATTAATTTATTTATCACATCGTTTTGGGAAGCGTGAAAATGCAGCCCAAAATGGTTGAACACCTCTCTATTGCTTATTGTTCACCTTTTACTTTTGCATTAATGCTTATATGCAACACTTTTGCAAAGTCATTCACTTCGGTAACATTGAATAGTTTGCTGCATGTGAACAAACAATTTCTTATGACAATCTAACTATCAAAAGTCTCGGTTTATATAAACACTATCCAAGACATACAGATTGATATAAAAGCTATCCCATTTTTAAAAGTAAAAAATATGTTTACTTTTTACTTGCAATTATATATTATATGCTGGATATTATTACTTGCGGTATTTTCTCCCTAGATACCAATAAATATTTGAGGTTGGGTAGGTTTTCAACATGAAGTGTAAGTGGATTTCAATGAGGCTACTGGACGAAGATAATGCTCACACAAATCAAATTCTTTAGTTAAATTTACAAAATTCGTGAACAAAATTTACTATAGATAAATTCATACAGATGGAATGTTTTCGAGATTGTACATTAATCGAAACCATGCACATTACGTTAATTAGAGGCAAAAAGAAATAGGATTTTTTTTATTATCACATCAACTCATAATCAAACAAGCGATTACATTTTAATAATGAAGAAATACAAGCGACGAGATTTTTATATATATTAAATAAGTCTCTCAATGAGCTAAATATATTAAAAAGAACAAAAAAGGTGGAAGATGGGTGAGCCTAGTTGCGAGGCAGATAAACCTAACAAAAAAACTAAAATAATCATAAAAATGTAGCAATTTCAAAATGGAGGTAATTATTTCTTAGTGTATTAAATAGTTATTAAATCAGTCCATTGTAGGACAAGAAGTGTGTATAGCAATCCCACACATGCCTTCTTGGGCATCAATATCTCTTGTCAACATGTTAATTGTATTGGTAAATTAAATAATTAAGTTATATGTTAAATTAATTTTTAGATTTTACATTATAAACTTATGTCTTAGTTAAATATTTAAATCAATAATTATTTTGTACTAATAAAGTTATCAATGTTCTTTATATTATAATCATGTGCTAAATAAAATTATTTGGTGATAATTCATTGTAAATTAATTTTATTGAATCTCGTGTATGTATACTTGTTATGGAATGAATCTCATGTATTTGTTGATGATCTATAAAATGACGAGATTATATATGCTTTTTTTTGTAGAATAATGTAGCATTTTAAATTTTAACTCACTAAATGAATTAGTAACTTGAAATCAATTTAACATTTAAAATTTTCCAATAAGTTTGTTGCTTCCTCAATGTCTCCATCACTCTATCTTCTCTAATGTAGAATAATTATATAATTTTCTTTTACTTTTAATCAGGTAATTGTGCATTTCATTTACTTGTTGTTAGATCTTTTAATAAGCCCATTTCACCTTTGGAACATAGTGTACAAACTCATATAAAAATGTAAATCGAGTCTGCAAAAATAAATAAATAAAATCTTACAAAAAATAATTCAAATCCAAAAGTCTATAAAATTAACAAAACAAGGAAAATAAACAATTAACGTTTGAAAATATAGAAAGAAAAATTGAAAAATAAAAACCTCGTCTACCACTTCCACCCCTGCCACCACCACCTCATTCCCCTAACCACCACCACTACCGCCTATAAGATACCTCCCTTTTTATTACAACTTCATTTTAAATAATTTAAACAATTGGATAAATAATTAAATAGATAAATTTAATTTGGAAATTTGAATGTTAATTGTATTCGTAAATTAAAAATTAAGTTACTTGTTAAATTATTTCTTAGCTTTTACATGACAGACTTACGTCTTAGTTAATTATATAAATTAATAATTGTTTTATTCCAGTTAATTTATCTATGTTCTATGTATTATGATCATGTGTTAAATATAAAAATTTGGTGACAACTCATTTTATTTAATCATGGAAAATTATTTATAAATGTGTAGGAGAAAAAGCCTCTCCTATGGGGCTCTTACTTACACTAAGAAAAATTTAGTCATAATGAAAGAAACAAATGGAAATTTAAATAACCTCAAAACAGATAGACGATTGACTTCTGATTGAAAATTAATATTAATAAACCTTGTGTTTGTTTTACATGTTGATTTTATCAATATTGGTTTGCAAGTAGATCCATATAACCCTACTCCACAAACACATGAAAATAAATAAAATAAAAATAAAAGGCCTAAGATCATATCTAAGGCACACATGAGCCAGGGATTAGATCATAGGTCAAACCAAAGGAGATGAAATGACAAAAAAATCATCATTTACCCTTGTGAGTTTTAGCACGAGCTTCAGGGAGGATGAAAATTCCTTTTAATTTCTTTAATGCAACTATCACTGTATTTGTGAGCTTTTGGTAAAAAATATGTCATTTTACTTTTTGTTTCACTTGAGCTACCACATTCATCACGAATCTTTTGAAGACCATATTCAATTGCCCTTTTTGCATCTACCATCAATTTGAATATTTCCAAATCCGCTAGTTTTTTTTTCATCGTACCCAAGTTGAAGTTGATGTTGTTTCTCATTCTAAACTTTTTTTTGCTTTACTTAGTTTTGAGCCATTAGAGACAAAAGTGTTTGATCATAAATTATCAGCGAGATGATCTAACTCTTTATCTTGATCTTAAATGAAAGAATCAGTGGCAGTGTGAGTTCGTGCGGGTTTGTAAGTTGAATTTACCTCACTCGTGTAATTAACCCAGCACGTTATTGATGCTAGCAAGATTTTCGCTTCACTATTTGGATCATTGAACACATTCATTTAATAACTAATATGACATTAACATTTTAATCTCGTGTCATGATAGAACTAGGTGGACTTTGATGCCAGTTCATTTGGCTACATAGTTATCCCGAAGTCGAATTGGGATTTGAGTCCTTTGTTAAGATAATGTCTTGGGTTTGGTAGTTATTTACATTTTGTAATATTTATAACTTTGTTTCGTGTCAGTACCCTTAAATAGTTTCTTGGAGGTATAGTCAGTTGAACTCATTCAGGATTTCAATCGTAACAAGGTTATGTTATAGTCTTGTAGTGAAGCTAGGACCCCCGAATGCATTGAAGTGATTATACCTCTAATAAATTATTCAAGGATGCTAATAAAAAAATTCTATTTTGCATATTTTATTTCTCTTATTACATTTGGAAGTTTTTTCTAACACTTCAATCACTAATCCCACTCCTTTTATTATCATATATACATTCACCTCTATTCTTATAATTTTAAAACCAAAAAAAGGGGGCTTACACCACAATTACCAATTTCGTGTGTTCTCATAATATCCTACACATTTCATATCTATTTCATAAATCAAAAGGAACACCATAGATTTGGATTAGGGGTTAAGACTCCAACCTTTTTCCTCTTACGAACTGCAAGGACTTAAAGAAAGAGGATTCGTACAGATTTTTTTGTATCTTAGGCGACTCACATAAAGTCACCTTTTTAGTATATTTTATCTACATTTAATTTAATGAACATTCAATATGAATTATGAAGCCAAATTCCAAACCAAACAAGCATGCGAAGAAGAAAACTGAGAAAAAATTCCTTTCGGGCAAAACTTTTAATTTCAGCACTATAAAGGCAAATTCAAATGGTTTAGTTCTTTTGCACAGGTTTGGTGTATTCGTGATTTGGGGTTTCATTGGAATTATGATTTTTTAAGGTTTATTCTTTTTGTTGTTTTTAGAATTTATTATTTTTAAGGTATAAGGTTTTGGTGTTATTTATAAGGTA
Organism: Sambucus nigra; assembly: GCA_949130495.1. Taxonomy (NCBI): domain Eukaryota; kingdom Viridiplantae; phylum Streptophyta; class Magnoliopsida; order Dipsacales; family Adoxaceae; genus Sambucus; species Sambucus nigra. Next base: position 39,542,940 of record OX422210.1, on the reverse strand, counting down.
TTTTGGGGGGTTTGAGTTTCCCAGCTTACTATTTCTCTTATTTTTTTTAGGATTCCAGGAATTTTAAGGTATAGGGTTTAGGGCTTTATCAAAATCGACTTAGGGGTTTTTAAAGTTTAATATTTTTTCAAGGTTTAGAATTCTTACGGTTTAATGTATAATGACATGTTTACATGAAGTGAACATGCATGTAGACAGTAGAGAAAGTTGATAGTACACGTGAACTTTTTTAAATTTAAGTGAATTCACATGTACCATATATAATTTCTTATAATTTGATGTTTTAACTTTTGTTACAAATAATTTTATTATAAATGGTAAAAAAAACTTGCGTGTAAGTTGCAAACATGCGCTCTTGTAAAATCATCAATAAAGGTAATGAAGTATTTATTACCGGCATGAGAAGTGTTCTTTATTGGTCCACACACATCGGTATGAACAAGCTCCAATGGTGCTTTAGCTCTCCATGCTTTCTCCTTCGAAAAAGGCTCTCGGTGGCGCTTTCCAAGAGCGCATCCTTCACAAACTACATTTACTTCTTAGATGCTTGGAAGCCCATAAGCCATGCTCTTTTGATGCAAATTCTTCATGATTTAAAAATTCAAGTACCCATATCTTCTATGCCATAGCCATATGTCATCAACCATATTCATCTTCAAGGCCACATTCTTTGAGTATCGAAAAGTGAGAGGAAAACTTCTATTCTTTTCCATCTTGATTTTTCCAACAACTTGGATTCTCCCCACCTTTGTCAAAAATTCTGCACGAGTCTTCTTCAAAGAGAATAGTGTACCCTTGTTCCGCAAGTTTCCCAACACTCAATAAATTCTGCTCTAAATTCAAAACTAGTAACACATCTCGGATATACTTTATTCCTTTTTCCGTCTCAATGGATATAGTTCCCTTGCCCTTTTTTTGGACTAAGGCACCATTACCCAACCTCACTTGATAATTAGAAGAAGTATCCATAGAGGTAAAAATATTTTTATCTTCGGTCATGTGATTACTACACCCACTATCAAGAAACCACAAATCATTTCTTTACTCCGATGCACTTTGACAAGAAAAAAACATATTCCCCTCACATTCTTGTTCTTCGGTGAAGTTAGATTGTTGGTTGTTCTTGAGCCGATAATCTTTTTGAACATGCCCAAATTTCTTGCAATTGTGACATTGTGGCTTTCCCCGGAACTAACAATCTTTATCAATGTGGCTACTTCTCTTGCAAATACTGCACTTTTGTTTATTAAAACTTTCATTACTTTCTCTTCTTTCAAAATTATTTCTACCTCTTCCTCGAGTGTTTCTTCCTCTTCCTCTTCCATGTCTTCCACCTCTTGAAGATTCACCTTTGGGTTGATCAAAACATGTTTTGGCCCCAACATTGAGCTTAGATTGAAAGGCACTCTCAACAGATTATTCAAAGTGTCTACTCAACCTTTTCTCATATGTTTTAATGGAACCCATCAATTCATCAATACTCAAAGAGGCTATTTCTTTAGTTTCTTCAACAATGGGGTCATACTTTTCTGGCAAAATAATCAAAAAAATTTCAACAATCCTTTGATTAGAAAGTTGTTCCCCATATGTTTTCATTTGATTCACAATCTCCATTAATCTAGAGAAATAATCTTTCATTATTTCCACATCCTTCATCTTCATATTCTCAAAATCTCCTCTTAAGGACTGAATTTTAATAACCCTTACCTTCAAAGTACCTCTGAATTCTTTTTGTAAAATATCCCAAGCCTCCTTTCCTTTGTTTGCGTTAATAATTCTTGGAAATATTGTTTTAACTAACCCCTGTTTGATTAGGCTTAGAGATTTTGCATCTTTCTTCTTGTTCTCCTTCAACTTTTGCTTTTGAGCCTCCGACAAAGCCGTGATATCCTCCAATTCATCAAACCCATCTTCAATATACTCTCATAAATCAAATGAAAGGAAAATGGTTTTCATTTTCACAAACCATAAATCATAGTTCTCTCCATCAAAAATTGGAATGAAGGGTTGTTGGGTACCCATTTGGTTGCTAGAACTTGCCATAAATGTTTTGCCGCTTCTCGTCGGATTCATTTTTCGGCCAACAGAAAAAACACATGTAGCTATTGATCTGAACAGGGCTCGGATACCACTTTGTTGGAGTTTAAATGAGAACTATATTATTGTATTAGAAGAAGTGAAGAAGTAAAGAAAAAATAGGAGATAAGTTGGAGAAGACAAACTTGTTCTTAGAGAGAGAAGTGATGTTTTTATTCAGCAGAGTACTTCATTGAAAATATGGGTGATAAAATGCATTTATTTGCTCAGATTTTTCTACCAACTAGACACATAAATTGCCCTATAATGTAGGTACAATAACTAGACTTTTGGACCACTTAGGCACACATTAAACGCACATTAATTGCCCTACAAAGTAGGTACAACAGCAACCAATTTTGGGACCATTAGGTAGAGCAGCTACAAAACTGCTATGCATTAATTTAACATGGTGTTGATAACATAATAATTGGCAATGGATCAAAACTAAAAATTACCCCTGTAAGATAAAATTTCTCAAACCAGACCTGAAATTAAAAAAATGTCTTAGTTTTGCCAAACGTGGAGAAATATCAATTGGCAAACTCACAGTGAAAAATCAATGTGATCTTCTATTTACAAGCACCAACTTCATAATGAGGAGAATGGGCTATATACTTTTGATGAGGAGGGATTAAAGGCTTTAACATCTATAAAAAGTGGCGAAGCACCATATTACATTTTGCATCAAAGGCTAGCACATCAAAACTCTACAGTTCTTTACGACTTAAGTAATAAAGATTCTCTTAGTATTAGTCAATGGAAAAAGAACAGTTCAACTTGTGAGAGTTACCAATTAGGGAAAAACTGTAAAATTCACTTTTAACTTAATGAAAATTTTTTAGAATTTCCTTGTGACAAAGTTCATTGTGATCTATAGGGTCCGGCACCCATAATGTCATCCCAACACTTTATATTTTTGAGAATGACCACACAAGATCCGTATGGATTTATCCTTTAAATCATAAGTCAGATTTTTTTAAAATTTACTCCAAATTTGCTAGCATGGTTAAAACACAATTCTATAAGACCATCAAGATATTCTAGTCTGATGGGAGACGTGAATTTCCTAAAATTGATTTCAATAAATTATTGGATAACAATGGCACACTAAAACACATCTCTTAACCTCACACACTAGAGCAAAATGGTGTTACAAAGAGGAAACACATTCACATTGTGGAGACTGGTTCTATAATAATATTTGATGAAAAGTTACTTCTCTTTCTTTGTGTTGAGGCATTTATGTCTGTCATTTATCTCATCAAAAGAATGCCCCCACAGAAGCTTCAAATGCAAACTCCATTCTTTAAATTATATAATAAAAATCCTAATTATTTTCATCCAAAGACATTGGTTTGTATTTTCATAGGCTATTAAAGGACACTGCCCTATGTTAAAAACACCGTTGTGGAAGAGAATGACCCCCTACTCCAAGCCTCTTACGAACAATTTCTTCAAGAACCCACTGATCTTGATAGGCAATCCCAATCTCATCATATAGCTCACTATGCAACTCTTGTTGCTCCTTGTCCTATAACTTCCCTACAATATATTCATATTCCTCCCACACCTATTTTCCACTTGACAAATCACATCCTACCAACTTATTTTCTAATTTTACCTATAGCCACCTGCATATACCTTCTACTCCCCCTACACCATGATGATACCATATATAGTATCACTAAGAAAAACAATACGATCTCAATCCAGAATAGCTTTGCAAGTGCAACAATGGTGTTTAAACAGGTGTATAAGTGAAGAAGGAGATGAGGAGAAGATTAGTAAGACTAGAATATAAGTTGTTCAACCATTAACGTACTCCGCTGTGCAGGTGAGTATGAATTTAACTTTTGGTCAAACACCTCTCTATTGTTTAAAGTTCACCTTCTACTTTTGCATTAATGCTTATATGCAATACGTTTACAGTCATTCGCTTCCATAACATTGGATAGTTTGTTAGAGGTGAACAACAATTTCTTATGGAAATTTATCCATCAAAAGTCTCAATTCATATGAATAATATCCAAGACATACATTTTATTATAAAAGTTATCCCATTTTTAAAAATAAAATATATGTTTACTTGTTACTTGCAATTATATGTTAAATACTAGATATTGTTGCTTGATGTATTTTCTACGCACGATGCTAAGAAATATTTGAGGATGGCTTGGTTTTCAACATGAAGTAGAATTGGTTTTCAATGTGGGTACTTGACCAAGACATTGCTTACACAAATCAATCCATCGTGGGATAAAAAACGTGTATGGAAATCCCACACAAGCCTTCTTGGACATCAATATATCTTTCCATCATAATGTAGCCATTCTCACCCCAAGTGGTACCCCATGAATTTTTAAAAATCCAAAACTTGGTACCAGCATCACTTGTACCGTACCCAACAGCTGTAACCGCATGCTTTAAATTTGAACCTCATTCCCCGATTAAAATCCCACCCATGTAGGGCTGGAAGGTGGTGGAATCTACAGCAACTGAAACTTGTTACTTTGCCAAATCCATTCTTAGAGCTTCCTCATTATATTGTGGAACATTTTCATAAACATTGATCCTCACCACAAAATTACCATTGGTTGCCTAATGCATTCCCTGTTCTCCTTCCCTATATGGATACTCATCGTGCCTCATTAGACCATGATTTTGCATAACAAAATCAAAGTCGTGGGTAATATCATTACCACTATAGCTATTTGCACCCGGATCATAGTCTAGTATTTCTTGCTCGGGCACTGAAGATAACTGACCAGTTCTGATATAATTAATCCCTTCTATAGCTTCCACGCTCGAAAATGCCCCACAAATGCATATACATATATTTCATTTTAGTGTAGGTTATTATGTTTGTAACAAAATAGTGGTATTGCAACAAAGACAAAAATTACAAAATTTGGCAAATTAGATAAGGCCAGTAGAATTTATAGGAACAAATATTTATTAACATAGATAGTACATAATAATACATATACCAGAATTAAAATTTTGATTAGGTGCCAATTTTACTAATTAAATAATAACTCGTAAAGAAATATGCGTGTATGGGGAGATATGAGGGAAATGAAGGTTTTAATGCATTGTGCCTAGTTTTTTACAAGGGTGACAGCTCCATGTTGTCTCCAAGCCATAGAGGGTGGTACATCAGCTTCACCATTCAAGAGGTAGGAGAAGTTGGCATCTTGTATCCAGTGTGGGAGGCCAAGAATTCTTCCTTAGTTAAGTCTGTAAATCGATTGATTCCAAGCTGGTAGGTGCGATTACCAGTCCACTAAAGTAGTGTTCTTTAGTCCGATTACCAACATCTCTGTGAACAAATTCCCATTCTCATCATACTTCTTCCAAAGATCAGGTAACTCATCACATCCCCGGGATAAAGCCTTTGCATGGAGGACTGAATCGACTTCCTTGGATGAAATGAAAGAAGGTGGTATAGCACTCACCGCATCAGACGAATCTGAGGCTGTAGGAAAAGACCCTGGAGTCGGAAGACGATAACGAAAGGAAGAGGAACGAAGATGATCCTTAGAGCGACTAAGAGAGTTCTTGTCAATGTATGGTAATTCACTGATCCGAGCCTCCGAGGTGGGCGCACCCACCGTCGGAGCCTTGCCACGAGAAAGTCGAAGCTTGCGCCCACCCGCTATGAAACACACTCTATAAACCTATCTCCACCAAAACCAACTGATCCCACAACACCAGCCACAACAAACAGAAACAAACAAACATATCAAAATAAGATACCAAATAAAACATGCTATAAATACAAGCACAGTCTGCCCATAAAAAAATAAAATATATATCGCATAATTAGGGGAAGACATTGTGCATACCAAATTTCCCAACACCCGCACTTTGTATATATAACAAAACATATATGCAATACCTTAATTTCAGCAATGAAGTACAAAAAGAATGAAAGACATGCTAAAATATGAGATATTGTATATAGCTTTTGAAGTGTTTGTAAAAGGAAAAAAAAAAAGAAGAATTTTAATTACAAGTTGGTAATCGCACCTACCATCTTGGAATTAACCAATTTAAAGACTTAACTAAAGAAGAAATCTTGGCCTCCCACACTGAATACAAGATGTCAACTTCTCCCACCTCTTTTACAACATCCTTTAACTATGAAAATGTTGGTGAAGCAAATGTACCACCCTCTATGCATTGGAGACAGCATGGAGTTGTCACCCCAGTCAAAAACCAGGGTCAATGCGGTAACAACTTCATTTCCCTCATATTCGCCCATGCATGGATATTTTTTTACGAGTCACTATTTAATTAGTAAAACTAGCACTTAATCTAAATTTTTATTCCTCTATAAGTATTATTATGTACTATCTATGTTAATAAATATTTATTCACATACATTCTAGTGGCCTTATCTAATTTGCCAAATTTGTAGTTTTCGTCTTTATTGCAATACAACTATTTTGTTACAAACATATTAACCTACACTAAAATGAAATATATGTATTGGAATTTGCTAGGCATTTTTTAGCATGGAAGCTATAGAATGGATTAATTATATCGAAATCGGTCAGTTATTTTCATTCTCCGAGCAAGAAATACCAGACCGTGATCTAGGGCTTTTAGTTGTAGTGGTAATGATATTACCCATGACTTTAATTTTGTAGTGCAAAATCAAGGTCTAATGAGGGACGACGAGTATCCATATAGGGAAGGAGAATAGGGAATGTGTCGGGCAACCAACGGTAATGTTGTGGTGAGGATCAGTGGTTATGATTCCACCATCTTCCAGCACTTCATCGGTGGGATTTTAATCGGGGAATGTGGTACAAATTTAAACCATGCGATTACAGCAGTTGGGTACGGTTAGTGCTGGCAAATGGACGGTTATTGGCGGTTATGGATGAGTTAAAAATGGATACGAATAAATCTGGGCAGGTCAGGGACAGTTCATGCAGAATAATGTGGGCAGGTCTGACTCGGGTCGGGTTGGGTGAGATCCGTATCTGGTTGGGTTGACCCGCTTTTCCCATGTTGTACCTTTGAATTTTTTTAAACAAATCCAAATTAAATTCTGAAAAAAATAACAAAATTAAACTTTATACCCCAACTGATTCAAGTCTATATTTATGACATTTGTAAACAAAAATTTCAAAAGTAAAAAAAAAATATCCAAAATCATTAATGTTATATGAAATTATTCTAAACATAACAATTTTTAGCCAACAAATCCAAATATAATTTTTGGAAGTTAATGCTTGTAACTGTTGGAAATCAAGCATTTGGAAAGAAATAAATTGTTGAATATCAAGCCGTCGGAGAGACCGAACCGTTTCTTAGCCGCGAATACTGACCAAACTATAATTGACCAAGCTTCCAGCCCTCCAGGTTTTATCGACATTGATTTGCAGCAACAGGTTTTGATCGGAGACACGAGGAACTGTCGATTTAGTTACGGCTGTAAGCGAGGGATTGTGAGAGAAAGAAAGCTGCCTAGGTCTTTTTGAGATGCTAGAGTAGTGAACAGAGAGTATATTTTGGGGGTTTTAGGGTTATTTAAGGGCTTTTGGGCTGACCCGCAATGATCTGCAACTGGACTGCAAATCACCCGACATGTTGGTTTGACTCAAATCATTTAAACCACAAAAGAAAACAAATGCGACCCAAACAAATTTTAGAGGATGGATTACGGATGGTTTCCTCTTTAACTGCACATTTTTCTAGGCCTAGGTACGGTACAAGTGAAGATGGAACCAAGTTCTGAATTTTTAAAAATTCATGGGGTACCACTTGGGGCGAGAATGGATACATTAGGATGGAAAGAGATATTGATGCACAATAAGGCATATGTGGGATTGCTATACAGGCTTCTTATACTACAATGGATTGATTTAATAATTATTTAATACACTAAGAAATAATTAGTCTATTTTGTAATTCCTACATTGTTATGATTATTCTAGTTTTTTTTATTAGGTTTTTATGTCTCGCAGTTGTGTGAGGGCCACACTGTTAGCTTGGAACTATTCTAACGAAGTACTTCCCATGCTTAAATTTTTATGCTGGTTTATCTCCTATATAGTTGGAGCATATGTGGACTTAGTAATTCCTTTATTGTAGCATTATGTTAGCATATCCGTGTATTTAAAATAGTGAAGTGTTGTTAATGTTTCTTAATGAAAACTAGTTTGCAACCCGCGCGATGCACGAGCGTGATAAACTTATTGTTTAACGTTTCAAAAAATAAGTGTTGGTGCCATTTTCTCTTCAAATTCACATATTTAAAAAAGAAACAAACAAATCAAAACTACATCATCTTATTATGAAAAAAGTAATCTCAATAGAAACTTGCAATTGAACATACACCACAACCCCAAGCATATTGGTTTTCGTTATTTATTCAAAAAATAATTATAACAAAACATAAAAATAGCAAAAAATGAAAAAACACCAACCTCATATTGGAAATATTCCTTGTTCCGTCCCTGGACTTCAATGGCAATTACACATGTAAAATCCCTACTTCTGGAAACAAACTGAATGAATTTATTTTGGATTTAAGAGATTCATGTAAAATAACTTCAAAAGAGAAGCACGTTCTGGGAATCCAATCAAGGTCTAGGTGAGGTCCTTTGCTATCGACCATGACTTCATCACCATATTTATATAATTAACAGTGCAAAAAGTAGAAACAGGAACAGTCGGATAATTTAAAAATTAAAAATTAAAACAATTTTACTCCTTATTTAGATATTAGATATATATATGGACCTCTTTTGAAGCACTAACCAATACCATGTGTCGCACCATTGTGTCAGTGTAGAAGGACTCATTTTAAATTTAAATGAAATTTAAGGTCTAATTCATTGTCCTATTCCCATTTGTGCCACTCATGTCGGTGCGTTTGTATGTCTAAAATTGTTTATGAATTTCATTACAAATAAAAAAGAATTGGACAAAGTATTCAGTGACTAAAGCGTAGCCGTCGTCCACGTGGAGCCATTACCTGAAATTGTTGTCGACCACAGCACGCGCATTGTAGCAACATCCCTTATAGTTCCCCCAGTATCAGTCGAGATTGGGAAATGAAGTAGCCCAAGCTCAAATAAAGAGAGTGATGAAGAGTCTTCTTCTGATTTGCATTTCTTAATTCATTTCCAGATCCACCCAACCCTTTTTTTTTAAATCTTGGACCGCAAAATGCTAGGGCGGTCTTCGCGGCCACTTATGAACCAGAAGACCCTCTGTTCCACCCTTCCACCAAAATCACAACCTTCCTGACTTCAACCTCCAATGCCACTTTCAAATCTGACATCACCCTCGTCAGAACAGGAGAGGACTTCATGCCCGCCAACCAATCCTCTTTCGCCACTTTCATCAACATCACCGACGTCGACTTGTCCGAACCCGTCTTCGATGTATATAGAACAACACGCAACAAATGACAACAACATCATCTGTATTGTTTTGTATATATGGACCTCTTTCAAAGGATCATCAATTTCGACCCTATTATCTCGGTTAGTTTCTTCTTTCTTCATTGTTAATTACGTATCCAATTTTTATATAGAAGTGGTGATGAAGGTATAAACAGGTGAATTGTTAATGAAGAAAGCTACGGGAAAAAATAAATGATTACATATAACAAGAAACATTCAGATGAAATGCATCAGAGGAAGATGTAAGGTTGAAATGAAGAGTCGGGTCATTTATAGAGCAGAAGTGGCCGTATTGGAGATGCTTTCAATAATGAAGCATTAATAGAAGACACGTGGCATAATCATATGTAGAGACACTAAGATTATATTATGTTATTAGATTAAATAGTTTTACTCGTTCATAAATCTCTTTAAAATACACGTGTATTATGTATAATTACTTATACTTTGTTGTTTTAAACTTTTGTTACATGCAATTGAGTTCTAAATTGTAAAAAAATGATCATATAAGTTGCGAAGATATGTTCGACGTTAGGTCATGCAACTGAAACAAAGTATAATAATAGTATTGGTTAATGTTAACAAAGACCATGAGAGAGACTTATTTGTAAATGAATGAACTTGAGATTGTAGCCAATTTTATTTTTATTTTTATTTTTTTTTCAAATGGTGATTTTGAGGATTTATCTAAATGAATGTGATTTTATATTAATTTTTTTCACTTGAAATTGGAGGTGAAAGTAGTTTGAATCTAGTTTGAATCTAGTTTGAATGCTTTGAACTCACAACATAATCGTTGAGAAATATATGTTTTAGCGATCAAAAAAATGCGTAAGGTTTTTGGAACTGATCAAAAAAATGCATCCCAAAATGGTTGAGCACCTCTCTATTGCTTATTGTTCACCTTCTACTTTTGCATTAATAATATATGCAACACTTCTGCAAAGTCATTTGCTTATGTAACATTGAATAGTTTCTTTCATGCGAACAAATAATTTCTTATGACAATCGAACTATCAAAAGTCTTTGTTTATAAAAACCATATCCAAGACATACAGATTGTTATAAAAGTTATCCCATTTTTAAAAGAAAAAAATATGTTTACTTTTTACTTGCAATTACATATTATATACTGGATATTATTACTTGTTTTATTTTCTCCCCAGATACCGATAAATATTTGAGGTTGGCTAGGTTTTCAACATGAAGTAGAAGCGGTTTTCAATGAGGCTACTTGACCAAGATAATGCTGACAAAAATCTTATTATTGAGTTAAATTTACAAAATTCGTGAACAAAATTTAAGAAAGATAAATTCATACACAAGGAATGTTTTCGAGATTGTACATTAATAGAAACCTTGCACATTACGTTAACTAAGAGCAAAAACATATATGATTTTTTTCTATTATCGGATCAACTCATAATCAAACAAGTGATTACATTTTTATAACGAAGAAATACAAGCGACGAGATTTTTATGTATACTTAATAAATCTCTCTATGAGCTAAATATATTAAAAAGAAAAAAAAGGTGGAAGATGAGTGAGCCCAGTTGCGAGGGATAGAAACCTAACAAAAAAACTAAAATATTCATAACAATGTAGGAATTACAAAATAGAGGTAATTATTTCTTAGTGTATTAAATAATTATTAAATCAATCCATTGTAGGATAAGAAGCACGCATAGCAATCCCACACATGCCTTCCTGGGCATCAATATCTCTTGCCATCCTAATGTAGCCATTCTCACCCCAAGCGGTACCCCATGAATTTTTAAAAATCCAGAACTTGGTCCCATCCTCACTTGTACCGTACTCAACTGCTGTAATCGCATGGTTTAAATTTGTACCGCATTCCCCTGTTAAAATCCCACCCATATAGTGCTGGAGGATGGTGGAATCTATAGCAACTGAAACGGGTTGCTTTGCAACAGCCATTCTAAGAACTTCCTCATTATTTTGTGGAACATTTTCATAACCACTGATCCTCACCGCAACATTACCATTAGTTGCCTGACACATTCCCTGTTCTCCTTGTTAACTAATACTGTTTTGTTTATCATAAATTCGAACATGAATCATAAGGTTGTATCATGAATAAAACAGTTTTGACATGAATCCAGGAAGTTTATCTTCATGCAATCATAGAACCGAAAATTCCTTATAACTATGATTTAAAAACTGACCTTTGTCCATCGTTGTTGAACGTATTAAAATGACTTGAATGCTCCTTTCTTGAATAGCCCGGAATATGAGAAAAACGAATTTCGTATTTTCTCTCCCTCCTTAGAAACAGTGTGTATTGAGATGACTCTAGATGGTGTAGAGGTCTCTATTTATAAGGGGAAGAGGGCCGGAATCCTAGTGGTGGTGGGACTCTTTCCAAGTCTCCCACTAATGCCACTTACCATCATGTGACTAACGGATAAGGTTTACCCAAATCTTTTAATATCTTTATTTATCACATTCCTAATTAATTATTTGACATTTATTAAGACCACGTAAATGGGAAATTCAAAATTTAATACAATTGAAATTAAATAGTTAATTTCGTCACTAACATTAATTTCCAACAGTCTCCCACTTGGTATTAATAATTCGTATAATTAAATTAGGTATCATAAGGTGCACAATCATTGATAAATTTTGCTAAATCAAATGATTCACGGATGCGAGTCATGGCGGTTCCATGCTATTCAAGAGCATGGTTCCTTCCATGTACCACAACACCAATGTTTCACTCAACTAGCCTTTAATATTGGGTATCATAATGGCCTCATAATGTCCTTTTGAATAAGAACTATTTCTGTCAACAATAATTCATAATTATATGCATGCATTAACAAAAGACAGAAATAATAGAAATCAGAAACACTTTTATTGAATTCAAGTAATAGTGTCAAACAACTAAGCCAAAATAGCAATCATAATCCAACTAATCGAGACCCATCTCTTTGACATGTTCAATAAAGGTCTTCGGAGATAGTCCTTTCGTAAGAGGATCTGCTATGTTATCAAGCGTACTAATGTGATCAATTGACACTCTTTGTTTCTGAACTTCTTCTTTAACTGATAGGTATTTCATCTCAATATGCTTAACAGCCTTAGTATACCTATCGTTCTTCGAGAAGAAGACTGCTGCGACATTATCACAATAAATTTTCAGCGGCTTAGATATTGACCCCATAATTCTAAGTCCTGGAATAAATTTTCGCAGCCATAATCCATAATTTGTAGCTTTGAAGCTAGCTACGTACTCAGCCTCCATAGTAGATGATGCAATGACGCTTTGCTTAGCACTTTTCCATGAAATGGCTCCTCCAGACATAAGGAAGACATAACCCGAAGTGCTCTTCCTAGTGTCAAGGCATCCCCCAAAATCTGAGTCTAAATAACTAATCACCTCAAGGTGATCAGTCTTCCGATATGTGAGCATGTAATCCTTGGTCCCTTCCAGGTACCTCGAAACTTTCTTTGCAGCTTTCCAATGGTGAATCCCCGGATTGCTTTGATATCTGCCTAGCATCCCAATGGCAAAACTGATATCCGTTCTAGTGTAGACTTGTGCATACAAAAAGCTCCCTACGAGCTAAGCACAAGGCATTCCTTTTATGTTCTCCCTTTCTAAATCACTTCTGGGGTATTGACTTAAGATGAACTTATCCCCTTTCTGAAGTGGAACATTAATGGGATTGTAACTTTGCATGCTAAATCTTTCTAAAACTTTGTTAATGTAACCTTTCTGAGACAATCCTAACATTCCTCGTGATCTATCCCGAGATATTTCTATCCCGATCACGAAGGATGCCTCACCTAAATCTTTCATTTCAAAGTTTTTAAAAAGGTACTTCTTGGTTTCACTTAATAAACCGAGATCACTGTTGGCGATAAGTAAGTCAACAACATATAGTACTAAAAACTCAAACTTACTGCCTCTGATCTTCAGGTATATGCACCGATCAACAGTGTTTTCCTTAAACCCAAAGGATGTAATGGTATCATGAAACTTAATGTACCATTGACGAGAAGCTTGTTGTAGACCATATATTGACTTCTTCAACATACAGACCATGTTTTCCTTTCCTTCCTTTATGAAGCATTGTGGTTGTGCCATGTAGACTTCTTCATCTAAACTCCTATTTAGAAAAGCTATTTTTACGTCCATTTGGTGCAACTCCAAATCATAATGAGCCACCAACGCTAATATGATTCTCAATGAGTCCTTCTTTGAAACTGGAGAGAAGGTCTCATTATAATCAATGCCTTCTAGTTGATTAAAACCTTTGGCAACAAGTCTAGCTTTATGTCGTTCGATATTGCCTTTTGAGTCAAGTTTGGTCTTAAAGATCCACTTTCACCCAACTCGTTTTTGTCCTTCTGGCAATTCGACCAAATCCCAAACTTTATTGTCATTCATAAATTTTATTTCTTCATTCATGGCATCAATCCATTTATTGGAATCATCACTATTTACAACTTTTCATAAGAAACTGGATCATTAATACTCCCTATGTTAAATTCGATCTCTTAAAGGTATACCACATAATCATCCGGAATTTCCGATCTCCTTTCTCTTTGAGATCTTCTTAATGGCACTTCCTGTGGTGCTTTAAATGTTTCATCGGTTATAGTCTCATTATGTGGTTGTTCAGTTGGTGATCATTCACTTGTTGTTCATTGTTATTTATTGGGTCAATGACCGGTTCAACAACTACATTAAGAACAACAGGTATGTTATGAACTCTTGGTATAGGAATTTGTACCCTGACTTCTTGAATGATTACCTCCCTTTCTTTTATACTCCCACTTACTTCCCCTTCTTCAATGAATTTAGCATTTCCAGTTTCTATGATTCTAGTTGTACGATTTGGACAGTAGAATCTATATCCCTTTGACTTTCCTTTACCTTTCTCTCAAGTACTTAGGGTGGTTTAGCAAATGGTGGAGTATGAGCATGCGGCGAGTAGGAGAAATACAAGTAGAGTAATACATATAAATAACATTTATACATATAAAGCACATTTTATCAATTATGAAACCATCCTTCATTTGATTAAGTGTTCTCATAAAAAATGCAATGTAACCATGCAGTGGACATTTTGACTATATAACTTGGGCGATGAGACCACTCAAACTTAATCTTTATTTTAGTACTACTCGTATCCCATTAATTGAACCATTAACATAGTTTCATATCTTTCAAGTTGTTTCATAAACTTGTCTTTACATTAACGATCATCGTGCTCAAATCATCTTTTCACTTAAATAATCGGGGTACAAATTTATAAGTGTTATACAGCCTTTCACCGACTCCCACCATGTAAGAATATGGTATTAATCAGTTTTCTGGGGTTTAAGCATTAAGCCACGCCCTAGGGCATCGACCCTTCTTAAATTTTACGGTTACTTCCGATTGCCTTTTACTTGTTACATATTTGTAATCCTTTTTCCTTTATTTGTTTCTTATTCACTTTTATACCTTTTTCCATTATTTCTTTTTACCACCCGATGAGGCCAAACACTCTGGACGAGACTAATCCCGATACTTTTCCAGGTTTCACACTTTATTAAAAATTCATTCTCATTTTACCCTAGGCTCGATATTCATCCGTTGAAAATGACTTTAATTACAAAAACTTGTCCTTTGAGTTCAAATACCTATTTACACACAATAGTGTACTTTTCACTATTCACTTGTAAACTTGCATTTTGTATACTTTACCAAAAATGCTTCTAATTACTTTTACTTCACAAAATTTGATTTTCACCACATAAAATCCAACTTTTTCAACTAAAATCCTTTAGTTTCGGAAAGTTTAATCATAAGTCCAACTCTTCATAAAATGACACTTTTATACTGAAATATCACTTTTATCATTATAAGACTTATATTTCCAATCTATTAACTTTGCGCTCTATATACTTTTCATTATCATTTTATGTGTTCATATTACTTCATTTAAACCTAACTTTCCAAAATCACATTTATGTTTGCAAAGATTTTCACTAAATCCACACTTCTCCTAAAATGATACTTTTGACTCAAAAACTACACTTTTGATATTTCAAGACTTATTCTTACAAATTTAGAAGCTTTCGTTTTAGATTTGGTATCTTGATCATTTTATATGTAAATATTATTATACTTTAATATTTCCACTTTTAGTCCCTTAAAAATTAAACTTCTTAAACTTTCCTCGCATAAAGTAGTGTCATTTTATGTGACTACTATTCTAATTTTTTCAACATTATTAAATCATATTGCAAATATTTTTCAACATATTAAACCCACTTCCAATAACCATATATGAGTTAGTCCATGCATGAAGAGATTCACACTAATAAAACCCATATATGCATCCTAACATTTCTTCATCAAGTTCAACTTAACATTTTCCATGAAATAACTAGTTTAAGATTGTCATGAATAATAACTTCCTTAAACATTCTAAAATTTTAACTTAATTCCAAATTCATCCTTTAATCATTTGTATCACATCTTTCTCAATATATATTCCTATATTGATAATAAGCATAATAGTCATGTAAATTATACATAAGTATATATATAACTAGCATGCTTGATTTTAAACTTGAAAATAGTGTAGAGCCCCTACCTATTGAAGGTATAAATCATTTGAAGAAGAGGTAGAAAGATATCCCAATAAGCTCCTAGTTTTCAAGCTCCTTACAACCTTTCTTATCCAAATAAACACATTTAATACTCTACTTAACTCTTGATAATTGAAAGGAGGAATAGCGGTCTAAGAATATTGGTATATAGGGATGTTTATGAGGACTTTAGGCTACTAGTTTGAGCAAGGGAGGAAGGCTAAAGACTTCGGTTTATGGTCTTCTCAAGAACTTAACAAAAATGTGGAGGATTTATGAGGGTAAAGTCCATCACCGTCCTTTTATAATACCCCTAGACATCTGCAAATGGTTCCCCATCCCTCCATTATCAAACCACCATGCTGGATGGGGTAGGAAGTCTAATAGAATGGATCGAAACGTGAGATAGATTCCCTTTTACCCCATAACCTTTCCCGTTTTAACAACCAAAAATGGAATGAGATAGCATGTGACGAATCGATTCGGTTCGCAGACCGAATTGATTCGCCCTTGACCAGTACGAAATTTTTTCCTAATATTTTATTTATTATTGATATTAGAACAATATTACAAGTGCGATAATATAATTTATTGCTTATAATCTTTTTTTAGTTTTTATTTAAAATATCTAGCTTAATTTAACACGCGTAACGCGGTACGCGGCATTTTTTTGGATTTTTCTTCTTAACTTTTAATTACAAGATTATTTTATAGAAATTAATCTCATAATTTCTCATAATGCAATTTTATTCATTTGCAAACAACCGGGAGTTATAATTAACACACCATCTAAGGGCATTTACCCTTGATTACATCCCTAGAGAAGAAAAAAATAAGGCTAATCACTTGGCAAAGTTTGCATCATCAGATAAAGGGGAACCCCTCATTGAATTTCTTGATAGGCTTATCGTTCAATTGGGGGAGATTAAAGAGATAAACCTGGAAAACCAAGGCCCAACTAGATGGATAAGTTCTTGAGGTACATTAAGGATGAGACCCTCTCGTATAATTATTTAGAAGCTAGGACTATACAGGAGAAGGAGGCTGAATATATCCTATATGAGGGAACTTTATACAGAAAAAGGTTATACCCCACCGATCCTCTTATATGTACACACGTCAGAAACCATAGCAATACAAAAAAGTTTGCATGAAGAAGTATGGGGCCGGCATCCAGGCAAGATAAGGCTCGCTCAGACACTCATCAGTCAGGGCAATGTTGGCCAACCATAATGAAGAAAGTTGAGAGTTACGTCCAAAGATGCAATATGTGTCAGTGGATAACCAAATTTATTAATCAACTAAATGAAGAGCTCTCTTCTATTATCGCACCATGGACATTTTCCTATGGGGAATGGACATATTGGGCCCGTTCCCCTCTAAAAAGGGATAAAATAAATTATTGCTAATAATAATATACTACTTTACAAAGTGGGTATATGCCGAAATGCTAGCACGAACCATCGATCAGAAAGTCCACACGTTCATATGACGCCTTGTGCGATCATTGTTGATAATATAAGATAGTTTGAAAATGTGTGTATTAAAGGATTCTGTGACCAGTTCAGGATCAAACATTTCTTCTTAGCATCCAGAAAATCAAAATGTAATGGACAAGTGGAAGTCACTAAGTTAACGACACTATATGTTTTGAAGACAAAGCTCGATAACTCAAAGGAATTGTGGGTTGATCGACTACTTTTAGTACAGTCGGCATACCGAACAACCACTCGGGGACATATAAGAAATAGACCTTTCACGTTAACATACAATACAAAATTAGTGGTGCTTATTGAATTGGAGTTACCCATTCTAAGGGTACATAACTTTGAATGGTAAGAGAATGAGGAATTACTGAATACAAGTTTGGATATGGTCGAAGAGAAATGGGAAAAGAAAGCAATAGTGTAATAACCCCCATTTTCTCACATAAAGGTTGGCTAGGCACAATACGCCGAAGATGGTGATTGTTATGCAATTTATATCATTCTTAGCATCGACTATAATGAACATTCGTAAATAAATCGCATTTAAATTCAAACTGAACTAAGTAGCAGTGAATAATATACGAAACCAACATCCACATATAACAAAATAAAAATCAACATGAATGAAATACTGTCTCAACTCATAAATAAAATAACTCCGAGCTTATGCCCTTATAGTAATCTAAAATAAATAACGACGAGAGAAAAAAGTAGCAACTTAATCTAGAATCAATGGATCATTGAGGAACAGCTCTTGACAATATGTTTGATATTCCATCAATCCTACTATCCCTATCTGAATAAACCAGAGGGGCATTTTTATTTTGAGTTAGCTCCCGAGAGTTTCAAGAATCAACTTATATAATTTAAAATGCAATAGTAATGTTGATTCAAAGTAAGCAAACTTCAATCGTCACTCACATACAATAAACATCTCACCGCTTAGCTAAAATATGATATTTCCCCAAGTAATATAAACAAATCCTAAAATAATTGGTAGTGACCGAGATTGTTTAAATGTAAGAAATTTTAAGTGTATCCAACATGTTGAACCATGTTATAAGTCTTACATAAATAGCATAAACATTTATTTTGCATCAAATAGTAAGGGTTTGTAGTTTATGTCCACATTCCTAAATAAATTCAATTTATCTCATTACAGTCTGGGTAATTATATATATGTACTTTCATATACTCGACACACAAAGGCATCTACCGTTGGTGTCTACGTACTCTATCGACAAGTCCATAGGAATCTTTTATCCTAAGCGGACATCACAAAACACACATAAGTTAGGGGTTGTCCCTACGCAGGATACCAGTTCACAGCCCATACCCAGCAGTGATAAAGGCTATCAGAGCCAACACCTACCTCTCATAGATGGTGCATCCACGTAGTACCTATATGACCTACACAATCGCCAAGCCCACTTATGTTGGCGTGTTCTACACAGCCCGAACACACGAACTCCCAAACCGATAGGAACGGCCACAAACGTTGGTATGTTCACATAAATACACAAAAATACATATTATTATTATTCCCATATAATAAATGTAGGTTACTACCTTATAATTATCCAAGGTTTTCCCGAAATGGTTTCCCATAATTAATAATCGAACCTCCAATTTATTAGTAATTCCCTTAATTTTTTTTCATAACATTATTTAATTAATAAGTTAGTCTCGCCCCTTATTTAATTTGTGATACTCCGATATTTTTAATAAAATTATCATATGCCTAAACATGGGTTTCTCAACTCGCGTAGGTTAGTAAAATTAGCCCCGACGTTTCCCCGGCCCGAACGTGGCCTGCCCTTAAAGCCGAATCGATTCGGTCCTTGGTCGAATCGATTCGCTATCAGGCCGAATTGATTCATTCTAAAGCCAAATCGATTCGGACCTGGGCAGAAGCCCAAATCTACCACGTTTTTCCCATCTCGCAATTTATATACATTTTTCCCAAGCTCTTTCCAATGGTTAATTTGATTCCATACTTACATCAACAAGTTGTTAAGACTTAGTACTTCATTTTAGAAGATTAAATGATATAAATTAACATTAATAACGAGTCTTAAATTCATATAAATCTACATTATAAATCATAATTCTGTCCAAAATTCCTACTATTAATCCATCCAGATTCAAGTTATGCCTTAACATAATACATGGGTTGTAATTCTCTATAATTTCATTCCTTAAATCATGATTTCAAATCCCCTACATATACATCAAGATTTTCCACATTTTCATAATTTCTAATGCATGAATTCTATCATTCAAATTCAATTTCAATCATCCTAATTTTTCGGTTAAAGCACCTAATATCATATTAGTCTTTCCTACATATATGAGATTTATTCCTATCCTTTTTAAATCATAAATTTCACCCTATGAAAACTCAGAAATCATAGGTCATTTACTACGATGAATCAACCTCTACATTGAATACATAAATTAATCAAGAAGATTCTTGCCTGGTTATGGTGATGGGTAATTTAGTCCTTGAATTCTCTGTTCTTCCTCCTCTTAGGTCTTTGCTCCCTTCTCACTTAAAGTGGGGGATACTAGGGTTATGTTTTGATTAGTAGTGGGGGGTATTAGTTTTTCTCCTAATCTTATATTGATCCCAGTTCCTGAGTTAGGCATATTATCCCTTTTTGAACCCTCAAATGGGCCCGAATCCAAACCCAGATTAGCCCAAAAGTCTCCCAACTTATATACCTAGGCCCCCAGACCATTTTTAGAGGTTTAAACCTTCTAAACGAGTCCATAAGGCTTCCCAAAACATGTCCCAAATATTTTCATTCCACTTAGACATTTTTATTGTATTTAAACGACACGCACCCATGACTTTGTTAATGTATGATTTATTTTTCACTAGTGGTATCGTTATGCCAATTGAGTGTTTTATTTATATAATAATGAATAAATATTTATTTCCAATTTAAACCTTACCTATTTAAATTTAAACCCGTCCAATTTAATTTATTCCCAATTTTTTTCGAAATTGTTTAATTTAATTGAGTCCTAATATTTCATTCTAAAATTACGGGGTATTACATTCTCCTCCCCTTATAACAGAATTTCATCCTCGGAACTCGCTAAAGCTCAACCTTATGTTTTAATTCGTGTTATTAACCCAAGTTTTACACTCAATTAGTCCATACCCATATCCCATGGGATAAAATAAAAGGCTCACTCACCCCTACCATAACATCACTAAGGTGTTCGTATATTCCATATTATATGTGCACACATTAACCAATGTGAATGACACATATACATCTAATTTATACCATTCAGACCAAGAATATCTATATATCAAGTATACCACCACATATGTACATAAAAAAGAAAATAATGATCTTAGTATCCGACTTCCTTCAACTCCTGACTTTTGTCAAATTTGTGTGTGGGACAACTCGCAAGCGAAATCCAAATAAGGAACCCTCCCGATACACTATTGTACGACTTAGTCAATTATTGAGATTCATCGGCCCAAGACTAAAACAAAAATAAAAATAAAATAAATGTGTGTAGTAATCATGTAAATTCCAACTTTTGCCCATTACCAACTAAAGTCTCATATCACCTAAGGGACACATAAAATTCAAACAAATTAAACCGTTTAATTATCCTAAGAACAATAACCCAAAAATATCCTAGGGTCTAACATCTCTCAGCTCCAGATATTTGCTACTTTCATGCGTGGGATGTCTAGTAAGAGAAATCCAAACAAAGAACCCTCCCGATACAATACTATATAGCATTGTCGGTCGCTGAGATCCATCAGTCCAGGACCCATGCCTATAATGTGCTTAGTTAATTTACAAGGCTCCCCAGGCCCTATAATCTCTGATTTAACCATATTTAGACTCAAGGTGTCACAATCCTTTTAGTATTTTCCACAGTGGTAATGAACATTAATGCCAACTAATCACACCACATTCGACCATTAATTTTAAATGGTCTCATAAAAATTAAAGCAAACCCTTTGGTCTTCTTGCCAATCCATCCTTATAATGTTATCTTAATCTAAAGTTACTTAAGGAAATAAGTTCTCCACAACTCTAAGTCCTCTCGAGGGTTAATTCTTTTACTCTTGCACATGAGGCACTATAGGTGCCTGTCCCTCAACTCGCGGGTGAAATAATGTAAAGCGCTTAGATAAAACGGAGCCTACCCTCCCCCAATGTGCAAACGTGATAGTATTTACTACAGGTACTGTGCACTAGTACTAAACTAAGTATGTCTTATAAAGTAAAGGAATTTATCATCATAGCATCGCTGTCTATGCTGCCGTTGGTCCCTCTCTTAATGTGAGGTGATATACACATTCGTACTACAGATGTGGATACTATCCTTGAGGTGGAGAGAGTAGCGCTGGTATGGCTGGCACTATTGCAGTTGGCTAGACCTGCAGTGGTTAACACTTCCCCTCAGGTTCCCGGTGTCATCGTTGTCCCCCTGATTACTGCGCTGCTCGATTTCCCTAAGGACACTTTCTGGCGATGTGGCCCTTCTCTCCACAAATATAGCAATTTCCCTGGAACTGGTGCCTATCTGATTATGGTCCCTGTTCGCCCTAATTTTACTGCCCTTGGGCCTAGTGGCCTCTCTGCTGTTGGCCCTGTTGGCCATGGTCGTGGCCCTGGCCCTGTCGGCCCTGTCTGTTCCCATTATCAAAACCCCTAGATCTCTTATGCTGCTCTGAAGGTTGAGGACCCCAAAATTATTGGGCCTCCTATATGTTACTCCCATTTGGCTTACTCTACTGGTTGGACGTCCGGAGTGGTGTCTCTTCTCCCCTAATCTTTCCAGAATGGCCTATGATCCTAGTAATGTAGTAAGGGCGCATTTACTACCTGGTTATGAGTGGTAAAGGTCGAATTCCCCAATAATGACTATCTGCAATAATGACTATCTGATGTGTCAGGATGTCCCTAACACCAACTTCTCAATCTTCCTCTGCTCTACACTCACATCCTCCTTAGCAAAATAGGAAAGAGTAGATGCTCTTCCTCGTATTCTGCCACAGTGCGACTCCCTTGCTTAAGGTCTATGAACTTCTTTTGGATCTCTAATTGCATTTCCTGAGGAAAGTAATTCCCCCCCAAATCTCTCCCAAAACCCATCAATAGTAAGACTGTCCCTCTCAACAATCATCGTAAATGCCTCCCACCACTGAAATGCGGACCCCACTAGTCGGAATGAAGCTAAAATCTTCTTCTGCACTAGTGTGTACTCTACCATTCGTAAATGTCGCTGAATATCTCTCTGCCACCTAATTGACACTAGAATATTTGGATTGCCAGCAAACTCCGATGGCTGGCACTTACTGAAGGCTTCCTTAGCTCTGTCCAAATCAATCCAGGTGTTTGGAATGGTATCATTGTCTGATGTGGTGGTGGTGGTAGCTGCTGCTGAAGCGGCGATGGTGGAGAATGCCTTAACATAGTTTCCATTACGGTAGACACTGCCTAAGCCACAATAGTGGAAATCTATGTCGGTCTTACCACAGGTAGGGCTTGGGTGGCTACTGCGATGGCTCCGTTGGTCCCCCTCCTCTGTAGTTGGCGCGGTGGCACATCTCGATCTGCCTCTCCTACCATTTTCCATCTGAAAGCAAATGAGGTTCGTACTTGTAACTGATCGTAAAGAATACAAAAATTACTAAACATAGGGCATTATGCATCAAAGAAGATAATGCAGAACATAATGAGTTCAAACACAAAACCTAAGGACACTAGAACCGTGCTCTGATACTAACTATAATAACCCCCATTTTTTCACGTAAAGGCTAGCCAGGCTCGATACGCCGAAGATGGAGATTGTTATGCAATTTATGTCATTCTTAGAACCTACTATAATAAACATTTATAAATATATCGCATTTAAATTAAAACTGGACTAAGTGGCAGTGAATAATATACGAAACCAACATCCACATCCAACAAAATAAAAATCAACATGAATGAAATGTTGTCTCAACTCATAAATAAAATAACTCTGTGCTTATGCCCTTATAGTAATCCAAAATAAATAACGATTGGCGAGAAAAGTAGCAACCTAATATAGAATCAATGGAACTTTGAGAAATTGATTTTGACAATAAGTCCGATATTCCTTCAGTCCTACTTACCTGGGGGGAACATTTATATTATGGGTCAGTGCCCTATAGATGCAAGAATAAACTTATTTAATTTAAAATGCAATAGTACTATTGATTCAAAGTAAGCAAACTTCCACCAACACTCACATACAATAAACATCTCACCTCTCAACTAAAATATGATATTTTCCCAAGTAATAGAAATAAATCTTGAAATAATTGGTAGTGACCGAGATAGTTTAAATATAAGAAACATTAAGTGTATATAGCATGTTGAACCGTATTATAAGTCTCATATAAATATAATAAACATCAATTATGCATCACAAAGTAAGGGTTTGTAGTTTATGTCCACATTCCTAAACAAATTCAATTTATCTCATTAAACTCCAGGTATATATATATATACTCAACACATAAAGGCATCTACTGTTGGTGTTTAGTTCGTACTCTATCGGTAAGTTCGGATGAATCTCTTATTCTAAGCGGGCATCACAAAATACGCATAAGTTAGAGGCAGTCCCTACGCAGGATACTAGTTTACGGCTCATACCCAGCAGTAACAAAGGCTATCAGCGTCAACACCGACCTCTCGTAAATGGCACCTCCAGGTAGTACCTATATGACCTACACAATCGCCAATCCCACCTGTGCCGGTGTGTGCTACGTAGTCCGAATGCACGAACCCCCAAACCGATAGGACCGTCCACGAACTGTTCACATAAATACATAGAAATATATATTATTATTCCCATATAATAAATGTAGGTTACTACCCTATAATTACCCAAGATTTTCCCGAAATGGTTTCTTATAATTAATAATCGAACCTCCAGTTTATTAGTAATTCCCTTAATTTTTTTCAATAGACTATTTAATTAACAAGTCAGTCTTGCCCTTTATTTAATTTATGATACTCCGATATTTTTAATAAAATCCTAGTATGCACAACCATGATTTTATCAACTCGCGTAGGTTACTATAATAAGCCCCGGCATTTTTCTGGCCCAAACTTGGTCTTCCCCCAAAGACGAATCCATTCAGTCCTTGACCGAATCGATTCGGAGCTATAGGCAAAAGCCTAGATCTGGTACATGTTTCCCAACTCAAAATTTATATATATTTTCCTAAGATCTTTCCAATGGTTAATTTGATTCCATACTTACATGAACAGGTTCCTAAAACTTAGTACTCCATCTTGGAAGATTAAATGAAATAATTTAACATTAATAATGAGTCTGAGTCTTCCCAGAAATATATATTATAAATCACAATTATGTTCAGAATTCCTACTATTAATCCATCTAGATTCAAGTTATGCCTTAACATAATACGTGGGTTGCAATTCTCTATAATTGTAGTCCTTAAATCATGATTTAAAATCCTCTACATATACATTAAGATTTTCCACATATTCAGAATTCCTAATGCATGAATTCTATCATTTAAACTCAATTTCAATCATCCAAATTTCTGGGATAAATCACCTAATATCTTATTGGTCTTTCCTATGTACATGACATTTAATCCTATCCTTTTTTAATCATCAATTTCACCCTAAGCAAACCCAGAAAACATAGGTCATTTACTACGATGAATCAAGCTTTACATTGAATACATAAATTAAGCAAGAAGATTTTTGCCTGGTTATGGTGATGGGTGATTTCTTCCTTGAACTCTTCGTTCTTCCTCCTCTTAGGCCTTTGTTCCCTTTTCTCTTGAAGTGGGGATGCTTTGGCTATATTTTGATTAGTAGTGGGGATTTATTAGTTTTGCTCATAATCTTATATTGATTCTAATTCCCGAGTTAGGCATATTATCCCATTTTGGACCCTTAAATGGTCCTGAATCCAAACCCAGACTAGCCCAAAAGTCTCCCAACTTATACACTTATGCCCCGAGACCATTTTTAAAAGTTTAAAACATCTAAACAAGTCCATAAGGCTTCCCAAAATGCATCCCAAATATTTTCATTCCACTTAGATATTATTATTCTATTTAAACAACATGCACCCATGACTTTGTTAATGTGTGATTTATTTTTTACTACTAATCTCGTTATGCCAAATTGAGTCTTGTATTTATATAATCATAAATATATATTTATTTCTAATTTAAACCTTACCCATTTAAATTTAAATCCGTCCAATTTAATTTACTCCCAAATTAATCCGAAATTATTTAATTTAATTAAGTCGTAATATTTTATTCTGAAAATACGGGGTATTACAAATAGGAATGGCTTCCGCAATATACGAGGTTGCTCGATATATAACCAAAAGATTAAAAACTAAAGCTTCAAGGTAGGGTACCTAGTCTTAAGGAAGGTGATAAAATTTACAAACAATTCGAGCCACGAAAAGTTAGCAAAAAACTGTATGACCATACATCGTCACTCATATTGTACGACCATCAACATAAGAGCTGAAAGATTATGAAAAAAATGTGCCCCCTTGGTTATGGAATGTTCATAACCTCAAGATTACTTCCAATTGTTCGTCGAGCATTTTTAGTAAGAGTTTTTTAACTTGTTTAAATCCCCTGTCAATTTCCTTCCATTTGTATTTAGCACCATATAAATAAAAGGCACGTTTATCCCTTCATTTATTTTCATTGCAAAGTCATGTACTTAATTCATTTGGTAAATTCTTAATTAACAATATAACAAACCATTATAGTCGGTAATAGATAAAAATAAGATATAATCACGAACACTTTATTCTGGAGGCTAAGGTGTTATTTGTTTTTACCTCTTAAGTCTGAATGTGAACCATTCAGACTTAAGAGGTACTAAAAAATGTTTGTTTTTTTAAATAATTAAGAGACTAACGGCTATATTTGACTCTTAATAATTAAGAGGTAGAGTTAGATCTGAAGTCTGAATCTAAAATCTTAATGAGTCTAAATACATTCATTCAGAGGTATATTCAAACATAAAAACAAATAAATTTTTCAGATTCAAATTTCAGACTTCAGATTTAGTCTTCAGATTTCAAATTCATACTTCAGACTCAGATGAAAAAACAAACGCAACCTAAGTCCCTGAAAAAGTTTGGCTGATCACTAAACTATCTATTCAAACCCGATCAGGTCTGATCCATCTGTTTGGAGCAATCCAACAAAACTAAGGAAGGATCCTTGTACACCCAATTCCCACATCTACGAAATTTATAATCAATCAATTATCCAAGCAACTTCAAGGACATAATATACTGGGTTCATACTCAAAGTTACTAAACATAAACCGATTCGCTAACGAAATTTTAGTCAGTAAGTGGCCTCAATATAAACAAACTAAGGGATGATCGTCTATTGGTTCAAGGTAAGAGTTCCCTCAGTCATCCCTTTGTGAAGATAAACCTTAACCACCACCTTAGTCCTTGATCCATGACTATAGGGGGGTCGACTCATGTTCCATGATAGGT
Source organism: Sambucus nigra (assembly GCA_949130495.1). NCBI lineage: Eukaryota > Viridiplantae > Streptophyta > Magnoliopsida > Dipsacales > Adoxaceae > Sambucus > Sambucus nigra. The sequence continues at coordinate 39,515,797 of OX422210.1, read as the reverse complement.
AGTTGAGGGCCAACAATAGGGGCATTTGGAGTAATCGCCTGAGGGTCACTCATGTTAACATTAGTCCTCTTCAGAGAAGCTCTAAATATGATGCCAGACAAGACACCTATGATTGTCAATAAAATACTGAGTATAATGAATAGCTAATCATCAAAAGATATTGAAATATGAGTCAGGGATACCTAAAAACTCTAGGAAATAGGCTTTCTGGAAGGTAAGAAGGATGTGTCCTTCCTTTTTTTTCGCTAAGAGATGAGCATCATCTCTATATCTCACCTCTTTTCCCCTTGTAACAAAGCCAAGTTACTCAAATAGAGTAAGGTTAAAAATCCCTTTGAATGGACTGTCTTTGGACGAGGCCTCCTAAAACCCTGTCTTTCGAGCTTCAGAATGTTTAGTAGGTTATTAAAAATCCCTACAGCAAATACGATTGTTAATCACTAGTAATAAAACATAAATAATATAAGGAAAAATAAAAAGACAAGGTTCATTTAGAACTATTTTATTCCCCAAGTAAGGGGAATGGTGAATAAATGACTAATCAAATCTAACTAGTCATCATCTTCCCAACCATTTCCTTTAATAAAGAAAAAAGGGATGTCCCTGGTCATTATTGGACGTGGTAAGGTAAGTGACGAAGCTTGCTTCTTTCTTTTGGTAGGAGAACATGTACCAATCCCCTTGGAAAGAGGCTGGACAGTAACAGGTCATGAGTTTGGCAAAAATTATGGGATCACCAACTTTAAACATGTCACGAAAATAAACCATGGACGAGAACAAAATCATCTACGCATTTGGAAAAGTTGTGAATGGGACAACTTAATGGAAAATATAATGTCCTCAATTGGTTTTGGCAGAGGACTTCCCAATCTTGATTAGATGTAGTTTTTGTAAAAGTAAACTTGGCCCTAATGGGGGCAGTGACCCGATCAGTCTCATCGTCCATCCATATGAAAATGAATAGGGGAGGGCAATATGTTCCTCCCATTTCGTATCATAAGCCTCAAATAGCAGCGGCAAAATTGGCACGTAAATAGTAGGGGTGTGCACGGGTCGGTTCGGTTCGGTTTTGGACCGCAATTCAGACCGAACCGATCGGTTCGGTTTTGGAAAAAATCAGACCGAAACCGAACCGACGATGAAAAAAACCGCCGGTTTCGGTTCACATCGGTTTCGGTTCGGTTTTAACCGATTTTCAGTTTTTGTCGGTTTTTTGTAGGTCGATTTTCGGTTTTGGTCGGTTTTGGAGGTTGGTTAATGGTGTTTGGATATAAAAATAAAAGATATTTAAGGCTTTTTTAATATATAATATTGATGTCGATTCGGTTCGGTTAGGTTCGAATCGGTTTTTTCTTTGTTTAAACCGACAACCGAACCGATATTGTCGATTTTTTAAATCCTTAAACCGCAAACCGAACCGGGCTAAAAAAAAACGCCGGTTTCGGTTCGATTCGGGCCGGTTCGGTTCGGTTTTAGGTTCGGTCGATTTTTTTGCACACCCCTAGTAAATAGCCAAACCACCAATTTGAGCCCACATTTTCAAATATGGGGCCCATTTTTTATTAGTTGCAGGTCAAATTTGGGTGAAATGAAAACAAAGCGGGTTAAAATTGGTCCAAAACCTCACCCATAACCTTTGCCCACAAAACTGTAGAGAGCAACTTAGCATCTCATTTTGAACCCATCTCTCTCTCTCTCTCTCTAAATCAGCTCAAGAGTTAAATACACCCGGTAAAAAAACATTGAAGTTTCAGGTGTGTATCTCAATCTAACGCACACATTTTATCCCTCCTTGAGATCTATTGATACCCCTTTTCTCTCTCTAGATTGGCTCAACCTCAAGCATTAATGAAACCAAAGATCAGATCAGATTGAAAATATCTGATAGCTGAACCAAATAAAATATATATATATATATATATATATATATATATATATATATATACACTCCTGCTCTTGTGCGGACTAGTCTGCATTTTAAGAATGCGGACCGAACATGTGTCACCTGTCGGTGAGCCCAGAAATTATCGCCTAAATTATAGGCACACTCTCTCTCTTTTCTGGGCTCACCGCCAGGTGACACATGTCCGGTTCGCATTCTTAAAATGTGGACTAGTCCGCACAAGAGCAGGACTGTATATATATATATATATATATATATATATATATATATATATTGTTGCATATATCCTTTGTTTTAATAAGAGGATTACTCTAGCCAGTCTCCTCGAGGATAAAAACTCATTTACAAATATAAAAACGTTTTGGGCCAACACGAACTCGACCTGATGTTTACCTCATCCCATATTTATCCCGCCCAAATTTAACCCAACCCAGATTTTTCCCTCCCAAATCCAACCCAACCCATCCATTTGCCACTACTACCCTTAATAAATTGAGTTTTTAGCCTCTAAAGGACTAGGAGAACTATTTCGTGACCTAGACGATTGAGCAACCGAGTGATTAGTAAGTCGAACGACCTGAGAACACATAATCGGCCTTGAATATTGTCCAACAACTAACGAGGAATCCCCATGTGTTCGCCGCCCTTTGTTTGTTATGTTTAGGTCTATAAACATAAAAAAAACTCCACTATGTTGTCCAGTGGCGGATCCAGGATTTTTGGTTAGGAGGGGCGAAAGTCTCGAGTGGTGCCGGGGGTTCGGGGGCTCCCGCCCCCGAGGCAAATATTTTTTGGGTTAATACAAGTTTTATACAAATTTTTGTTTAAAAAACAGTGTAGGTAAGATCTCAGGAGGGGCCTCCCTTAAAAATTACACCCCTAAAAAAAAATTACACATTTTACATACCTAAATATTTATTTATTTTTATCTCAGGGGGGGCCTCCGCCCCTCCTGGCACCCCTTAGATCCGCCCCTGATGTTGTCCAAATGTGCAAGCCGTTAAAGCATATCCTCCATTTTTCTCTCTAAATCTAAATGTACAGACTTATATATATATATATATATATATATATATATATATATATATATATATATATATATATATATATATAGAGAGAGAGAGAGAGAGAGAGAGAGAGAGAGAGAGAGAGTCGGGCTCACACTATACATACCGCTCTCGCGAACCCATTTTTATAAATGTTTTTGAGTTGAATATTTTTATGTGGTATTTAAACATTTTGAAAGAGCCATATAAAAAAAGTCAGGTCAAAAAAAAAAATTGCTAATTTAAAAAATAAGTCAAACTTTTGCAATTTTAAAGTGCTTTAAAAGCTGCGAAAGTTTGACCGATTTTTTTAAAATAGCAAATGAGGTTATTTTTAGTTGATTTTTTTATATGGATCTGTTGAAATATTTAAACATCATATAAAAAAATTCAATAAAAAATATATTTTTTTTACTATTTTAAAAAAATCGGTATGTATACTTGATATGTAGAGGTGCCTGTGTGTGTGTGTGTGTGTGTGTGTGTGTGTACACACACACACGCACATATATATATATATATATATATATATATATATATATATATATATATATATATATAGCTATCAGAGAATCACTAAGTATTAAGTTCAAAAGAGAAGGATTCCCATCAAGAAAGTGATCTACGTGAGTATTGATTCTTTTGAAACGAAAAATGAGGTTGAAGCCATAAGATGCCAAAATTGAAGAAAATTATGATAAAATTGAGGAAAAGGGAATTGAAATGGTGATATGCTCGATAACTTTTAGTAATAGGGGCAATGGAGACCTAAGAGTGTGTTTACGAAGTAGGTAAGGAAATTAGTGAACAAGGGGAACTATGATGTAGATTAACTCTCTAAAAATAAGCTCTATAATGGCGAGATGACGAAAAGTGATGAAAGAGGAATTTGGACGTATTTATACAATGGGGGAATAAACCATTCAAATTTTAAGTCCACGATTAAGTTGATTCAATTGATATGAGTGATAGGTATTGAACACGCGCGAAAATAGTATGTGGAATAGTTCGCAATCCCCACGTGCACCATGGGAAGACGCGCTTAGTCTGACTCACAATCATTTGGCATGAAACTCAAATGCCACCACTAGTTTAAAATGAGGCATATGATTGAGCTGTCATCATCTCTGATTAAATTCCTTTGATCTTGGATAATGAAAGGGGGTGATGGTTCCAAAAGAAATTCAAGTTTTTAATTACTTTCAATATTTTAATTTACACTTCTAAAAACAAGATCTCAATTCAAGTTCAAATTTATACTTAACAAGAATTCTATCAAATTATTAATTTCGATTTGAATTAAAATAAACTAAATTATCCAATTTACTTAAGCACCAATTTAACGATTTTTGTGGTGAAACCAAATTTTATCATGTTAAACCTACATATGCATCTAGATGAATTTGCAAGATAAAATAAACACAATCACAACGCGTCGATGTACATGGAAACCCGACAACGGGAAAAACCTTGCATGACCCACACAAAAGTTCGCTAAGTATGGAATTACAAAGGACACGACAGAATACTTGCATAATGACTCGATGCCCTCGCAAGCCTTGACGCTCTTCATTCCTTCCACCTCTGCCTAGTGACAATACATGAGTCCACCTATGTCTCGAAATACACTGATGGGGCAAAGCTACCGTCATACACACAGAATCCTCCATATGAAAATTTATGAACATGGAGTCCTCTGCAAGAGACAATCTCTATGGAGTAGAGAATAAGACCCGGTGCCAAAATAATGCTCTCAAACAAATATCATGTTGAAACTTGGATCATACAAATAATTGGGTGTCAACATGTTTTTGTTTTGGAAATTAATTCATTACGGATCAACAAAAACAAAAGAATATTTTCGAAAAGGTGTTTTTGCGCTTAAAGGATGGTAAAAGTCCTGTGAAAAAGTTAACTCTCGCACTAGATAAATGGGTGGCAAAAGTAGTGGAAAGTTATGGAGAAAAAATTGACAATTTTTGCAAAAACTTCTTCGGTCGTTCGAATGAGTCTCAATGTTGTTCGAACGGCACAAAATCTCGTTAGAAGTCGTTCAAACGAGGTTGTTTGAACAATATTTCAGGCCATGAATCTAAATAATTTCGATACAAACGCATGGACACAAGTTTCGTATTTTTCTAATTTTTTTCATTAGTTATAATTTTTCTACGGAAAGGTGTTCGAGAACAAAATCTTTAGATAGGATGAATTCAAATAAAACTAAGACAAAATTCTAACACCCAACAATAAATTTCCAAGTCTCAACATAATATAAGCATTCATACCTGAGAGATCCTTAGACTGTTGATGACGAACACAAGGCACGAAATACGGCATAGGATGTGATCTTTCTTTGAATTGGCCGCTACGTCTTCAACATTAATTTCATAGGCTTGAAAGGTCACAAACTTAACTTCTATCCTATAACTCAAAGAGTTTTATCCAGAATTAAGTGAATACATACAAATTGACTCATTTGAAAATTTATCCTTACAAATCTCCCCCTTTGGCTATTTTGGGATAAAACTAAAATTAGAAAAACCTATGGGTCGTCAAGCTTAACTAAAGACATAATCCCAGCCCAAAATAAAATATACAGATGCTTGATCGGCACATATATTGAATAGCTTTTCTTGCTTTAAAACTTTGTTTCATGTATGAAAACCTGTACACTTAAATACTCCATCAAACGCATAGGGAACATAACAATGAAAATTACATAATTAAATCCTCCCCCTTTGTCTAACATGATCTACTAAATAAAGACATCTCCCCCAAGATAGATCTCCTCAAATTAAAAGGTTTAGATACCATTTCTCCCCCTTTTTGTTCAAAAATAGACAAAGATTAAGGTGTATAAAATAAACTATTTATCCCCCGATTAATTCAATCATCCCCCTAATTGAAACAATGGATAAACATAAGGAAAAAAAGTATATCATGCAATAGTGTATAGTGATACAAGAGACAACAAAGAAGAAACTAATCCACACAAAGAGCAATAGAGACCAACTAAGATGAGATAGGAAAATGATACCAACTAAAATGTACTAAGACAAGCATGGGATATCAATGAAAATTCGAAACAAGATAAATACTTATTTGAAAAAATAGCATACAAGAACTAGATGACAAAGCAAAGACTCAAAATAAACGATACCATATATATAAATATACACAAAGATGTCAATTAAGCACAAGCACATATATATAGGTATAAATACCACACAAGACACTAAACACAAATACGCTTTCCACACTCATATAGCATAAATGTGTCTAAATAAATATGTGTAAACGGAGTGAAGGAGTGTGAACTAGAGACAAAAGAATTATGACCCAATCACTTGAACATGCTCAAGGAGTTATATTTGATTGAAAACCTTTTTCAAACTTAGATTTAGCCTCATGTGATAAGATAAAGTAAACTCAAAGAACAAACAAGCACAGTGCGCTCAAGCTTAGACGTTTGATGATTCTAAATCAGTGATGTCATGACAAAATCAGCATAACAATGATTTATTATTGTTAATGTCAAAAAATGGACTAGATCCAATTTTCTAATCACAAATAAAATATAAAAGTATAATCAAATACTCTAATAAGAGACAAAGAGTTTTAAAGTGGTTCGACTATTGAAGATAGCTTACGTCCCCTGTTATGTTATTGATTTCAGTGATTACAAAAGGCTAGGTACTCTTATTAAGAAGAAGAATCTAGAATCCATTTTATCTTCTACCCTTGATGAAAGGAATGTAATGTATTTATAGTGATACGGAGATCAAGGGTTGGAATGCCTTTATACATTCAAGCATTTACACCCGTACATAATGAATGTGATGGTTGGTGGTATGAACCACGTGGGATAAGACTCTTGGTTGTACTTCCCGTGTGGTGACCCTTCATTATAACGATGGTCTGCATTCTTCATGTTGGTCGGCATATCTGCTGAGTAACTATCTGCTGACTAGGATTTTTGACACGTAGGGAGACAGTTGCCCACTTTTGATTAGTCCACATAGGTGGATAATTTTTTCCATCAACAAAAGCCCCCAATACTTCATTCTTGATGCTTTTGTTGAAAGGATGGAGTATATTTTCTTCAGAGTTGGTCGGCGTCTGCCAACGTATGGGACTTGTAAACATTTTCCATATTTTGATTTTGTAATGGAATTTTTGTAAATAATCTTAAAATTAGCGAACCGCCAAAGGAGTTCTCGTGCTGAGAATAAGACCAAGATGGTCAAGGATAAATTGATTGAAAATTAAGCCCTCTTGAAGTCTGTCGAGGAGAAGGTTGTTGGTTTGTCTTCTGAATTGGTCGCAGAGAAGGCCAAGAATAAAAATCTTAAGGAGGGCTCCTTCAACAAAGGCTGGGATAAAGCTTTTTTAGCAGCTTCTGCTCAGATTGAGTTCATGAGGAAAAAATCTTTCAAAGACGATTGGTCGAAAGCTCTTAAGGAGGTTGGTACCCTAGTAAAGTTTGAGCTATTTTTTAGGCATGATCCAGGCTCTCCTCCAAACTTGGAGGAAGAGTTTGATAATGAAGAAGAATTTGGAGAATTTTCCCTTTAACCTATTAGGTCTGCCTCAAAGCACATTGAAAAAACTGCTCGTTTGTCGACTAGCCTTTTGGAAGCAATATTCAAGACAAGGAGAAGGTTTAGCTCATTTTATTCTTTTTACTTTTTTTGTTCTTCAGCTTTGTAATACACCAATAGTCTTTACAGTTTGTAACACCTTCTTGGTTATCAAGGAAAATATCTCTTCTTTTGGCTACATATGTTATATTTATCATACTTTTTGCTTTTCTGGCTTGGTTGAATGAAATCTTATACTTTGTGCTTAGTAGCCATACTTGTATACTTGCACTTGCAATTTTCAGTTTGATGCTAGGAAGCAAGAAATAATTTCTGCTGAGACGACCTACTCAGGCGGAGTAAAACTCTCTTGGAAACTGGCCATAATCCTTTAACTAAAAAAGATTAGTTGGCATACTTGGCCCAGATGTGTCCGAGCAAGTTAAAGAGATATACATTCATCTACACTCTTTACTGGACAGAGCTGTAGCAAATAATGTAGCTTATTATAAAATAATTGAGGATCTGCAGGAAGATCACAAGTTCACTTTAGCTTCTCTACATGCCGACTACGAGGCCAAATACAAAGCATTGAGCAAAGGGTGGGGCTTTGAGAATAAGCTAGAAGAATATGTTACTATTTACAAAAGGAAAAAATTCCTGTTGAACAGAGAAGTATATGAAGCCAGAGACATTGCCAAACTTCTTAAAGAGGAAAATAATAAACTCATAAATGAGTTGGATAATGTGAAACTGTCCTCTTCCAATGGTGTTGTTGAAATGGCATCTTTCTTAGAGACTGAGAATGCCATGTTGATGGAGGAACTTGAAGCTCTGAATAAAACCAAGCCTGGGAAATCTTCTAGACAGCAAAGGAAGAGCCAACCAACTGTTAATGAGGCTAGAACCAATAAAACACTAGATGACCAAGCTAAAACAAAAGAGTGAGGATATTACTGATTTGTCTAAGAAGCTGGAAGCTAAAGATAAAGCTATTATCGACCAATGTGCTCAGTCAAAGGTGAAGAGTGATGTTCTGTAGAGCTTCAACATTAAGTTGAAAGGTTAACCTTTAAATTTCATAAACAACCCAAAGATGTGTGGATGTAAATCTACAATAAAGCTCTTAGCCATGTTGATGATGGCGTTGCCTAGAGCCATCGTGAAGGTTATAAGTGGGATTGGACCAACTGCCTGACTTTACTATAGCATGATAGTAACAATGAGCTATCGTACTAGAATGAGCTTAGTCTTTTATATTATGACAAGCCTCATTTTATGTTGAATACATCATGGATCCTCGTTGATGTTATTCCTCGGTGCTTGATCACTAAAGATTTGGGAGACTACGGTTTACAAGATGTTCATGAGATAGTTCGTCCGCATCGTCTGATCAATGCACCGAGCAGCAGTAATAGGCAAATGTTGAGAGACTTCAACTTTATTAATTATCCTCATACTTTGGATGATCCTCCTGCTGGAATGGAAAGAGTGAAGCCAACTCAGCCAACTTCCAAAACTCAAGGAAAATGTTATGTTGAATAGCTATTCTGTATTTTGTTATTCATTTAAATATAATATAACTAATATTTTAATATAAATCCATATTTTTGTATTGGCAACTCCTGATTATTTAATCAATGAGTCAACTACGTTATTGTGCCATAGATTCTACTAATGCACTTAGATGAAACTATAAGTAGTTTTATAGATCCAAGTTTATCATTAGTTATCAGTGGTGACCAAGTGTATGAGGAATATATGGGCGTATTCCAATTATTAGGAATGTTTACATGTTTTCTTGCATTTAACCCGGTCGGGTAAAACTTGTTTGTAACTATTTTAGTTGTATAGGAAGTTTTACAGACTGCTTGTTCTTGACTTGTCAAAGATGAAGTCATACATGAAGTGAATTATACCTGCCAACCAAGTGTTTCGTATTGTATTCCTATATTTAACTCAATTAGATCATACTTCTTGTTCATGACTTATTAATACAAAGTCATACACGGAGTAATAACTACTTCTTGTTCGTGACTTGTATATACGAAGTCATACTGGAAGTTTTAACTTGAGCGAGAAATAATTATGCCTTAAGCTGGTTGTGCATCTAGAATTTGATAAATTTAACCTGATTAAGTATGTTCTGCTGATTGACAAATAAGTTCTACCTGATTAAGTATGTTCTGTTGTTGATCGACAAGAGCTGAATACCAAGAGATATTTTTTATTTTGTTGTATTTGGGGGATGTATATCGTCGTACTTCAAAAAAAAATAAAACAAAATAATGGAACTAAAATCAAGATTTTTATTAAACTTGATAAATAGTTACGTATAAAAGAAATACTATATGGTAATATCTTGAATTGCTGATAATAATTTCGGAGGTGTTCAGCATTCAAGGGGTTTTTGAATTCTTCCCCTTTTAAAGTCTCAAACCGATAGGTCCTTGGTCGAATGACTACTGAAATGAGATATGGGCCATGCTAATTATCCTCAATTTTGTTGCTCTTCTGAATTACCTTCTTAAGGACATAGTCGCCTTCCTTTAAGTTGGTCGGGTCAACCTTTTTATTATAAAAGCAAGTTATCCTATGTTGGTACGCAGCATTTCTGAGAGCAGCATCTTCTCGGACTTCCTCCAATATATCTAAATCCAAATTTCTCATCAAGTTGCTGGTTGGAGAACCAAAGTTAAGCACCCTATAAGTTGGTAGTCCTATCTCGACTGGCACCATAGCTTCTATCCCAAACGCAAGCACGTAAGGTGTCTCTCCAGTTATTGTTCTTGGCGTTGTTCCTTAAAAGCCCATAGAACATAGTGTAATTCATTAATCCAGTTTCCCTTAGAAGCATCAAGTCTTTTCTTCAAGCCATTGAGCAAAGTTCTATTTTTCACATATATTTGTCAATTGCTTTGTGGATGGACTGGTAAAAAATGGAGTTTCTGGATCTTGGACTGAACACAATATGCTTCAAGCTCATCGTTGTCAAATTGGGTTCCATGGTCTGAAATAAAGGTGCAGGGCATCCCATATCTACATATAATGCTCTTCCAGATGAATTGATACACCTTTTTATAAGGCATCTTAATCAATGGCCCTGTCGCTACCCATTTTATGAAATAATCAATCGCAACTATCGAGTACTTAAATCTGCCTTTGGTGGTCGGCAGTGGGTTAACCAAGTCAATTCCCCAAATAGCAAATGGTCAAGGAGAAGTTATAGGTGATAGAGTAGAATTAGGTGCTTTATGAATTGTAGAAAACTTTTGGCACTTGTCATATTTTCTTATGAAGGCCTTACAGTCTGCCCTCATAGTCATCCAGTAATATCCCTGAGTGTTGATTCTTTAGAGTAGAGATTGACCAACTGAGTGAGCTCCACAAGAACCTTCATGAACCTCTTTAATCAAATCTTCCACCTCCAATGGGTGAAAACAGCATAATAAGGAGATCGCCAATCACCTTCTATATAAAACCCCTTTATCCAACACATATTTGGCTTCTTTATATCGGAGCTCTTTAGCCTCTTTGGGATCAGGTGGTAGAATTCCACTTTCAATATAGGCCCTGATCGAATCCATCCAAGAAGGTCCCAAATCTATAGTGTTGAAACTGACCATTAAGTCTTCATCAATGCTCCGATTTGATAAGAGCTCTATTGGAGTGGTTCTCCTAAGTTCAATTCTTTTTGTTGAGGCCAACTAAGCAAGTGCGTCAGCTCGGGCATTAGCTATTCCTGGAATCCTGTTCATTTGCACAATTGGAAACTTAGAAATAACTCTCACAGCTTGGGTAAAGTATCTGGTCATCAATTCTACTTTGACTCCATATAAATGAAGCACTTGGTTGACAACTAACTGTGAATCACTGTGTACTACTACTTGCTCGGTGCCTAATGAATGGGCCAAATCGAGTTTGACTATCAAAGCTTCATATTTTGCCTCATTGTTGGTCGATAACCTCTGGATAGGTGAACTCTGCAATTAATTCTGCCAAAGCTTGGCCTTCCAATAAGGACATCGGTTCATAGACGATGTCATATTCTCTCAGCTCTACTGCCAAGTATAATAATCTTCCTGACTTTTCAGGCATTTGGAGTGCTTGTCGAAGTGGTTAATCAGTATATACAATTATAGTATGTGCTTGGAAATAGGTCTTCATATGCCTGGAGGCTTGAATGAGTGTTAGGTCCATCTTTCTAAGTGTGGATACCTGATCTCAGCTCCTTTGAATGCTTTGATGGAGTAGTAAACTGGTTTTTACATTACATTATCCAATCGAACCAAAGTCGAGCTAATTGTAGACTCAGAAATAGCTAAGTATAAGTACAAATTTTCTCCCAAAACAGGTCTGGACAGAAAAGGTGTGATCCCGGGTACTTCTTCAACTCTTGGAATGCTTCTTCACATTCTGTGTTCCACTTAAAAGTCTTTCTCAACACCTTGAAGAATGGTAAACATCTATCTATTGCCCGAGAAACAAACCTGTTTAAAGCTGCAACTCTTTCAGTAGGCCTTTGAACATCTTTCTTGCAAATCGGGGACTTCATTTCTATCAAAACTTTATTTTACCTGGATTAGATTTAATTCCTCTTTGATTAACAATGAAGTCGAGGAACGTACTCCAAAAACACACTTGGTGGGATTTAGTTACATTTTATTCTTTTCCAACTGATCAAACATTTAACTGAGGTCTTTGATATAATCTGAATCCTTCTTGATTTTAGTCAACATATTATCCACAAAAACCTCCATATTCTTCCCTATATGTTCTTCAAACACCTTGTTAACCAACCTCTATTATGTTGTTTCAGTGTTTTTTAGCCCAAATGGCATTACGTTGTAACAATAAATACCTCGGCTGGTAATGAAAGAGGTAGTTTCCCTATCCTCCAGTTTTATTTTTATCTGGCTATACACAAAATAAGCATCCATAAAACTTAAAAGCTCATGTCCTGATGTATTATCCACCAACTGATCAATCTAGGTAGAAGAAAGTGGTCCTCGGGGCAGGCTTTGTTCAAATCAGTGAAATCTACACACATTCGCCACTTGTCATTTTTCTTTTTTACCATCACAACGTTAGCCAACTAGACTAGATACTTGACATCCTCGATGAATTTGGCCTTTTACAATTTCTCCACCTCTTCCTCTATAGCTTGATTTTTCTGTGGACTGAAAATTCTACGCCTTTACTTGATCAACTTAGCATCCTTATTGATGTTGAGCTCATGAAATAGGAAGTTGGGATCAATCCCAAGCATATCTTCGTGACTCCAAGCAAACGCATTCTTCCGATGTCCTAAGAACGTGATTAATTCCTGTTTTAGGATTGGATTCAGTTTTGAGCCAATTTGGGTAGTCTTCTCCAGCTTGTCAATATCCAGGATAATGCTTCCAGTGGCTTCCACAATTTTCCCTTTGAATAACTCCATTTCATCTCGAGGATCCAGAGTTTCAACTTTCGATTCATTATTGGGCTCAGTGGTATCTACCTAATAAGTCATGGTATTTTTCTTCAAATTAATCAAGTCTTCTTTCTCGGCTGATGAGTAATAACACTCTCTAGCCACCTTTTGGTCTCCTTTTAGAACACTAACCCCAAAATGAGTTGGAATCTTCAAACATTGATGGACTGTTGATGGTACAGATTCAAACTTCTCCAGCCCTACCCCATCGAGGATCACATTATAGGCAGACTGAATGTTCTTATCCATCATAAATAAACATATTTTTTCAGTACGGCTTGTTAACCACATGTCGAGCAATACTTCTAGCTTGATAGTCCTAAGAAGGTAGACTTTTTATCTAAAAAACCTATTAATGGCCTGTGGTATGGCTCCAGTTGACTGAGTTTTAAATCCAAACTCTTAAAATAGGGGTAGAACATAATATCAGTCGAGCTTCCATTATCAATCAAAACCCTGGCAATGATGATACCCTGAATTCTAAACTTGACAACTAATGGATCATCATGGGGATACAATACCCCTAAGAGGTCATTTTTAGAGAAGCAATTTACCAGTTTGTCTTTATTTACCTTCCTGGATCAATCATCTTTGCTTAGGTTGATTCTCTGGATATAAGAACAGGTATGGGCTTCATTGAGATAGGCCTTCCTTTCTGCAGTATGATATCCTCCTCCTACATCACCACCTATAATTATATGACGATCAAAATAACCATAACTTATCATATCTACCTCATACTCTGGCTGTTTTGGCTTCTTCGACAGGTCGGGATCATCTTTATAATCATCCTCATGGTTCCTCTTTCTATCATCTCTAAGCTTGTAAGGAGAATTTAACCTTTTCCATTATTTCTCTACCTTCTCGCCAATCAACAAATTTGTTCATCTTCCCTTGACATATGAGGGACTCCACTTTGTTCTTCAAAGTGATGCAGTTATCTGTCGTGTGGTCATAATCCTTATGGAACTCACAATATTTATATGTGTCCCTCCTATTAGGAGGTTCCCTCAGCTTTTCGAACCATTGCAAATCTTTATTGTGCTTGATTTCATTTAAGATATGGTGAATGCTGACAGTTAATGGAGTATATGTTCCATACTTTTTGAGGTTACCCTCCTTCTTTGGTTTCTGCTCCTTTCGTTCCTTCTGATCCTTCTTCTCATGAATAATGGCTGGAGTCTATATTGCAGCCATTGATTCCTCGATGTTCATAAGCTTTCCTGCCTTAGTCATGGTTTTAAGAGGATCTTTAGCCAAAGCATAAAATAGTTTTTCCTGGAAGCAATCCACTCATCAGAGCAATGATAGTTATTTACTCCTCATAGTCAACCACTTATAATTTTTCATTATTGAAATGAGTGATGTATTCCATTGTGGTTTCTCCTACTCGCTGCTTGACGCTCAAGAGATGGGCTACCCTTTTCACTGGCTTAGCCCCAAAACAGAATTTGTTGATGAACAGCTAGGTGAGCTGGTTAAAGGTGGCAATTTATACTCGGGGAAAGTTATTGTTCCATATTTGGGCAGAACTCGTGATGGTACTGGAAAATGCTCTGCACCTCATCTCGTCAGGAACTGAATAAATATAAACTACAACTTGATATTGCTCGATGTACAAAATTGGATTAGTTTTACCATCATATTTAGGGGCAACCATGGGAGTTTTAAACTTGGATGGATTTGGGAAATTAATAATTTCTTGAATGAAAGGAGATCCCTTAATGAAGTTCCTCTGCAACGGATTCTTTGCTTTCACCATTTTCCCAACCGATCTTCTAACCACTAGATTAATCGCTTCCATAACGAATTTCCTACATTAGACTTGTGTGAAAAAGCTCGGTTGTCCCGACCATGTGTCTGCATTGAGCTCTTTTCCTAAGAAATCTACTCAACATGAACAGATCGTCGAACATTTGATCTGGACCTAACTGAGGCTTCACGATGGTCGGTTGGGTGTTGAGTGGTTCTGGATAAATCTTAAGAGGTTTTTTGTTTACTCGGGGTCCCAAACGATCAAAAGGAGAAGATTTACTCAATCTTTCCAGAACGTTTGGTCTTTCAGGAGAGAGAGAATGTCCATCATAGTATTCTATAGATCTAAGTGATGAGCTTACCACTAGAAGATAAGACCTATCACATGAAGATCTGGAATAACTATATCAGTTATGCCTAGGAGGTGGTGGTGGAATATCTCTCCTTAGTGAGGGAACCATTTTTTGTCTGTAAAGGGTTGGAGATCTGGCTTGTAATGATTGAGACATTTGCCTCATTGTTTCCTGCATAACATCTTGACCCCTGGAAATACTGGCAAGAATTCCATGCAGGTCAACTACTGTAGGCGAAGTAGATGGTACGGTTGGATTACCTTCATTTCTGGTACTGCGCTCAGGATTATTCATCTTCCTTTGAGAAAGGAGTTACGAGATAGGGAACGAAAATTAGACACTCGTTCCCATAGACGGTACCAATCTGTTTATGTCAAAAAATGGACTAGATCCATTTTTTAATCATAGATAAAATATAAGAGTATAATCAAATAATCTAATAAGAGACAAAGAGTTTTAAAGTGGTTCGGCTATTAAAGAAAGCCTACTATAGCCTACGTCCACTGTTATGTTATTGATTTCAGTTATTAAAAAAAGCTAGGTACTCTTGTTAAGAAGAATAACCTAGAATCCGTTCTATCTTCTGCCTTTGATGAAAGGAATGTAATGTTTTTATAGTGATCTGGAGATCAAGGGTTGGAATGCCTTTATATATTCAAACATTTATACCCGTACATAATGAATGTAATGGTTGGTTATATGAACCACTTGTGATAAGACTCTTGGTTGTACTTCCCGTGTGGTGAATCTTCAATAATATTGATGGTCTGCATTCTTTATATTGGTCGGCATGCCTACCGAGTAACTATTTGCTAACTAGGATTTTTTCCACGTAGGGAGACAGTTGCTCACTTCTTATTCGTCCATGTAGGTGGATAATTTTTTCTATTAACAATTGTCATTGTGCAACCCGTTGATATTTCCATCCAAACTCCCTCATAAATAATAATTTTTTTCTTTTCTTTTAAATGATCATATCAAACTATAGTATGTTGGCTTTGACTACTTTTTTCAATGCCATACTTTTTTAGGCTTTTGCCAATGCTGGCTTTCATGCAAAAGAGATTTGCTCCTTTCGTAGCCCTTTTTCATGCACCTTATTTTATATACAATTAAAATAAATCTCACGGGAAACGATTCTTACATGCGCAAATCCTCCATAGTCACAAAACATGTAGATGACAAAATTAATGGGAGAATATCTCACAAAACTCAAATATATATAGAAATTTAACGTTCAAAACAACTCGTGCCTGTGTGTGGCGAATCATATAAAAAGAGAATCCATTAAGAAAATCAAAGTCAAACTACTACATGCAAGCATGATAAAGACTACTTTAAGCATTGAAATTCATAACCAAAAGTTCTAGCCACATGGAAGCGGGGGAATGATAAAGGATTCAAACACAAGGATATAATGCACAAAATTTGTAAAACTAAAATACAAAAAAAAAAATCTTTTTTAGTTGTATAAAATTATTACCAAATTTTAAAAGCAAGGACAAATCAAATGACAAATAAAATCTTTTTTTATTTTTCACAAGACCTAATAAAGTAAAATATAAAAGATACATATGTCATGATTCTAGCAAAATGTATATGATGGAGCATAGACTAGAATATGACAAACAAGCATACAACTAACAAGAATATATCATGAAGCACATCTAGTGTATGTAAACAGAGCTAACACAATCAACCTTTAAACTTAACATGTGAAGTATCATGTGAAAGAAAATGAGAATCATAAAATCTATCATGTAAAGCTTTCAAATTGGATCTCCTAACCAACATAGGTGTAAAGTGACGCTCTCGAGTTTTAGTGACTTTTGTGATTCTACCCTTAGACTTCCTAGGATCGTTTCTAAGATCGAAACAAAACCTCCTAAGGTGAACCTTCCTACCACAATATATGCAAGTGAAATCACGATGAGAAGTATTACCTAAGAGTTGACCTTTTCTAGCATTCCTAGACGATTCTCTCAAAATCTTGGTTTTGGCTTTATTAGCATAAGCATTTTGAGTATCGAAGCCAATACCACATTTGTCATTTTTTATTTGGTCGGTGCCTAACATCTTATCAAATTTTTCAGGCCTAGACTCCAAATCAAACTTCACATGACCCAAGCCTCATAATCTCTCTTCAAGCTCCACTATTCTAGATTCAATCAAACTCCTAATATCTTTAAAATAAAAAAACTCTATCTTCATAGCCTCCATTAAACATTGAAGACTATCTATCTCACATTCAACATACTATAGCTTCTCTCTAACAGTCCTCTCACGTCTTGTAAGATCTTCAATTAAATCACTCTCATCATTGCCCATGGCACATTCTTTCATTCTAGCTTCCAACTTTAAGTTTGCCTTTTTCAATTTCGATAATTCTGCATATAATTCACGGAATGAAACTTGGAGTTCACTCTCTTCTTCCTCTTCTTCATTCTCACTTTTTCTCCACTCTCTCTACTATTAATCACATGGGATTCACAAATAGTGGTCTTGAAAGTATCATGCAAAGAAATATCTTTATGAGAAGATTCATCATCAATGCTCACATAACTAGTTATGAAAGCGATGAAGTTGGACTCAATGGGGGAATCGGGGCCCTCTTTCGATTCACTATCACTAATGGTGGAAATATATGTGTAGACACCACATTCTAAGACCCCTCAAGTTTCTCCTTAGACTCCTAGCACTTCCCCTTTTCACCACAAACCTAGGTCGCACCCCGAGTACCGATCTAAGGACCATTGGGCGCCCCCGGGACCCATTTGATTTCGGTCAACTCTTTCGTCAGAGCGAAATCTCTTTGAATCTTTAAGGGGCTCCGAATACCCTTTCCAACAGTTTGCCTCGTGCACGAATCAGCATAACGTTTCAGACGAACGGACCATTTCACTATCGAAAACTGATTCAGAGGCCATCGAGCGCTCCCAGGCCCCGAATTAACCCCAATAAACTCCACCGTTAGATCAAAATCTCTTTTAATCTTTGAAGGGCACTGGAACCCCTTTCCAATTGTCCTCCCCGCGTGCGAAATATCATAACCGTTCGGACGAATGATCAGTTTTCCCCCCAAAATCGATCCGAACGGCACCGGGCATTCTCGGACTCCGTTTGACAAAAGTCAACTCTTAATATCGAATGAGACTGAGTAAATCTCCAAAGGGCACCTAATACCCTTTCTAATGATCCGCCCCGTGCGCGATTCTGACCTACGGTACGGACGAACGATCCGTTTTACTTCGAGAGGTCATCGGTTGCTTTCAGGCCCCGTTTGACTAAGGTCAACTTTCCAAACCGATCGAAACTCTTTGTAATGTCGAAGTACATCTCCTATCCTTTCCAATGGTCCATCCCATTCACGATTCTGACTTACCATGCGGACGAATGATCCGTTTGCGTCCGATGATCTCCCGTCCAAAGGACCAACGTGCACTTTCGAGCCATATTTGACCCAAAGTCAACTCCCAGACCCGGGTGTGGTCCAAATGACTCTCAAAGGCCTATGAAATACCTTTCTAATGGTATACCCCGTGCATAATTCAGATCAATGGTTTGTGCGCTACGATCATTTTTCCAGAAAAGTCCACAGGGGACGGCCAAAATTGCAAGTCTTGAACCCTGCCTATCGGCACAGTGTCAAGGGTGACCTGCCGATAGGCACCCCTTGGGGTAGGTAGATCGGCACCCCTATTTTGACCTATAAATAAGGGCCATGACCTTATTCCCAAAGGAGACAACAAATCCATTAGCATCAGTGATCTCTGCAACATTCTCTCGAAGTCAGCAAGGTTCCATATGAGAAGTTCCGTTCAAGCCTAAATACCCATAATTTTCACCCCCAATTTGGTAAATATCCTTATCTCTTATCAACATCCATCGACATTCAAAGGAGTTCATTCAAGATCCAAGCTCAATCTCCAAGGAAGGTCCAATTCCTTCTCCCTCTCTTTTAAATCTCTTATTTTTGCATAAATTATTTTAGATTCGTAATCTAGTTTCATTTTAGTTCATACACATTAACATCGACGATTTTATTAGTATATTGCACATACTTTATTTTTCATAAAAAAATCCAAAAAAAAATAAAAGAGGGTTACACTCGTAAATTCCGAACAGAATTCCGTAACTTAGCCCCCGGACCTCCGATTTATTGGTTTCGCATGCATCAGTTTGTCCTTGATGCCACTCTCTCGAAGTAGCAACATATTCTTTTGCCTGTTTTGAGCAAAATAAGTTGGCGACTCTATCTTTTTACATTCACCCCCCATCGACGACAGCCGAAGCCCCCTTTTACAAGAGAAGGGTGCGAGATCGCGACGCATTTCTTCCTCGAGGGATCCTCTTCCTTCCCCCTTCGGAACTAACGTCGCGCCGACCGGGATGGCCACAGTGGCGACTCCGTTGGGGATGATTTTTAAGAGGGCTAGACTCTATTTAAATGGGTGTTTGATTTTCTCATATATTCCTTTATTTACATGTTCCCCCTTATTATTCATTTGTACATCATACTTATACTATTATTCACACACTTGTAGAAGATTCTCCATGTACACTTCACACCACGTGAACCTAAGATCACATGTTGCACAAATCATTTAGAAATCCATGCTTAGGTGTCACCAACACACACCTCCTTGTATATATCCATGCTTACTTATCACACACTCACTTGTAGATAGTTACGCATCACTCACACGTCGCTTATCCATCCTTGGTATAGCTTTACTATTAGTACTTGTACTTTGCTCCTTGTTTAGCATGATCAAGAAAATACTCTCTCTATAAGATACTAATAAGATAATCATGCATGATTCACAAAACATCACCAAAGACCATTGTTATTGACTAAATTTTGTCCCATAACTGGAGAGTCACTTCGTGATGGGAGCTTATCCGGCAGGGCGCAGTTAGCCTAAGCGATATAGCTCTCACCTTCCATTGTCCAAGTACCTTCGAGTATATCGAACGTCTCCCCTTATCGTACCACTTGACCGAAGTCATGACAGGAGGTATATCATAGAGAACTCGTTTATGTACATTGAGTATATCGAATTCACTCTGACGCATACTGTCCCTATGAGGTATATAGTGAGATAATTCACGTACACTCAGGTATATCAAATGGCTTGTCCACACATACCGATTTCCCTCAAAAGCAAGACATATATCGTGGAAGTCACACCAAAGGGGGTAACTCTTTCCCAATCACATAACCAAACTGCATACCCACATATAGGTGTCAAGCCTAGGACACACGTGTTAGATTTCTGGTTTCGACTCAAAACTCTGCCAAAATTTTGGGTCAACCTGCCACTCAAATTTTTGCATAATTTTGAAACAGGGCCGTGCCCGTGATCCTGATTACAAGTCCAACCATAGCTTTACATAGGTTGTAAATCCAATTTTTCCAGGCTCAAGTCCTGTCCGGCATTTCATTTTGCATTGAGGTGAACTTAATAGAAGTGAGAACCTAATAAACATAATAATCATGTTAAGACCCATCTCTCATCTTTTCCTCTTCCCTCTTTTATAAAAAAATACCAAAATTATTTTCCCTCTGCTTCCTTCAAAATAAAACAAAAACAAACATTTTCGTCTTCATCTTCTCCAAAAATGTCAAAAATATTTTCCTCCTTTTCCAAAAATAACAAATTTCCCTTTTCCAAAAATATAATTCTAATTTTTCTCCCTATCAGGTCGATCACATACCCTTGGCCTGGCTCCCTATTGACTTCGATCTTCAGTCGAATTGCCCCGAAGTTCTGTCAATCCCTTTACTTCCTCCGAGTCTGAGACTCACCCGCCTTTTATGGAAAATACGGATCAAGTACCGAATGTCCATCCAAATTTATTGACTATTTTAGCTCAGCTCGCTGCCAAAATTGACAACCTTCAAATCGAGGTTCATGAGATGTAAAGAAATCGGGTCCTTGTCCTCGAAGACCCTGAGGTCATTTTTCCTCGCGCCATGGGTCCACCTTCACCCGAGCCTATCTGGGTTCCTAAAGAATACCATCATGTTCCACGTGCTCCTCCTGCTAATGGGCCGCCACCAGCCCAACTTCGTATGCCAAACCTTGCTCAGACCTGGGTTAATTTACCAATAACTGTTGATCCGAAAGAGGAAGAATTGAACAAGGTCAAGGAAGACCTAGAGATGCTAACCAAGAAATTCTACCAGGTTAGAATCTCGTGGAACTACATGGACTACACCCACATGTCTCCCTATCCTTAAGCTAGGCTACCGAAAAAATTCAAGATGCCCAATATCGAGAAGTTTAGAGGCAGTGGACCACCGATCGTTCATCTCCGTAGCTATTACCGTGCTATGACTCTCATAGGGGATTTTGAAGAAATAATGGCTCAGATGTTCCATCAGACTTTGAAAGATAGGGCCCTCCATTGGATCCTATCCCTTGAAGAATCTAGAATCCACAGTTGGGAGGATGTTGCCCATGAGTTCATTTCACAATACATGTACAACGAGGAGTTAGAGGTTACTCACCGTGACTTAGAGCTACTTAAACAGAACCCTGGGGAATTATTCAGCAACTTCATAGTAAGATGGAGAGAAAAAGTAGCTACTATGACCAATCGGCCTTCCAAAGAAGAACAAGTCAGTATTATGAAGAAGAAATTTATATCTCACGTCCGAGCAACAATGAGAGGATAGTATTACCCTCACTTTCGAGCCCTCTGAGAAGCAGGAGTAGAAATCGAAGAAGGTCTTGCTAAGACAGAAGATAGACCAAAAAAAGTATCTAGATAGTTCGCTCCTAGAAAGTGTGAAAAGCCTGTTAGTACCACATTCTCTACTATCAATAACATCTCTCAGCCTGCCGCTTCGTGGTCACCAGAAAGTCATCCAAACCCAATCCGAAAGGAATATACCGAACTTTATGCCCCTTTATCCAAAGTCTACCAGGATCTATTTAATCGAAACCTGATTAAACCCTTGGACCCTTGTCCATTACCAAATCCACTTCCAAAAAACTTCAAACCCGACGACCATTGTGACTTTCACCAAACTCTGTTGGCCATACCATTGGCCAATGTTTCCATCTCTGAAACACAATCCAAAGCATGATTGATCGGGGTATCATCGCCCCTCCAGCTAACCCTAAACCAAACACTACCTATAATCCACTCCCAAATCATGAAAATGACATCTTCCTAGAAGAAGACTCAGAACTCGACCCATCTACACAAATCATGCTAAGTAAATCACCAGTCATACCCATATACTATCCTAAACCTCTCCAAACATGCCCATATTTCCTCTTACACCCTACCAACCTTGCCAATCAAACCATATCAATCCTCACCCGATCATGCATCGTTGCCCGTACCTGTTCTGGAGGTAAAGACATGGAATTTTCAGAAATACTTAACTAACTCCAAGAGTTCGGGTTGAAATTACCCTCCCAGATGACCATCGACTGTCAGAGATTCAGTGGGATGTTCTTAGAAGCTCCAAAATGGGCCCGAGAGTCAGATAACTGGGTAGTGTCAGCCGACGAAGTCAGTCTAGATGATCTGGTCCAGATTATGACAGTTTTTTTTTATAAACATATAATATTTGTAGCATATCCGAGTTACTCGATGCTTTGAAATTACAAGGGCACCTAGTCGCTTCAGTCTTGAATTTCCCTACCGAATGGGAAGAAATATACAAGGAAGACATAGAAGTTGTAGAGTGTATTGACTTTACATGGAAAGACAATATCGTTGCCACCGGATGGGGAGACGATTCTGAAGATTCAGATAAAGAGCCAGATTCAGGAAAGACTAGTCTGATAGCTAACTTATACGGAGTGATATCATTCGAAGAGCTGCTAGGAAAGGTCAACCAGGTAGCTGAGTAACTCGATATCGATAAAGAAATAGGGTTTCTATTTTTCCCATCTTCCGTGAACCACATGACCAGGTCGGGGAGACATTACTAGAACTCAAACCTACAACCATCAGCAAGCGATAAAGAGATAGGTGTTGAGAATCTGCCTATGCCAAAAATGACCCTTAAAAAAAGTAAGGTCCTTGATCAACTAAAGAAGAACCAAGCTAACATCACTTTATGGGGACTTTTCATGTCTTCCCAACTACACCGAAATGCCCTAATCAAGCTACTCACAGGACCCACAGTTCCTCCCTCAACCACACCAGAAGAAGTAATGAACCTAGTTGGACCCTTGAACTCTGCTCGAATGCTTTCCTTTTCTGAAGAAAAAATCCCTAAGATTGGTCCCTACCATAATCATGCTCATATCTATGTTGAAGTTATGAGGAAAATTGTGCCCCTCTCACTCGTCGATAACGGATCAGCTCTAAATGTGTGCCCACTAAGAACCCTCAACTATCTAGGATTGAAAGTGAGCGACCTTGCTCCAACCTCTACTGCTATACGTGCCTATGACAACACCTGTCGAGAAGTAATAGGATTTATCAAGCTTGCAATAGGGGTTGGACCTATAAATCCTGTTATTGAATTCCAAGTCATCGACATCCCAACCTGTTTCAATCTGCTACTCGGATGACCATTGCTCCACATCATCAAAGGGGTGTCTTGCTCCCTTCATCGAAAATTGAAATTCTTTGCCAATGGACAAGTTATCACCATCTTGGGAGACAGTAACAACACCGAGAATGCTAGCACCAGTAATTCGGTACTCGAGATACAATACGAGGTAAACGATATGCTGCTATCAGGCTTCCAGGTCGAACCACTCCTACTGCTAATAGGGGAAGACTTCAAGGACAAGGTTTGTCCAGAATATGATCCTTATGGAAACATCAATGTAATCCAAATGTTCAAGAATATGCACTTCATGCCTGGACTGGGGCTAGGGAAAAGGCAACAAGGGATAACTGAACCTATTGTGTTGAAGGAGGCCTTTCCTCCCTATGGCTGGGGCTATCAACCATCAGAAGAATAACTCAGATTGATATGTCAGCCTCAATGCCAAAACTATCTTAGGATATTTCCTAAATGGAAGATTCATCGGGGAGGGCAAAGATTTACCCTTCTGCATCTTCCCTGAACCTTGGTATGACCCAGTAAATAAAAGGGTGAAACCAGGAATGGAGATCTTTTTTCAAGACAGCTACTCAGGAGCTAAAAATTCCCAGTATTGTGTGCAATCACTCACTGAGGAGACCATAGCTGATATCAGGGATTCTGATGATAACAACTTCGAGGATTCTTTTAACTTGTAGATACTAGGGATGGCACTTTGCATGATCCACTCAAGCACTACATCATTTGATCCATCCTACCTCATCAAAGATGCTGATACACCTCTTCTCAACTGTCATGTTTCACCTATGCCACCTCTTGATATTCAACCTAACCCTGATGTTTATCCCCTTTCACCTTTAGGTGTTTCCTCTTACTCTAATGTAATCAAGACCTCCTTTGATGAGGTTCTCAATGCTATTTTTCCTATCAATAAAATAAATGAAGATTTTGAGTATCTTGTTGTGCCTTACATTAACTGCCATAATTCTAACAAAATCTTGATGATGATTACTTTGCAAATGAACAATTATTAATTGATCTAAATAAGGTTAATAACAAACAACATAACCATATTCAACTTAATGAAGATGAACCTGTTGTTATTAATCTCGATTCATGTAGCCTAATGCACGAGATTAGGATAGGGACAACCCTTGATGAGAATGAGCGTACATAACTTGAAGAACTACTGGAGGAATTCATGGATGTCTTCGCAAGGTTCTACGATGATATGCCTAGCATTGACCCTGAGATAGCATAGCATGAGATTCCGACTCTCCTGAAATATAAACCAGTCAAACAGAAGCTGTAAAAGCTTCACACCGAATGGTCACTCAAAGTAAAAGAAGAAGTAGCCAAGCAGTTAAACGTGGGCTTCATTCGTGTGATCAAATATCCTACATGTCTAGCCAATATCGTACCCGTGCCAAAATCAGAAGGGAAAGTCCGCATGTATGTTGACTACCGAGACTTGAACAAGGCCTCTCCGAAGGATAATTAACGCTACCCAACATCGATATGATTGTGGACAAAACAGCCAGTTACGCTCTCAAGTCATTCGCCGAAGGGTTTGCTAGATATAACAGATCAAGATGCACCTGATCATCAAGAGAAAATCGCATTCATCAACCTTTGGGGAACATTTTGCTACGTTGTCATGCCATTTGGTCTCAAAAATGCAGGGGCTACCTACCAAAGAGACGCCACAACCATTCTGTATAATCTGATACAGAAGGAAGTCGAGGTCTATGTAGGCAACATGATTATCAAGTCCAAGACTAAAGAAGGTCATGTTCCTTCTCTCCAAAAATTCTTTGAACGACTGCGATAGTACCAAATGAGACTTAACCCACAGAATTGTGTCTTAGGCGTTACCAAAGGTAAACTCTTAGGATTCATGGTCAGTGAGAAAGGGATAGAAGAAGATCCTACTAAGCTGAAAGCCATACTTGAGATGCCACCTCCCCGAACGGAGAAAGAAGTCTGAGGATTGCTTGGGAAATTACATTACATCAGTCGATTCATCATCTAACTGACTTCTATCTGTGAACCCATCTTCAAAATCCTTCGAAAGGATTCAACCAAAGTATGGAATGAAGCTTGCCAAGAAGCCTTCGACCAAATCAAGCAATACCTAACCCGACCTCCGGTGCTCATGCCACCACATCCTGGTCTTCTCGTACTCCTATACCTAACTGTGATCGATACTGCAGCTGGGGCTCTACTAGCCCAATACCTTGAAGAAACTCGCAAAGAGAAAGCCATCTACTATGCCAGTCAGAAATTGGTTGGTTACGAAGTTAACTACACCGCCTTGGAAAAATTATGTGTCGCTCTTGTCTGGGTTACCCAAAAGTTACGGCACTACATGCTCGCCTTCCCCATTAGACTCGTATCCCGAATCGATCCCATCAAGTACCTACACGAGAATCCCACCATATCAAGATGAATGGCTCATTGGTTGATGCTTCTAACCGAGTTTGATATCACCTATGTCACATAGAAATCCATGGAAGAGCCATCTTTGACTACCTTACTGACTACCCTATGGAAGAAGTCGATGTATGCATTTCTGAATTCTCAGACGAGAATACCCTTTGTGCCTCCCTCAAAGATCTTCGATGGAAAATGTTCTTTGACGGCGCTTCCAACAAAAAAGGATATGGCATTGGAATTCTCCTAATTGCTCCCGATGATTCCCACACTCCCATTGCCATCAAACTGGATTTCTCCTTCACCAATAACATGACTGAATATGAGGCATGCACGGTAGGCCTCAAATTTTCCCTCAAGAAAGGAATTCAATACCTCGATGTCTATGGGGATTCATCCCTCACTACTCGAGAAATGGAAAGTTAATGATCAGAAACTCTTACCCTTCCATGCTTACCTTGAAGAACTGGCTTCCCAATTCCAAGAAATCACCTTCCACTATCTACCCCGAGTAAAGAATAACCTAGCTAACACCCTTTCCACTTTAGCCTCATGATTGGCATGCCCGAAGGAATAAACATAGCCCCCTTCCTTATTCAAAAATAAGACAAACTAAATCACCGCTACCACATCGAGCTCTACACAGAGGAAGAACTCAAAATAGCTGACTACTGGTACTATAACAGTTGACGCCTCCTTAAACATGGTAGGTATCCCCAAGGAGCCGAAAAGAAAGATCGAGCAACTCTCAGCAGACTGGACGCCTAGTACATTATCTGTGATAAAGCACTACTTAAGAGAAACTTCGATGGAACCCATTTACACTGCATTACAGGGGTTGACATTGAAGAAATTATGCAAAAAATCCACAGCAGGAAATGCGGACCCAACATGAACGACCATATGCTTTCTAAAAACATCATAGGGAAAGTTACACCGAAGGCATCCAGTGGTCATGAGTTCATCCTAGTCTCTATTGAGTACTTCACTAAATGGGTCGAAACCTAGTCATACGCAGTTCTGAATGCCAAGAAAGTGGCTAAGTTCATCAAGAAAAACATCATCTGTCGATATAGGGTCCCACACGAGCTGGTATCTGATAATGAGTTACATTTTGAGGCGGATGTTACAGAAGTGGTCAAAGAGTATGGGATTCAAAGACATAAATCCTCTCCATACCGACCACAAACAAATGAAGCAGTCGAAGCAGCCAATAAGAATCTCAAATCCATCATCAGCAAGATGATCGAGAGTTATTGCGATTGGTATGATAGGATCCCATACGCCCTCTGGGGCTACTGCACGTCAGTTCGAACCTCTACCCCTTACTCTCTAGTCTATGGCATGGAAGAAATCCTACCCGTGGAGCTGGAAATACCCTCGTTGCGCGTCATGCTTAAAAGCAAAGTTAACGAGGAGGACTGACACCAAAGCCATCTTGATGAGTTGTACCTCTTGGATGAGGGGAGATTAAAAGCTCTATATCACATACAAGGGTACCATCACCGTATATCACGATCATTCAAGAAGAGAGTCAAGGTCTGCGGTGTCCAAGAAGGGGACTTAGCCCTC
Source organism: Sambucus nigra (assembly GCA_949130495.1). NCBI lineage: Eukaryota > Viridiplantae > Streptophyta > Magnoliopsida > Dipsacales > Adoxaceae > Sambucus > Sambucus nigra. The sequence continues at coordinate 39,488,158 of OX422210.1, read as the reverse complement.
AAAGAAATAGTAGAGCCTATCTGGGACCCCAAAGGGAAATTTAAGCCCAATTGGAGTGGCCCCTACATTGTGAAGAAGATCCTGTTGGGCGGCGCCACTGTGCTCATCGACCTCGAAGGAGAAGAAATGGCACGCTCGGTCAACCTGAACCGTCTCAAAAAATTCTACCCCAAGCCCGAAATCTTAGCGCGCTACGACTCTTCTCATATCCATTATATTATAAAAAATAAAAATAAAAAATTATCTTATTTCCCCCTACCCAGAACTACGTTGGTCTGATCCTCTAAAGAACATTTTCAAAAAAGTGAATTTCAAAATTTTTCAAAACCCTCATAGGTACATAGGCAGCTCATTCGCTTTACATGAGTGTGACCCCCTTCTTTTCGCAAAATGCTATTATTTTCTCATCCCCGAGAACGACAGTTCATTTTAACATATACATGAATAAAAGGATTATGTATGCCTTAGCGATTAGTATATATAATTCAAAATGCAAAACATCATCAAGAGGCACATCTAGATGATCAGAAACTTATTTATTTCATTATCTAAAATTTTCGTACGATTACATCAGCATAAGGAGTCAAACGGCTTCCCTTGCCAGCACTACACCTACTAAAAAAACTCAGATAAAACAAGCCCCATTACTCTTAAAAATCACCCCCAATTATTCCCACAAAACCACACCTATCACAAGAAGCTTCACAAAGCCCTACCCGCAGCTGCCAGAGGAACCAGCACCATCATCACCTACATCCTGGGCTCCCCAAACCTCCCCTGCCTAAATGGAGTATCGCAGATGCTCCATAGAGAGATAAGCCCGAACTATCTTGGGGTAGACCACAATGCCTCCCTCCATAGTAACAGATATGGTAAACCACCTCTGACCAGTCTCCACAGCTAGCATCATGGCCACTACCTTATTCTACAACCACTTCATGTAGTCCCCGGAGACATGCCATACTCTCCCGGTAGACTGATAAGGACAGGTCGATGGGCGAAGATTCTCCCATAGAGAACCAAGCCGCATGCGTATACGCTCTGTCATGTGCTTCACAGGAAAGAGGTTCGGTGTCTGTGGTGGCAGTATTTCCTCCCAACCGTATTAGCGCAGTAGTCGCCAAGGAAAGTAGAAAGAGGTCTACCTGAGGCCTACTAACCGGACATATTGGTACTCCCCGAGTTACAGAATGGGAAATAACTCCCCCCACCAAGGCACAGACCAGCGTAAGCCTCAAGCCCCGTGCTTTATAAACCATTTACCTCAACTCTCAATGTCCAGGCCTACGCTAATCAAATAGCGCAAAAAGAAGTTAGGAACCGCCAGTAAAGGATACTCAGGTGGGACCACCATACGAAGCCCCTCTGACAACCACATAAACAACATTACAGGGCAACCCTTCAGAAATTCAGAACGACCCTCCCGCTAGGCATCCAGGCCATTCAAGGTCTCCGCTAATACCACCGCCACAGCATTGCAATGGTATGACATTCGAGAAACGATAGTAGCCAGTTGAGGGTCCACCAGCGTCTCCTCAGTCACTAACAAAACTTTGGAAACAATGCCTAGGATGATGGCCCCGGTATATCTAGCATCACCCACGTCCTGCGAATGCATGGATTGCAACACCGTGTGAAAGGAAATCATTCCCCCCGTAACCAATGGTCCGACTGCCGAATGCGAAATATGAAGAAGTCCAGCCAGTAATTCTCGAGGAAAATGGGAAAACTCAGACAGAACCGCAGTAATTCTGGGATTTATCCCCAGCATGGTAAAAAATTCCTCGTAGGTAGGACAAATCTCATCTAACCCGAAGCAGAAGACATGATCCTCGAGATACTAAAACTCGACAGATGCCATCAGCATGTTCCACTCAATTGGTCGGTTGTGACACAAAGAGACTCGCCGCATGTGAAAGGCGTCGTAATTGACAATGTAAGAACACATTGATTCCAAGGCTTCGAGGTAGTTATTGAACTCAATGCTACCAAGGAGATCCATCTTTCAAGACCAATAAATAACAAGCAAGTAAGAATGTGAAAAGGGAGAAAGTGAAAGTGTGAGGAAAAAAGACCCATCCCCCTTTTATACATGAAAACTCTCAAGCAAAAATAAGGAACCCTGCAGAAATCGGAGTAAAACTTGCCCCACCAAGTATCGAGTAATTGAAAAAAGTGCAATCAAAGCCTTGGATTGATTGGACTGGACTGACATGCTGATATCCAGGACAAGGGTCATGCCAATCGGCAACCCCCTATTTTGGGAAAATCCCCTTTTTCCTCTTTTGTCAAAATAAAAAAACTTAATTTTATATTAAGGTAATTTCGAATTTCCTTTATACTTGTGTTTTTACTAATCTCATTTTAAATAAAATCATTCTCAAATCAATCTTCAAAATTCTTTTTACGGTCTCAGCAGCAAAATAAAAAGAGCGTGTGCATTAATCATTAAACAAAGAAAATTAGCAAAAAAATATTTCATTCTTTATTTGCATGTATTTGGTGTGTTATGATCGAGTGCGAAAAGTGCGGCGCGTGTCAGACGACAGTTGTTATTTAATTTCGCCTACTCAATACAAAAACCTAAATTACGACTACACTTGCGAGGCAAGCACAGCGATAAATCGGGTATCAAAAGATCCACCGGGACGAGTTGCTAGAATTTATATGATTTAATACTCCGAAATAAAAGTGTAAAAGATGATTACAAACTAAAAGAAAAGATGCATGAAAGGGAAATGTTAATCTAGGCAAGTGTATTGAAACTAGACTAACAAAGCGTGTAAAACTATAGGTTGCGTCGAATATCCCTCACCCGGATTAATTTGTATAACATGGTTACATGGGTCGACGAGTTATTACAAATGCGTCTCGTTTCGATAGTTAATTAAATCAAGGGTTGTCACGCCCCTAAATCCGCATAAAAGCCTAATAATATTTGGCGTCAACAAATATCTCGGGAATTACGCGCGAAAGGTCGTAAGCACAGGACATACATGATATGCCCTATCAAATCTCCTAGGCGTAATAACCGGAACAACGCACCCGAAATAAACTCGTAGACACTATCACCAAGCAAAGCAGCGCGTTAACCCGAGTGAGTTCAATTCAAACACAACCTAATTTAAATTACCTAGAAAGCATGTTAAAAACGCGGTAAATAAAGCGAGTAAATAAACGCGATGAATCTATACTAGAAAGCAATAAATAAAAGCATGTAAACCTAATATAGAAAGCATGGAAATTACACTACAAAACAAGAAATAATGAAATACAACTATATTAATGGAGATGGAAGATGGTAGCACAATCTTACAAGCCCAAATGGGTGTAAATCCAAGAAGAAAATAGCTCTCAAACCTCCAAAACCCTAACCTATCCTACCAAAACGAATTATAAAACGTGTATATCTGCTATTTACATCAAAAATGCTTTATATAGTAAGTTGGAATTAAAATAGAAAAGAAAAGAAAAGCCAAAATATCTCCTGAAAACAGGGGATCGATCGATCGACCCCTTTGGTCGATCGATCGATCATGAACAAAAAATTCACTGTCGACAAGGATCCATCGATCGATCCTTTTGACCGATCGATCGATCAAGCAAGGCAGATTCAAGCAGCACACTGCATTGTCTTCTTCCTCTTCTCCTCCTCTTTTGGTCCATTATTTTCCCCTCCGCTGAAATCGCTGTAACTTCATCATACGGACTCGGAATCGCGCACCGTTCGTGGCCAAGCGAAGCTAGCGAGGAAGGCTACAACTTTTGTTTGGATGTTGGGCCAGGTGTCCAAGCTGTGAAAAGACTAAAATGCCCTTGAACTTGCAATCGCGTACGAAATCGAGCAGAATGCGTCCGAACTTCACACTTAGCATCCAAATATCTATAAAGGCTCAATTAACCCCTGCAAAATATGTTAACGTATAAATCCGAGGTTTTCTAGTTAACAAGCATAAATATAGGGAATAAGATACCCGAGGGGGATAAAATACGTAGGTTCGGAGGATGAAATACGCAATATTTGCGTATCATCATACCCCCTAACTTACACATTGCTAGTCCCTAGCAATGAAATAGGATGCAACAAGAACTACAATCAAACCAAAACAGGAGATAGGTTAAACGTATGGTATAAAAGCAAAAGGCCACTTTCGCGGGAGATTCGATTGCATTTAGCGTATGCAATAAGCTGTTAAACTCATAGGTCACCCTAGTGGACGAGTGTCGTCATGTGAGGGTTTTCAGGGATGGTACCCACAAACATCACATGGTTTCCTCAAAATATGACCAAACCAACATGCGACAATCCCAACAAAAGCAAACAAGATTTCATACGCATTATTAGCAACATGAATGAATTCAAACAAAAGTCCAAATCATTAACATTATCAAAATGCACCTCATAGAATTGAAACCTTAAAATGAGGGAGGGGGAGCGAGCACGTGCAAAGTGTGATTTGGGGAAAAACTTATATAAACTGGATAAACATTAAAGCAAGCATATATTCAATCCTCACGGCCATTACACTCATCAAGTGAATTCACTCGAAACAGGGAGGTAACATACGGAACATGCTGGCTAAAGAGTAAATGTAAATGGAAACTAGGCCGCACACATGTCATAAATGAAGAACGCTATATATAAAATGAAAAATGTAATCTCAATGAAAGATACCGCACATTAAAAGAGGCGAAATGTATTTTCACAGATTATCAAAACTATTATGACTTTTAAATTACGTCAACCTAAGATCACATAGGACTTGTATAGGGTTGTAATGTAGGCTAGGCTAGGGTGTGAAATGAAGGAATGTATGTACGGATTCAAAGTGTTCGAAAATGAAAACGTGGAATAATGGGAAAATACGGGCAATATCAAAATTGGAAAACAAGTTCCAAAACGGCATTAGATATATCATCGGGGAGAGTAATCAAAGCTTATTGAACTATATACACAACATTTACAACTTTCTCTTTCTTTTTCTTTTCTTCTTTTTCTTCATTTTTTTTCTTTTGTTTTCTTTTGCTTTTTGGTTTCTCTTTTTCTTCACTTTTTTCACTTTTCTTTTCTCATTACTTATCAAACTCTCATATGCCTAAATTGCAACCGACATCACAACAACATCATTCAATCCCAAGTAACATTATGAACAAAGGTATGGAAAGTGCATGTATGGGTTAAAACTCCAATTTAGAGTTGGTTATGGGATTTGGGGTGTGAAATGAAAGGCTAATGTTTAGGCTCAAAAGGGTTAACGAGGGTAAACATATAAGGGTGAGGTCAAGGCTAATATGGGTGATATAACAAAGAATGCCTATGATCATTTCACAAAGTTTACGCAATTCTCGAATCAAAATAATATATGAAAATCATGCTCAAGTAACACATTTCAAGTATGAACTCAATTAATGAACGATCAAATGAAATAATAGTGAGATTACCAACGAATTCAACGTTTTCAATGAGAAAAGAATAGCGTATACACTCACAAACGACAAAAGGTACAAAGCTTACTCGGTTAAAGTATATACAATGCAACAAAAGATTACCGAGTTATAAAAATCTTAAGCCAAATCAATAAGACAATAAAAGTGCATGTGCTCATGGGATTAAAGTTTAATTCATTAAGTTATTCATAATATCAATAATGGAGACTAAAGTCTAATAACTTCTAAAATCGAGAACATGCACCATTGGGTTATCTATTGGATCGGGCAATTATTGAAATTTATCATCGAAAACAAGGGCAAAATGCCCAAAAAAGGAGAAAAAATATAGATAATCTTTTTGAAATTTTTGAATTTTTCAAAGAAAAGCATACTAAGTAACTAACATGTGAGCAAAAACATGGACACAAATATGAAATGGATAGAATATCCCACAACCCCTAACTTAAAACCTGACATTGTCCTCAATGTGAATTAAGAACCAAGTTAAAGAGAGGAAAAGAGCGATATTACCCAAAATTGGAGCGATCCCCATAAGAACAAGTCCAAAGAATCTATAAAACAAGTTAGTACCGAGCATAGCGAAAACAAATAACAAAAAGTTAACTAATTACACTAGACTAAAATAAAAAGGAAAGAAAAAATAAAAAGCTAATTATATACAACCTACTATTTAGGCCTCACACTAACTATACACTAGAAGTCTAAATAGTTGAGGGTCCACCGTGAAAATGATTTGACTTTGGAGGATAACAGGTGTACCCTCACATACAAGCATGCCTTCCGAAAAATATGAATTCCGTTTGAAAAACGGAAGGCATGTGTAAGGGGTAAGAAAGGAACCATCGCCAATTAAATTTTTTGGAGGGACGGTGGGGGGTTTGGATTGAACGGGTGATAAAAACATATGGGGATCGAGAAAAGCCAAATATCCTCACAAGGATTTTGAAATTGGAATGGGAGGCGGTGCACACGAAGGCACGAATGCGATCATGGAAGGCGGCTCGAGAAAGTACTCCTCATCGGCGAAAAGGTTTAAAACATTAAAGTTTGAAACAGAATCATCGGATAATTAAGACAGTGGGATAATAGAGAGTGAAAATGGGGATAAAAGAAATTCAAACTCATGAGATGAATCATCATCGCATGAAGATTGAGTTTCGAATGAAATAATATCATTTTCAATGAAATGTTCTTCTTTGGGGGCCAAAGAAGAAATCATTTCATTGCAAATAAATATTATGTCATTTTCATCCTCACTTTCAATATCTATTATGCAATGGGCAAAGTCTAAAATGGTTTGTTCCAAAGTAGGTAAAAGTACCACATTTGGTTCAAAACATTCTTCGACTTCGAAAGTCTCGGAAGGAAAATCGTCGTCGGACTCAAAAAGTAAATCCAAGTCATGCTCCCACGAACGATTTTCTTCCCGATAACGATTTTCAAATTTCTCATTCTCATACATACGCAAGCCCTCGCCGAATGTCATGGGTCGAGGTGCGGATGCATGAAAATGAGAACTTTGAAAATTACCATCGGACTTAAACGAAACCTCATTATGATAGGAATTTTGAAAACTATTGCAATTCGTTTCAAAATTCCTATTATAAGGAGGTAAAGGCCCAAAATCATTATCATCATCATCAAAATTCCAATAACCTAAATTTTAACTTTCGTTATACTCGCCCAAAGTCATATTCGAATTTGTTATACATTGGGATTCTAAGTATTCAACAAAAGTCATAGGTTTGCAGGAATTTGGAGAATTGTGACAAGGATTACCGAAAGAATTTGAATAAGACATGCTTACCCCAAAAATGGCTCAAAGTGGCGAATTCCACAAAGTAAGTGCGCGCGGGAAAAATTCGAGCGTTTCTAAGTGCTCAAATGTGGAAGTCCTGCAAAATATTAGCAAATAATTCAAATAGAAAGAAAATACTATGAAATACTAAATCAAAAAAAGTCTAAAACAAACAAGTCCCCCGCAACGGTGCCATTTTGATCAAGTGCGAAAAGTGCGGCGCGTGTCAGATGCCGGTCGTTATTTTCGTTTCGCCTACTCAATACAAAAACATAAATTACGACTACACTTACGAGGCAAGTACAGCGGTAAGTCGGGTATCGAAAGATTCACTGGGATGAGTTGCTAGAATTTATATGATTTAATACTCCGAAATAAAAGTGTAAAAGATTATTACAAACTAAAAGAAAAGATACATGAAAGGGAAATGTTAATCTAGGCAAGTGTATTGAAACTAGACTAATAAAGCGAGTAAAACTATAGGTTGCGTCGAATATCCCTCACCCGGGTTAATTTGTATAACATGGTTACATTGGTCGGCGAGTTATTACAAATGCGTCTCGTTTTGACAGTTAATTAAATCAAGGGTTGTCACGCACCTAAATCTGCATAAAAGCCTAATAAGATTTTGGCATCAACAAATATCCCGGGAATTACGCGCGAAAGGTCGTAAGAACGAGACATACATGATATGCCCCGTCAAATCTCCTAGGCATAATAACCGAGACAACGCACCCGAAATAAACCCGTAAACACTATCACCAAGCAAAGTAACGCGTTAACCCGAGTGAGTTCAATTCAAACACAACCTACTTTAAATTACCTAGAAAATATGTTAAAATGCGATAAATAAACCGAGTAAATAAACGCGATAAATCTATACTAGAAAGCAATAAATGAAAGCATGTAAACCTAATTTAGAAAGCATGGAAATTACACTACAATGTAAGAAATAATGAAATACAACTATATTAATGGAGATGGAAGATGGTAGCACAATCTTACAAGCCCAAATGGGTGTCAATCCAAGAAGAAAAGAGCTCTCAAACCTCCAAAACCCTAACCTAACCTACCTAAAACGAATTATAAAACGTGTATATCTGATATTTACATAAAAAATGCTTTATATAGTAAGTTCGAATTAAAATGACAAAGAAAATAAAAGCCAAAATATCTCCTGAAAACAGGGGATCGATCGATCGACCCCTTTGGTCGATTGATCGATCATGAACAAAAAATCCACTATCGTTAAGGATCGATCGATCGATCCTTTTGATCGATCGATCGATCGATCGATCAAGCGGGAATATTCAAGAAGCACACTGCATTGCCTTCTTCCTCTTCTCCTCCTCTTTTGGTTCATTATTTTTCCCTCCGCTGAAATCGTCGTAACTTCATCATACGGACTCGAAATCGCGCACCGTTCACGGCCACGCGAAGCTAGCGCGGAGGGATACAACTTCCGTGAAATGTTGGTCCAGGTACCCAAGCTTTGAAAAGACTAAAATGCCCTTGAACGTGCGATTGCGTACAAAAATCGAGCGGAATGCGTCCGAACTTCACAGTTAGCATCCAAATACCTATAAAAGCTCAATTAACCCTTGCAAAACATGTTAACGTAGAAATCCGAGGTTGTCTGGTTAACGAGCATAAATATAGGGAATAAGATACCCGAGGGGGCTAAAATGCGTAGGTTCGGAGGATGAAATACGCAATATTTGCGTATCATCATATTACATTAACATTTTACAAAAAAAAGCAGAAAAAAAACAACGGGACTCTGCCCGAACTAATTTCTCTCTCTCTTTCTCTCTCTCTCTAGGATCCCTCATCCCTACGGCACGCCCTTTTCCCCCTATGGCGTGACGACGTGCCCCCATTTCCAAAGCTCGACCATTCCCCAGACGAGGCAGACGGGACCAAACAAAAAGGCACCAGAACCGCCTCACGAATATAAGCAGTTGTCGAAGATATCCATTCCCTGATGTCCTTCAGCCAGGTGGTTGAAACACTGATATGCTGCAAGGAAGAAAGGAAATATCAAAACAGTCTAGCATAAGGAAAGAGAAAGAAATCAAAGAAATAAAAAAAAGACATACCGCAGGCCTAAGGACCTCCTCCGCCAAACCTAACTCCTCTAGGTACATTGCATGAGGATGACGTTGTAGAAGCACAGATCCCCATCAGCTCATCAAAGGTTATATCTAGGAGAATGTAGTCTCACAAAAGAAGGCCCTGACATCATCGCTACCGCCGCTGAAGTAGTTTCACTGCCTGCACTATGAAAGGACCCCACCTGCCAACTCGATCCTCCCTAGGGAGAGGCATCACATCATAAATACTAGGGGAATCAACCAACTCGAGATGAAGTCCAGATAGTCGTACATCATCGCTATGTCAGTGTACAGGGAGTATGGCTCTCCCATCATCGTCGCCACCTGGGCATCATCAGACATCTCCCGCACGCACCTCGTGAACATAGGGGGCCTCATCGGCGGCACTGCAACCTCATCCTCCACAATCTGAAAGACTACCCTCTCCCCAAGATACCAAGAGTAGACAAACTCATGCCCCAGCAGACGTCGCATTTACGCATGTCCACCCATCACCTCGGTGTGCTGAATAGCCGTCCCCCAGGGATAAAAGGTCACGTGCAAATCCCCAGCAAAAGCAAAGGATCAGTATCAATAAAATGGCATCAATAGAAAATAACAGTCTCAAGGAAAAAAGAATGATTACCCGCTCGTTCGTCAAGCCATTCAAGACCTGACGCACTACCTACAGAGAAAGGTTCTTCTTAGACTACCGGTTGGACCTCCACCACCAGAACATCCGACAGAAGTCCCCAAGAGAGTCATCCTTCAAAGAAATCAATTGGGTGTTCAACCCATTCATCTAATAGAACCACATCTGCAAAGGACAAGGATCAGCATTCAAGAAATAAAAAAGGAGTGCATGAATGGAAAATGAGAATGCATAAAGGAAAATGGGCAAAATATAGACTACCTCCAGAAGATACGTGGCTCCAGTAAAAGTCGGTCGGCAGCACCGGATGAATGCATCCAAAGAATAGTAAAGGGTCGCCAAATTCAGGCTCACCCAATCATAGAAGCGCATGTTCGAAAACAAGCTAAGAAATGGCAGAAACCACAAATGGATGACGTCGCCACTCGTCGCCACCAGAAAACTCCCTAACACCAGCAAGATAAATAAATGAGCCATCAGACGCACCTGTTGCCCATCATTATCATCAACCCTCCTCCTCAACAAAATCTCCCTCAAAGAGGATAAGCAAAGGGAATCTCCAGAAACCACCCTCTCCACGTCACTAAGAGCCGTCGTCACCACCTCTGGCGTCACCTCCAGCATCCTATCCACCTCAATTTGGGCACCCTCGCAGTCCAGCCCCAGCAACTACTGAACATCAATGGAAGTCACCGTAATCTCCCTGAAGCCATAACAGAAGGTGTGGGTAGTGTCCCACCACCTCTCTCCCAAAGCACATAGAACCGCAATAGAGCGGGGAGTCTCATCCAAAGCCAAGGCTAGCCTCCCAAAACTCATAGAGGACACCATCCAACGCACCATATCGGGAAGGTGATCCCAAACATCCGTGAGTCCTGTTATACTACGTGCATGAATAGTCGACATAGAGATGTCAGACTATCAAGAAATGAAGAAAGTCCTTGTCAGATTCATGAAATAAAGGAATCTCATCAAGAAAAGAAGAAAGGAATACCAGGAGTTATGAAATACTTACATAGCCACCAGGGTTCACCACCCTTGAAGATAAATGATGCGAAGGCTCGCGCAGAAGAGTTTGATCATCTGCCACCGGCTCAAATGAGTCAAAAGAATTCTTGCTGCCCAATGCAAGGGGCACTCTAGCCCTCCACTCCAACCCTGCCCAGTCATCGACATTGAGCCATGCCATATGGGTCGCACTCCTTGAGAAGTCATCCATTTCGAATGTTAGGATGATTTGCAGAGGTTTATAGTAGAAGAAAAGAAGTCGGAAAGTTGTGTAAAATGAGGAGAACCCTCACCCTTTCTATAGGAGGCTAAGGGTCATGCCGATCGACAGTCCCCTCCACCCGCCGATTGACACTGGGCCTTTCACCTGCTCGAGGCACCCCAAAATTCTGTGCTAATGCCGATTGGCACACCTCCATCTAAGTTAATCGTCACACCCTTTAAAATTTCGTACGAAAAATTCAAAAAAAAATACCAAAAAATCCCGAACAATTCCCACAAAAATCCTAAAATTGCTAAGTCCATTCTAGCACCTTGTTCACTAAGGAAAACATTTTTTACACACCCAGCGGAATTCCAGAGAATCATTCTCCCCAAAAACATCTCTACAATACACTACAAACTTTCCCCAACTGCAAATCCTCGGATCATTCACTATTCCCCAGTGGAACTTAAAATCCATTTTTTATCCCTAGTGGAGTCCCCAAATTTCCCAAAGGAAATGTACAACTCTTTTAGGTCAGAAATAACCTCGGTCTTCGATCGTCACCTCAGTTAGGTCAGAATTAACATCGATCCTTAGTCGTCACCTCTTTTAGGTCAGAATTGACCTCGGTCTTGGATCGTCACCTTAGTTAGGTTAGAATTGACCTTAGCCTCAGTCGTCACCTCTATTAGGTCAGAATTGACCTCGATCTTGGATCGTCACCTTAGTTAGGTAAAAACTGACCTCGGTCCTCGATCATCATCTCTTTTAGGTCAGAATTGATCTCAGTCTTGGATCGTCACCTTAGTTAGGTTAGAATTGACCTCGGTCTCGGTCGTTATCTCTTTTATGTTAGAATTGACTTAGATCTTGGATCATCACCTTAGTTAGGTTAAAATTGACCTCGGTCCTCGGTCGTCACCTCTCTTAGGTCAGAACTGACCTCGATCTTGGATAGACACCTTAGTTAGGTCATAATTCACCTCGGTCCTCATCGTCACCTCTCTTAGATCAGAACTGATCTCGGTCTTGGATCGTCACCTTAGGTCTTCGATTATCACCTCTTTTAGGTCAGCATTGACTTCGGTCTTAGATTATCACCTTAATTAGGTCAAAATTAACCTCGGTCATCGGTCGTCACCTCTTTTAGGTCATAAATGACCTCAGTCTTGGATCATCACCTTAGTTAGGTCAAAATTGATCTCGGTCCTCGATCGTTACCTATTTTAGGTAAGAATTGACCTCGATCTTAGATCGTCACCTTATTTAGGTCAGAATTGACCTCGATCCTTAGTCATCACCTCTCTTAGGTTAGAATTAACCTCGATCTTAGATCGTCACCTTAGTTAGGTCATAATTGACCTCGATCCTCGATCGTCACCTATTTTAGGTTATAATTAACCTCGGTCTTGGATCGTCACCTTAGTTAGGTCAGAATTGATCTCGAACCTTGATCGTCACCTCTTTTAGGTCAGAATTGACCTTAACCCTCTGAATCGGTCATCTACATACCTTAGGTCCGTAGAACTGACCTCCCTCCATCATGTGGTGTCTATTTGACGGCCATCACTTGTTCTAAAATCACCTATCGATGGGCTCTATAGACACCACATTCTATCACCCCTTAAGTCTCTCTTTATACTCTTAGCACTTCCCCTTTCCACCACAAACCTAGGTCGCACCCTGAGTAACGATCTAGGGACCAACGGGTTCCCTCAGGCCGCCCCATTTGACTCTGATAAACTCTTTCATTAGATCAAAATCTCTTTGAATCTTTGAAGGGCTTCGAATACCCTTTCTAACGGTTTATCCTGTGCACGAATCAGCATAATGGTTCAGACGAATAGACCATTTCACGATCAGAAACTGATTCAGAGGCCATCGAGCGCACCCAGGACCCGAATTGACACCAATCAACTCCACCATCAGAACAAAAGCTCTTTGAATCTTTGAAGGACATTGAAAACCCTTTCCAATGGTTTGCCTCGTGCGTAAAACAACATAAATGTTCGGCTGAATGATTAGTTTTCCCCCAAAAATCGATCTGGAGGCCACCCGACATTCTCGGACTCTGTTTGACCAAAGTCAACTCTTTATCTCGAATGAGACTTAATGAATCTTTGAAGGGAGATGAATAACCTTTATAATGATCCACCCCGTGTGTGATTCTGACCTACAGTACGGACGAATGATCCATTTTACTTCGAGAGGCAACTGGGCACTTTCGGGCCTTGTTTGACCAAGGTCAACTTTCCAAACATAGTGAAACGCTTTGGAATGTTGAATTATATCTCCTAACCTTTCTAGTGGTCCACCCCGTGCGCGATTCTGACTTACCATTCAGATGAACGATCCATTTGCGTCCGACGATCTCCCGTCCAAAGGACCGACATGCGCTTCCGAGCGATATTTACCCCAAAGTCAAATCCGAACCTGCGAGCGGTCCAAAGTACTCTCATAGGCCTCTGAAATACCATTCTAATGGTATAACCCATGCACGATTCGTATCAATGATTTGTGCTCCTATCGGTACAGTGTCAAGGGTGACATGCCGATAGGCACCCCCTATGGTAAGCCGATCGGCACCCCTCTTTTTCCCTATAAATAATATCCATGACCTCATTCCCAAAGGAGATAGCAAATCCATCAGCATCAGTGATCTTAGCAACATTCTCTCGAAGTCGGCGAGGTTCCATATGAGAAGTTCCATTCAAGCCTAAATACACATCCTTTTCACACACAAATTGGCAAATATCCTTCTCGCTCATCAACATCCATCAACATTCAAAGGAGTTCATCCAATATCCAAGCTTAAGATCCAAAGAAGGTCCAATTCCTTCTCTCTCTTTTAAATCTCTTGTTTTTGCATAAATTACTTTAAATTCATAATCTAGTTTCATTTTATTTCATACACGTTAACATCTATGCTTTTATTAGTATATTGCACATACTTTATTTTTTCATAAAAAAACTCAAAAGCAAATAAAAGAGGGTTACACCCATAAATTCCAAACGGAATTATCCACCACACTTTTTTTAAAACTAAAAACACATTTTCTACACGCACACACGTAATAAAATTTCGTTCGAAACTATGGGATAAACCCCACCCCTATTCTATATTCGAAATACGTGGACTTTGATGCCTTTATAGGCTATATAGGCGTCTCGAATTAAAATCCGAGACTCGAGTTCAACTTTTCAATTTTCCCATTTTTTTCCAAATTTCTCATAATCCCTCATTTTTATCATACATATACATATATCATGTTTGTTCGCGTCTCATCCCACCACATATATTATCGTTTCCCAATAACGATTCGCTCATATTCTATCTTCTACATTCATTACTATTTTGGGAATATTCTATGGATGACCTCGCCCTATATTTTCCATGGTATGGGTCGAACGATTCCAATCTCCATTATATAAACACATGCATACACTTCATGGGGATAAAGAAAAATATTAACATTTGCCCATGAGTGATCGAAAGGGCAGGATGGGTGCCTAACACCTTCTCATTCCGCAACTTAGCCCCCGGACCTCCGATCTATTGGTTTCGCATGCATCAGTTTGTCCTTGATGCCGTTCTCTCGAAGTGGCAACATATTCTTTTGCTTGTTTTGAGCAAAATAGGTTGGAGACTCTATCTCTATACATTTACCCCACACAGACGATGATCGAAGCCCCATTTTCGAAGAGAAGGGTGCGAGAACGCGACCCAGTTCTTCCTCGAGGGATCCTCCTCCTTCCCCCTTTGGAACGAACGTCGCGCCGATCGGGATGGCCACAATATGAAATGGGTTTCTTATCCGAAGTCCTTAGGTTAGTGGGGCACTTGGTTGTCCTATGGTCGTAACCCTCACAGCCAAGACATCTATTTGACTCCTCCCTCGTAAGATCATCATTATAATTTTTAGGGGATTTCTCGGCTTTGTTATACTTAGACTTCTTAAATTTCTTATAATCATTTTTATGTTTCTCTTTATTAAACTTAAAAAAATTCTAAACTACTTAGCAAACATAGCCATGTCATCCGAGTTGAAGTTTAACTCATCATTCAAAACATGTGTTTCCTCCTTCCCGACTTTCAAAGCTAAGCCCTTATATTTCATCCTCACATCCTTGGAGGAAAAGATGTCAAATTAATAGGTTTTTAAGTCACCTACAAGCTCTTCAATTTTATAGAGTTTAAAGTGCCTAAATAATTTAAAACGGTCACTTTTGGATTAAACCTATCAAGTAATGACCTCAAAATTTTCTTTATGACACGGTTGTCGGGTATCTTCTCTACCAACTTAAAAGAAGAATTCATAATATTGGACAATCTAGCATAGATTTCATTAAAAGTCTCACTTTTTAACATCTTAATAGTTTCAAATTGAGTGGTGATGTTTTGGACTTTGGAAGCGTTTACAACACTTGTACTTTCGTGGGTGAGTTGGAGTCTGTGTCATGCCTCCTTAGACGTTTCACACGTCGTAATTAGGCAAAACTCATTTGGTGTGACCGTATTAAAAAGAGCATTTAAATCTCAAGAATTAAAATTTACAACTTTAAGCTCATCCTCACTCCATCTTTCAACTGGTTTAAGAACACGAGATTCTCCTACTAGACACATTAGTGAGGACCACCCTTTAACAACAGATAATCAAACTCCTCATCTAACGACTTAAATGCTGACCTCATACGTGATTTCCAGTACGCGTAGTTAGAACCATAAAAAAACATGAAACCTAAAAGATGATAATAATCCATATTCAACCCTAAAGGACCTAACACGATAAATTAGTATTCCCGCTCTGATGCTAATTTGAAAAGGGGGTGACGGTCTCAAAAAATTCAAGTTTCTAATTTCTTTCAAAATTTTAATTTTCACTTCTAAAAACAAGACTTCATTTCAAATTCAAATTTATTCTTAACAAGAATTTTGCCAAATTATTAATTTCTATAAACTAAATTACCTAACTTAATTAAGCACCAATTAAAAAAAAATTGTGGTGAAACCAAATTTTATCTTGTTAAACCTAAGCATGCATCTAGATGAATTTTCAAGATAAAATAAACATAACCACAATGCGCCGATGTATGAGGAAAACTCATAATGGGAAAAACCTCAGACGGCCTAGCCACAAATCCACTAATTATGGAATTACAAAGGACACGATAGAATACTTACACGACGACTCGATTCCCTCACAAGCCTTGATGCTCTTTGTTCCTTACACCTCCACCTAGTGACAACACGAGAGTCCACCTACGTCTCGAAATCCATCGATGGGGAAAAGCTACCGTCACGCACATGATGTCCACCATACAAAAATCCTACGAGCATGGAATCCTCTGCAAGAAACAATCTCTATGGAGTAGAGAACAAAGCTCGGTGCCAAAATAATGATACCAAACAAATATCATGTTGAAACGTGGATCATACAAATAATTGGGTATAAACATGTTTTTGTTTGGAAATTAATTCAGTAAAGATCAACATAATTTCAAAATAGATGGTTCACCGAATATTTCGATTTTTATAAATTCTTTCAAAATTAAATTATACTTCTTAACACAAGACTTCAATTCAAGTTCAAATTTACACTTAACAAGAATTTTTCCAAATTTTTAATTTCGACTTGAATTAAAATAGACTAAATTACCCAATTTAATTAAGCACCAATTAAACAATTTTTATGGTGAAACCAAATTTTATCTCGTTAAACCTAAGCATACATCTAGATGAATTTGCAAGATAAAATACACACAACTATAATGCACCGATGTACGAGAAAAATCCATAATGGGAAAAAACTCGAACGGCCGAGCCACAAGTCCACTAAGTATGGAATTACAAATGACACGACATAATACTTACATAATGACTCGATGCCCTCACAAGCCTAGAAACTCTTCAGTCCTTCCACCTCTGCCTAGTGACAATATAGGAGTCCACCTATCTTGGAATCCACTGATGGGGAAAATCTATCGTCATGTACACAGAGTCCTCTGTATGAAAATCCATGAACACGGAATCCAATCTAAGAAACAATCTTTATAGAGTAGAGAATAAAACCCAGTGCCAAAATAATGATCTAAAACAAATATCATGTTGATTCATACAAATAATTGGGTGTAAACATGTTTTTGTTTTAGAAATTAATTCATTAAGGATCAGAAAAAGCGAAAGCCTTTTTTTGGAAAGGTGCTTTTGCTCTCAAAAGATGGTAAAAGTCTTGTGAAAAAGTTAACTCCCGCACTACATAAATTGGTGGAAAAAGTAGTGGGAGGTTGTGGAGAAAAAGTGCTTGAAAACTGACATTTTTCGCAAAAACTGCTCTGGTCATTCGATCGAGTCTCAATCTTGTTCGAACGATACAAAATCTCGTTAGAAGTCATTCGAATAATATCATTTGAATGAGATTTCAGACCATAACTCTAAATAATTTTGATACGAACGCGTGACCGCCACTTTCGTATTTTTTTTATTTTTTTAATTAGTTATGTTTTTTCTATGGAAAGGTGTTCGAAAACAAAACCTTTAGATAGTATGAATTCAAAAAAATGAAAAAAATTATAACACTCAACAATAAATTTTTAAGTCTCAACATAATATGAGCATTCGTAACTGAGAGATCCTTGGACTGTTAATGATGAACACGAGGCACAAAGCACGACATAGGATGTGATCTTCTTTGACTTGATCGCTACGTCTTCAACATCAATGTCATAGGTTTGAAAGGTCACAAACTTAACTTCCATCCTACGACTCAAAGAGTTTTGTCCAAATTAAGTCAACACATACAACTTGACTCAAAATTAAATTTTTCCTTACAGATGATGAACGCAAAGAGATTGGGGGCAGTTAATGAGTGAAATTCCAATCGGGCTGGATGAACACTTGATCATCAGATATGCCTCCGTTCCTTAGTCGCCTTAATAAGATACTTAGTCCATCTAAAGATAGCTCAACAGTCCTCCTTCATCGAATGGATTGACGGTGGGTGAGATCGTTTGTCTTAGAGACTAAGTCACCCATGTGCTTTATTAGACCACCAACATGAGAATTCACTTACTTGGAAAATAGGAAGCTTGGGATATGACATCCGCCTGAGGGTCAGCCACGTATGTAGTCGGCACTACTGCCTTCGGTATTCATGAGTTTGAGATTATAGTGTTTATATTGTATGTCTATTATATAAAGAAATAGGGAAATAAGGAAGAGTTAAGTTGAACAAGTATAACATTGCAACACTACTCTCTAAGTAATATACATCGCCCCCTCCTTTTTCCCCGTGGACTCTAGTCATACCTAACCGAACCTAAGAAAGCTATGTGCCTAAGGTTTGTAGAGAAAACACCAATAAATTTTATTTTCACAAATTTTAATTACCTTACACCAATATGACCCCACAAGTGTTATGTGAAACAATTTACTAATTTTTTTCTTGACCTAAGCATGCATCTAGGTGAGAATAAGCAAGATTAAAATAAGTAAATCACAACATGATGATTTATGAGAAAAACTCATAACAGTAAAAATCTCGAATGGCCCAGCCACACAAGTTCATTACGATATATGCAGTTTGCATGACCAATTGAGGCCTACTCACACACTAGACGCCTTCAAGCCTTGAGGCACTTACTTGATCCTTTCAACTTTCTTCACAATAACTATTATACGCCTTTTAATCGCCACACAATGCAAGTGTTTTCTTGCGTATCAGTATCCCACCGATCTCACTTGTCTTGTCACCAGTCCAGCTGCCGCACAACACCAAACACGATATTCGTCGAAGGAAACGCTCACAGTATGAAGAGAAAACCACTTTAATGCAAAAATGAGAGATCTCAAAATGACATATGTATGTATTATTCTTGAATCTCAAACATGGATGTAAACAAGGGTTTTGATTTTGAAGACTTCTCTTACAACAAACACATGAATTTGGAGAGATTTTTAAATAAGTTTGGGAACCCAAAAAGCTTGAAAAGGTCTTGTAGGAGATCCTTCCCATAATAAATAGTAAAATTTTATAATTCCCCTAAAAATATTATGAATGCGAAAAAAAATTAAAGAGAGTTATGTACGTGGTTCGGTCATCAGGTCGGCCTATGTTCACAGGGGTAAAGGAGGAGCAGTTTGTATTAGAAAATGGATAGAAATAATTGGAGTGCTATTGTGGCTAGATGAGAGTCTAGGATATTTAGTACTAATTACAATTAGTCTCTAATGCGAAATAGATGGCCCCTATTTATAAAGTCAATCTCCTGCGTTCGTAGGTTTTTTCATGCTTATCATTATTAGGCTTCAAGAGTCTTGTTGATACATGCTCACTAGCTTATCTTTAACTGAAACGATCTTCGAGATTTGATCCTATTTAGGTCACTGTAGGTCGATTAATTCTTATGACCCTCTGCGTGATATGCCACATGTTCAACCGCGTGGTAGAGATTACGTGCCATGGTGATCTTATCCTTTCATTTGCCCCAAAGGTGGGGGTGATCGTTTAAACACACTGATCAGCCTGACTTTGTATATATTTGTATGTATAGTCAGCCTCCCACACTGATTGGTCAAACACCTTGACTTATTTATCTTCCATGTGTCTATTTAATCAGACACAGTTTTTACACGTGCTTGATTTTTGAGACGCACGAGGCAATCATTACCTACGCAGTTAGCTTATATAATTATAACCTTGGGTTGTGCATCTAGCCTCATCATTTAGGGTAATGATTGTGCATGCATGCATGACACATATCCCTAAGCATTATGACAGCTGTGGGAAAACACACATCCTAATACCTTGGTACTTTCCTAGTTGCTAAGGGATTTTGAATGTTCTGCTCTCTATATAATTTTCATATTCTCATCTCTATTCCTCTTCATCTTCTTTATCCTTTTTACGATAAGTAGGCATTTTAGAAAGTATGAGATCTCATCAGCCAATGACTATTAGATTCTCCATGATCAATATGAATTTCCCAATAATGTTATCTTAGGACTCTCCCTAAGGAGGGTAACATTTTCGATCTTCCTCATGGGAGGTTGCTTTCTTGATAGTGGTTATATCTGATGGGTGAGTCCGATTTTCCTTTCATCCTTTACTGGTAAGGGTGCTCTGTTACTACGGAATACTCCCTGCCCAAGTAAACTGTAGCTTCTACTGGATTGTGATGGGAATAATTGCCATAAACTATATTTGTGGGACTAACATTGGTCTTGAGGAAATTAAATTTTATTACGACTCGTGGTCTTCCCCGGGTATCGGATTATACCATTTTCAAGGTAGGGACAAGTACCGTAATTTGGTTACTTATTTGCCCAGATCCCAAAAAGACATTGATAAAATGTTGTTGTGGTTTCCGGGGTAATTTATGGCGAGAGTTATAATGGACTTGGGGTTCCTGCTATAATGGGGACTCCTGGTAGGTTAGCCATAAGCGGTTTGATTTCATTATTTTCGTTTTTACTTATTGCTTACTGATCTGATTTTTTACTTACAGATCACTTTCTGAACACCAAGCCATCCGATTACCAAGTGAATCTTGAATATTTAGAGAAAGTTTGGAGAAGCCCGGCACCAACAGGAGTTCACCCCCACTGGAGAGTGATCCACGTTCTTCTTAATTACAACCTCACTTACCATTCCCTCTCCAACTTCACAGTAATTTTGATTGACATTCCAATCATTCAGATCGACGACCCTGTTGTTTACTACTGCTGTTTCATAATTGATCTCTACCGAATCTGATTTCAGTCAGAGTGAAGAGGAAGAGGAAGAGGAGGGAGAGTTAAAGGAAGAGGAAGAGGGGGACTTTGATTCTTGATTAGATGAATTTGATCCACTCTTTTCTTATAAAGTCTGAAAAATGCGTTACTAAAGCCGTTTATTGAAAATAAACTATTTAAGTAACTCCAAGTTGTTTTTTGAAGAAACTCTTTTCTTAAATCAAAAAGGATTAATCACAAGAAGTGTTTAATAAAACAGTATGTACGAGATCTTATTCAAGATTTGGGCAACAAGTTTAAAAGATAGTTTAAACAAGTTTTAAACACAGCATAAACAAGTCTTAAACACAGCACAACCAAGAATGAGATGAGAAAATGTAGAAAGATTCTGTTCACAATTTTTTACGTGGTAAAACCTCACCAATTGAGGAAACATCCGCGACTCCCTAAAAAATCCACTAAAACAAATTTATGAGTTACAAACTATATAACTAACATGCAAACAACTCAGACCTATATAAGTTTAGGAATGTACCCTCTAGTGTCCTTATAACTTCTCTGCAGTTCTGATTGTAGATGTAGTTCTCTCAGTTTGTCAACTTCTGATTTGTTCCAGCACTTTACGTCGACTTATGTTCACAAGATCTTATTACCAACACTTTTCGTGTTGTAGGGTGTAAGTGTTTGTAGAGGTGCTTTCTAACACATGCATGCACACACACACACACACTTATTAAGTACAAACAGTCCTAACAAATTACAGTTACACTATATGCTGTGATATTTTCTTTTCTTTCTTCTTACAAAACTTTGAACCTTATTTGACCTTTCAATTAATCCCATAATCCACGGATATCTTGCTTAGAAATCAGCCAAGATCTTAATCAATCTCAGTTTTGAAAAGATTTTTGAGATTGAAAACCTCCAAGTGAGATTCCAAACTAGGTCAAAGGTTTAGTTTTACAAGAACAAGAAACAGAAAGAATTTATTGTTGATTTCAAAGTAAGAAAACGTTTTAGAGAAAATAATCAACAATATATTTCTCAAGATGAGAAATAAAGAATGAAACTAAGTGTAATGTAACATGAATAACTCAGATCTTAGATTTTTATGAAATCAGAAACTAGATCTAAGTAAAAGTCTAAGATGGAAACAAGATCTCACGAACACAAGGTTACAGCAAGAAAAATAACTCAACTCAAACTCTCAAACACTCAAGAACACTCAGGGTAGTGTTTTTGGATATGGTGTTTTAAAGAGGTGTTTGGGTTAGGTTTGAAGAGGATTTAGACGAATGAAGTTAGGGTTTCTAACTTTCTTTCTCTCTCTGGTTTCTCTCTTCTCTCTTCTCTCTTCTCTCTTCTCTCTTCTCTCTTCTCTCTCTACTCTCTCTTCTCTCAGAAACAATGAAATGGCAAAAGTCTTCGAAGTCTGAGAATAGAGTCCCTTTTATAGTGAGAGGAGAAGGTTCGAGATGCTGGTTCAAAATCAAGGGTCAGAATTAAGTCAATTTAAATTGACTTGAATCTAAGGGCTCAAACAAGGCGGTGGTTAAACGAAAGATGATTGGTTTAGAAGGTTACACAGGGATTCATCAAGACGACATGCAGACCATTGATAACAAATGATCCAAGGGTTGATAACACACGCGTTGTTATCTCAGTAAAGAAACACACTTCCAACCAATCAGAGGTAGACAGATGTAGGGCAAATACAGGATCTGAAACGCGCGTCTAAAATAATTAAAACCATACCCTCATGTTTATGCCGCTTTTGGTTTCTACCCAAGGTAACATTAGGCCATAAAACACAACAACGTATATTTAGAGTTTGACCCCAAAAACTTATAAATCAAGTTTTAATTAATAAAACATGGTTTAAAAATTGTTTAAAAATTCCCAAAAAATTATTAAAAATCAAACATATGGATTTAAACACACTCAACATATGTACACACATTATTATGCAGTATGACATGTATGAATTGAATTCTACTGTGTGTGAGAGTTGGCAATAGTCTCTTGATCACTACAAGTAAAAGAGATGAATAGGCAATCCAACTTCTGAGGCTCTTTGGTTTCTGGGATGGACATAATTTTGTCACAATTTCCAAACTAGATGAGCACTTATACAATATAGACTCAAGTGAGTCAAAGGTATAAGGGCTTCAATCTCCCCCTTTGGAAATATGAGACAAAATCTCCTTTGAGTCAACTAGGACTCGTAGGGCAACAAAAATAAGAAAAACTTAGTCCTATCAAAATTCTATCTACCCAAATCCTAGAAATCAAAAAGTACATAACTCAACTATTTACAATTTAATATTCTAAGACATCAGTTGAGAATGACTGTACAAAAAGGAATACCTGCAATGAATCACTAAGATCAAGCTGTTTAGTATATGTAAGAGATTAGTAGACTCAAATTTCTCCCCGATTTTGTCTCAAATGGATAAAGGGAAAAACTTGGACAAGCAGCAAAGGTATTACTCAGCACAAACCATACCAATAGATTTACGTAATGAAATGAATCTATTATAATCTAGAGGTTTGGTAAACATATATGCGAGTTGTAGATCAGTAGGAAGATAATTGATTTCTAATTCCTTAGATTCAACTAATTCGCGTATAAAATGATGTCTTATTTTTATATGCTTTGTTCGCGAATGTTGAACAGGGTTTTTAGAAATATTAATTGCACTTTGATTATCACAATAGAGATGCAATTGGTTTTCTTGAATACCATAATCACTTAGAATTTGTTTAAGCCACAATAATTGAGCACAACAGCTACCGGCGGCTATGTATTCAGATTCAGCTGTCGAGAGTGATGTGCAGTTTTATTTTTTACTACTCCATCCAACCAAGTTATTACCAATATAATAACATGCTCCTGAAGTGCTTTTACTATCATCAGTACATCCAGCCCAGTCAGCATCAGTGTACCCAATAATAGTGCTTGGTGTGTCATTAGTGTACCAAAGTCCTAGATTTAGAGTGCCTTTAACATATTTAATTATACGTTTAACAGAATTCAAATGGCTCTCTTTAGGGTTGTTTTGATAACGAGCACATACACACACAGCATACATGATATCAGGACGCGAGGCAGTAAGATAGAGTAGTGTGCCAATCATACTACGATATAGAGTAGGATCTACAGATTTACCATTTTCATCTTTTGACAATTTTACCGTAGTACTCATAGGTGTTTTAGCATCTTTAGCACTCTCGAGGCCGAATTTCTTAACGATCTCTAAAGCGTACTTAGATTGCGAAACAAATAGTCCTTCTGGATTTTGTTTGACTTGGAGACCTAGGAAGAACTGCAACTCCCCCATAAGGGACATCTGAAATTCCTTACTCATAATTTCATAAAAGGATTTTACTTCTGAGGAAGAAGTTGATCCAAATATAATATCGTCTACATATACTTGTGCAATAGTAATGTGTTTGTCAAAATGTTTGACAAATAGAGTTTGGTCATTTCCACCTCTTTTGAAACCTTTATCCAAAAGAAAACTGGAAAGACGCTCATACCAAGCTCTAGGAGCTTGTTTAAGGCCATATAAAGCCTTTTTCAGACGAAATACATGATTTGGATATTTAGGGTCAATGAACCCTTTAGGTTGTTCTACATAGGTTTCCTCAGCCAGTATTCCATTAAGGAACGCAGATTTGACATCCATTTTATATAATGTAAAACGCATGTGACAAGCTATAGCAAAAAGCAGACGAACTTATTCTAAACGAGTAACAGGGGCAAAGGTCTCGTTAAAATCAATTCCTTATATTTGGGAGTATCCTTGAGCAACTAATCTAGCTTTATTTCTAATTATTATCCCATTTTCATCAGTTTTATTTTTGAAAATCCAACGAGTACCAACAACCTTTTTATGATCAGGACGTGGAACAAGATTCCATACATCATGAATGACAAATTGTAAAAATTCATCCTGCATAGAAGAAATCCAGTGAGAGTCATTCAATGCCTCATTTACATTCTTTGGTTCCACAAGGGAAATAAAACATGCATAATGTGCATAATTTCTAAGTTGGGATCTTGTACGCACTGGCTCACTAGGGTTGCCAACTATGTTGTTTATGGGATGATCTTTAGAAACCCAGTTAGGTACTTCAGGTGTCTCAATAGGTAATGAATTATCTATTTCAGAAGGGTCATTTTCTAAAATATTTGAAGACTCTTCCTCAATAGGTAATTCACCAGTCTTGCTTTCTACAGTAGTGTCACTAACAATTACATTTATGGATTCCATCATGGTTTTAGTGCGAAGATTATACACTCGATAAGCTCTACTGTTAGGCGAGTATCCTAGAAATATGGCTTTATCTCCCCGGCTCTCAAATTTAGATAAGTGTTCCCTATCTTTGCATACATAACAAGTACTGCCAAAGGTTCTAAGATATTTGAGATTAGGCTTTTTATTGTACCAAAGTTCATAAGGGGTTTGTTTGGAATTCTTTCTAAGATAGACCCTATTAATGATGTGACACGCAGTACGAATATATTCTACCCAAAAATATTTAGGTAAATTCTTGGCATGTAACATGAGACGTGCCATCTCTTGCAAGGTACGATTCTTTCTCTCGGCGATTCCATTTTGTTGAGGAGTCTTAGGAGCACTGAACTCGTGTTTGTAACCATTATAGTCACAGTATTCTATAATACCAGTGTCTTTGAATTCACCACCTCTATCACTACGGATTCTATTTACTTGAGTGTCCTTTTCATTTTCAATCCTAAGAATAATTTTTAGGAAGGTTTGAAAAGTGTCAGACTTTTGTTTTAAAAAGGCTACCCAAGTAAATCTGGTGAAGTCATCAACCATAACTAAGATATAACTGTGTACACAAAGGCTAACAGTTTGGGAAGGACCCATTAGGTCCATATGGATGAGTTCTAAGGGATTAAAGGTGAGAATATCTTTGACTTTCTTATGAGGGGCCTTAACAATTTTACCTTCTTGACAGGAACCACAAACAATATTATGAATGGGTTTAATTTTTGGAATTCCTCTTACTATGTCGTGAGTAGACAATTTACTAAGATTATCGTAATTTATGTGACCCATTCTGTTATGCCATATCTCATTGTCATCCATTCTGGCAACATTACAAATTTCATAATTGTTCTTGACAGTGTAGCAGTTGTCAGGAGTTCTGAATCCAGTAATTATGCATTCACCTTTTTCATATAAAATCTTGCAATTGTTCTTTGAAAAGGTAACAGTATGGTCTGAGTCACAAAATTGCGAAATACTAAGTAAGTTGGCCTTTAGACCTTTAACTAGAAGAACATCTTTAAGAATAGGAAGCCCATCTTCTTGGAGAGTTGATTTGCCTATGATTTGAGACGAAACTCCATCACCAAAAATGACTTTACCACCAGCAAATCTGGTTTTGTTTAAAAGTTTAGATTCATCTCCAGTCATGTGCTTAGAACATCCAGAGTCTAAATACCAACCAGATGATGTGTGTTCGACTTTTAAAGCAGTAACAACAATATTACACTTCATCTAAGGTAATAGATCATCTTTTCTAATCCAAATTGCTCTAGTTTTCATCTTACGCTTATTAGCTCTCAACTGATAAAATTTGCGAGCATTAGATTTTTGCTGAAAAATGTTTTGCGCATGATTTTGAATTTTGTGAAAGAATTGAGCATTTGGTTTAGGAAAGTGCTTAGGATTCCTTCTAGGAAATGTTCTTTTAGGTTTGGTCTTTCTCTTTCTATAGTTAGAGTTTTTATCTGGCTGTCTAGGAAGTATATAATTGTTTCGACTCCTCCTAGAATAGTTAAAGTTCTGGTAAGTACGAGGATTATAGATAGGTTTAACAAGTCTCCTAGCATAGAAACCATCGAAAGAGTGACCATATATGTCACAGTAGGAGCAATAAAGATTGCTCAAGATGGGGGTCTCCTTAGAAAAGTCTCTAAACAAAGGTTTTGAAAAGTTTTCAGTCTGAACTTTATTCCTGGGTAGTACAGGTTTGAAAGTAGGTTTACTCTTTCTGATAAAAGGGCAGACGTATTTAGCCTTAGGTGAACTTTCATGCTTAGAGAAACTTGATTCCCCAATGTTGAAGTTTTGATGTTTTAAATCAAACTCAGTTTTTAGGGAATGAAAATCTGGGCATGTTTCAATAGGTCTTTTGCCTCCTGACACAAACTTGATAGGTTCAAAAGGTTTTATTTGTGTTTTCAAATTGGGACAAAATCCTATACCAGTTCGATCATCAGAATTGGTTTTAGATTCAGCAACAAATTCATCAAAACAGTTAGAATTATTTTCAAATTTTGTAATTTTTTTGAAAACAGTTGTTGTCTTTTCTTTGGTTTGTTCCAATTCTAACAATGTCCCTTTGTACTTTTTCTCCATAATTTCATTTGTTTCAGTCAAATTTTTCAGTTTTTCATCAAAAACTTTAATTTCACTTTCATGAGTTAAACATTGGGTAGTGTACTCTTCAGCATTCAGTTTAACCATCAGGCTTAGATCTTCCAATTTCTTGGTAAGATCTTTAACAGTCTTTTCTAGTCTAGTGCTTTTCTTGAGAGTCTTAGTGTAAAGTGTGTGAATGTCTGGGAGGTCTTCATTGTCCGAGTCACTAAGTGTGGTGTGTGAAGTGACCCCTAAGGCTTCATTCTTAGAACTCACACACCCATTAACATTGTCATTATTGCATTACCTTTGACTCACACACCCTGAGGTAGAACATGCAACATTCTCAGTAATCAAAGCATCTAAACCAGTAATAACCACATTCGAAGTATCAGTCATAGAATTATTTGGTTCATCCTAATTAATAAACATAGGCATGTCATCATTATAAATAATCTTAGCAAAGAAAGATATGCAAGGATCAAAAGCATCTGATGACTCAGGTTCCTCATTATCAGAGTCACTTGAATCATCCCATGTTTTGAATATGTTAGCTCTAGTGTGTTTGTTTTGAGTGTTCAAATTAACTCTACAGTCTTGTGCAATGTGCCCCAGTTTACCACATCTATAGCATTCAGTCTTCTTAAGGTCTCTATTAGGTCTGATATGAGAGTCCTTGTGATTTTTGTCATTATTTTTCTCATGAGGTCTGTGACTAGAGGGAGTTGGATAATTTGACTTGCCTTGTTTATTTGCCACTTTGTTTCTAAACTTAATGATTTTCTTGAACTGTTTTGTCATTAAGGCAATCTGATTGTCCAAACTCTCTATATCGCAGTCCTCATCAGATTCATCATTGGAAGTATTAAACTCAGGCTTAATCAATTTAGAAGAGAAGCTTAAATTGGAACTAGTCTGTTTCCTATGGGATTGGGTTAATTGTTTCTTAAATTCCAGTTCCATTTCCACAGTTCTTAATTTACTACTGAGTAATTCAGGAGTGAGATTTATATCACGCATTTCCTCAATATCATATCTTTTGTTATCAAACTTCTGTGGTAATGATCTCAGAATTTTAGATACAATTTCTTGTCTATCATAGGTTATCCCATTTGCATGAAGTTTGGTCACAATATCAGTCAGGTTCATATAGAAGTCATCAAATGATTCAGTCTCAGACATAATTAAGGAGTTATACTGTTGGATAATGATATGGGTTTTAGCAGCCTTAACTCTAGTGTCTCCTTCATGAGCAGTAACCAAGGTGTCCCAATCTTCCTTCGAAGTGGTACAGGATGAGATTCTTTTGAACTCATGTTCATTTATGGACATAAATATGGCATTCTTTCCTTTGTTATTATTTCGAGAAACTTGTTTCTCTTATTGAGTGAACTCACTTAAAGCTTTCTTAACTCTCTCATTACTTCCTTCGTTGGCTGGTTTAGTAGGAAAAGTATAACCATTTTCAACAATGTCCCAGACATCATCTCCCAAAGTTCCTTGAATGAAAGCAATCATCCTTACTTTCCAGTAAGCAAAATTGGTTCCATCAAAGATTGGAGGTCTGGTCAAGTTACCAAATCTTTCATTTTTCTCGTCCATATTTGATTTTCAGAAAATAATTTCAGAAACACAGGATCTCTTTAAAAGCAGTTTTACCAAGATCTGATACCAATTGAAAAATGCGTTACTAAAGCCGTTTATTGAAAATAAACTATTTAAGTAACTCCGAGTTGTTTTTTGAAGAAACTCTTTTCTTAAATAAAAAAGGATTAATCACAAGAAGTGTTTAATAAAACAGTATATACGAGATCTTATTCAAGATTTGGGCAACAAGTTTAAAAGATAGTTTAAACAAGTTTTAAACACAGGACAACCAAGAATGAGATGAGAAAATGTAGAAAGATTATGTTCACAATTTTTTACGTGGTAAAACCTCACCAATTGAGGAAACATCCACGACTCCCTCTACGGAGTAAAATGAAAAATCCACTAAAACAAATTTATGAGTTACAAACTATATAACTAATATGCAAACAACTCAGACCTATATAAGTTTAGGAATGTACCCTCTGGTGTCCTTATAACTTCTCTGCAGTTC
This sequence comes from Sambucus nigra, assembly GCA_949130495.1. Classification (NCBI taxonomy): domain Eukaryota; kingdom Viridiplantae; phylum Streptophyta; class Magnoliopsida; order Dipsacales; family Adoxaceae; genus Sambucus; species Sambucus nigra. The sequence continues at coordinate 39,458,716 of OX422210.1, read as the reverse complement.
TGATTGTAGATGTAGTTCTCTCAGTTTGTCAACTTCTGATTTGTTCCAGCACTTTACGTCGACTTATGTTCACAAGATCTTATTACCAACACTTTTCGTGTTGTAGGGTGTAAGTGTTTGTAGAGGTGCTTTCTAACACATGCATGCACACACACACACACACTTATTAAGTACAAACAGTCCTAACAAATTACAGTTACACTATATGCTGTGATATTTTCTTTTCTTTCTTCTTACAAAACTTTGAACCTTATTTGACCTTTCAATTAATCCCAGAATCCACGGATATCTTGCTTATAAATCAGCCAAGATCTTAATCAATCTCAGTTTTGAAAAGATTTTCGAGATTGAAAACCTCCAAGTGAGATTCCAAACTAGGTCAAAGGTTTAGTTTTACAAGAACAAGAAACAGAAAGCATTTATTGTTGATTTCAAAGTAAGAAAACGTTTTAGAGAAAATAATCAACAATATATTTCTCAAGATGAGAAATAAAGAATGAAACTAAGTGTAATGTAACATGAATAACTCAGATCTGAGATTTCTATGAAATCAGAAACTAGATCTAAGTAAAAGTCTAAGTTGGAAACAAGATCTCACGAACACAAGGTTACAGCAACAAAAATAACTCAACTCAAACTCTCAAACACTCAAGAACACTCAGGGTAGTGTTTTTGGATATGGTGTTTTAAAGAGGTGTTTGGGTTAGGTTTGAAGAGGATTTAGACGAATGAAGTTAGGGTTTCTAACTTTCTTTCTCTCTCTGGTTTCTCTCTTCTCTCTCTACTCTCTCTTCTCTCAGAAACAATGAAATGGAAAAAGTCTTCGAAGTCTGACAATTGAGTCCCTTTTATAGTGAGAGGAGAAGGTTCGAGATGCTGGTTCAAAACCAAGGGTCAGGATTAAGTCAATTTAAATTGACTTGAATCTAAGGGCTCAAACAAGGCGGTGGTTAAACGAAAGCTGATTGGTTTAGAAGGTTACACAGGGATTCATCAAGACGACATGCAGACCATTGATAACAAATGATCCAAGGGTTGATAACACACGCGTTGTTATCTCAGTAAAGAAACACACTTCCAACCAATCAGAGGTAGACAGATGTAGGGCAAATACAGGATCTGAAACGCGCGTCTAAAATAATTAAAACCATACCCTCATGTTTATGCCGCTTTTGGTTTCTACCCAAGGTAACATTAGGCCATAAAACACAACAAAGTATATTTAGAGTTTGACCCCAAAAACTTATAAATCAAGTTTTAATTAATAAAACATGGTTTAAAAATTGTTTAAAAAATCCCAAAAAATTATTAAAAATCAAACATAGGGATTTAAACACACTCAACATATGTACACACATTATTATGCAGTATGACATGTATGAATTGAATTCTACTGTGTGTGAGAGTTGGCAATAGTCTCTTGATCACTACAAGTAAGAGATATGAATAGGCAATCCAACTTCTGAGGCTCTTTGGTTTCTGGGATGGACATAATTTTGTCACAATTTCCAAACTAGATGAGCACTTATACAATATAGACTCAAGTGAGTCAAAGGTATAAGGGATTCAAAGTCGGTCTATTAGGTCGGCCTTGGGATGAGGTAGAGGCTGAAGAGAACTTATTCTTTCAAGACTTTACTTTTCCCCTAGTCCCATCCTCTCTTGAAGATATAAGTAGTTGATTGAGGAGAAGGATTGATCTGGAAGCTTCCAGATATTATTTAAAGAAACAACCGATTGCCAATGTGTAGGGTGACCCAGATCCCTTTGTCGATGATCAGAGGAAGAGGAAGCTAGTCTCCCTAGGGGAGAAGGAGTCCTGGGAGCTAGAGACAGGAAGAGGCCGAAAAGACTAATAAGAAAAAGACGGACAAATCAGTGGTCAACGGTGGTTCCAAGATACCCCTCAATCCATCCAACCGATTATCATTAATGAGCCCAAATAGCGATTGGGGCACCGATCAAGGAACCCACCCCTTCAAGTGAACAATAATCACTCATGGAATATCTCATTCTTTAAGGGGAATGAGCCAGTGATGGTGGCGGATTTGGCCCATAGGGATCTTGAGGTGGCCTTTTCTATCTCTCAAGCTGCCATGCTGCCGTCTGATATGGCGGAGTTGAGGAGATTCACCTTAAACAGGCTCCGTAAAGAGGATCTACTCCACAATAAGTTGGTAATCTCATGTACCCTTTTACTTGAATTGTTTCTTTCAAAAAAAAAATCTAACTCTTACTTTTCTTTTGGTGCAAATCATGCAAGCTTAACAGAAGCTCACCAATCGGGTTTCCTCCAACTAGAAGTTGCATGAGTTTGCTTTCAAAGAGAACACCTTCCTTAAGTTCGATTGTCATTCAATGGTAGCAGATTTAAGAACTGGGCAAAAAGGTTAAATAACAAGTTGATGCCAAAATGAAGGCGGTGGAGGAGGCTAAATGAACTCATAACGAGTTCAGTCGGGTTGACTTTCAGCTCTCCAAGTTACTGATCTTTCATCAGCACACCCTCCTATAGAAATTTATTCTCGAGAGTTTGAGGACTCATGGGGATAAGATTAGGGAGGCTGACCTCGAGAAAGCGTTTGATGATGTCTATAAGGCCGTTGTCTCAGAGCTAGTTTCCCAGTTGGACTATTATGAGTTCATTAGCCTAAATAAAGTTTGGGTGGAAGGCTTTCAATGGGGAAACGTCAACGAGGGATAACTTAACACCCCCATAACCAATCTTTTGGTAGGCATCGACCCCCTTGTCTATTAACCCCCTGCCCAAGGGGGTGTTCCCGAGTTGGTTGATCAATCTTAAAGCCCTTTTTTTCTTTTCTTGATTTATTTTTTATTGACCCTTGGCAGTCTTTTATAGGCCTTGGGCCATTGTGATTATTTTTTTAAATGAAAAAGTATCTTTTACTTTCTCTGTTGTCTTCATATATTTTTGCATCATTATTAGGTGTGAAAGTGCGGAAGCCCCCAATTTTTAATTTCAAATATAATGAAATGGTTCAAATTTTAATTTTCCAAAGGTTATTTAAAATTTTCTTTTCTTAAAGAGAACAAACCAACTTATGAAAAAAAATAAAACTAAACTAAAAGTGAAATTAAAACTACACACACAATTTTCATTTCGACTTAAACACACATTAATCCAATTCAAGTTAAACTTGCATGTTATCAAGATAAAGTAATTTTGCACTTGAATTAAATTGAACATACCTAAACATTAAATTTGCACCAAATTAAATAGATTGTGATTTTGAACTAATTTTATCTTTTAGTCCTAAGCATGCATCTAGGTGATATAGCAAGATAAAATAAATCTCAATCGCACTACGCCGGATGTACGAGGAAAACCCAAATGGGAAAAGCCTCGTACGGCCCTAGCCTTAAGTCCACTAAGTACGGTTTTACAATTACAAGACATATGACTTACTTCCTCGACTCGACTCCCTTCAAGCCTTGCCGCGTCTTCTTATAAATACCTCCGCCTAGTCGATAACTCCAAAACTCCATCGGAATCTTAGAATCCACCAATGAGACTTTTGGACAGCCGTCAACCCTCAATGAAGCCTTTCTTCGAGTGGGAATGTCACATCAAACAAAGCTCTTCTCCTTTATGAGTTGAAAAGAAAACTCAAACTCTCTTCTTCAATGGTGTAGAGAAAACTGGTGCCAAACACTCCAAGCAATATATATATGTTGAAACTTGGATATAGACAAACATATGGGTGTATATGTGTTTTGAAAGGAATTTACTCCATAAAACTTAACACACAAAAAAAAGAAACTTTTTCTTCAAAGTATTTTGCTCTAATGACTCTTGGAAATGTGAAAAAGTTGTCTTCAAAAATTTAGTTCCCGCACTTAAGAAGTATGTCAAAAAGGAAGTGGAGCAAAGTAGTGGAAAAGTGGAAAAAATGGCTTAAAACTGTTCCCGCTGTTTTTTCGTTAGAAATCTCGTTCGAACGAGACTTAACGAAGAGACAGAACGGAAAAAAATTCTCGTTTGAAAACTCGTTCGAACGACCTATCTAACGACATCTTAGGCCATGGTTCTAGATAATTTTGATACGAACGCATGGCCGCCAGTTTCGTATTTTTCTGATTTTTTTTGGATTTGATATGATTTTTCTACTGAAAGGTGTCCGAGAACAAAATATTTAGAACTATGAATTGAAAAAAAAGTTTAACAAAATAATACTAACACTCAAAATAAATTTCTAAAATACACCCAATAAATAATGTTCCAAGCTCCTATATATATATATTAAAATTCATTCATACCTTAGGAGCAATGGAACCATGTTGATGACGTAGAAACGATGCACAACATACGACATTTGATGAAGCTTTAATATCTTGGCCGTTACGTCTTCAACAAACACGTCATAGGCTTGAATGGATAAACTTGAACTCTATCCTATAACTCAAATGTTTTTGTCCGGAATTGAGCCAAAACTACAAAGGACTCAATTGAAAATTTGTGTCCTTACAAATCTCCCCCTTCGGCTATTCCGGGACAAAAACCAAACAAAAATCCTAAAGGGCCGTCAAGCTCTACTAAACTAAAAAATATCCCACCCAAAATAAAAATACAATGCTTGACTCAAACAACCCAAGGATGAATATCTTTGTCCGATGATGAACGTTGCCATTTAGAAGAATTTCTGCACACTTAAGCAAACTATCAAACGCATAGGGAATATCAATATATTAAATGCAAAAATAAATACTCCCCCTAAATGAATTCTCCCCTTTTATCAAACAAACTACCTACTTAGAAAGACATCTCCCCCTAAGATAAATCTCCCTAAACTAAGATACGATAGGTTTAGATACCATTTATCCCCCTATCATTCTTCCCCTTTTTGTTCAGGAATAGACAAAGGCTAAAGAATCAAAACTTAACTTATCTCCCCCTATAAAAGCATATACACCCCTTAAACTAAAAAAGGGATAAATAAAATGGGATAACAAGCTAAACATGCATTAGTGCATAAAGTGATGAGAACATTTAAGCACATAGGCAACTAAAATTCAACTAATCCAACAAATAACATCGGATACCAACTAGGATGCAATAAAATGATACTAATATGATATATAAAGTATTAAGCATGTGATATCTACAAAGAATGCAACAAGATGGATACCAATTATGAATTAAAGCATAGATGGACTACAAAAGCAAGGCAAAGACCAAAAACAAACACAATATCATATATATGTATACACAATATATTCAAACTAAGCATAAGTACACACATATAGATATAAACACCAAAATGACACAAAACACAATAAGTTTGTCACACTCGTATGGCAAAAATGTGTCATATGAAAACGGAAGTGTTGGGGTGTGAACTAGAAACAATTAAATTTAGACCCAATCACTTAAAACATGTTCACGGAGTTCTCAATTGATTGCAACCTTCATCACATTTTAATATAACCTCACGTGACAATATAGATTGAACTCAATGAACAAACATACACAATGCATACAAGCCTAGAGTTTTGATGATTCGACAAACCAATAGAGTCATGACATTGAAAACGCAACTAGGATAAACGGACATTGTGCAAACCGTTGATATATCATCCAAACTCTCTCAATAAGCATATATATTATTCTTTTGAATGAATAAATCAACTAAATATAGGCCTTGGCAATTATTTTTCTTTTTAATGCCATATTTTCTTTTAGGCCTTTGGACCACGTATTTCTTTTAGGTCCAAACAAATGGTGACTTACTATTCGCAAAGGATAATAAATCCTTTCGGAGCCCTTCCCCATGCACATTTATATATCACATTTTTTATATCTCACAAATTTCGCGTGCAACGAATTTTGACATGCACTAGTCCTCCTAGGTCACATAAAATGTAGATGACAAGATTGGTAGGAGAACACCTCACAAAGCTCAAATATACATATGAAGTTAAAATTTCAAATGAGCTCGTGAATGTGTGAATTGAGGCATATAAAAATAGAATCCATTTAAATCAACACAAAATTCAACTACTCCATGTAAGTATGGTAAAGAACATAATAAGGATTGACAATCTAAACCAAAAGTTCTAGCCACATGGGAGCGTAAAAGATGGGATTCAAACACAAGTATATGCCACATAAAGTGTGTCAAACTAAAATACACACATAATAAAAATCTTTTTGAGTTTTTAAAAACTTTAACCAAATATAAAAAATATATACTCAAAAGACACACAAAAATTATTTGTATTTTTCATTAATCTTAAATTGCTAAAAAGATAAAATGCAAATGATAAACAAAAATCTTTTTGTATTTTTCATTTAATGCAAACAAAAATGAAAGAAATATAATACAAAAGATAAACAAAAATCATTATTCTAGCATGTGTTTAAGCATGGAGCATAGACTAGAAAATGACTAAAACAAGCATACAATTAGCATGGGTGATATAGCATGAAGCACAAAAGCTAAAGTATGCAAATAAAACTGACACATTCATCCTTTTGATTTTGCAAGGGAGGAAGCATGTGACAGTAAATGAGAATAAAAAATCCTATCTTGTAAAGCTACCAAGTCGGATCTCCTAACCTAAACTAATGACGAATGACTATCTCGGGGTGTAGGAATCTTGGCTACCTCGGTTGCCTTATGTTGGGATTTTCTAGGAACTCGTTTAAGATCAAAATAAAATTTTCTAAGATGACCTTTTCGACCACAATGTGCACAACTAAAAACACGTCAAAAATTGGTACATAAGGATTGATCTCTAAAGGCTTGCCTAGGTGATTCTCCTAAAACATGGGTTTTGGCTTTATAAGTAGATTCATTACAAGTATCGAAGCCTAAACCACAAGTGTCATTTTTAATTTGGACCGTTCTTAATATTTTATCTAATTTCTCCGAACGACACTCCAAATCAACTTTGACTTTACTAGAGTCTTTTAATTTATTTTTTAATTCTAAAATGTTAGACTCTAATAAAATATTGCGCTCTTCAAATGCGAGAAGCTCCTTTTTCAAGGATTCCATTAAACCTTTAAGGCTATCTCTCTCGCCTTCTAAATATTCAATCTTCTCACGAAGAGCTCTCTCACGTGCCCTAAGGTCTTCAACTAACGCACTATCATCAACGACCTTGACACGCTCTTTTAAACTTGCTTCTTACTTCAAATTAGCTCTTTTTAATTTAATAAATTCTTCATAAAGTTCTTGAAAAGCATTTTGAAGTTCACTCACATCAACCTCATTCTCACTTTCACTCTCTCTTTCTTCTTCACTTTCACTACCATAAAAAACAAGGGAATCATAAACTTTGACCTTGGAAGTGTCATGTGTTAAAATTTCATTAATAGAAAATTGCTCACTATCACTCACATGACTAGCCATAAAACCCACAAAGTTGGGCTCAGTGTGGGGGAATCGGGTCCCTCTTCCTTATCACTATCACCAAGGGTTGCATTATATGAAATAGGTTTCTTACCCTCTCTCGTTAGTTTAGTAGGGCACTCAAAAGCCCTATGGCCATAACCCTCACAACCAAAACCCCTATTTGACTCGTCCATATTTAAATTTTCTTGAGGAATTTTAAGGATCTTTTCGGCTTTGTCATGCTTAGAAGTTTCAAAATTTTTAAAATCATTTTTAAATTTATCTTTGTTAAATTTAATAAATTTAAGAAATTTCCTAACAAACAAGGCCATATCTCCCGAGTCACTATCACTATGGCTCTCTACTACTTGTTTTTCCTCTTTTCGGGTTTTTAAAGCGACGCCCTTTTCTATTTTCTTTTTAATTTTAGAAGGAAACATGTCTAGTTCATAGGTTTGTAAATCACCTACGAGCTCTTCTAATTTCGTAGAGGCTAAAGTTGGTAAAGAATTTAAAACGGTCACTTTTGGAATAAATCTACCGGGTAGGGACCTTAAAATTTTCTTTACAACTCGGTTGTCGGGTATTTTCTCTCCCAAATTAAACGATGAATTAACAATATCGGAAAGTCAAGCATAAAATTCATCAAATGTTTCTTTTTCGTTCATTTTGATGGTTTCAAATTGAGTAGTAAGGTTTTGGAGTTTCGAAGCTTTACCGACACTAGTACCTTCATTAGTGAGTTGTAAAATATCCCAAGCTTCTTTAGCGGTTTCACACATCATAACGCGTCGGAATTCATCCGATGTGATCGCGCTAAACAAGGCATTTAAACCACGGAAATTAAAATTTGAAAGTTTAAATTCATTCTCACTCCATCTATTGGCGGGTTTGGGAACACGTTCATTGTCTACTAAATGTGTAGGTGGAGACCACCCGTTAACGACAAACAACCAAACTCTCTCGTCGATAGATTTTAGTGTCGATTTCATTCGCGCTTTCCAATACGCGTAGTTAGAACTATCGAAAATAGAAAATTTAGAAAATGGGGAAAATTCCATTTTAGCCAAAAATATTTAAAGGATCTTAACGAAGTAATTTATCGTTTTTGGCTCTGATACCAATTTGAAAGTGCGAAAGCCCCCAATTTTTAAATTCAAATATAATGAACTGGTTCAAATTTTAATTTTCCAAAAGTTATTTAAAATTTTCTTTTCTTAAAGAGAACAAACCAACTTATGAAAAAAAATAAAACTAAACTAAAAGTGAAATTAAAACTACACACACAATTTTCATTTCGACTTAAACACACATTAATCCAATTCAAGTTAAACTTGCATGTTATCAAGATAAAGTAATTTTGCACTTGAATTAAATTGAACATACCCAAACATTAAATTTGCAATAAATTAAATAGATTGTGATTTTGAACTAATTTTATCTTTTAGTCCTAAGCATGCATCTAGGTGATATAGCAAGATAAAATAAATCTCAATTGCACTACGCCGGATGTACGAGGAAAACCCAAATGGGAAAAACCTCGGACGGCCCTAGCCTTAAGTCCACTAAGTACGATTTTGTAATTACAAGATAGATGACTTACATCCTTGACTCTACTCCCTTCAGACCTTGACGCGTCTTCTTGTAATCACATCTGCCTAGTCGACAACTCCGAAACTCCACTGAAATCTTGGAATCCACCAATGAGACTTTTGGATAACCGTCAACCCTCAATGAAGCCTTTTTTCGAGTGGGAATGTCACATTAAACAAAGCTCTTCTCCTTTATGAGTTGAAAAGAAAACTCAAACTCTCTTCTTCAACGGTGTAGAGAAAACCGGTGCCAAACACTCCAAGCAATATATATGTTAAAACTTGGATATAGACAAACATATGGGTGTATATGTGTTTTGAAAGGAATTTACTCCATAAAACTTAACACAAAAAAAGGAAAATTTTTCTTCAAAGTATTTTGCTCTAATGACTCTTGGAAATGTGAAAAAGTTGTCTTCAAAAAGTTAGTTCCCACACATAAGAAGTATGTCAAAAAGGAAGTGGAGCAAAGTAGTGGAAAAGTGGAAAAAAATGGCTTAAAACTGTTCCCGCTATTTTTTCGTTAGAAATCTCGTTCGAACGAGACTTCTAATGAAGAGACAGAACGAAAAAAAAATTCTCGTTTGAAAACTCGTTCAAACGACTTCTCGTTCGAACGACCTATCTCACGAGATCTTAGGCCATGGTTCTAGATAATTTCGATACGAACGCGTGGCCGCCAGTTTCATATTTTTCTGATTTTTTTGGATTTGATATGATTTTTCTACTGAAAGGTGTCCAAGAACAAAATATTTAGAACTATGAATTCAAAAAAAAGTTTAACAAAAAAATACTAACACCCAAAATAAATTTCTAAAATACACCCAATAAATAATGTTCCAAGCTCCTATATATATTTATTAAAAATGCATTCATACCTTAGGAGCAATGGAACCATGTTGATGACATAGAAACGAGGCACAACACACACGACATTTGATGAAGCTTTAATATCTTGGTCGCTACGTCTTCAACAAACACGTCATAGGCTTGAATGGATTAACTTGAACTCTATCCTATGACTCAAATGTTTTTGTTCTGAATTTATCCAAAACTGCAAAGGACTCAATTGGAAATTTGTGTCCTTACAAGGTGTTATCGACTTGCCTCTTTACTTGCACTATTTCAAAAATAAAGTAGTCGATTAAAATCATCCTAAGTGATCGACTGAATCAACCATAAGCGACTTTTAGTAAATAAAGAAATTGGATAAAGCCATTCCAAGTAATAGGCTAAAGTAGTTTTAGGTAATTTTGAGTGAATAAAATAGTTGGCTAAAGCCATTTCAAACGATCGCTTAAAGCAATATTAAGCGATTTTGAGCAAATAAAGTAGTTGGCTAAAGCCATTTCAAGTGATCAGCTAAAGAAATCTTATTGCACCTCTTCTAAGTTGATCTACCTTAGATCACACTACTCCTAAGAATAGATTTTCACCGACCTTTCCCAAATCATACCACCTATATAAGTGGGCTTTGTGCCTCTTCTAGGCTGATCTACTTTAGATCATAATAATTCTAAGAATGGGTTTTCACCGACCTTTCCTAGATTGTACCACTTATGCAAGTGGGTTTTTTATGCCTCTTCTAGGACAATTATCTTTAGATCATACCACTCATAAGAGTGGATTTTAACCGACCTTTCCTAGATCGTACCACTTGTGCAATTGGGTTTTGTGCCTCTTCTAGGATAATATACTTTAGATTATACTAATCCTAAGAGTGAGTTTTAACCAACCTTTCCCAGATCGTATCACTTGTGCAATTAGATTTTTTTGTTTTTGACTAAAGCATTTCACATGATTTAAGATAATTAAATACAAATCGTTTTATTGTTCATAAATAAAAGAATTCAACTACCTTGCTATCTAATGATAAAACTTTCTAAGGTTCATGGCATTCCATGACCTTACAAGTACTATTCCATTTATTTCTTCTAAATGATATGAAACCCCACCCCCTTTTGAATCTGTGGAAAGGTCCCTACTAGTTCGGTGCTAGATTTCCATTTGTGACTTCTTTGTGGCGGGCAATAATTTTTGAAGGACTGGGTCACCAACTTGGAATTCTCTAATCTTGACTTTCTTATCATTCTGATTTGCCAGTTGCTGCTGATAGGCGGCTAAATGTATGAAGGCTTACTCTCTCCTTTCTTTGGCTAGGCCTATATCATGAGCTACTCGATTATTATTTTATTCATCTTCAAATATATTCGGTCTGTTCATTGGAAGTTCGATCTCAATAGGGATTACTGCTTTCATACCATAAGCGATGGAGTATGAATTTTCCTCCATCGTCTTTCTGGGGGTCATCATATATGCCCATAAAATACATGGAAGTCCGTCTCCCCATCGTCCCCCATTATTTTTCAGCCTCCTCTTGATGCCTGATAAGAGGGCTTTATCGATAATCTCTGCCTTCCTGTTACATTAGGGAAAGACTATTAACGCGTAGTGGATCTTAATTTCATATTCGACACAAAAGTCCTGAAAGGTATCATTATCAAAATGGGTTCAATTGCTTGTTACCAGTACTCATGGGATGTCGAATCTTGTGATGATATTTCTGTAGATGAATCTCCTAGTATCCGGTTATCTGATGTGAATGAGAAGTTCGGCCTCAACCCATTTGCTAGAGCAGACGTTCGCTGGTATTAGGTACCTCCGATTTCCAGGTGCAGTTGGCACTGGTCCTATAATATCTATGCCCTATTAGGCGAATGTCCATGGACTAGTGAGGGGGTTGAGGTCTCCGGTAAGCTGTTTGATCATTGTCGAGAATATTTGGAGCTTTGGGCACTTTTTGGTGAATTGTGCTGAATCAAACTGCATATATAGCCACGAGTACCCCTGAGAGATTGCTCTGCAGGAAAGTGATCTCACACCTATGTGTTCTCCACATCTTTCTTTATGCATTTCTCTAAAAAATCCCTTCTACTTGATTTGGGTGGACGCATTTTAATAGTGGGCCTGTAAATGATCTTCGGTAGAGCTTCCCATATAAGTTGAGGTAGAATCTATCCAATTTAATCTTTAGCTTGTCTGTTTCCTTGTTATCTGGGGATAGCTTGTTGATTTTAAAAAAAAAAGGATGAAAGGGTCCATCTATGATGGGGCCAATTGCACTTAGAGGATGCTCAGATTGCTTGTTATGTCTAATTCGTGGTTAATCTACATATTCCACCTAAATTGTTCTCTTCAAGTCAGGTTAAATGGTAGAGGCCAAAGTGGCTAAGGCATCCGCAAAGTTATCTTAATTCCTTAGCAACTTCTAAACTAAGGCCGACTCGAACTATTGGAGTAGCCCCCTAGATTTGTATTTGTAGGCTATCATTCCAGGATCCCTTTTTTGTATTATCCATTGATCTAGTTTACGATTATCCTGGAATCACAAATTACAGTGATGTGATGAGAACCCAAGTTGATTGCCCTTCACAGACTATGCACTACAGCTTCGTAATCGACTTCGTTATTTAAGCCTTTGAATCCCAGGATGATGGCTTGTTCAATAAGTCCTTCTTGTGGGGTCAAAAAAACTATCCCAAACTCATGTGCATTTCTTATTTAAAGAGCCATCAATAAAGAGCTTCCATCGCTACTCGTTCTCGCTGACTACTAATGCCTCCAGAATAGGTTGCGGATGTTCCTCTTTTGGCGATGTTGAGAATTCTTCCATAAAGTCGGCTAAGACTTGATCCTTGATCACCATTCTGGGTTTACACCTGATGTCGAATTGGGCTAGTTCATTATGTTAGAAATTTCAGCCTTTATGAGGTCATCCTTTAAGGGGTAGGTCATTAAGATGACTATGGTATAGGAATCAAAGTTATGCCTTAGCTTCCTCGTAACAGTTACTAGTGCCAAAACCATCTTTTTAATGGGCATGTATCTATTTTTTGCTTTAAAAAGGATATGGCTCACGTAGTAGATTAATTTTTACTCCCCGACATGTAGACAAATCAACATCGCACTGATTGCGTGACTTGAAATGGCCAAATAGAGGTACAAGTCTTCCCCTTCCTTAGGAGTTGACAACAAGGGAGGAGATCCTAAGTACTTTAGAATCCTTTCTAGGGCTTGATCACATTCTTCTATCCAGACTGTGAGGCTTGCCTTCTTCAGGGATTGGAAAAAAAGGTTAATACTTGCCAAAAGATCTTTAAATGAACTGATTAAGGGTTATAATAATCCCAATGGTGACCTGAATGCCTCTTAGCTGGTCGAACTTCTAATGTTCCGAAGAGCTCTGATCTGGTCTGAATTTTCCTCGATACTCCTCCGAGTAACTAGGTATCCTATAAACTTTCCTTAGCTCACATTTAACACATATTTAGATGCGTTTTGACCTTTATCATGTACTCTTTGAGAACATCGAGAATTTTCGTAAGGTCCCTCAAGTGGTCATATGAATGCCCCCTCTTGATAAGCATATCATCTACATACACCTCCATAGTTGAGCCGACTAGATTCTTGAATATCTTGGTCACCAGACTCTGGTACTTTGCCCCCCATTCTTTAAGACGAGGCGTATTTACCTACAACAGTAAAGTCCTAAGGTTGTGATAATGATGTCATCTCTTGATTCGAGCCAAATATGGGTATCTAATGGTATTCGAAGTATGCATCCATAAAGCTTATTCGTTGATGCCCCGTTGTGGAATCCACTAGCTGATTTATTCAAGGAATTGGGAAACTATCCTTGGTGCAGTGTTTGTTGAGATCGGGGAAGTCAGTGCAGACCCTATACTTATCACTTTGTTTTCCTGATAATGACAATGTTCGAGACCCACTCTAGTAATTGGACTTCTCTAATGGATCCAGCTTGGAGTAGGTTGTCAACTTCAGCTTCCTCCACCTTTACCTATTCTGGAACTAATATCATGGATTTTTATTTGACCGACTTGGTGCTTAGTTCCACATGCAATTGGTGGTAGGTGATCTCGGAGTCTATTCCTGAGATATCATAATGATGCTAAGTGAAAACATTTGTGTTTTCTCTAAGGAAGTGGTTAAGTTATTCAGATTCATCTTGGGAATCTTCAATCCGATGAGGAATTTTTTTCCTGGTTATGATGCATTTAAAGGAATGGAAATTAGTTCTTTTAACACGCATTCGGCAGGGGCCGATCAAATTTCTTTGACCCCTGGACGAACTCCCTTTTATTACTACTTGGGCTAATCGTCCTCTAAGTTGTCTTTTTATTGACTACTCTTAGACTGATCCTGATTTATCCCAATATTCAAAATCAAATAGCTTCATGCCGCAGCTTAATCTCCTCTGATTTCTATCACCCATTGATTAGTCATAAAATTGATCTTATGATGAAACAGAGATGGAATGACTATCATATCATAGATCCACCATCTGCCCAATATAGTATTATAGTGCGACTATGACTGGATTATGTGCTATTTAACCTCCTTGTTAGCTGGGCCAATATTGACTGGCAACTTGATTTTCCCCATGGGTGACTCTATATCCCCATTGAAGCCGATCAATGGGCCTACGTTAGTATCCAGTTCCTCGACACGATAGTCAAGCTTGTAAATCACTGTAAGGTACATAATTTCGGAGGAGATTTCTTGGTCTATCTATACTTTCCTCATGTCAAAGTTTGTAATTCGCAAGGTGAGCACCAGGGCATCTGTATGGGGCAGATTTATGTCAATTAGATCACCGTCGATGAACATAATTATACAATCGGTATCCAGGTCTTTCCTCTCCGTCTTGACTATGATCATCTTGGTTGGGTCTACCTACAATTCTTGTTAAATGTTGGTTGCTACCCTCACTTTCTCCAATAGTTTTTTGCCAGTATGCTGGGCCGGCCGGTGTAGCAATGGATGACAGTGAACAATCTTATTGGTGGGAAATTTTCCTCTGCTTTTAAGATTGTGTTAACCTTTATTACTCCCTTTGGTTTCATTGTGCTAATGTACTCTTTCAGATGCCCACTTAGACTGTAAGGGAAAAATTTCCAATTGAGTCCATTGTATAGTTTTGACTTATTCCCGGAACAAAATACGCATGAGTCATAGGTCAATTTTTATTATCACGATCCTCACAGACTATAACGTGTTGAAAATGTTGCAAAAAAGCTTCAAACAATTAATTACGCTGAAGTTTAATTGGTGCAAGTTTATTCATCTTCAAAATTCAATTGTATTCTGAGATCACTTAGGCATGAATGCGCATTTTTAATGAGACAAGGAATTTATTTTAAAATGATTAAGGATGTAATTTTTATTCAATAAATGTTTTAAAATGTTTTATAAGTGTTTGAAAAGGTTTACACTTTGTTTTAATTTGATGAGGACGGATTAGAGCTGGATTTAAATGGAACTCTTTCTTAAGAGTTGGTTTTAAGGCAAACTTTAATTCACTGGGGGCTCAAACGACTTGACCAGTCGTTTGAGCGAGATGCCCTGTCGTTCGAGAGACATTGCTATCATGTTCGAGCAATAAGTCAATGTCTCTTCAACGACGCACTGCCTTAAGAAAAGTATTTATATGTGTGTTTCCTTCAGATTTCATAACTGTGCGTTCTAGGAAAAACTGTTCTCATACCAGTACGTTTCTGCACACAATTTTTCTAAGGTTTTCCGAAGAAAATACATCCTTAGAGTTTTAAAGATCTGAGCTTTCATTACTATATACTATAGTGATCTTTGTGCCACCAAAAATATTTGTTCTTCACTTGAACATTACTATTTTTGTGGTAAAGATTCGGTGGAGTCCGGTTTCAACATCGTAGACGTTACACGCATCCACCGAATCTTGACATTCGTGTGTTATGGACAGGTATCGTGGAAGAAGGACTTTCTGCGTGGGCCCCTGAGAGGAGTGGTTGAAGATCAAAAGAGTGTCAAGTCTCATGGGGTATCGAGTCGTTGAATAATACTTGTGTCTATTCGTTGTAATTCCACATTCATAGTAATTGTCTGGCTTGGGCTGTCCGAGATTTTTTTTCCATTGTGATTTTCCTTGTACTTCCAGCGTTGTGAGTATTCTTTACTTTATTTTACTTGCTTTATTCACTAGATTGATGTTTAGGACTAATCAAGAAAAAATTTGGTTAAGTTAAAATTTGTTCACAACTTAGTGGGAATTAAAAATTGAAAATAAAGGTTTTTCATAAAAAGGGATTTTTTTTTCATCCTTGCAACACTTTTCGCTTAAGAAATAAAAAGGGATCATCATATATAAGTTTCTCCAAGTGATTTTTAAACATTTTGCAGTCTTTCGTGAGGTCCCTGTGATCCTGGTGATAGCTACACTTGAGACTTGCATCCCTAGCACTTGGGTCGCCGACCATCTTAGGAGGCCTTTTGAAGAAAGTTTTTCCCTTGATTTAATAAATGAGTCTAAAAATGGGCACCTTGAAGGTTATCTCCAACGCTTATAGCTACTCTCGTTGGCCAGAGATTTAGAGCGAATTTTGGAAACTTCATTCCTGGAGCCCTTTGTGGCCGACGATGGATGATTTCCCCCTTTGGGGTGTTCTTCAACTCGCTCTTCTTTTGGTCGACTAGGGAGGCTGCACTTGAGAGCTCATCTTCTACTTTGGCGTATTTTTCAATACGGGACATAAGATCGTCCATTAATGAGGCGGGATTCTTTGTCAACAACTGGTTGAGATCATCTTATCACTCCAAACTGAACTTAAAGAAGGTGATCGCTAGCTACTCATTATAATCATCAATTTCACTGTACAACTCCTAGTACCTTTGAGCGTACTTATTGAGAGATTTATCTTTCTTTTTATTGAGAGAGACCTGTGAATCGACCTCCCTAACCGCCCTACTTCTTGTGATAAATCGTGTTGTGAACTGCTCGACTAGCTCCCTAAAGGTGGAGATCGACCTGGGGGGATAATTTTTTAAACCACTTCAAGTCGATTTCACCTAGGGTTGATAGGAATACCCTTTACATTAAAGCATCATGATGGCTCCAAAGTGACTTGGTCTACTGGCAGTGTCTAATATGATGAGATGGGCCTGTCTTTCCTTCGTATGTTGTGACTTTTCTCATGCAGAACTTATTTGGGGGCTCGAAGGATTCTTTCCGATCAATGAATGGTGAAGCTACACCATGAGGCCAGGTCTTCAGGGGCCTTGATAAGGTTTGGGTTCACCCTTACTTCCAATTCTCTGTTGACGAGTCCTCTCAGTTTGTTTATCTTCACTTGGTTCAGATGCATCCTAGAGCAAGCATGCCTGCTACTTTGGGCCGACTTTGTAGGATGGCGTTGGTGATACCTACGGTTAATGGAATTCCTCCCAGGTGAGCGATCACGCTGGTGATAGTGAGGCGCCATATGGGGACTTCTTGAACAAGAAGCCCTAGAACCTTGATTCCTTGGGGAGCAAGGTACCCTCCTGTGATGATGTATAGTACATGAATCTGAGGTGTTATCTTTTGATTTTTGGGATAGCTACTCCTTAGACGGGTGATCTCCTGATCACGTCTGTTGAACTTTTGTTTATCGATACTAACCAACTGGGAGATAACCTTTACTTCTGATTGATCGATCAGTGGCATATGGTACTGCCGACTAGGTCCATATCTGCCAAGTGAATGCTCTGTGGACCTTAAGCATTGCTGGAGAGGCAATAATTGCACAGGATTTTGTTCCCTCCTTGCGATGCGTATTTCAGACTATACGCGACTTCTTTCGTGAGACTGATCTGCACTCATAGTGAACTTTATGCTAATATAACTTCAATAGTGGTGAGAGATTCGAGTTTCCTATAGACGATGCCATATTTTAATAGATTCTTCCCATAATAAATAGTAAAATTACAGAATTGCCCCAAAAATATTATGAATGCAAAAAAAAGTATAGAGAGCTATGTACGTGGTTCAGTCGTGAGGTCGACCTACGTCCATGGGGGTAAAGGGGGAGCAATTTTTATTAGAAAAGGGATGGAAATAACTAAAGTTCTAATATTAGTAGCTTAGATTCCAGGTTATTGCATGCTAATCACAACTAGTCTCTAATGCGAGCTATATCGCCCTTATTTATAGACTCAATCTCCAATGTTCATAGATTTCTTCACGCTTATCATGATTAGGCTTTAAGAGTCTTGTTGATACATAATTGTTAGTTTATCTTTAACTAAAACGATATTTGAGACGCGATCTCTCTAAGCCGATTACTTCTTACGCCCCTCTCACGTAATATGCTACGTGTTCGGCTATATGGCATAGATCACATGGAGTAGTTCATCTTATCCTTTCAAGTCTCATTTAAAAATGATGCTCCACACTTCTATTGAATAAAATAAAAATTTGTACACTCGTTTGAATGAGGTACATCTCACTCGAACGAAGTATAACATTTCATTCAAACACCAATCCAATGACATTCTAGAGAGATGAGGAAATGATTCAATTTGAAGTTCATTCGAAGTTGTTCTAACGAGGTACCATATCTCATTCGAATGACGTACCTACATCGTTCTAACAAACTTGCAAAAAATTATTTTTCTTCTAAATAATATTAAAAGAAATAAGTCATTTGAAAACATTTTATAAAAATCCTAACACCCAAACAACAATTTAGGGATTAAACATAAACATGTATTCATGCCTTATTGAGATCCCTTAGATGATGAAGACAAAACTTGACTCTCAGCATGATATTCACTCAATGTCACTTTATCTTTGGTCGTTACAATCTTCAATCACACATCACAGGCTTGAAGGGTAAACAACTCAAATCCTAACTTATGACTCAAACTAGTTTTGTCCAAATATGATATTAAGCCAATACATACAAATTAACTCGATTCGGAAATATGTCCTTACAAATCTCCCCCTTTCTCTTTTTTGGAACAAAATTCAAAACGAAAAACTACTGAGATGTCAAGCTCACTAAGACTCAATTCCCAATTCCACAAGAAAAAAAAATCACTGACTTTTGATGACACAAATTGAGTGGCTTTGACCTTGTGTTAACCTTTAGTGCATCACTATTAACCTGCACATTTAAATATACCTTCAAATGCAAAGATATATAACAATATGTAAACCACATATGAAAAATCCTCCCCCTTTGTCTAACCATCTCTACCTAAGAAAGGATGTCTCCCCCTAAGTAAAAGATCTCCCTCACATGAAAAGAGTTAGATACCATTTCTCCCCTTTTTTCTTCAGGAATAGACAAAGAATAATATGCACAATAATAAAGCATTCCTCCTTAATAAAATCAAATCTCCCTTTAAGTAAAGCATGGGTAGTCATAAAGAAAAAAATAAATATATAATGCAGTGGTATTAAGCAAGCATGCAACGACAAATAGTTCGACAATACAAGTACAAATAATCCAAGCTACGAACAAAATGATATCAACTATGATGCAAGTATTTAAGTATAAGATACCAATATGATCATAACACATGTCAATATAAAAATCAAAGATTAAGTATAAAGCAAACATGTATTAAATGAAAGTGCAAAGACTCAAAACATAAAATATACCATATATATATATATAGAGAGAGAGAGAGAGGCAGGCTCCTGTACATACCAAACAGTACATACCAACGGTACATACCGCTGGCGCGGACCCATTTCCATAAAGGATTTTGAGTTGAGTTTTTTTATGTGGTATTTAAACATTTTAAATGGTTCATATAAAAAAAATCAGCTCAAAATAACTTTTTTTGCTATTTTTAAAAAATCGGTCAAACTTTCACAACTTTTAAGTGCTTTAAAAAGCTGTGAAAGTTTGACCGATTTTTAAAAAATAGAAAAAAATGTTATTTTGAGCTGATTTTTTTTATATAGATCCATTGAAATGTTTAAATATCATATAAAAAAATCAACTCAAAAATAATGTTTTTACTATTTTTAAAAATTGGTATGCACCGTTGGTATGTACCGTTTGGTATGTACAGGAGACTCTCTCTCTATATATATATATATATACACACGTAAATATATATAATTTCACATATAACAAGAAAGAAAATACACATATATAGGTATAAACGGCCACAAAATACACAAACGCATAGACTTTACACAATCGCATAATATCCATGTGTCTAAACATGGTGGTACGGAGTGAAGGGGCATGAACCAGAAATAAGATAAAATGACATAGTCACTCAAAAATGTCCAAGTAGCTCTATTTTATTGCAATAATTTATCGACATTCAATTGAGCCTCACATTTACAAAAAAATAACTCAAAAAGACAAACAAACATAATGCACACTAGCCTAGAATTTTGATGATTCTCAAATCAATAGCGTCAAAATAATTAAGCATAACTAGGACTCACTACGCAAACTCATTGATCTTCAACTAAATACCCTAAAAATACTCTGTCTTCTCCTTAAGAATCCTCTCATGTGCCCTAACATCCTCAATCATTTTAGCATCATTATCACATATGGCATGTTCCTTCATCTTAGCTTTTAAACTCAAGTTGGCCAACCTTTTTTTTAACTTTAATGACTCTACGTATAAATTCTGAGAAAGGCCACTTGAAGCTCACTATCCTCCTCTTCTTCTTCTTTTTTGACACATTCCCCTTCACTAGCTTAGGAATAAAAAACTAGACCTTGGAACTGTCATGCACATGATTATCTTTATCGGGGGAAGATACTTTATTTAAGCCCACATGACTAGCCATGAATGTGGTGTAGTTGCTCCCTATGGGGGAATCACCTTCCTCTTCCGACTCAGTAATAACTTTGGTTTCTTACCATCCTTCCTTATTTTTAGTGGGACACTCACGAGAGTATGCCCTAAATCTTGGCATTCAAAATATTTGTCCCGATCATCCATGTTTTTAGGACTATCCCTATTCTTCCTATCACGGTCAGTAAAGTTCTTAGTTTTTCTTTCAAAACTCTTCTCATCTCTAAACTTAAGAAACTTCTTGAATTTCCTAGAATACCTATCTATCTCTTCAGCATCAAGCTCATTGTCACTATCGAAATCTGACACATCCTATTTTCATGCTTTTAAAGAAATACCCCTCTTTTCATATTTTTTTCTTACGAGGACACATGTTCATCGCATAGGTTTAAAGGTAACCTACAAGCTCTTGGACTTTTATAGTGTCGACACCATTTACAGAATCTAGGACTTTGACTTTAGCTTTAAATCTTTCAAGCAATGACCTTAAGGTTTTTTGCACAACTCTAGGCTCGGATTGACTCTCCTAAGTTAAACGAGGAATTGACAATATTCGACAGCCTGGCATAGAACTCATCAAAAGACTCATTCTCTAATATCTTAATTGTCCCAAACTTTGTCGTCGAATTTTGTAACTTGTAGACCCTAACAACATATGTTCCCTAGTGTGTGGATTATAAAATATCCCAAACATCATTCGCGCTCTCACAAGTCATAATGCGTCTAAACTCTTCAGCAGCCACAGTGCAAAAAATAGTGTTGGCACCCTTGGACCTAAAAGTTGAGGCATTCTTTTCGGTCGGTGTCTAAGAGTTGAACACTTTAAGAGCACCACCTTTAGTGGGAGGAGTCCACATAAACTCAACCAAGTTCCAAACGTTCTCGTCGATCAATTTAAGGGAAAATCGCATCCGTGCCATAGTTTGTCCCATCAAATAATAGTGGTCAGGCAAAGGAACCCTCTTCTCAGTTAAAATCCATCTAAATCCTACACGAGCGTAAAAGTAGGGAAATAACGCAACAAAGTAGTGTAACTGTAAGGACATGATTTTATAAATGTCCCTTTAGAATCTAGAAAGTTTTTTGTGTGTCCTAGATAACAGTTAGTATGTCTGACACCGCTACATTCAACACATTAACACGTTCATTCATAACGGCCTCGATCTGAATCCGAAGTTATCACGCTCCCACTATCTTCATATGTGCATAGTGCGACATCATCGAGCATCATGCAATGTGTGTCTTCAACGTTCAACATTCCCACTACTCCACTCGAATTTATGGTACAATATATAATTTAGAATTTTTAATGTTTACATATTTAATTGGGATTTTTTCTGAAAAAATGAAGTTTATGAAAATTAGACTTTTCGGATTTAAAGAAAATATGGTCGAAAGTGTGTAGGACCCATTCGCTTTATGAAATCACTATATCAGTTAGTCGGACTGATCCAGCTTAAAACCGGGCCGATCCGACACGCCACATCAGTTTTTTTTATATTTTCTATAAATACATGTTTTGGGAGTCCTTTTTCATTAAGACTTTGGAAGAACGTTATTGAGAGATCTACTACAACAAGTCTTTGATATTTTTGAGTCCCAAACACCATTTTTGATTCACCAAAATATCCCAAATCTATATGTGAATCATTCTAAACCCTAGATTACCTATTCTACTCATCTGGAGTTCTTTTGTGGATAAGAGGTTTGATTCTCCATTGCTGACTTGGAACTCCTGTGGGATCTCTTGCTGACGACAATGAACAAACACCTGCGGGTATTCGTGTGTCACTATATTTCTCTGTAATTATAACTGTTACGAATTATAGTGAAATAAAAATTATTTTGCCCCTTTGGGGGATTTTTCCTCATATGTGTAATTGACTTGCATGCTTCAATTTATTTAATTCCTCTGTCGCATTTATTTACAAGAGTTAGGATTTTTGGGATAAAATTTGGAACTTAATTAAAAAGTTAGAACATTTGATTGTTGGTGCACTCTCAAATTGGTATCAGAGCCTATTATACAATTATACCATGTAATTTTTTTTCGCAAAATATTTCTGGATATCAATTTTGGTCTAAAAATTATTTTTTGAAAAAGCGCAATTTTAATGGAAAACTTGTATAATCGAGTGCCAATTTTTGATGGGTCAAATTACCCATATTGGAAAGTCTGTATGAAATCTCATTTAAAGGCCATTCACGAATGTGTTTGAGTTATGTGTGAAAAAGGGTGGACGCCTCCCACTGACACTGTAGATAACGTAACTACTTTAAAATTTGTGACTACATGGACTGAGGATGAATTTAAATGGAGAACATATAACTCAGGTGGGCTCAGTGCAATTTCTGGAAACATCACCCCCGACAAGTTCCAACGCATCATGACGTGTGTAGAGGGGGATTGGAGGTAATCCGGAGATTAGGGATAATTCACCCATTGGCAACAATGTTTGGGATTAAGACAGCGTGGCAGATCAAGCGAGGCAGCTTGGCGTGGCAACTCATACTTTGGCTTATTGGTTACTTAGTCATATTTTATCTTTGTTTATCTTGGCTATGAGATATAACGATTTTAATAATGTAACGATAATGACGAATATGTGAGGTCGAACGGTACTTACGAGAGACCAGGCTTGGCAGGGCCTGGGAGAGCTTTCATGCTCTATCGAACGACCTCACCGTGGGAACTTTAGAGGGACTCGGTTTGGAGGATTGAGAAGTGGGGCATCGTTGGGGATTGCCCTGACCGTCTTAGATACACCTGGTAAAACACCTAAGGACCCTCACCGTGGAACCTCGAGCGGAGCAGCCTCGAGTTCCATCGGGTGTTTGGCTGTGAACCAAATATCCCTCTACTTAATGTCACATCTACTGTAGGTGATGTCACTAGCCAGCTAAACAATATCAGACATGAACTTGAGTAAACCACCGTGGTATTTGGGGTTGTGAGGCAGTTGGTAAGCAACATCTGCGGCAACATCCCCCTGACACACAGTGGTTAGGCAAAAGGCATATCTTGGCATTTAATGTTTATGACATGGAGACAACTAGGGCATCAGGTATTTAATGTTGATGACATAAAGTATGAGGGATGTCTTTCACATGCATTAATGATTGAGTTACCTCGGGGGTGGCGCGGGGGCTATTTAAGGACCCCAACCACCTCCAAGGAAAAGGGGTTCTTTCCTGAGAGTGGAGGAGTTATTACAAATCGAAGAGTTTCACCCATGCACCATTGTTATTTATTACAAAGCTTTTAATACTTGACAGAGATTCTTGAGGGTGTTTGGTGTGTTTCTACCTGCCCACCAAGGTGTATCTAGGGTGATTACTTCTCTGTCCCTCTAGCTAAGTTACTTCTAAGTTCATTACTATCTTCTGAGTTATACATGAGGGATTTTTGAGTTTAAATTGAGTCTTACCTTCACTAGTGTCTGTGTTTGTATGTCCTATCATTAATCTAAATCTTTGTCCAATTAGCTTATCATTACCACACTCGAACAGGGGTTACGCCTCCATCTATAATATAAGGTACCCTCTTACATTTGGCGACTCTGCTGGGGAGGCATTCTTCTAAGTAAGGAGTATGGCGCAAGATAATGCTATTAGAAGACTCAGCTTTGATGATATCCAACATAATGAAGAACATGCCGCGAAAGAGCAAGGGGCCTTAAGGGATGGGGCTCCTCGAGTAGAGGTAACTCCGGTTCTGACGACGTCAGGCGTTCCAGGGGCGACACAACCTTCCACGAGCGCGGGGTTGGGACCCACTCAGATCGCGCTCCTCATGAGCAAGTTTCATGAGTTTTTGCAAACTCCAGTAGCTTCAACTATGCTGGGAGGATTGGAGGCTAATGCTTTCGTAACACCAGGGTTAGCTCCAATGGCCCCACCAGGTGCAGGTATTGCGGGAACAATCCCAGCAAGCGCACCCTCTGTTGTGAATCCAGCAGTGGGAACCTCAGGAGTTTCAACAGCACCACCGGTAATGTTTATTTTAGTTGCAACGGGCACTCAGCCTCTGGCCCCGCTACTGGTTGCCCCAGTAGCATCGCCCATGGAGGAAATGAGAAAAGAGATGTTGAAGTTCATGCAAGCTTTCTCGCAATCAGCGGGCGAGGTGGCTTCGGTTTATGATGACTTTTGACAAGGCGAGGTGGCTTCGATTTACAACGTGTACCACATCAAAAGAAGTATGGGATGTTCTTCAACTTACCCATGAAGGCACTAACGCTATTAAATAATCAAAATTGTAAAATTTAACTACACAATTTTAGACAATCATCATGCTTAAATCTGAGTGTTTTGATGAATTCTATACACGCTTATCTGATATTGTAAACACTAGTTTTAATTTGGGTGAACACATTCATGATTCTAGAGTAGTTACAAAGATTTTGAGATCACTGCCTAAGCGTTTTATCCATAAAGTCACTGCGCTAAATTCGATAGGAAATTTGAGTAGTCTAAAATTAGAAGAATTGGTAGGAGACCTCCAGACTTATGAAATTGACATGTTTAATAACACAATAAAATCAAAAGATAAAGGGGTAACACTTAAATCCCAGGATAGAAAGAGTGGGGGGTCAGCAAGAAGGAGAGGTGAGTCGTCTAGGAGAAGAGATGTTTGATTCGGAGTTTGATTTTGACTTAGACGATTTGGCCTTGTTTGCAAAAAAAATTAAGAAATTTCTCAAATTAAAGAAAAATGGCAATTTAAAAGATAAAAAGAATTTTGAGGAAAATAAATTTGAAAAGAAAAATGATAAAGATAAAAAGGACATACCTAAGAAAGATGAGGATATATGTTATGAGTGTGACGGTAGAGATCATAAGGCATTTGAGTGTCCTACTAGGTTGAAGTGTCAAGGCAAAGGAAAAATTACTTTAACTGCCTCCCTAAGTGACGACAGTGAGGTTGATTCGGTAGATTCTGGAGATGAGTCACCGCGTGAATGTAATTTCACTGCATTCATGGCTAGTCACGTGATTACTGACACTGCACCTCACGATGATGAGGATGCTACCTCACAGGGACACCTCGACAGTGAAAGCAATGTGAGTGAGGGGAAGGATGCTGCAAGTGAGAGCGAGAGTGATTTATGACGCACGTACACTTGTTTATATATTGATTCTTTTAAAACTAAAAAGCGTAACAAAGCGTTAGCACTTAGGATATTTGCCTTAGAGAAATATTTGGGAGAGACGAGAGAGAGTGAGAGAGAGAGAGTCCTCCATTAGCACTGCCTTGAGAGAAAGAGAGAGACTGTTTGCATATATATATATATATATATATATAGAGAGAGAGAGAGAGAGAGAGAGTCGATTTAAAGAGAGATAAAGGGGACTTGACCAAGCTAGTGGCTAGTCTTAGGAGTGAGCTCCATTCCTCCCTAGACACTCGGAAGAAACTTGAAGCCCTTATAGCCCAACTCACCCATGACCTTGAGTGAGCTTGTGAGGTCAAGGTAAAGATATATGATAGATCGGGCAAGATGGGAAAGATGCTCCTCGCCCTTGCTTTAGGGTTTGGTGAAAAGTCGGGAATCAATTTTGATGGTACTTTCACGTCTCATATGACATCAGAACCAATTCCTAAGTTTACTACGATTCCATATGGCCATCAATCAAAACCCCAGAGAAGAGTTTGGCCGAGAAAAGCAAACCAAGGTCGGTCTAAGACTTTGTACTTCTATACCTGATGCAAAAGAAAAGGCCACCTTAGGTAATTTTGCTATAGTTTGGGTCGGACACGACGTACCTTTTGCTCCACCACGTGCCACTGGCAATTTTTCGAGTCTCAGAGAGCAGGTTGAGTTTCTAGACGCCACATCTCAGAGTTTAATGGAAGAGGTCCAACGAATTTCTTTATCTTCTTCGGATACTTCCAAAATCCCAACTAGAACCAACAATGACAAGGGCAAATAGAATGTTACCTCCTATTGGGTGCCTAAACCCGACGCAAAAGCCTTTGTTGTTCATGTTGCTCTTAAAACACATAATACCTCTCAGTAGTACTTTGATAGTGGGTGCTCTAGACACATGACTGGTGACGTTTCATTTTTTACTTACCTAGAGGATTGTAAGGAAGGTAAAGTCATGTTTGGAGACGGGAGCAAGTCTAGTAGGACGAGGTACAGTATAGTTACTAGGATTTCCTAAGCTAGAGGATGGTTTGTGTGTCAAAGGTTTAAAATCAAACCTTCTCATCATTAACTAGTTGTGGGACGCTAACTTTGCAGTAAAGTTTGATTGGAACAAGTGTAATGTTTATGAATAAGCTGGTAAACTTCTATTGCAATGAGTGAGGACATAAGATAATTGCTATGGGATTGTGCTTGAGTTCTCATTTGTCTGCAACAGCGCAACGATCACTCTTATGGATCTGTGGCATCAACGTCGTGGTCATGTGAATTTTTAAGACTTAGAGAAATTAGTTTAAAAAGAACATAGTACGTGGCTTGCCATCACTTGGAAAGTCGACTTCCGTGGTTTGTGGACCCGGTCAGTTGGGAAAGTAAGTCGGTAGCCCCCACAGGAAGTTAAATTCCATTACCACTTTACGAGTACTTAGGTTGATACATATAGATCTTATGAGTCCCACTCATACTGAGAGTTTAGGTGGTAAGAGATATATCCTCGTGATGGCAGATGATTTCTCACGCTACTCTATTGTAGGTTTTCTGAGATAGAAATCCGATTCCGTGGAATTTCTTACGACCAAGTGACGTGTCCTATAAAACCAATACGGCATCACTATTAATAAAATACGTAGTGACAACAACACTGAGAGTAAAGAAGATAAATTAAATCTTTACTATGATAGCCTCCGAATCAAACATGAATTTTCGATCGTGAAGACTCCTCAGCAAAATGGGATTGTTGAGAGGAAGAATCGAATGATTCAGGAGATAGTTAGATCTATACTTCTAGGTCGTAGAGTTACTAGGAGATTTTGGGCAGAGGCGGTGTCTACCGCATGCCACACGGTGAATAGGGTTTACCTTCTTCCGCAGACACTTAAAACACCTTACGAATTGTGGACTAGAAAGAAGCCCACCTTTCATATTTCCATGTCTTTGGGAGCAAATGCTACATCCTATGGGATAAAGAGCAATTAGAAAAGTTTGACTCCCAGAACGATGAGTGAATATTATTAGGATATTCATCGACTAGTAGAGCTTATCGAGTTTTTAACCTGAATAGTTCTAAGGTTATGGAGTCAATAAATGTCACCATGCAAGATGATGAATCGCTGGAGTTTGTTGATTATAACCTTTTGTGTGAGAATGATGCACTTCCTACTGATGATCCCACTGTGCCTCCCACAAACATGGTGGAATCTATTCCTAACTTAGGGTACACTCCTGATTGGCTTCGAGGGATTCATGATCCTACTGCTATTCTAGGATATCCCACCCTAGGGGTCAACACTCGTGCTTAGCTAGAGCACATTGTTAGACATGTTTGCTACACGTCCAAAATCGAGCCCAAGAATCATTAGAAAGCCCTCAAAGATGAACACTAGATATGCGCTATGTAGGATGCTTTATTTTAGTTTAAAAAGAATGATGTCTGGGAACTGGTTCCCCGACCTAGGGAGACAAATATGATAGGTACCAAGTGGATCTTCAAGAATAAGATGGATGAGGCTGGTACCATTATCCAAAATAAGGCTAGGTTGGTCGCTCAAGGCTATACAAAGATAGAGGGTGTGGACTTTGACGAGACATTCTCCTGTTGCAAGGCTTGAGTCCGTCTGCTTACTACTCGCCATCGCATGTCATCTCGGCTTCAAGTTATATCAGATGGATGTCAAGAGTTCCTTTTTGAATGGCATTCTACATAAGGAGGTTTATGTGGAACAACCAAAAGTGTTTGAAGACCCCTGTGAAGAAATTTGGTCTAGACTCCACAAAGCATGCACGTACCCCGATGACTACCTCAATAAATTTTAGCAAGGACACTTCAGGTAAGGAAATAGAGCAAACCTTGTATCGGAGTACGATATGTAGTCTTTTCTACTTGACTGTCAATCGTCCCGACATAGTCTTTAATGTTGGAGTCTGTGCACGATATCAGGCGTCCCCGAAAGAGTCACACTTACTCGCTCTTAAACATATTATCAAATACGTGAGTGGAATTCTCTCATTTGGCATTTGGTATTCCTTTAATACCAATGACCGTTTGTCTGCCTATTCAGATGCCGATCGGGGTAGGGATGCAGATGGATGTAGGAGCACTTCTGGTGGGTGTTTCTTCTTTGGTTCTACATGTTTGTCTCATTATCTCCTTTATTGCACACGTGCACGGTATTATTTGAGTATTATACTTGTCTATCACATATTGTCTTGAGTGTTTCCATCTCAATTATGTCTATACAAAGAACTAAATGCGATAAAACTTGACAAGAAAGTAGTGCATGTAAAAACCGTTGCAGTGAGTTTGTGTGTATTTAAAAAACGGGAAAAGGTTACGAAAGGTACTCATTTATCCTTTTTGACTAAGCCACCGTTTAAATTGTATATAAATAAAAATTTGGCAACAACAAAAGCCAAGGTCCAAAGAGGTTGATAATATCCCCCCCCCCCTCCCCAAAAAAAATCATAGGTAATAAAAAAATATATGTCAAAAGGTGGGACAATAGGTTTTAGTTTCCTCACCTCAAAAATAAAATAAAAAGCATTATTATTTATTGAGGGAGTTTGGATGGAATATAAAACGGGTTTGCATGTCCTTGAAAGTCATGAAAAAACATTACATAGTTTTGGATGTTATTGGTGTGAAAATCACTTTGAGCTTTGATTTGTTGATTTGATTGACTCAATTTCTTATAATTCCATCTTTTACACCTAAGGAAGATGTTGAGTTCATTCGTTAGGAATATCCTAAATTCATCATGAACATATGTTATGGTTGTACGTATTGATTTTCCTATCGAATTTGTTCGCACCCCGTCGTTCCCGCTATCATCGACTTGGTTATTGTGGTGTTTTTTCATGGTGTGATTCTTTGTTATATATTTTGTGAGAAAAATTTTGAAAAATTCAAAAAGGGATAGTTTGTTTACCTTGTGACATTGTCCATTTGCATTGTCTTGTGTTGTTCATATTTGTCTATTTGGTGACATCATAAAAAGTGGGAGGACAAATTATGGGGTGGGAATTTTTGTTTGTTTGATTTAATAATGATTTGCTTGAGCTTTGATGATATTTATTTATGCTTATCATTATATTTCCAACTGTTGCGCATCACGGGTTTCGTTTCTTATCTCATACGTGTAGGTACAAAATTAGGATTATTATTGCACACTCTGATGATGATAAAGAAAGATTGAAGAAGTTGAAGATGTTGAAGTCCTTTTAAAGACATGCCATTTAGTATTTTCAGTTTTTGGGTTTAATAGGGATATTAAATTTTATGTCATTTCTTTTGATATTGGGTAGCATAATTCGGATAGTTTCTATGTATGTACCGACATAGACATAGGGAGATATTTGTAAGGACATAATTTTATAAATGCCCGTTTAGAGTCTAAAAAGTTTTCTATGTGATCTAGATCACAGTTATTATGTCTCATACCGCTACATTCAACATGTCAACACGCTCATCATGACAGCCTCGATCTAAATTTGAAGATATCACGCTCCCACTATCTTCATATGTGCGCAGTAGACCTGTCAATGGGTCATATCGAGTCGTGTTCGTGTTGTGTTTTATCGTGTTCGGATCTTATTGGGTTCGTGTCTAAACGGGTGACCTTTCTATCATGTGAAAAAATCATATCCAAACACGACCCGTTATATTATCGTGTCGTGTCGTGTTCACTTGTTAATACCCATTAAGATAATGAATTATTTTTAATTATATACAAGTTGACATATTATCTCATTGTTGAACCCAAATAAACCCATTAATTCATTGACATTACTAAATCTCTCATTTAGTAAAATTCATTATGACTAAATTAACCTTATGCTACATAAATTATTTATAAGTTCCAAAAGTATATCTTATTTACTAAAATTAATGGGTCATACGGGTATTATTGGGTATTAACGAGTGAAGGGAGTCAACCCTAACCCGACCCGTTAACTATCGTGTCTTATCGGGTTGGCACTGATATGACCCGAACCCATTAAGGGTTTACCCATTAACTTATAACTTCGTGTCGGTTCGTGTCGTGCCTCATTTTGTCAGGTCTAGTGCGTAGTGCAACATCACCGAGCATCATGTAAAGTGTGTCTTCAATGTTCAACATTCCCACTACTCCACTCAAATTTATGGTATAATATTTTAATTTAAAGTTTTTAATGTTTATATATTTAATTGGGAATTTTTCTAAAAAAATGAAGTTTATGAAAATGAGGCTTTTTGGATTTAAAGAAAATATGGTTGACAGTGTGTCGCACTGGTCCGCCTCTTATTAAAAGGCAAATCGGACCGGTTCGCTTTGTGAAATCGCCTTATCAGTTAGTCAGACCAATTCGAATTAAAATCGGACCGATCCAACGCGTCGCATCAATTTTTTTAATTTTCTATAAATACATGTTTTGGGAGTCATTTTTCATTAAGACTTTGGAAGAACGTTATTGAGAGATCTACTACAACAAGTCTTCAATATTTTTGAGTTCCAAACACCCTTTTTAATTCATCAAAACATCCCAAATCTATATGTGAATCATTCTAAACCCTAGATTACCTATTATATTCATGTGGAGTTCTTTTGTGGAGAAGAGGTATGATTATCCATTACTGACTTGGAGCTCTTGCGGGATCTCTTGCTGACGACAACGAACCGATGCCTGCGGGTGTTCCTGTGTCACTGTATTTCTTTGTAGTTGTAAGTGTTACGAATTATAGTGAAATAAAAATGGCGTTGCCCCTTTGGGGGATTTCTTCTCATATGTGTGATTGACTTGCATGCTTGAATTTATTTAATTCGTCTGTCGCATTTATTTACAAGAGTTAAGATTTTTTGGATCAAAATTGGAACTTAATTAAACAAGTTAGAACATTGATTGATGGCGCACTCTCAATAACCCACTTTGATACTAATTTGAGAAAGTAATGTGCCCTAGAGTTAGTAGAGAAAACACTACCAAATTTTATTTTCACAAAAAATTACTTTGCAGCAATGTGAACCCATAAGTACTGTGTAAAACAATTTATGAATTTTTATTTTAACTTAAGTATTCATCTAGATGAGAATAAGCGAGAGTAAAATAAGTAAATCACACCACGGCGATGTACGAGGAAAACTCATAATGAAAAAAACCTCGGACGGCCCAGCCACACAAGTCCACTATGAAATAGGCAGTTTAAAAGATCATTTTAGACTTACTCATAGACTAGACGCCTTCAAACCTTGACCTGCTTCCTTGATCCTTGTAACCTTTTTCATGGTCATTATTAGACGCCTTTCAATAGCCACATAACCCAGGCGCTTTCTTATCAAACATAAATATGTATTCATACCTCATTGAGATCACTTAGATAATGAAGACGAAACTCGGCTCGAAACACGATGTTCACTCGATGTCTTTTTATTTTTGGCCACTACAATATTCAATAACATGCCACAGTTTTGAAGGACAAACAACTCAAATCTTAACCTATGATTCAAAAAAGTTTTGTCCAAACCTGAAATTAAGCCAATGCATACAAATTGCCTAGATTTAAAAATTTGTCCTTACAGAACCACATGTCTCTTAATGTCCATTTTGTTCAGTCAATTTCATTGCGTAATAATGTTCATATCACATTTATATTTTCACCTCAATAAATGAATTAAGTTAAATCACTGCTATAGTTTTATGACATTCAACTTTTCTTTTATAAAAATGGTCTCCATTTCTTTTTTTATTAATAACAAAATTTATCCTTTAAAAAAAATACCTCATTGATGAGTCATTTTTTACAAATCCAGTTCCTATTTTTTTCCTCTTAAGTTTTTTATTTTAAAAAAATATTAATGCTACAGTCTTTTCAAACATTGTACCATGGATGTCAACAGAGTTTCGATAGACTCCAACTGGAGATATTCCTTTGTCAAGGTACAAAATTAAATTTGCATTGCTATTTTTTTTAAAAATTATTTTCAGTAGTTTTTAATGTTTTATATCCTTCACATTTTCCATTTGCATAAAATAGTCACTACACCAAAAAGACCAAAATGTCACTTTTGAGCCGGCCACCCTTGTGACGGTCGATGATCGTGATAAAAAAACACACATTTTTTGTCACGGTCATTGACCGTGATAAGCCCGTGACGAAGGCTTGTCACGGTCAATGACCGTGACAAGAACAGTTACCATGATCTTGTCACGGTCATTGACGGTGACAATATCATAAACTTGTCATGGTCAATGACGGTGACAGGTCCGTGACAAGTTTGTCAGTAAAAAAACCTCCGTCTTCTTTTTCCCACCGTTTTCTATTCCTACCATTTCTCTCTCTCTCTCTAAGCGACTGCGCTCTCTTTCTCTCTCTACCAGGTATTTTTTCTTCTCTCTTTCTCTTTCATTTGTATATATTGAAAACCTGTTACTAAAGCCGTTTAATACAAGATTAAACTATTTAAGTAACTCCGAACTGTTTTTTTAGGAAACTCTTTTCTATAAATCAAATCAGTTTAATCACAAGATGTGTTTAAAAATATGCACGAGATCAGTTCAAGATTTGTTAACAAGTTTTGAAAAACAAAACTAAAATAGTTTTAAATCAGCACACTAATCAGAATGAGATGAGGAGATGTAGAAAGATTATTAACAAGAGGTTTTTAACGTGGTAAAACCTTACCCAACTGAGGAAACATCCACGACTCCCTCTACGGAGTAAAAAGAAAAATCCACTAAAACAAAATATAACAGTTACAAACTATATAACACACATGCACACAAATTAGACCTATACAAGTTTAGGAATGTACCCAGTGGTGTCCTTATAACTTTTTTGCAGTTCTGATTGTTGATGTTGTTCTCCCAGTTTGCTAACTTCAACTTTGTTCCAGTCTTTACGTCGACTCTTGTTTCAAGATTTTATTATCAACACTTTCAGTGTTGTAGTGTGTAAGTGTTTGTGATGGTGATCTAACACATGCATGCACACACTCACGCTTTTTTTTTACAAACAGCCCTAGCAAATTACAAATCAGATCTATATGCTGTGATTTTCAGTTTCTCTCTTCTTATGAAACTTGAACCTTATTTGACCTTTAAAATAAATCCAGAATCCACGGCTATCTTGCTCAGAAGACGTATCAAGATCTTAATCAATTTTAGAGTTTTGAAAATGCTTTTGAAATTGAAAACCGCCAAGTGTGATTCCAACTAGGTCAAATGTCTTGTTTCAAAAGAACTAGAAACAAAAAATGTTATTGTTGATTTTGAGTATGAAAACATTTACAGAAAATAATCAACAATAGATTTCTCAAGACGAGAAACAATAAATGCAGATCTAGGTGTAATGTAACATAAAATGCTCAGATCTAAAATTTCTATGAAACAAAAATGCAGATCTAGCTTAATGCTTAAGTTAGACACAAGATCTTAAAACGAAGAGGTTACAACACGAAACCACTATCAAAACTCTCAAACACTCAAGGTTGTGCTTGGTATATAACTGGTTTTGATAAAAGAATTAGGGTTTGAAAAAGGGTTTGGACGAACAGGGTTAGGGTTTTTTACTCTGGTTTCTCTCTCTTCTCTCTTTAAATGACGAAGTGGTAAAAGTCTTCTAATGGTTGAGGGTTACCCTCCTTATATAGGGGGCTGAAAAAGATCGAGAAGGTAGAGGCAAATCGAGGGCTGAGATTAAGTCTTCTCAAATTGACTTTGATCCAACGGTTTAAGAGAATGGGTTGGTTAAAAAGCTTCTGATTGAGGATAAGGGTTTCACAGGGATTGGTAAGGAACGCATGCAGAGCGTTGATAAGATCAATTCAAGGGATGGCAATCAACAACAGTTTGTGTCTATAAAGAAACACAAATCCAACCGGTTCAAGAGTGACAAGTGTAGAGCTAATATTAAACCTCACACGCGCGTCTAAAGAAATTACACAGCACCCCTTATAGTCTCTAGCGCTTTTGGTTTCTACCCAAGTGAACTTTACGGGGATAAAACCAACAATAAAAAATTATAGAATGACCCCAAAACTTTTTAATTGCATTTTTAATTAAGAAAAAAATTATTTTAAAATGTTTTAAAAATTCCCAAAAAAATTATAAAAAATATTTTTAAAGGAAATTAACACACATCCAATCAATATAACAAAATGTGTGAGCAATGTATGCAGTCCTAAAGTGTGTTAGTGTTTGTGATTATACCTTGATCAGTCAAACAAGAGGAATGAAGTGTATTGAAGAGTCTGAGGCTCTTTGGTTTCTAGGAAGGGGACTCAATTTTGTCTCTATTTCCAAATTAGATGAACACTTATACAATGTAGACTTAAGTGAGTCAAGGGTATAAGATGCTTCAATCTCCCCCTTTGAAACTATAAGATAAAATCTCCTTTGAGTTAGCTTGAACTCGTAGGGCAATAAAAAGAAAGGAAAAGCCTCTTCCTATACAACAATTCTATCTACTCATTTTCTAGAAAGGAAAATTACATAACTCAACTAATTACAATTCAATACCCTATTACAACTGTTGAGAATAACTGTGCAGAATCCTACAAATAATCACTAAGATCAAGCTCTTTAGAATATGTACAAAATAAATGAACTCATTTGACTCAAATTTCTCCCCCATTTTGTCTCAAATGGACAAAGGAAAAAATTATGCAAATTCAAAAGTTTAATTAGCACAAACCATTCCTATTGATTTACACAAAGATATGAATCTATTGTAATACAAAGGTTTGGTAAACATATCTGCGAGTTGCAAATCAGTTGAAAGATAATTGATTTCTAATTCTTCAGTTTCAACTAATTCACGTATAAAGTGATGTCTTATTTTTATGTGTTTTGTTCGCGAGTGTTGAACAGGATTTTTAGAGATATTGATCGCGCTTTGATTGTCACAATAGAGATGTAATTGTTCCTCTTTAATACCATAATCACTTAGAATTTGCTTAAGCCAAAGTAATTGAGCACAGCAACTGCCAGCGGCTATGTATTCAGATTCATCAGTTGATAAAGAAGTGTTGTTTTGTTTCTTACTACTCCAACCTACCAAGTTATTACCAATATAGTAGCATGCACCTGATGTGCTCTTACTATCGTCAGTACACCCTGCCCAATCGGCATTAGTGTATCCTATTATAGTGATAGGAGTGTCATTGGTGTACCAAAGTCCTAAATTTAGAGTGCCTTTAATGTATTTTATAATTCTTTTAACACAAGTTAAATGGCTCTCTTTAGGATTGTTTTGATAACGTGCACATACGCAAACATCATACATAATATCAGGATGCGAGGCAGTTAGGTATAGCAAGGTTCCTATTATAATACGATATAAAGTCGGATCTATGAATTTTCCAGTTTCATCCTTAGACAGTTTGACCGTAGTACTCATGGGAGTTTTAGCATCTTTTGCACTCTCAAGGTCGAATTTTTTAACAATCTCTAAAGCGTATTTAGATTGGAAAACAAATAGTCCTTCTGAATTTTGTTTGACTTGAAGACCTAAGAAGAATTGCAACTCCCCCATAAGAGACATTTGAAATTCTTTATGCACAATTTCAAAAAAAGATTTAACTTCATTATGGGAGGTTGATCCAATGATGATATCGTCTACGTAAACTTGAGCTATAATGATATGTTTATCAAAATGTTTGACAAAAAGGGTTTGATCATTTCCTCCTCTCTTAAACCCTTTGTCTAAGAGAAAATTGGAAAGACGCTCATACCAGGCTCTTGGCACTTGTTTTAGGCCATACAAAGCCTTTTTAAGACGAAAGACATGATTTGGATATTTAGGGTCAATGAACCCTTCTGGTTTTTCTACATAGGTCTCCTCAGTCAATATTCCAATAAGGAAGGCAGATTTGACATCCATTTGATAAAGCGTAAAGTGTAAGTAGCAAGCTATGGCAAAGAGAAGACGAACAAATTCTAATCGAGTAACAGGAGCAAAAGTCTCGTTAAAATCTATTCCTTCAATTTGAGAGTATCCTTGAGCAACTAATCTGGATTTGTTTCTAATGACTATCCCACTTTTATTGAATTTATTTTTAAATATCCAACGTGTTCCAATAACCTTTTTATGATCAGGCCTTGGTACAAGATACCAAACATCGTGAATGACGAATTGAAAAAGTTCATCCTGTATTGCAGAAATCCAATGAGGATCATTCAATGCTTCATTAACATTCTTTGGTTCCTCAAGGGAAACAAAACATGCATAATGAGCATAGTTTCTTAATTGAGATCTTGTACGAATAGGCTCACTGGGGTTACCAACAACATTGTCTATGGGATGGTCTTTAGCAACCCAATTAGGTACTTCAGGTGTCTCAATTGGTAAAGAATCATCTATTTCTGGAGAGTCTTTTTCTAAAATATTTTCAGACTCATCCACAATAGTTGGTTCTCCAGTTTTACTCTCTATAGTAGTGTCACTTAAAATTACGTTTATGGATTCCATTAAAGTCTTAGTGCAAAGATTGTAGACTCGGTATGCTCTACTGTTGGGAGAATATCCTAGAAAGATGGCTTTATCTCCACGAGTCTCAAATTTGGATAAGTTTTCTCTATTTTTGCAGACATAACACGTACTACCAAAGGTTCTAAGATACTTAAGATTGGGCTTTTTCCCATACCAAAGTTCGTAAGGAGTTTGTTATAGATCCTATTGATAACGTGACACGCAGTACGAATAGATTCTACCCAAAAATACTTAAGTAAGGATTTTGCATGAATCATAACACGTGCCATCTCTTGAAGGGTACGATTCTTTCTCTCAGCAATACCGTTCTGTTGAGGATTCTTAGGAGCACTAAATTCATGTTTGTAACCATTATAGTCACAATATTCTATAACACCAGTATCAATAAATTCTCCACCTCTATCACTACGAATTCTATTTACTTGAGTATCTTTCTTATTTTCAATGCAAAGTAAGATTTTCAAAAAAGTTTGAAAAGTGTCAGATTTCTGTTTTAATAAAGCTACCCAAGTAAATCTGGTGAAGTCATCAACCATAGCAATAATGTAAATGTGTCCACAGAGAC
Organism: Sambucus nigra; assembly: GCA_949130495.1. NCBI lineage: Eukaryota > Viridiplantae > Streptophyta > Magnoliopsida > Dipsacales > Adoxaceae > Sambucus > Sambucus nigra. Next base: position 39,420,938 of record OX422210.1, on the reverse strand, counting down.
TAACAGTTAGAGAAGGACCCATTAGGTCCATATGGATCAGCTCCAAGGGTTTAGAGGTAAGGATATCTTTGACTTTCTTATGAGGGGCCTTAACAATTTTTCCTTCTTGACAAGATCCATAGACAATATTAGCAATAGGTTTGATCTTAGGAATACCTCTAACTATTTCTTGAGAAGACACTCTACTAAGGTTTTCATAATTTATGTAACTCATACGATTATGTCATATCTCATTGTCATCCATTCTGGTAATGTTACAGACCTCATCACTGCTTTGAACAGTATAACAATTGTTCGGAGTTCTGAGTCCTGTAATAATAGACTCACCTTTTTCATTTAAAATTTTGCAATTATTTTTTGAAAAAGTGACAGTATGATTTGAGTCACAAAATTGCGAGATACTGAGTAGGTTTGCCTTAAGAGCTTTTACTAGAAGAACATTTTCAAGTAAGGGTAATCCTTCTTCTTGGAGAGTTCCTTTACCAATGATTTTAGATGATACACCATCATCAAAAATAACTTTTCCTCCAGCAAAGCTGGTTTCATTTAAAAGTTGGTGTCATCCCCAGTCATGTGTTTTGAACATCCAGAATCTAAATACCAACCAGAGGGAGTGTGTTCAACTTTTAAAGCAGTAATAACGATATTACACTTCATCTGGGGTAATAGTTCACCTTTTCTAACCCAAATAGCTCTTGTTTTTATTTTGCGCTTATTTGCTCTTAATTGATAAAATTTGCGAGCATTGGATTTCTGTTGAAAAATGTTTTGCGCATGAGGTTGAATTTTATGACAAGTATGAGCATTTGGTTTAAAAAAGTGTCTCGGAATCCTTCTTGGAAATGATCTTTTAGGTTTAGTCTTTCTCCTTCTATAGTTAGAGTTTTTGTCTGGTTGTCTAGGAAGAACATAATTGTTACGGCTTCTCCTAGAATAGTTAAAGTTTTGGTACACATGAGTAATAGAGACAAGGTTTACTAAACGTCTAGAATAGTAACCTTCAAAGGAATGACCATATAAGTCACAGTAAGAGCAGTATAGATTGCTCGAAGATAGTATCTCCTTAGGAAAGTCTCTAAACATAGACTTGATGAAATTTTGAGGTTGAACCTTATTCCTAGGGAGTACAGTTTGAAAGACCGAATCACTCTTCCTAATCGGGGGGCAGACATATTTAGTCTTAGGTGGACTTTCACACTTAGAGTAACTTGATTCTCCAATATCAAACTTAGATTGTTTTTTGTAAAACTCATTTTTCAGAGAATGAAAGTCTGGACAAGTTTCTACAGGTCTTTTGCCTCCTGACACAAACTTAATTTTTTCAAAGATTTTAGTTTGAGTCCTCAAATTGGGGCAAAATCCTATTCTAGTTCGATCATCAGAATTGGTTTTGGAATCAGCAACAAATCCATCAAAACAGTTTGAATTATTTTCAAATTTTGTAAATTTTTTTAAGCCTATTGCTGTCTTTTCTTTGGATTGTTCCAATTCTAATAACGTCCCTTTATATTTTTTCTCCAGAGTTTCATTTTCTTCAATGAAATTCTTCAATTTTTGATCAAAAGTTTTGATTTCATTTTGATGACTTATACATTGGGTAGTATACTCTTCAGCGTTAAGTTTAACCATCAGACTTAGATCTTCTAATTTCTTAGTGAGATCTTTCACTATCTTCTCTAGTTTAGTGCTTTTCTTGAGGGTTTTCGCATAAAGTGTGTGAATGTCAGGGAGGTCTTCAGTATCTGAGTCACTAAGTATAGTGTGTGAAGTGACCCCTAAGGATTCAATTCTTGGACTCACGCACCCATTGACATCATCATTATCGCATTCCCTTTTACTCACACACCCCGTAGTAGAACTAGCAATATTCTTAAAAATTAAAGCATCTAAATCAGTAGCAACATGATTCATAACAACAGAAGTAGAGTTACTAGCATCATTCTCATACTCAGGCATAGGCATATCATCATTATATATTATCTTGGCAAAGAAAGACATTCAAAAATCAAAACCATCAGAAGATTCAGGTTCATCATTATCAGAGTCACTTGAATCATCCCATGTTTTACAAATATTGGCCCTAATATGTTTATTAGCAGTGTTCAGTTTCACTTTACAATCTTGTGCTATGTGTCCTAACTTTTCACATCTAAAATATTTAATGTTCTTAAAGTCTTTGTTGGGTCTCATGTCCTTGTGATGTTTGTCTTGACCTTTCTCATGAGGTTTGTAGTTAGACTGATTTGGATAATTTGGCTTGCCTTGTCTATTTGCCAATTTATTTCTAAATTTGACAAATTTCTTAAATTGTTTTGACATTAAGGCAATTTGATTATCCAAACTATCTATATCACATTCCTCATCAGAATCATCAGTGGGAATAGTAAACTCAGGTTTCATCAACTTAGTGGAAAAACTCAAGTTGGAACTAGTTTGTTTCCTATGGGACTGGGTCATTTGTTTCTTAAATTCTAATTCCATTTCCACAATTCGTAGTTTACTACTGAGTAATTCAGGAGTGAGATTTTGATCACATATTTCCTTAATAGCATATCTTTTGTATCAAATTTCTGTGGTAACGACCTTAGAATTTTAGATATAATTTCATGTCTGTCATAAGTTATCCCATTAGCATGCAATTTGGTCACAATGTTAGTTAATTTCATGTAAAAGTCATCAAAGGTTTCAGAATCTGACATATTAGGGAGTTATACTACTGAACAAGCATTTGAGTTTTAGCAGCCTTAACTCTAGTGTCACCTTCATGTGCAGTGATCAGTGTATCCCAAGCCTCCTTAGAAGTGGCGCAAGATGAGATCCTTTTGAACTCATGTTCATTTATGGACATAAAGATAACATTCTTGCCTTTGTTATTGTTTCGAGAAGTTCGCTTATCTTCTTGTGCGAACTCACTTAATACTTTCTTAATCCTCTCATTACTTCCTTCAATGGCTGGTTTAGTAGGATAAGTGTAACCATTTTCAACAATATCCCAGACATCATCTCCCAAGGTTCCTTGTATGAAAGCAACCATTCTTACCTTCCAGTAAGAAAAGTTGTTTCCATCAAAGAGTGTGGGTCTGGTCAAGTTACCAAATATTTCATTTTTCTCGTCCAGTGTTTTCATTTTAAGAAAACAATTTCAGAAACACAAGATCTTTTTTTAAAAAATAAATTCCAGAGCTCTGATACCAATTGAAAAACTGTTACTAAAGCCGTTTAATACAAGATTAAACTATTTAACTAACTCCGAACTGTTTTTTAGGAAACTCTTTTCTATAAATCAAATCAGTTTAATCACAAGATGTGTTTAAAAATATGTACGAGATTAGTTCAAAATTTGTTAACAAGTTTTGAAAAACAAAACTAAAATAGTTTTAAATCAGCACACTGATCAGAATGAGATGAGGAGATGTAGAAAGATTATTAACAAGAGATTTTTAACGTGGTAAAACCTCATCCAACCGAGGAAATATCCACGACTCCCTCTACGGAGTAAAAAGAAAAATCCACTACAACAAAATATAACAGGTACAAACTATATAACACATATGCACACAAATTAGACCTATACAAGTTTAGGAATGTACCCACTGGTGTCCTTATAACTTTTCTGCAGTTCTGATTGTTGATGTTGTTCTCCCAGTTTGCTAACTTCAACTTTGTTCCAGTCTTTACGTCGACTCTTGTTTCAAGATCTTATTACCAATACTTTCAATGTTGTAGTGTGTAAGTGTTTGTGATGCTGATCTAACACATGCATGCACACACTCACGCTTATTTTTACAAACAATCCTTGCAAATTACAAATCAAATCTATATGCTGTGATTTTCAGTTTCTCTCTTCTTAGGAAACTTGAACCTTATTTGACCTTTAAAATAAACCCAGAATCCACGGTTATCTTGCTCAGAAGATGTATCAAGATCTTAATCAATTTCAGAGTTTTGAAAATGCTTTTGAAATTAAAAATCGCCAAGTGTGATTCCAACCAGGTCAAAGGTCTTGTTTCAAAAGAACTAGAAATAAAAAATGTTATTGTTTATTTTGAGTATGAAAACATTTACAGAAAACAATCAACAACAGATTTGTCAAGACGAGAAAAAATAAATGCAGATCTAGGTATAATGTAACATAAAATGCTCAGATCTAAAATTTCTATGAAACAGAAACGCAGATCTAGCTTAATGCTTAAGTTGGATACAAGATCTTAAAACGAAGAGGTTACAACACGAAACCACTATCAAAACTCTCAAACACTCAAGGTTGTGTTTGGTATATAACTGGTTTTGATAAAAGAATTAAGGTTTGAAAAAGGGTTCGGACGAACAGGGTTAGGGTTTCTAACTCTGGTTTCTCTCCCTTTTCTCTCTCTTCTCTCTTTAAATGACGAAGTGGCAAAAGTCTTCTAATGGTTGAGGGTTACCCTCCATATATAGGGGGCTGAGAAGGATCGAGAAGGTAAAGGCAAATCAAGGGTCTCAAATTGACTTTGATCCAACGATTTAAGAGAATGGTTGGTTAAAAATCTTCTGATTGGAGGATAAGGGTTTCACAGGGATTGGTAAGGAACGCATGCAAAGCGTTGATAAGATCAATCCAAGGGTTGGCAATCAACTACAGTTTTGTGTCTATAAAGAAACACAAATCCAACCGGTTCAAGAGTGACAGGTGTAGGGCTAATATTAAACCTCACACGCGCGTCTAAAGAAATTACACAGCACCCCTTATAGTGTCTAGCGCTTTCGGTTTCTACGCAAGTGAACTTTACAGGGATAAAACCAACAATCAGAAATTATAGAATGACCCAAAAACTTCTTAATTGCATTTTTAATTAAGAAAAAAATTGTTTTAAAATGTTTTAAAAATTCCCAAAAAATTATAAAAAATATTTTTAAGGGAAATTAATACACACAACACACATCCAATCAATATAACAAAATGTGTGAGCAATGTATGCAGTCCTAAAATGTGTTAGTCTTTATGATTATACCTTGATCAGTCAAACAAGAGGAATGAAGTGTATTGAAAAGTCTGAGGCTCTTTGGTTTCTAGGAAAGGGACTCAATTTTGTCTCTATTTCCAAATTAGATGAACACTTATACAATGTAGACTCGAGTGAGTAAAGGGTATAAGATGCTTCATATATGTGTGTATATGTGCTCGTGTTTGTGTATATATGTGTATGTGTGCGTGTACATGGGTGTGTGTGTGAGTGCGTGTGTGTGTGGTGGTGGGGAGGGGGCAAGGGTGGTGGTGGTGGGGAGGGGGTAAAAGTGTGTGTGTGTGTGTGCATGTGTAGTGGGGCGGGGGTGGGGCATTTGTGTGTGGTGTGGGGTGGGGGGTGGGTTTATATGTGTGTAGGTGTGTGTGTGGGGGGGTGGTGGCAGGGGGAGGGGTGGGGGCAGGGGGTGTATGCATGTGTTGAAATTAATTGGTGTTTAGTTTAATACTTAAAATTAATTGTTAATGTTGATTTAGGATTTGAAATTAATGTTTAGTTTAGGACTTGAAATTAATTGTTAATGTTGATTGGACATTATAAATATTGTTTCCTTATTCTTATTTAGGTTTGAAATTGTTATTGTTGAATTAATTGAGCAGATGAATTAGATGGAGTACGGGATACACATTTGTTGGTTTGTTATTGTTGTTGGATTATATTGGATGGAGGTGGTTGGATATGGAAGTTGGCTGTTAAATTTTTTAAAAATACTTAATTTAATTCTCACAAATAAATTTGTAAATAATTATATTGTCTTAATTTGTTTAGTTGGCTAATTTTGGAAGTGGCACGACCACTGGATTATTGTTAAAATGGGGGAGGGAGGGAGTTTTCGACTTTTTTCTAAAATTACTTTCTGTCACGACTTGTTCGGGAGTGGCACGACCACGAACTTATCATAATTAAATGAAACATACCTACAATTACACATTGTTGAATTCATTTGTACTTGATCATTTTCACTCTTTTTATCTTTCTCTCTTTCCTTTGTATATGTGTGTGAGTTAAACAGTAAAAAGTATTCCAAACATTAGTTTAATGCTTTTTATTCATTTGTATTTGATTACATTAGCGCAAGTACTATTTAGACTTAATGTTTGCATGTCTTCTTCTAATTCATTTTGAATTTGTACTAATAACAACATTTTTTTACAGAAAATATCTCCTTCAGGGATTAAGGCTAGGATGATGATGATAATGATGATGTCTTCTGGGCCCGGCGGTAGTGGAGGAGACGAGGGCTCCTCGGCCCCTACGCTCCCCAAATGGGGCAAATTGAGAATGGTCGTCGAGAACAAGATGGGGATATTAGCTAAATCCCTCGAGCTGCTAAAGACGATTATCGGCCCGGGGTACACTTGTTGGAGGGAGATGCCAAATGAGCTCAAGTTAACTATTTGGGTGGCACTATAGGTAATGTATTTATATTTATATTTGAATTTATTCGCAACTAACATTGTATTTGTTTGACAGGAACATTATCAGAATGCGTGAGTCCGTCCCGCCGAAGGAGCCGATCTCATTGGCACAATGGTAAAAGTTCATTGACAATGAGATCGAGGAGCGACAATTGGCAGCTCGCCAATCGGGGAGGGCAAATCGGGCGAAAAAGACGGACGTGCACTACTCCGGCCGAACGTCTTAAGCCGATGTGGAGCATATGATGATGGTAAGTTGGTTCTGCATATAATTACATAAATATGTTATTCTGCATTATTTTACTTTGCGGCCCGATACTAATTTTGCATTATTTTATTTCAGGGGACGAGGAGTGGCCCTAGGGGTAGGACACATAGGCTCGATGCTTATGTGGAAATTCGAACGAAGAAGGGGAAGGATAAGGAGGTGTCCCTGAGCGTCGCGGCCATGATTATAAGTAATCCGACAGTTTACTTTTTGTTAATTACATTATAATTTTTTTATTTACTTATCTAACTAATCGTGTGATTTTTTTCGTTTCAGGCAAAGCTTAAGGAAGTGCATGAGTCGCAGTCTGATACCGACAAGGCATCTTTGTCCACCGACGCATTCAGCCAAGTGCTTGGCACTGATCACAAGGGGAGGAAAAGGGGGGTGAGCTCGCTGGTGGCCAAATCTAGGATCATCAGATTGGAGATGAGTAACACCAGGTTGGCTCGTCAGGTGGACTAGCATGACGCAAAGCTATCAAGGTTAGAGGCGACGATCCATGATCTGCTCTCATTTTTGAAGCGTTCGTTGGGCGGAAAGGGCAAGGGTAAGGGTAAGGGTAAGGGTAAGGAGCAGGTGGTGGAGGAGGACGAGGACGTGGACATCGCTGCTTTATCGCCGACACGTGTGGACTCATCGATTGATGATCCAGTCCCCTACTTGGCTCCCATCAAGCGGCCTATGTCAACAATTGGTTGACCGAGTGTGTTTGTACTTGACGTATTTGATGGAACGCGGATAGGGAGGGGGTTGAGGGACCCGAATACCGCCCAGGGTATGTTGGTTCATGGACGTGCGCTTCAAGACATCGAGACCAAGGTGCTTGTCACGCATGTGATAATCGGGAAGGAGAACGCCCCATTGTGGTTGCGCAAACAATGCGGCGTGATGCATATTCAGGGGTGTCTCATTGCATTTGTCGTGTGGCCTTACTTCCTCCTCAAACCTACCACATGATATTATTTGTATCTATTTTATCTGGACACTTGGATTATATTGTATTATTTTGATTTGTTACATTTTGGTTTAGATATGAAATTATATATGCAATGATTTGGTGCATTCTTTCTATTTTATTTGGATATATGTTGTTTAAACAGGTACAATTTTGCTATAACAGGTACAAATATACTACTGGCAGTGGCAGTGGCCAAACTGCCCAGCAGATTTTTTTTAAATTCTGTCCGGATTTGTCACAGTCATTGCCTGTGACAAATTGTCACGGGTTTGTCACGATCTTTAACCGTGAAATGACCGTGACAAGTCCATGACAACAAAAGTTGTCACCCCCATAATTGTCACGATCATTGACCTTGACAAGTCTAACTTGTCAATGACCGTGACAATTCGACAGATTTAGTGTAGTGGGTTATATTTACGATGCATACTCAATTTTTATTATTACGCAATAAAATGAGTTTATTGTAATAAAACATTAAATTTAATTCAATAGTGAAAAATTGTAAATAAAATATTATATTCTAGTGGCGGAATGACAAGGATAGGCGAAAATCAATGGTCTAATTGTATTATGGTTAAAACATAATAAAATTGACATTGCAAAATTAATTTTGCATTTTGGCAAATAAGTACTAGTGGTGGGAAATTTAATGATAGGAGGTTCGGAGGAAATCTAAATAATGAAATTCAAACAATTTTTTCACTATTTGTCTTATTCTAAGCACAATTAGGCCAAATGTCATTTATTCAATATAAAATACAATAACATAACCTAGCCCATTGAGATTGAAAAAAATAGACCTCATGCTTCTTTAAAACTTAATTTCACCAATTGGCCTACTTGCATTATTGTTTAAGTAGTTACACTGATTTAAAATAAAGTTACAAAATAAATACTATTAAAAAAAAGTTCACAACCACTTAAATTGACCAAAATTTGAGGGCACAAGGCAGTCGCTTCCCCTTAAGGCCTCCCCCGAAAAGATATACTAAAATAATTGTATTTTAAGATGATAAAAGGGATTTTTTCGTACTAAGTTATTTTAGAGACTAATTTTATAACAAAATTATTGCATAGACCTGTAAACGCGTCGAATTCGAACCAAATTAAGGTGATCCAAATTCGTTAACAAATTTTGGATTCGGATTTAATATGATAATCTGACGGATCATAGATCTGGTATACCAAATCCAATCCGTTAAAAATCCAAATAATCCGATCAAAAAATCCGATTATCTGATTTTTTACATATTTTTATGTATTTAAAAATAAACTTAAGACCATATATATATATATATATATATATATATATATATATATATATATATATGGAGAGGTTCAAAAATGAACATAAAAGATCAACATTTTAATGAACATTAATAAAAAACACCTAACAACCCATTAATTTTAATTTTTATGTTGTAATTGGTCCGCGCCAGCTGTAATGGATATGCGTGCCGATCGAATATTTTTTTATACCACCTGCCTTACCCCCAAACACCACCACTGCACTCCAAATAAAACTATTTGGAAAACTATTTCAGATTTCCTTTGATCAGTTTCTTCCAAGCCATTCTTTGAATTCTTCGATCTTTTTCTTTATTTCATCAGTTTATTCATTCAACTCACGGTAACCGATGAGACGGAAGGACTTCTATTGGAATCCCCATCTATATTCACAGTAGTAGAGAAAATTAGATGTATCTTTAGTTAAAAATAGAAAAAATTCAATTTACATAAACTGAAATAAACTAGGAATGAGCTCTAAGAGAATATACAGTTGAACGCTCCAAAACCTTCACACATCATGAAGGAGTTCAAATTGCCGCTGGCGCGGATCAAAAGTACGGACCAATTACAACATAGGAATTTAAATTAATGGGTTGTTAGGTATTTTTTTGTTAATGTTCATCTTTTATGTTCACTTTTGAACCTCTCCATATATATATATATATATTACTGCCCATGTGCGGACCACTCCGCATTTCTTACTGTCCTTGTGCGGACCAGTCCGCATTTTAAGAGTGTGGACTAGACATGTGTCACCTGGCGGTGACCCTAGAAATTATAGGCACACTCTCTCTCTTTTTTGGGCTCACCGCTAGGTGACACATATTCAGTCCGCACTCTTAAAATGCAGACTGGTCCGCACAAGAGGAGTATTGTATATAACTATTAATCGGATCGAATTGACATTAATTCATATCCGAACCATTTAGTATACGGATAAACTGGTTACCTGATAATTGAATTTCAAAATCAATATCAAATCCGGTTAAACGGATCGGATCAAAATCCTATTCTTTAACAACCTGCGTATTCTATAAATATAAAATCCTTCTACGTCGACTCACAAATGCGATACACACTGACGTGTCACCCCATTTTGGCTCATCTCCCTGTCAAACAGTATTGGAACCCAAATCCCAGACACAAATCAATGCAAATGAGATAAGAAAGTGTGTCACGTTATACCGTATCACAATTGATAAATATAATGAAAATATTAAGGTCCCGTTTGATGCGCCATATACGAGGGTCGTATTGGATTAAAATATCCTATCCAATGTTTGGTATAGTTTGGGATAGGATATGAGATGTAATAAGTTATCCTGAGTGAGCTCCTTATCCCATAAGGAATGGGATAAAAAAAACCACTTCCAAGGTGGTATAAAATTATCCGGTGTCAAACATGCAAATAAAGTTACTAAAGTGCCCTTATTAAGTTAGAGAGTCCAAAATAATTTGGATTCTCATCTTTATAAATATACCTATATACGTAGGCTCCTTCATCACCTGTTTCCTTCATCACCGTTTCATTCATCAGGTTTGAACTTTTTTCTTTTTAAACTACATATATATGCAGCATGTATATGCCGTAACATATATACCTGCTGATATATACTTGTTGATATATGCCTACTTATATATGCCGTAACATATATATATATATATATATATATATATATATAACTGTTGCTACCTGCTATGCCTATATATACACACCTGTTGTAGCTCATATACCTGTTATGCCGTGTGTATACAAATGTTGTGTGTGTGTGTGTGTGTGTGTGTGTGTGTGTGTGTGTATATATATATATATATATATATGCTACCTGCTATGCCTATATATACACACCGCCTGTAGCTCATATACAAATGTTGTGTATGTATATATATCTCATATACCTGCTATGTCGCCTATAGCTCATATAAAAATGTTGTGTATGTATATATATCTCATATACCTGCTATGTCGCCTATAGCTCATATACAAATGTTGTGTATGTATATATATCTCATATACCTGCCATGCCGTGTGTATGTATATATATCTCATATACCTGCTATGCCGCCTGTAGCTCATATACAAATGTTGTGTATGTATTAGGGGTGGGCGCGGTCCGGTCCGGTCCGGGTTTTGTCCATTTTAATGGTCGGACCGAATTATTCGGTCCTATATTTGAGAAGACCGAATTCGGACCTATTTATTCGGTTTGGCCTATTTTTCGGTCTAGGCTATTTTCGGTCCGGTTCGGTTAATAATCGGTCTACATATACATTTATTTCTTTTTTTCAATAAAAAAATAATTATTATCTTACTGGTTATTGCCATTGTGGCCATTGTATTAACATCTCCTGTATACAATTGGGTTTCCTCTTTACAATTTTTTGGGTCATCTGCTTGCAATTTTTTTGGACAACCCACAATGGATTTTTATAGCAGAAAAATATATCACAAAAATCATAAGCTACAATGTGATCGGTAGGAAAAAAATAACAATTAAAACCCCAAGAAAAATAAACCATCAGTGATCAGTAGAAAAAAAGTGAATGATCTGTAGAAAAATGTGAATGATCCATAGAAAATCTCATCCTTGAATCACACATAAAAAATGTGAATGATCTGTTTCTTTCTTATGTGCACCATCAGTGATCACTGGTCTCAGATTTAAGCTCAGGGCAGAAAACGATTTTACACCAACAAATCACAACTAAAACCAAGATAAGAAAGAAACGGTTTAAAAAAATACCTGATGATTGCCATCGGCGGCGCCGGCAGCCTTGTTGGGGAGTTGCGGAGGACCTGATCTGACATCCCGGATATGTTTCGGTGTTGTTGAGAGAGAGAGAGAGACATGAGAAGAAAGTGAGGAAGAAAAGAGAGGGGCTTTCAATTTGTCTTGGGTGTGTCGTTGGGCGACCGTGTTATGTAAATGAGAGAGACTTTTATTTTGGGTTTAATTAACTTATATGATATATCTATATAAAATTAGTATATATTATATAATATTAAAATAAACGGTCCGGTCCGGTCCTAAGACCGAATTTAAAACTGGACATTTAGACCGAACCGAATATATTCTGGTCTCTTAATTTAGGACCGAATTAGGACCGATTTATAAAAAAGCCTATATATGTGAGTCCGGTCCGGTTCAATCCAATCGGGTCAATCGAGTCGGTCTTTTTTTTGTCCACCCCTAGTATGTATATATATCTCATATACTGCTATGCCGTGTGTATACAAATGTTATGTGTGTGTGTGTGTGTATATATATATATATATATGTATATATATATATATATAAACACCTTAAAAAAAGAAAAAAAACAATTAAAAAATAGTTTAAAAAAATAATAATTTATAAAAAAAAATATTTTTATAAAAAAATTATGTGGAGTGTCCTACTTTTATACAACTTTGAGTTAGAATGGACCTTTCCCCAAACCCCTCCCAAGAAAAGTTGTTACTATTATTTTTAGTCATATTGTAATTTTTTATATGCTATTGGAGTGTTCAATGCTTATGCTTAATATATGATATACTTGTTGTAACTAAAGTGGTGCTCATACAATTTTTTGAAAATTGTTAGATATGGAAATTTAAGAAGATGAGGTCATCGCATATATGATGTTCTAAGAGTTGGTCAATTTGTTCATTGTTGGGTATATGTTTTTTATGATTATGTATGGTAGTGCAAATAGGCACTACCAAAAATATATGTTAAAGAACAGAACATTTGTTAGGTATGAGACACGAGTAGAGCATATGAACCGCCTTGTGCGTGATAGTGATGTGGCATGTATAGATCAACTTAGAATGGATAGGCGAGCTTTTGGTATTTTATGTGAACTTCTTCGTACGGCTGGCCAATTGAAAGAAACTGGAAATTTCATAATAGAAGAGAAGGTGGTCATGTTCCTAAATATACTTGCCCATCACACGAAGAATCGTGTGATAAAATTTCAATATCGAAGGTCAGGAGAGACAGTTAGTAGGTATTTCAATGAAGTCTTAAAGTCGGTGCTGCGAGTACAAGGCCTATTACTTAGAGCACTTGAACCAGTACCAGAAGATTGTACTGAAGAAAGGTGGAAATGGTTTAAGGTACATATATATTATTCAATACGACCAAATTGTGCTACAATATTAAATTTTAATTGATACTGATTTTAGTAATTTTATTTGTTTAGGGGTGCTTAGGTGCGCTAGATGGAACATTTATTCGTGTGAACGTCCCAGAAGCTAATAAAACTAGATATCGAAATAGGAAAGGGGATATTGCAACTAATGTCTTAGGAGTATGTGGATGTGATATGAAGTTTATATATGTGTTGCCAGGATGGGAAGGTTCAGCTGCAGACTCTAGGGTTTTGCGAGATGCCATTTCTAGGAGAAATGGACTTATAATACCTACCGGTGAGTCATTTTTTTCCTGGGTATCTGTCCGCAATAATAATTTCATGTATATGATATTAAGGTGGTTGTTTGCTATTGTAGGTTACTATTATCTTGTCGATGCTGGGTATATAAATGGTGAAGGATTTTTAGCCCCATATAGAGCAACACGATACCATTTGTCTGAATACAATAAGGGTACATTAGCACCAGCTATCCCTCAAGAGTACTTTAATAAAAAGCATTCAGAAGCTAGAAATTGTATAGAGCGGTGTTTTGAGATCCTTAAGATGCGGTGGGCTGCTCTTTGAAGTCCAACGTATTACCCTATCAAAACTCAATGTCGTATAATTTCAGCGTGCTATCTTATTCACAATCATATAAGAAAAGAAATGCACGTAGATCCAATGGAACATGCCTTTGAAGAAGAAGAAGAAAAAGAAGAAGAAGAATGGGTTGAGGGGAATAGTTTTCCATTGGATGATACAATTAGCCAAGTTGAAATATCCAACCAATGGTCTGAATGGAGGGATAATTTAGCTGAACAAATGTTTAACGCATGGAGAACTTGATGAGACATTTTTATATATGAGATTGATGTTTATCGTGTTATATTTTACATTTGTTATGTAAATAATTCTTTTTATTTATTGGAATTATTTTTTATTTGCATAATGTTGTTAATATTTGTGTTCTCTTGTCATTAATTTATTGTTATGAAATAAGAGCATATATTTCTATGTCAGGAATGGAAGGTTGCCTTCCCGTTCAAAATAAGGGCAAGGGAAAAGTTAGAGATCGACGCGTATGGACTAGGACTGAGGAAGAATATCTCGTGACAATACTCAAGGATCTTGTGAGACATGGGTATAGTCGTGACAATGGCTTTAAGCCTGGAACAACGTTGGAAGTGGAGAAAAGATTTGAAGAAAAGATCCCCGGGTGTGGTATTAAAGCAAACCCACATATAGAGTCAAAGATGAGAGTTTTGAAGAAACACTTTAATTTGGTAACTGACATGTTGGGTCGTAGTTGTTTTGGATGGAACGAAACTTTGAAATATGTTGAGGTTGATCGAGATGATCAATGGGAAGGGTACTTGCAGGTAAATTTGTTAACTTTATTATTTATATCTTCATTGAATAATAATACTTTTCACTATTTGACTTAACTTAATTTTATTTATTTATTTATTGCAGAGAGAGCCTGATGCAAATGGACTAAGAAATAAGCCATTTCCATTGTATGATCGGTTGGGATATGTGTTTGGGAAGGATCACGCTACTGGTGCTGCAGCTGAGTCTCCAGCCGATGCCATGGATGATATAGATGGTCAGGACGAGGATATTATTGACTTAAATGGTGCTACTCCAACACCTGTTGTGCAACCTTCCTCCAGTGTTCCTAACCCAAGTCAGAGAAAGAGGAAAAGAAAAGGCGATACTTGGAGTGTGGGCATGCAAGCTATGACAACAACTTTTACCTCATTTGTAGAAAATTCGAACAAAAATTTTGAAGCACTTAGTGAAAAGTTTGGTGAAGATAAAATAGGAAATAACAGGAAAAAAATGCTTGAGGAGCTTAACACTATGACCACTCTGAATGCAAGGAATCGCGTTTATCTAGCCAGAAAAATTGCCGAGCGAACGTGATTATGTGGACATATTTCTTTCGATGTCAAACGAAGATCGTATGAAGTTTGTTGCCCAACTACTTGAGGAGGGCTTTTAGAAATTTAAATTAATAACGCTTTGATTTGCAGACCTATGTTTTCGATGGATTAATTTTGATAATTTCTTATTTCGACTTTAAGACCAATTTGGATGACTATATGCTGGTATTGATGAAGTTTAAATGTGTTTATTTCTTGTTGCATGCAATATAGTCAGGTTGCTATATTGGTTTTTCAATTTTAAATTTTAGTTTGCTTCATTATGGAGGTACTAAAAAATATGGTATTGAGTTAAAATAAGTGATAACATTATATTTTTGTATTTTTTAAAATATTAAATACAAAATAAGGGTATTATTGAAAAACTGAAAATAAATTTATCTTATCCGGAGCATTTCAAACACGGGATTGTATTATTATATCATATCCCGTCTTCTTATCCGAAAGTGTTCAAAACGTAGTATTGAAATAATCGTTATACGACTCATTCTTATCATATCCAATTCGACTCTCATTCTATTTTACCCGAATCCTCCACCCTGGCCGAAAGGCATCCCACCATGGAGTTTAATTTGGAGTAGTGAAGACTACAAAGTGGATAGAATATTCCGACATTGCCCAAACACAAACCCAATAACGAATGATGCCAAAATAAACACATCATCATCATCTTCTTTGTGGAGTAACTGTTACAAGCTAAACCCACCACCAAAAACCATCCAATTTTCCTAAATTTTAGTTCTTTCTCTCAGAAAAGGATTCTTTTTTCAGTTTGAAAGAAGCTGAAGTGAGTTTTATTTTGGTTCCCACTTGATTATCCAAGGTAATATAGTTCTTAATTGTTGTATATTGTTCAAGTGTTATATGAATCATCAAATTTATGTTCTAATGAGTTTGTTTTGGTAAAATATAAAACAAGTTCATTTGAATTTGGGTTTTTATTGTCACACACACACACACACACACACATGTCTAACTGTGCTTCATTGGTTCCTCACTTGATTGCCCAAGGTAAAATAAATTGAACTGTTATGTGAATTTATCAAAACCATGTTCTACTGGGTTTGTTTTGGTAAAAATGTTAAACAATTTTATTTGAATTTGGGTTCTTGTTGTCACACACACACACACACACATTTGGTAAATATATTAAACAATTTTATTTGAATTTAGGTTTTTGTTGTCACTCACTAACACACACATATATATTTGGTAAATATATTAAACAATTTTATTTGAATTTGGGTTTTTGTTGTCACTCACTCACACACACACACATATATATTTGGTAAATATATTAAACAATTTTGTTTGAATTTGGGTTTTTGTTGTCGCTCGCACACACACACACACACACATTTGGTAAATATATTAAACAATGTTATTTGAATTTGGGTTTTTATTGTCACTCACACACACACGCACACACACATATTTGGTAAATATATTAAACAATTTTATTTGAATTTGGGTTTTTGTTGTTACTCACACACACACACACACACACACACACACACACACACACATATTTGGTAAATATATTAAACAATTTTATTTGAATTTGGGTTTTTATTGTCACTCACACACTCACATATATTTGGTAAATATATTAAACAATTTTATTTGAATTTGGGTTTTTGTTGTCACTCACTCTCTCTCTCTCTCACGTGGTAAATATATTAAATTTTTTTTATTTGAATTTGGGTATTTGTTGTCACACTCAAACACACACCCACACACATACAAATGTGTTTTATTGGTTCCCCACTTGATTGCCCAAGGTAAAATAGCTTTTAATTGTTGTATCTTGTTGAAGTGTTATGTGAATTTATTAAAACCATGCTCAACTGCGTTTGTTTTGCTAAACTATAAAACAATTTTATTTTAATTTGGGTTTTTGTTGCTGCACGCGCATGCACACACACGCATAAACAAAGCTTTATTTCCTCCCCACTTGTTTGCCCAAAATAAAATACCTTCTGTTCAAATATTATATAATTTTTCAAAACCATGTTTTACTGGGCTGATTTTGCTTAAAAAACAAAATTATTTGAAGTGGGGTTTTTGTTGCGCACGCGTGTGCACAAGCGTGCACACACACGAGTGTGTATATATAAAAACTGATTTTTACCGGTTCGCAGCTTGATTGCGCAAGGTAAAATAACTCCTAATTATTGTATAATGTTGAAGTGTTATATACATTTGTCGAAACAGTGTTCCACTGATTTTGCTAAAATATAAAACAGTTTCATTTAAATTTGGGTTCTGTTGACACACGCACACTCATTTGTACGTCTCACATTCTCAAGCAAATCAATTTCACAATAGTTTGCAACTTCGACTCTGGTCTTCCACAAATATTGTGGTAGTTTTATATTCTCCAAAGTGTTTATAAATGTTCTCCAAATTGTTTATAAATGCAGGG
Organism: Sambucus nigra; assembly: GCA_949130495.1. Taxonomy (NCBI): domain Eukaryota; kingdom Viridiplantae; phylum Streptophyta; class Magnoliopsida; order Dipsacales; family Adoxaceae; genus Sambucus; species Sambucus nigra. The sequence goes on along the minus strand of OX422210.1, from coordinate 39,403,508 downwards.
ATTTTAATATCTGTGGGAAACCTTGATTGCATATTGGGTGAGGTGAAATGTCCCAATTTGGACAAGTCTCTGCTGTTAACTTGAGTGGGCAAAGTAATGTATTCAATCTTTGGAACTCGCAATCTACTTGGAGATGTGGTTTTCGGATTGGCTCGGGGCAAACAAATGCACTATCATTTAGAGGTAGTGATTCTATGGGTCATAGATTGAAAAATCCAACCTCACATGCTGTTAATACAAGATTAATGAAGGACGTGCGCCCTTTGCAGGTTGGTTTTTGGGTTATTTGCACTTTGGGGTACATTAGTTATGCGTAGTCGTTATATTGATTTTGGGGTGGGTCTAAAGATTTGCATATTTGCACTTTCGGGTCCTTTTCAACGCTTTTGAGAGAAAAGTGTCATAACATCGCAAAAAAGTGAAAATGAACTCGAAAATGCAAATATGCAAAATTGTAGACCCTTGAATTAAAACACACATAACTACTAGACCCCAAAGTGAAAATAACTTTTGTTTTTTTCCGTAGCTTGACTAGGTTATCAAGAAAATATGCACCCTTATTTGTTTTTTGGATTATTTGCATTTTAGGGTCCACTTGTTTTGCGTATTTTTAGTCTGGGGCCCAAAGTTTTGCATATTTGCACTTTGAAGTTCATTTTCACTTTTTGTGACACTTTTGCTCTCATAAAATGAAAGTGGACTCAAAAGTGAAAATATGCAAAAGTTTGGACCTTTGACTAAACACACACACCTCAAAGTGAAAATGATGTAAATGACGTCAAATGGGAGCAAGAAAAGATAATTCTCTCTCAAACTCTCTCTAATCAAATCTCATAAAATGGAAGAATGACTCAAATGAGTCTGCAAAAGAGGTATTTAAAGGGAGGAGGTTGTTTGGCCACTAAGATAAGTATCTAATTGCAATTATGCCCTTAATGCCAAATAACATTCCTTCCTCTAAATACAAAATAAAAGAAAAAATACAATGAATACTGAAAATAAAAGAAATACTAACAATGACTAAAAGGCCCTTATTCACATCACTCTCCCCCTTGAAAGAGTTCATCCTCAAACTCAGAGGGGAAGGCCTTCCGTGTCTCCATCAAGGATCGTAATGAGAGCTGGCTGGGTGGAATCTCCAGTGCCTCCTCAAGGTACTCAGGGTCCCCGGAAGCTAAGAGGGTTCAATGGCGAGGGAAGGAACAATCTGAGGCTCGATGACCCATCACCCCACAGTTGTATCATTTGAAGGTGACGGGATGAGCTGGTGCAGGAGGAGGGACCGTGGGAGTAGGAGTAGCTGCAGTGGGGGGAATCACAGTAGGTGTAGAAGTCACTGGTGCTGGAGGAGCTGTCATGGAGGGGCTACGCGGTGGAGGGGCAGTCTGAAAGAAAGACTAGACTTTAGTGGCGTACTCCACCGCCTTGGCAAAGGAGGTGACTTCACGTAAATCGAGATCCCCACTAAATATAACTCTGCAGTTCATGAATATAACGGCTAATTCGCTGCTCCTCACTTTCGCTGAGGCGGGCACGAGTATAGAGAGGCTGGAAGCGCTCGGTATAGTCCAAAACTGTGGTGTCCTGGCGAAGAGACTGAACTCGCAAGAATAGGTCATACTCATAAGTGGCGGGGACAAAAGCTGACATCAACTGCGCCCGAAGCTCCGCCCAAGTCTGTATAGGAGGCTGACCCTCAAGAACACGGCGTTGCTCCAAATTCTTCCACCAAAAACTTGCGTAACCTTGAAATTTAGTAGCTGCGAGCAAGACATCGGCGATCTTTCAGTCGCATGTACTCAAATATCCACTCCATGGCGGCAAGCCAATCCACAACGGCATCAGGCTGTAAATGACCATAGAACATCGGGACATCCACTCCAATGTCACCCTGCATACTTCGTGAGAGTAACTGAAGTGCCAACTGTGTGATGGCATCACCACCCTGAAGGGCCAGGGTATCCTCATCTAGATACGGAGGATCGGGAAGTAAGGTTCGCTGTGGACATCTCCGAGGCGGTGGATAGGGAGGGTCAGGAGCTGGTGGGGGAACTGGAGCTATAGGAGGAGCGGTATGAGGTGGAAGAGTCTCTCGTGGGGGAGAAGGAGGTGGTGCTGGGATCAACGGATGACGGTAGGGCATTGAAGTTGTCTACACAACAATTAACTACACTACACAACAACAACAACAACAACTAAACTAAAGAAATGAAATGGGTTTCTTTCTCTCTCTCTCTTCTTTATTCTCAATATTCAAAGTTAAGTACAAAGGAGGGCCAAGGGGCCTATTTATAGGAAGAGTTAGCTTGCTAATCAAGCTAATATCCAAAAGGACTAAAAAAGATAACTAATATCTAAAAATGACATATTAGTCCCAAACATACTTGAAAACTAATTAGACACTAATAATAAAGGGAAAATGCAAGAAAATATTAAAATAAACCCTAATTCTCATCATTCTCCCCTACTTGAGAGAGCTCGCCCCGAGCTACAAAAATGTGTGTGAGGGCAACATCCGGGGGCTCCCCTACTTCAAAGGGAAGTCTTCCTTTAAAGCGTCCCGCATAACGATTCGCAAAATAGCCTTGAAGAGAAACCACAAATTTACGCCATGGTCGATGAATAGGAAGTCAGCCTCTAATCCGTCCACATGAAGAGCCAACACAAGATCGACGTGGAGAAGACCATTGATGCCAAATTTCATCTAAATTGCCTGTGATAAGCCTCCTTAGCATCAAATCATGTAAAAGAGGCGTGGAGCACTCCTCATAAGGAAGCCAAAAATGATTCACAAATCCCACACCAATCGTTATCTCCTCACGCAACTTATACTCCTCGTAGGAAACAACCACCGAACCACCATCACAAAACTCATCATCGTGATCAAAAAGGGGAAAGAAATCGATCAAAGCAAATATTTCCACCTCGCGATAGTAAGTGCGAGTCTCCCAACCATCTTCAACAAATAAATTAAAAAAATCACATAAAAAGTACCCATCATGTTCTATCCCAAAGATAGGAATGAAGTCCACAATCTCAAATGTCTCCAATTCCCTATATAGAGTACAAGTGAGCCTCCATCCTCCTCGAATATGGAAAAAAAGTCACAAGGAAGGAACTCAGAGTCATTAACAAGCATCGTCTGGGTCTCAACAACCTCGGAGACATCCTCGTGAATCATATCCGAAGAGATAGTACCATCGGTGTGCGCGGGAATGACATCGGAAGTAGCAGGAGGGGCACCGGTGGACAACTACTCCAAATATGGGACCAAATACCTCGCTCGTGCACGTACCCATTGTTCACGTGCCATCTCCATCTCAAAATACACGGCGCGACACCTATATAGGTGTTGACGGTACATCTCATACTCTCCGATGGAATAAGCACTATACGCTAATGTGTGAAGCGTTTGAGATAGATATGAATCCGTCTCGGCCCAAGAGTTTTGAAGACTTTGGAGTTCCTTGATGATGACACAACTAACCTTGGCAAAATCGGCACATGCATTCATATCAAGCCCGTATTTGGTACCATCCCACAATAATTTGGAAGAAAGGTATTCTTCGGGTGGGGGTAGAGTGTTGATAGATTTGGGGTAGATTTGTAATTATGAGAAAATGCAGGGGCTGAATGGTAATTTTCAGAAATTGGTAGGGAATTAATGTGCTGAAGAGGTCCGGGTGGTGGGAAAATTTGGTTAGGGTTTGTGATGTGATGGTTTTTAGATGGTGTGGGATTTAGGGTTTCTTGAGGATGTTGGTACGAAATGGTGGTCGAATTGGGTTTTTTTATGGGTCGGCTTTGGTTGTCGGGTTGAACCGAGGCAAGATAAGGGCTGGTCGGTATGCCGTGGAGGGTCTGCTGGGTGGGTGGGGTGCCGGCGGTTGCTCTACGGGGTTTTCTTGAGATTCCAGTGGGGTAGGGTGCTGGTCGGCAACCATTAGAGCTGGCCGACCACTGACCACTGGTTTTCATTTGTGGGTTGATTCAAGAGGGGTATCATTGAGTTTAGGTGGTGAAAGGCTAGGGTTTCTTGTGTTCTTGATTTTTAGGGTTAGGGTTCATGAACATGGTTGGAAAAGTTTCGTGATTCATTCGGATGTCCCCAATAGGAATCTCTAATCATGGTTGATTCAAGAACAAACCATGCTCTGATACCAATTTGATGTGAATTTAGGTGCGGAAGCGTAAAAGAAGAAGTTGTCTACACAACAATTAACTACACTACACAACAACAACAACTGAACTAAATAAATGAAATGGGTTTCTTTCTTTCTCTTCTCTATTCTCAATATTCAAAGTTAAGTACAAATGAGGGCCAAGGGGCCTATTTATAGGAAGAGTTAGCTTGCTAATCAAGCTAACACCCAAAAGGACTAAAAAAGATAACTAATATAAAAAAATGATATATTAGTTCCAAACATACTTGGAAACTAATTAGACACTAAAAATAAAGGGAAAATGCAAGAAAATATTAAAATAAACCCTAATTCTCATCAGAAAATAACCCTTGTTTTTTTTATAGCTCGACTACATTATAAAAAAATATGCACCTTTTGCATGTTTGTTTTTTGGGTTGCTTGCGTTATAGGGTCATTTGTTATGTGTATTTTTTCGGGGGGTCCAAAGTTTTGCATATTTGCACTTTGTGGTGTATTTTCATTTTTTTCCGATACATTTGAGGGTAAAAAAACATTGTAAAACTACACCCCAAAGTGAAAAGTAACCCTTTTTTTCATAACTTGAGTAGGTTATCAAGAAAATTTGTTAATACTATTAATATTTCATCTTATGATACAGGTGGTTTGCATTGACTATCCAAGACCAGATATTGATAATACTGTTAATTTCTTAGAAGCTTCTTACTTATCTGCAACCTTCAGCAATTCTCCACGTCCATCTAAACCATTGGAGATTATAATTGCTGGTGCAGGTGAAAAGAATTGATAATGTGAAAAGTTAATTCAAGCACTTCATGTTGTTAGAGGTTGACATATTTCTTAACATTTTTTCGTTGTTTTATGTTTTTGTGATACTTTTCACATTCTTTCAGGTTTGGCTGGTTTGTCTACTGCAAAATATTTGGCAGATGCAGGTCACAAACCTATATTGTTGGAAGCAAGAGATGTTTTAGGTGGCAAGGTTTGAGATGTTATACTTTTATAACTGTATTCAGTTCCTAAACATAGCATGTATTGATGCCCCAAACAATAGTAGTCATGTTTCATTTGTTAAGTAATTTTGGACCTTAATTAATGTCCAATTCACGGTTTATTTTACTTACTTATCTGAATGATGTAACCTGGAATTCGGATTGAGGGTATAGGTATATGGTATGGTACCTTGCTTGGAACATGGTATGCTTCGACTGAGCTTAGTTAGGATGCTTGTTTGATTCGCGTTTGGAACTATTGCTTGGATCGTTTAGGGTAGTCAAATTAGGTTTCTATATTAAGCACTTGAGTACCTAAGTTTTTATAGATCTGCTCCGTCTGGAGCAGGAAATTAAGATAACTTTGTAATATATATATATTATGTATCTGTATATATATATATATTATGTAATATTATGTATATGTGTATATGTTGTGCTCTGATACCTAATTTGTTGGGGCAACCTCTAATCAACCACGACCTCGGATATAATCAAGATAAAATGGTAATAATGACAAGTACATAAAGATGTAAATCAAGAGAGACACCAACAAGAAGACCAAGATATATGTGGTTCACCAATTTGAAGAAATTACGAGTACAATAGAGAATATACAAAGATAAATCACATGCCCTATACTCTCCTACCCAAATCCCGGATAGCTATTGTACACTCGTTCTCCACCCAAGTGAATCCAAGTTCTAAGCCAAGAATCCTCTCAATCTCATGCCCTCAAGTGTTTACCGAGTGTTTTCGATGTACCCAATCCGTTGTATCTAGCTTCCCATGTAACCCGGTGAGAAATCTCTCACACAATAAAAAAATGAGCACACCTATCATACACTCAACACTCACCCTTCTTCCACCTTTGAGCAATACCCATGGGTGAGAGGGAAAATACCTCACTTCTCAGCCCCCTCACCTTTGGAAGATGCCTCCTCTCTCTCTCTCTCTCTCTCAAATGAGTAGCTAAAGTTTTAGGGTTTAAACCCTCATAACGATCCTTTTATATGTGAAACATATTTGTGTCAAAACCCCCAAAATACCCCCACTAAAAAACCCATTTCACAAAATCTGGGCCGTTCACTGCAGTGAACCAAGCCTTTCACTGGTCGCGGATGTCAACCCAGAAAACCATGCCCAAATGCACTACCTACTTTCCTGCACGCGCCGTTGGACAGGAAACATGGTAGGGGAATTTTGAGCCAAATTCCACAATATACCTTTCTCGTTTTTCTTTATTATTCTCCTCCTCTTCTAAACAAAAGAGGGACCCGTGATATTATCCTAACAATTTTTCTTTAGTACATAGCTCGATGGTTCCGCTATTTCCTTTCTATCTTTCCCATAGACGAAATCTCCATATCTTCACTGGGTGTTATATCCTCGCCGTCAATCTTCGTAGTATCCAAGTTTTGATGAAATTATTTTTTGACATATCATCTCCTTGTTTTTCCACTCATTTGAAACATTTTTCTTTTAAATGCTCTCTTCACTTACTTAGATGTTGCAAAACTGAATAAGAGAACTAAACCTCTTGGACAACCCTAAACTCTCTCTCTCTCTCTCTCTCTCTCTGTCCCCTCCTCCTATCATATCTGTGTGTGTGTTTAACATAGTTTGGAAGATGATTAAATGTATTTGATTAAAAATATATTATTGTAGTTCATACTTTTAGTCAAAACTTAAATGGAAGGTTAACTGTATGATAAATTCAGTTTCGTGCTCAGTCTTCCTTTTACATTTGAGATGTTTTATGTTGTAGTGAATATTGCTCTCTCTGTGCATAGGTGGCTGCTTGGAAAGATGACGATGGAGACTGGTATGAAACTGGCTTACACATATTCTGTAAGTTCTCAGCCCTTTGATGTGTTACCTAATGTAACTTCTTTAAACAATGTTCAGTATTGAGTTTTTGTGGTCATATAATTAAAGGCATTGTTTGGCTGCTATCACATCTTACGATTATGTTTTTACCATCTCTGGATGTTGTCATGCAGAATTTTTCTTCCAAAATAAATACACCATATAACTAGTTTGAATTTGATTTTTTACTTTAACTTGGGTACCTGATTTCATGGTAACCTCACTAATTTGTTACTAACTTTGAAAAATAAAACATTAACGAGATCAGGTCAGAAGAAACCTTAAAAATTTGAGATACTTGCGTTTAGGGGTCCAGTAGTTATGTGTATTTTTAGTCCGGGATCCACAGTTTTGTATATTTTCATTTTGGAGCTCATTTCTACTTTTGGCAATGTTTTTGAGAGAAAAAAATGTCGCAAAAATATGGAAAAGCGATGTGAAAAGAGTAAATAGACCCCAAAGTGCAAATATGCAAAACTTTGGACCCGACAAAATACACATAAGTACTTAGAAGAACTTTGTGAAGGCTTACCCAATTGGGTAAGCCCAATAATTGTATTTATACTAAAAAAGTTACAAGTCTAGAAGGTTCGAGAGGATACAAAGCCCAAATATAAAAAGAAGGAACAATACTAAAATAACACGAAACCCAACATACTGCACTCCCAAATGCAAATAACCCTAAATTTTTTAAGGTCATTTGGCCTTTGGTTCCTGATTGTCATGTTGTATATCACTTCTGGTGCCAAAGTTTGACGCATTATCACTTTGGATATAAATTACACTTTTTTTACACTGTATCTGCGACACTTTTTTCACGGAGTGGCACAAAGTGAAAATAATAATACATTAAATTTTAGCACATGAATCGATTTACGACATAACAAGTGGGGACCAAAGACGAAATGACAATTTTTTTTAATGTATAGCCCTGGTTCATTATAGGTAATTAGCTATAATCCTGTTGTGTGCATTATTATTTCTGTTGGACGCTACATAGAAATCTGATGCTTGATGCAATTGGTTGCTTCTTTTGCTTGAAGTTGGGGCCTACCCAAATGTGCAGAACTTGTTTGGAGAACTCGACATCAACGACCGATTGCAGTGGAAGGAGCATTCAATGATATTCGCAATGCCAAACAAGCCAGGAGAGTACAGCCGATTTGATTTTCCTGATGTTTTACCTGCACCATTGAATGGTAAGTAAATTGTCACTATGGTTTAGAATCGCTCACGTTCATCGTTACTTTTTTGTTTGTTTGTTTGTTTTGATCCCCAGCATTTGGTTTTGCTTTCACGACTAGTTCATTGTAGCTTCGAAGAAACTGAAAATTTGGCAGTGCTGTCTTTATATTTTGGAAGAAAATGAAAAGTTGATTTTGCTTTCACAACTAGTGCGTTTCATTTGTGAATATGTGGGCAGGGATTTGGGCTATCTTAAGGAACAATGAAATGCTTACATGGCCCGAGAAAGTGAAGTTTGCAATTGGACTCTTGCCAGCAATGCTTGGTGGACAGGCCTATGTTGAAGCCCAGGACAGTTTATCTGTCAAAGACTGGATGAGAAAGCAAGTATGTAGTTATTTTTCTCTTACTCTCTAGATGGCTTGTGTTCGGTCGTGAGATGAATAATACTTTCAGTTACTGAAATTGGGTTGTCATGTTTGCTTTATAAAATTGCCATGCCCTTTTCATTTAATTAATTCCGAGCCATTGATTCCTTTTTTCCCCTTCTCATTTTTCAGGGCATACCAGATCGAGTTACTACCGAGGTGTTTATTGCCATGTCAAAGGCATTAAACTTCATAAATCCAGATGAACTTTCAATGCAGTGTATTTTGATTGCTTTGAACCGATTTCTTCAGGTAAGATCGTCATTTCTCTAAGAATATAAATAAATAAATTTAAATTGACTTACTGAGATACTCAAAAATTCATTTTATGACGCGATATTGACTGATATCAAGGTCTCTAGAATGTGGTTTGCAGTGCATTTGTTCCTGAACATGAGATATTATTTGAAGTTCAAACCTAGTTGCTTTACATTATTCTAATAATTATTGCACACAAGGGCACTTTGTGGTATGTGTGCACGCTAGTCCTGGTGGTCCTATTTCGTAAATTATCGTTTATTTTTTATGTCTTTTATTTCCAAGGAAAAGGGAATATTCTTTTGGAATATTCTCGAATTAGCAAGGGTAGTTAAGTAAGCACTTTTAGCCATTAGGCCAACCATAGCTAATATATTGATGTATCGACCTCCTTTTGTACGAGTAGTGATGTATCAACCATACTATTGATATTATGAAGGAAAGAGGATGAGAGAGGAGAAAACCCTATTTTTCTAAATTTATTGTTTGTACACTTCAGCCCCTTAGCAACAAGTTGGTATCATGCCACTTTTGCTCCTGTTGTGGTAGTTGTTGATGTTTGAATTTTGAGCAATGTTTGGGTGGATCAGACCCAAACCTGGAAGCCCAACCCGCCCAACCCACCCAACCCTAATTCCCCTCTAGGTCTGTCTTACAATCTGACCCAACCATCTCCTGCTCCGCCCGCTTTCCTTTCTTACGGTCCGTACCTAATAAGCCAACGTATTCAGCAAAGGTGTAACAAAGGTACGAGTAGTGTTGTTTAACAAATTCAATAGAGTTCCTCTAACCTCCTTAGATTATTTCCTGCTGCCCATTATCCACCTCCTTCCCTATCTGGAGGAAGAATACGACAACTTGGGCTACGTTGAGCTAATCGAGAGGAATACAGAGAGTGAGGACCACTATCGGCGAGCTCTAGAAGAAATTTACAGAAAGGTTGGACAATGGGAGAACCAGCGATTCTAGTGCTACAGCGTGGTGCTTGGTTACCAGTATGAATTTATCGCACCGGCCTGGTATGAGTAGTGTTGTTTAAACGCCGAAGAGTGCGATGAGGAGGTTCTCTATTAGAAGTTGGAAATAGAGTACGACAATACTAGGTTGTTTAGTTTGATTGCCGAGTGCCTTTTGGCAACGACTTTTCCTATCCATGTTCTGTTGACCCAATTGACGTCCCGATTGTGTTTGTGGTTGCAGAGGAGCCTTCATACGGTACAATTACCCAGTATCTTACTTATGATATCTTCTTTATTTTATATGAAGTCTGCTGAATCATTCAGTACCAAGTCCAGAGATACTGATGTCTTTGCATTGACCTTCTCTCCGTTTTTGGGGAAGACGATTTTGGGTTTGATAATTGAGATTTTTGCAAAAAAATTTCCTAGATTGGTTGCGACTCACGTCGTCTTCTCCGTGATGGTGATTTCTCCCCCTCATTGTCTTCTCTGCTGGTTCTTTCATGATGGTCGCACCGGGTTGTATTGTTTTATTTACCGTGTATGTGGACCTTGTTTGAGCTTTTGAGATGCTTTCGAATCTCGTTTTATATTAGGTTGCAGTGTTTGGCATAAGCGAAGGCTTGGTATGGTTTCCTACTGTGGGGCTCGTATGTTCTTTTCCTCTCGCTAGCGAATTCTGGTGTTGGGGCTTGTGCTCTCCGTCCATGGATTGAATTTTGGCTGCCACTGCTTATAATTTTACTTGTATGTGTTTCAAGAGATTTCTTGGACAGTTTCCCTCTCAACATCCTTTCACATTTCCATGCTTGAGACGAGCTTTCTGAAGTAGGTAGAGTGATATGCATTCGAGTCCAGACGATCTTATTGCAAATAATTGTCATTTTAGACGTCTCTATATCCTAGTAAGAAAAGGAAGATTCCTTTGGAATATCCTCTAGTTAGTAAGGGTTGTTAAGTACTTTTAGCCATTAGGCAACCACAGACTCTAAGCCCTAGGATTATATATTGATGTATCGGCCTCCTTTTGTCATCATTACCCATATCATGAAAGAAAAAGAATGAAGGAAAAACCCTATTTTTATAAAGTTTTTGTTTGTGTACACTTCCACCCTTTTATGTTAGTTATATTCTTATTTGCTGTTGAGCTTCACATCAGATCTAGACCTGTTGGAGTGGATGATCTTTATTTTCCCTTGTTGTAGATCGAATTCTCGTCTCCACTGTCAAGCTCTTCTGCTAGATTGATCCGACTTCCGCCGTCTATTGCCATCATTGAGCATTAGTGTACTTCTAGTTAGGTCTGACAGTTGCATGTGATTTCTCCGTGCTTGGAGTGGATCGGGTTAAACGGAATACTTTGTTGCAATGATACCTGATCGAAATTTGCTACACTGGAGTTCTGAAAATTTATCATCGGTTAGGATCACCATTAATGAGCATAAATGAACTTGTCTGGTGGTCGTGGTGGATGTGTTGATTATTGTAGGTATCATAGAGTTCTGATTCTCCTGTTTGGGATTTTGACAGATGAGAAGTAGAGGTAGGGATGCGATGCGAGTGAAAGATTGGATCAGATAATGTTGTCCCTGGAGATGATTTCTTATCTTTTGGGCACAGATTGAAGAATTTGGTGTGGTTTGATATGGCATTAATCGGATTCGAGAGCTTCTCTCTCTAGAATTAGAGAGAAACTTTCACCCATGGATGCTGTAAACTCATGATTCCTCATTTTCGTTCTAAACCTCTATTCCCCCTCTTTCTCCACCTTTCCTTGTTCTTGGACATAGTAAACTTCATTTCAGCATTGTATATCACCACTTTTGGTGAAGAGTTTCAAGTCTGATCTACTTGTTAGATATTAATTTACTTTGTTTTGGAAAAGAAGTGGTTCTTCGTGTCCTCCATCATGCCTCCTTGGACATGATTTCTTATTGGTCATTTTGATTGTTTCTTTTGAGAGGAGCTTCAAACAAAGCTTCAGGTGGATGTGATGAGATCTTTATGTCTTTGGCGTTGATTGGATTATATATGAGACTTTATAGCTAAAAGTTCTTGATCTGATCTTGCTGCTAGGCATACTTGATTCTCAATATTCATGAAGGTGTTTTGTTGAAAAGTATACAAATGGGTTTTATATATATTCAAGTTTTGCCTTGGTTAAGAAAATTGTTTCTACAGCTAAGATGAGTAAATGCAACATGTTTTTTAATCTAATTTTTGGTGGGGGGATGGCAACGGGTCGGTTCGGGGTCGGGTTTTAACTCCCCGTCCCCGTCCCCGTTAGAAAAACCATTCCCCGTTCCCCGTTATAACGGGTTCGGGGATCCCCGTCCCCGTTTAAAACGGGTATCGGATTCCCCGCGGGGAACCCGTTTTTATTTATTTTTTATTTTTTATTTATAATTTCAACTCCTCTTTAGGCACCTCCCAAAAAAATGCTTTACATAGTTTAACAACACAACCCCCCCCCAAAAATGCCTACAGAATTTAAGAACACAAACCCCCCAAAAAAAATGCTTACAAAATTTAACAACACAAAATCCCCCAAATTTTTGGGCCCAAAAAAATGCTTACAGAAAACTATGGAATGAAATATGAAGGCTGTGAGAGAGCTACAACACAAAACGTTTTTTTTTCATATAGGCTACTATAAACTATATTTCACCATTTGAGACCCAAAAAAATAAGAGATAAAAGAGATCTACCTGTGAGAGAGCTGTGAGGAGAGAGGCGAGGGCTGCCTGCGGTGGAGAGTGAGGAGAGCTACCTGCGGTGGAGAGTGAGGAGTGAGAGGAGAGCTGCCTGCGGCGGCGTGAGAGCAGCGTGAGAGCTGCGAGCCTGCGGCGGCATGAGGGAGTGAGGAAGGGAGGGAGTGAGGGCGTGAGAGAGTGAGGAAGGGAGCTGCCTACGGCTTAGCTTAGGCTGCTTAGCAGCTGTGTGAGGGAATAAGTCTAGAGCTAGGGCTTTAGTTTATATATTTTTTATCATATAAATATATTTTTTTATTATACATTAGTAATTCGGGTATCCCCGTGGAGACCCGAAGGTATACCCGAAACCGACCCGAAACTTTTCGGGGATTTTTTCCACTCCCCGAACCCGATCCGATCCCCGAATTTTAGGAGATTTTTCGGGGATTTGTTTTCGGGTATCCGCGGGGACCCGAAATTTCGGGGAAAATTGCCATCCCGCGGAGTGGCCAGGGGGTGGGTCGAGTGATACTCAACCTGATTTGGATCCAACCCGAACCTAGTGCCAACCAGGGGTGGACCCACATTGGGTCGAGAGGGGGCGGCGACCCCTCTTGAAAATTTTAGAGGAAAAAATTTACTACATCAAAATTTTTGTAATGGCAAATTGCCGTTACTAAATTGGTCACAGACTATATCCGTTACATGGTTATAAATATTGGTCGATACCGTTACGTATCGCCGATTCGTAATGGGTTTTCAACTTACCAAAATGGTTACGTATCGCCGTTACAGGTTTATCGATAAATCAGGAGTTGACACGGGTCCGATACTCCCGATAACGTTACGCCGATACCGCTTTCGTTACGTATCCCCAAACCAATATTTAAAACCATGATCCATTACTAAATGTGTACTAAATTAGTCACACTATATCCTTTACTAAGAGCGAATTTGTTAGTCACGGTTAAAGACTGTTAATAATAGTTTTAACCAAAAAAAGATTTTTTATAATAAAAATTTAGTAATGAAAATATGTTTTTCACCCCTCCAAGAAAAAAATCCTAGATCCGCCACGGGTGACAACGCATGAATAACCCTATCCAACCCAGCGTGCATTCGGCTCGCACGAACCCGCTGATCTGCCAGGTATAGGTGGACACGTGCGTATGTGATTGTTTTGCCAGCCCTGTATAGATCCTTAGGTTGTAATATCAATGAAGCTTACATTTCACCAAAAATGAATATCGTTATTTGCTGTTTCTTTCTTCTTACTTTGAAGTTCACATCAAGAGGCTTCACATTGTTCTCAGGATCATATTGTTAATTTAAAATTTTACTTATCTTTCGTTTGGTTATATTTCCTCCCGAAAAGAGAGAGCGCTTCTGTTAATGACAGGAAGTTCTTTTCATTATCAATAAAGGATATCTGAAAATCTTTAACGAACCAACACATGTACTAGTTTTCTTTTAGAGATGATTATATATTTGGTTTCAAATCCGTTCACCTCATAGTGACCAAACTTTTAAATTTTGACATGAAGTGCTGTATTTGTAAGGTTCACAAGAAACTTCTATTATATTAATTCATCGACTTTTAAGGGTAAATTAAATATTAACATCCGGACTATAACGTTGACTGCATTTGAGTCACCGAGCTATTAATTTTGCGATAAACTCCTAGAACTATCTCAAAAAGTTGTACATAAGTCCTCATATGTCGCCAAAACATTATTCAGCAATGTTTTTATTTTAGCGATGCATCTGGAGGTATCTGCAACTGTATCATAGTTTGGGGATGTATTTGATAGTTCTGGGACTTAATTTGTAATACTCCCCATTCTACCACCATCGATATTGTCCCCAATTTAGCCACCGCTCACAGCGGTATTGGGTTTTATTCCAGCTCATATCCACAAACTGGTGCCAACGGGGTTTGAACCCCTGACATGTGGGGGATAAACCACATGCCATACCAATGGAGTTGAAAATGCCTCGGTATTAGAATAATGCAAATCTATATATATGGACAATTACTTTCCCTCATCTAGATGATGTGGGATGAAGCTCTCTGGCTACCAAATCAATCATGGCACCAGTCTGTTACAATTCACCCCCCTTAGGGAGCCCAACGTCTTCATTGAAATGAAATCAATCATCACCTAACACGTTGACACACTTATTTCGGTTGGGTACAGGTTCTAACATGGCACCCTACCACCATCGATATTGTTCCCAATTTAACTACCGGTCACAGCGGTATAGGCTTTTATTGCAGCTCATATCCACAAATTGGTGCTAACAGACAGGGACGGAGGCCCAGTAGGGGGTTGTAGCCCCCACAGCATTTTCTAAAAAAAGAAGAAGTTATATATGCTTGTATTATATTTAGGTACCGAAAATATATTTTCAAACTTAGTTGGGACATTTCTTGAAATAAAGGAAACTTCTACAACTTAAACCCTTACACACTCTAAACACACTCAGCACCTAAATATAGTTGGTACTACTCCCGTCTCTCTCTCTATATATATTATTTCGTTTTTCCATTTTATTAATTTGTTAAATGGCAACTTATATTAAATATGTTTTTTTTAGTTTATTGTTAAAATAAATGGTTATATTATTTGTTTGTTAGTTTTATTGTTAAATGGCAACTTATATTATATATGTTTTTTTTTGTTTTGTAGATATAAATTTGGGACCGAATGTATTATGATGTGTTTTTATTATTTGTAATTGGTTGTTTATTTATCTTGTTGTTAAAATATGAGCAATTATATCCTATAAGGAAAAAATGACTGAAAAAAATTCGGCTCGGGGGCTCCCGCCCCCGATCACCCGGTATTCCTTACTAAATTAACCCCCACTCAAAACAATATCCAGCTCCATCCCTGCTAACAGACATGTGGTGTCATAAACTACATGCCTTACTAGTGGAGCTGAAAAGGTCTCGATGTTAGAAGAGTGCAAATCTGCATATATGAACCATTACTTTCCCTCACCTAGTCGATATGGGATGCAACTATCTGTTTACCAAATCAACCATGGCACCAGTCTGTTACATAATTGCAGTCAATGTAATAGTCTAGGGGTTTATTTGAAAATTTCCCATATTTTGGTGTATTTGAAATTTGCCCGTGTTTTGGTTTGTTTGTAATTTTACCATATTTTTATTGTTTTGCTATTGTTTAGGAGTAAAAATACAACTCATTATTTATGCTTAATATTAGCTGATTAAAACATTTCGATATTAATAAACAGGAAAAACATGGATCAAAGATGGCTTTCTTAGATGGTAACCCTACAGAGAGACTTTGCAAGCCAATAGTTGATCACATTCAATCACTAGGCGGTGAAGTCCGGCTTAACTCACGTGTAACAAAAATTGAGCTAAATAAAGATGGAACTGTTAAACACTTTTTGTTAAGCAACGGGAATGTGATTCAAGGAGATGCTTATGTATGTGCTGCACCAGGTATGGTAATTATTTCCCTATTTGATTGTATATTTCCATTCATATGCAATCTTGTCTTTTCCCAATCTTGTTGATTGTTTTTATTTATTGATTCAGTTGATATCCTGAAGCTTCTTTTACCCGAAGACTGGAAAAAGATTCCATATTTCAAGAAATTGGACAAATTAGTTGGAGTTCCAGTTATTAATGTTCACATATGGTTAGTTATATTTTTATTTTTTATTATTGTTATTTTCTTAACTTTATTTTTAATGTTATCCTAAATATTCAATAGTACTTTTTTTTTCAGTTCTCGTCAACATCCATGCAAATCTAGGAGATGAACTGATACTCGTATCTTATCTAGTAAATATGGACATGGAAATACGGAAATTATCAAATAAGTAGAATACAATATGGCTAGGCACAATAATAAAATAATATTGTAATATATTTTAGGTGAAAAAAAAAACTAAATTAATAACAATGACTTATTTGAAGTCTATATTTTTTGCATGAAATTTAAAAACAACAATTCAATATTCTTCATGACTGT
The DNA here is from genome assembly GCA_949130495.1 of Sambucus nigra. Taxonomy (NCBI): domain Eukaryota; kingdom Viridiplantae; phylum Streptophyta; class Magnoliopsida; order Dipsacales; family Adoxaceae; genus Sambucus; species Sambucus nigra. The sequence continues at coordinate 39,386,948 of OX422210.1, read as the reverse complement.
TCAAATATTGCTTGCATGCATATTATGTTCATTAATTTTCATAAAGGTGACAACAAAGCAACACCGGGGGATGCAGGGTGGCAATGTTGTTGAGAGAGACGAGTCGTTTCAATTTCTTTCTATCGTATTCTATAAGGAGAGACAAATGACTTATACGTGTTTACTTTATGGGAGAAAAGTTATTATTTTAGACAAGTTTTTTTATTAATTATAAAATGACCTACTTCGAAATTTGCAAAAGTGCCTCGCCGTATCCCCATCATATCTTGCAGTATCCTGATACTCACGTATCCGATAAAAAAAATCAGGATACATCATGGTTCAATGTTAAGGCCGATACCGCGACGATACGGCCGAGTTGACTAGGTATCGGCGCCCACCTATCCGATTCCGATTTATGAGTTGAGCTTTCAATTATTGATGTGAATCGACCCTATATCGGTAATTTCTCGGTAGTATTGGTGATATAGCGGTATAATCGGCCCATATCAATGATATCGCAGTAGAATTGGCCCATATCAATGATATCGCAGTAGAATTGACCCATATCGGCGATATCGCGATGGAATCGGTCCATATCGGCGATATCACAATAGTATCGACCCATATCGGTGATATATCGGCCGAGATGGTATAAGTTACTAAGCATCAATCTCTCTCTCTCTCTCTCTCTCTCTCTCTCTCTCTCTCTCCCTCTCCAGTGTTATGTTGGTAAGCGTGGTTTTTTTGGGGGAGGTACGAAATGCTAATTGTTTTTTTAATTTAGTGTGCTGTGTGTGGGTTATTTGGTCATCGTGTGGGTTTAATTTAGTGCGTTGTATATGTGCCAGTTTTGTTTTTTTAAAGAATGCAAATGATCCAAATGTTATTTATTATTTTTTATAATAATGTTCCCAATGTTATTTTATAATATGTTATTATTTATAAAAAAAACGTAAATGTTATTCTTTTACAAACAAATATACAACTGTAATTATTGTAAAAATAATATTTGTATCCTCTAAACATTTGTAAAAATAATATTTGCATCCTTTATATAAAAATAACATTTGCAACACAAGTAAAAAAAATATTTGTATCCTCTTTGTAAAAAAATAACATTTCCATCAATTTAAAAAAAAAAACATTTGCAGCCCAACAAAAAAAAAATAACATTTACATTCCTTTTATAAAAAAATAACATTTGTATCCTTTTTGTAAAAAACGATTGTAAAAAAAATGTAGTGTTTTGTCAAAATCACTATTTATATCCTCTTTGTAAAAAAATAACAATACTAAAAAAGAAACATTTCTATCCTTTTTAGAAAAATATAACATACTTAAAAAACACATTTGTATCATCTTACTAAAAATAATACAAAGAATATAATAGTTGTATCCTCTTTGTAAAAAAAAAAAATTACCCTCCTACTAAAAAAGTAACATTTGTTTTCCTTTGTAAAAACATAATATTTGTATCCTCTGTGAAATAAAACATTGATTTATAATGGAACATTGAATCTGCCAAGTTCGCAGCACGTCAATATAATCAATTGTACAATGTTATGCATATTAAAGCATAGTTTTAAACTTATCTGATTGGTCCACATTGTTAATCGTATTTTTTTAAAATTTTCTAGATTTTTTTCGAAATTATTTGCGCTCTCTAAATAGTGTATCTTTGCGTATCGCCCGATACCATGACCGATACCGCGACCGAGTTGAAAATCGAGTGGCCGATACCGGGAGCGATACCGAGACTTTGAACCATGGGATACATGGATAAATATCAAAATGTAGCTTGTATGCATTGGGCCAGTATCTGCATATTGCCCATATCCGATTCGCATATGATACTGGTATGGGGATTCTAATGAAGTATTGGTGCTTAATAGATGCAAACTAGGGCCGTGTGGTCTACTTACGAAAGGTAGCGTTTTCTCATATTATTTGGACAAGATCTCCATGCATGAAAATATTAAATGTTTTTATTAATACAGTGGAGGAACATTCTTTGAAATGGTTATTTCATTGATATTGTTCCATTTACCAGCTAATTTTAATCATTGAAAGGCTTGTTTCAATACATAGCAATGTATGTTATGCTTTCCCAAGTCTATTGAATTGATTTATATTTCATGTCTGATGTTTAGGACATTTCATATCCTAATGTTCATACCATAATCCTTATAGTTGATATATTAACTCATTGGACTGGTGACTAAAATTAACTTCAATTTCAGGTTTGACAGGAAACTGAAGAACACATACGATCATTTACTCTTCAGCAGGTCCCCTTCAGTACTCATAGTAATTTGTTTTGATTTCTCTCTTACTGCTTGCAAAGCTGAAAAGTTTACTTTTACTAAATATTTTTTTTCCCTTGGGTACCTCGCCAACTTTTATACTTTGGTACCTCTCTAAAGATTTGAATTTTTTTGTTTTATATTATATATCTAAACGATTTAATTATTTTATTCGATTTTTTTTTAATATTTAAAAGATCACATGAAAGGCATGTGACCGTACTAAATTCTAAAAACATATAGTGAGATACCAAAGTCTGAAAGTGACCATTAGCGACGTATGAGTCAAAAAAATAAACGTCTAGAGGCGTCAGTTTTGGAGATAATGCTTCTTTCTTTGACTTCCACTTTGTTCTCTTGTTGTCAAGTGTAATTGTATTAATGTTGTAAATCTTACTCATTTATTTAGTTATTTTTCATGCAGAAGCTCCCTTCTCAGTGTGTACGCTGACATGTCTGTAACATGTAAGGTAATATCTAGTCAAATTATTTTGATAATTGAATCCTTTAGATTTATTCATTTTCAGCCAAGTTCAGAATTTCAATACGAATGCGCATTACAGATGATAGTCCTACAGTTTTGAAATTACATTGCATGCTATGGTATCCTTTTACTTTGTTTTTGCCAATCAACTTCACGATCAGTGGCATATTTTGCTGATTCCAAGATGTTAATTTTTCAATAAAACCCACTTTACTATATTAAAATCTAACAAGAAAGTCAAATAACATGTCCAATCAAATAATATTTTTGATTCCTAGCACAATGCATAATGGGGTCAGTAGCATCATCATATAAAGGGCTGTGTTTTTTTTCCGAACTTTCTGATTTTTCCGATTTTCGATCCGATTTTTTCCGAATTTGGAATGAAATTTTAGTTTGCCGATTTTCCGATTTCCGATTTTTTCGAAAAAAATCGGATCGGAAATTGGAAATAATTCTGAATTTCCGATTTTTCTGAATTATTTCCGATTTTTTCGGAATTATTTTCCGATTTTCGATTTTTCCGATTTCTTTTCCGATTTTTTGAAAGTTTCCCATATCCCACATCGGTTGGGAGAGGGAGAGGGCTCCAAAATATGCTCTATAAAAGGAGAATATCCTCCTAACTTCTACACAATTGAAAAAATGAGCCAAATCCTCATGTGTTTACATGTTGGGTTAAGCCATTTTCATTGTTTCTTCAAAATGAGAATTTCGAGTAATCGAAAATCCATAATTTATTTTTTGAAATTTTGGAATTTCCAAAATTTTTGGATTTTTAATATATTTTGTGAATTTCCGAATTTTTCCGATTTTCCGATTTTTCTGAATTTGGAAATTTTTTTAATTTTCCGAAAAAATCGGATCGGAAATCGGAATAGTTATTTTATTTCCGAAAAAATCGAATTTTTTTTCTAATGGGCATTTTCCGATCCGATCCGGCCGAAACACAGCGCTATATAAACCCCAAATCTGACAAAATAACCTTTCTAGTTTTGCTATCAAATTTAAAGCAAACCCGAATCCCAAAATTTTTGCTAATAAACATAGGTAGATTCGACACCCAGCCATGAAGTTGCCAAAGATTATAGATATGTATGTAATTTTTTGGTTGTCTTGTTTTGTGATTAATGACCGAGAAGGAAAATGCAACTATAGGATTTTGTGACTCGCTCCTGGCTATGTGCCCTTGTAGGGCTGTCATGGAGCTGGATATTGATCCGGATCCGAATCCTATCTGTTTAACCAGATCCGGTACTGATTTTGAAATCCAATAATCCGTTTATTAATGGACCGGATATAGGTTGATGCCGTCCAATCCGATCTGATCAACTATTATGCACCTATACATATAAGTTTATTAAATTATATATATATATATATATATAGAGAGAGAGAGAGAGAGAGAGAGCCACGCTATAGTACATCATGCTCTATACATCGCCCGTGCATCACACCTGATTCTAGGCCCTAAAAAACTTTTTTTTTCAAATTTTATATTTTTCCCTTGAAATTAACCTTCCAATCAACCCATATGCAAAAAATTAGGTCAAAATACATTTTGTAGCTATTTTTAAAAAATTCACAAAAAACTGCTAAAAATAGTTTTTTGTGGATTTTTTAAAAATAGTTACAAAATGTATTTTGACCTAAGTTTTTGCATATGGGTTGATTGGAAGGTTAATTTCAAGGGAAAAATATAAAATTTGAAAAAAAAGTTTTCTAGGGCCTAGAATTAAGTGTGATGTACGGTGTGATGTATAGTGCATGTGTAGGTGAGCCTTCCTCTCTCTCTCTCTCTCTCTATATATATATATATATATATATATATATATATATATTACATATACATATTTCTATACATGTAACATGATAATTAATCGGACTCGGATTCAGTAAAATATAGTGTACGGATCTGATCTGCATCCGAATCAGCCAGCTAACAGCTTAGCAAATTGGATTAGGATCATCTAGTCCGAATCCTATCCGTTTACACCCTTTTCCCTTGGGACCCTTCATCCACCTGCCACCTGTGGAAGCAAACTAGCCTCCTATATTGGTTGAGGGAAGAGGGAATTTCGTCATTAAAGTTTTAATCCAGCGATTGGTTATGTATAAGTTGAATTTGAAGAGTAATGAATTCTGGAGAGAAAAAGAGAAAGGAGAGGTAGATCATAATGACATATATTCTTATTCCATCCACTACAACACCGTATATATAATCGTGAAGTAATGCATAGTCCCAATTAAACTAAATTAGAGTTTTCATATTACAGCAATCATACAGAGACAGAACTAACCTAATGAGTAGTATTACATGTTCTCACTACAATTGCGTGGATGAGTGTAATTTCCTATTAGGAAAGTACTGCATAGTACACGAGGGGTATCCAGTGTAATTATCCTTAGATTACATATAGCTATATGTGACACATAACCCGCCAACATGACTTGAAATCAACCCGGTTGGAGGTATTTTGTTTACCTTTTATCAGTTCATTCTATGAATGGGGCAATCTACTTGACATGACTTGACCATTTAGTCACATGGTGTGTGTTCATCCAAATTCATAATCTATTTACATAAGGGTATTTAGTAATATGTTCATTATATCAAACTATAATTTGGATATATATATATATATATATATATATATATATATACACACACACACACACACACATATATAGATAGATAGATATTTTATATTGTAAGTTTGTTATTTACATAACCCCCTTGTAACAATCCCGTACTTAGACATAACACCTCCCCCTTCCCAATGTTCATATATTCGACATACCTCGTGAAATCTGTCAATGTTATCTTTGCGTTTAAAGAGGTTTTTAATTGATAAAAGACTTTTAACCCCTTTCTTTTAATAGACCAGAATATTCTCATCTTCTACCTAAATAAACCCTAACACCAGTTTCTTATTCTCCATAACTCAAACTCTCTCATTTTCATTGTGAACATATATACTCTAATTCCCATATTTCAAAACAAACTAAACTTACTTTTCTCATTTACTCATATCATTTCTTTTATGCAGGAATATTACGACCCAAATAAATCTATGTTGGAATTGGTCTTTGCACCTGCAGAAGAATGGATCTCACGAAGTGACTCAGATATAATTGACGCTACAATGGACGAACTTTCAAGACTTTTTCCTGATGAAATTTCTGCAGATCAGAGCAAAGCAAAAATATTGAAGTACCATGTTGTTAAAACACCAAGGTCAGACATGTGTTATTCTTGTTATAGTCTTTAACATGTAAACATCACGATTCTTATCCATACCCTAAATGTAGTGCACCAAACTATAAATAGAAGAATTATTAATAGTAGCTATACTACATGTTTTTCCGTCACTTTAATGGAATTGAATTTATAGTAGTGGTTCTAGTCGCCTGTACACAATTTCAACTTCCGAGCTATACAACCGCCTCCCATTTGCTACTTTTTGTCTGAAAGACTTGCCACACGTGTTAAGGGTTACAATCTTGTGAGCTGTCATTAACAAAGAATCAGTGAAGTAGACTGGTCGTGCCGTATTGTGTTCGCGTGGTGTCAAATCGGGTTAGAGTCGCGTAGGGGTGTGCTTTTTCGGGAGGGGGAATTTAACAAAAGCCCATGGTTTATTTTAAAAATAACTTTAGTCCCAACATTTTTTCAAAAGTAATTTGTAGTCAGCCCATCAAATAGTGACTTTAGCTTGGCACATTGAATAGATACCGTGGCAGTGCCACGTCAGCAGTGCTGACGCAACTGTGTCACTAATGCATAGTTTAGAAAAAAGGTGGACTAAACATTAAATGTAATTTTTTCTTAGGGAACAAAAAGTAATTAAAATTTTATTTTTTATTTTTTATAATTGTGACCGTCTGATTTTTCCGAAATTTGATCAAACCTTTTCTGATCTTAGAGTGATATTTCCAATAACCGAATTTAATCCGATCCGCTTTTTCCAAAAAAATTACAACTCTTTCCATAATTATACTATTCCACTCGTGTTAGCGTGTCTAACTGGTCAACCCATTATGACCCGAAACCCATTAAGAGTTGATATCCATTGCGTGATAATTTCCTTCTGATCCGTTTAGTGTTATCATTTCGCATGTTACTTTGTAGGTCTACCGTGAAGGTTGGAGTTAGGTTTTCTATATATCCTTACTGATTATATGTTTCAGGTCTGTTTATAAAACTGTACCGGACTGTGAGCCTTGTCGTCCCTTGCAAAGATCTCCTTTAGAGGGTTTCTATTTAGCGGGCGACTACACGAAACAAAAGTATTTGGCTTCAATGGAGGGTGCTGTTCTATCAGGAAAGTTTTGTGCACAAGCTATTGTACAGGTACTTTTCGCACTACCCAATTATTTTAGTACATATCCCGGTCATATGAGAATTGTATTTCTGAGTTGCATAAAATTCGCCATATGAAAATTGATGTACTGAATCCAAATCCCATGAAATTTGAATAAGTTACGGTTTTGACTATTAATAATATTAAAATTAGAGCTCAAGTGGAAGAAACACCCTTGAATTCACAAAACTTTGCAAGAAACCCCCTGAATACGCATTTTGTGAGAAAGAGCCCCTATGTGTCAGCTAAACAATGTCGATAAAATTAACATTTTCTTAATATATTAGTTTAAGATGCACGTAAAAATATATAAAATGAAATTAAAAGAAGTTTAATGACTTTTTGTCCACTATTAAGCCTTCACATATTTAAATAATGCATCGTTAGATCTATATAAACACTGGGTATACCTAGAATATAAACCCAGAAAACGGACTCGGCTGAGGTGTCAACGCTACATTGGTTGGTGTGGGTTCACGTGGGTATCACTGAAAAATCACCTAATGTATTGCTGACACATAAGCGGGATTGTTTTATGTGTCCGTATTCTAGGTATACCTAGTTTTCTAAAACTTCGTCTCTGTCCCTGTAAAATATCTTCGTTGCTATAAAAAATATCTTCGTGTTTTGCAAAAGATCAGCGTTACGGGTCGCACACTTAAGGCAAAAAACATGGATTTTATTATAAAAATATTTTTACATCAGGGACCAAATTGTAAACGGCCACTTGAATATTGCAGGATTATGAGTTGCTCGCTAGTCGGGGGACGAAAACACTGGCTGAAGCAACAGTTGTCTAATTACAGCAGTTGAAGATGAAGCATCTTTTTTGCAACTATACCCAGAAAATCATTTAATTATGAATGAGATTTTCGCGTCCAAGGAATTTCGGAAATGCGCGTACCAATTTGATTCCCTTGGGGAGGAAAATTGAAATAGAAGATGGTATCTCACCAGTTCTTTGCAAGTACCATTGTAAATGTCTACTATTTCTTTAAAGGTGAATATTTTCTCAATAGCAACAAAGCTGCTTAATTATTGTTTAAATATGATTTATTCTTGATCATATTTTGGTTTTGAAGTGTCATCTTTGTGTAGTCTATACATAATTTGTACAGTTTTTTTGGCTTTATTCCCATCTCCAAAGATTTGTGAGTCTTCACTTCCATGTACTTTTAAAATTGCAAATAGGTTCCATAATTACCTAAAACTGTCATGTAACTACTTATTTTTTTTTGCAGCGAATGACACTTGTTCCGTATTTGTTACAATAGGACTAACAACTAAAAAAAACAAAGACATGGGAGTGACCACAAGTGAATCTTTTAAAAGAGGACTAAATATTTAATCTCCCTAATTTGTAACTACATATCGAGAATTTAGTCCACTAAATATGTTGCGTTGGAAAAAGAAATATTCTTTAAATTTTTTATTAATAGATAACCGTTTAGTGGGTTAAATTAAGGTTCAAACCATAGAATGGGTATGCCTTGGAGGCGGGTTCTCTCATCCTTTGTATTTTTTCTTTACACACACAATCACAAACAAATATAGTTAGGCGCTTCGGCATACTTTACTAAACATACTTAAAAAATTTACCAATTTTTCAAAATACTAAAAAATTGAAGTTGTTAACCAAACTTGGTATAAATGATCTCCTCTACAAAAAAAAAAAAAAATTCATTCAAAATTTTTTGCCGATTCTGGAAAGCGTCGTGATGAATCATTTGTCGGTTTACACACTTATTACGATGATTTTGAATACTTTTATGTACCTTATTCATTTGGGAACCCATTTATCTTGGCCCAAGAAAATAGCCGACCAGTCTAGGGACCCAAATCAGCTGTTCAACAAAAACTTGTATATTCTACATACATTGAAATACTTATGGATATACTCAAATTGATTAACAACAATCTCGGAGAAGATATTCAGGGACACCACTAGTTATCCATGATCATATTGAGCTACTTGTACAACTCAATATCTTATTTTTACACATCTATAAATTGTAAACTCTGGCCCAGGGGAATGGGATATAACCTCGAGCATTGACAGGCAATAATAAAAACATAGTAACTTCTACATGGACGTAGGCAAGTCGTCGAATCACGTATATCGTTGTGTGTGATCTTTTCTTGCACTCACAATTAGCGCCGTCTGTGGGAATCGATTTCTATTCCTATGAAAATTTTCGTTAACAGAAATTCCGTAATGTCTCACCACAACAACAACATTCCTCAGGTTGGCGACGTGCAAGATGACCCAGTCCTACCTAGGGTCAGGTCAGAAATTTGCCAGCAACCGAATCCCAGGTTTCACCTAGAAAGGCAGCCTTCTGAAGGAAGTCAGGGACCACTTAAGTTTACACAGATCTCCAGGTTGGTCGACGCTTACAAAGCCAGACTTTAAGAACAAGAAGAGGTCACACGCCTCTAGGTGGAAGAATATGCCCGCCTACAAAGGCGATTGGAAACAATGTGTAACACCCCGTATTTCTAAGCATTTAATATTTAATTAATTTGGGTATTTTTAAATTACACATGTGCCTTAATTTAATTGAATTAATTATTATGTGTGAATTAAAAATATTAATCGAGAGAGTTAACGGTTAATATTTGTGGAATAAGATTACTAAGTGAATAATAAATAATTAATTTACGTCCTAGCGAGCGATAGTGACGTGACAGCATTATATCCCAATCGGGAGTCATGTGTAGACTAATTGGGGGTTGGGATAGGACTTTATTGCAGAGTGACTCAAATGGCGATTTCGAGATCACGGTTGACTCCGAATGGGTCGAGATCGACGAAATAGCGTACCTGGGGGTTGTAATTGGGTTTCGAGGCCTTTTTAGTCGTAGTCGAGCCCACACAAAAGTGTTCGTGTCACTTGGGCTTGACCGGTTAGCCTAATTTCGGGAATTAGGATCATAAACCTAAGGTTAAGTAATAGGGGCAACAACATTACAAACCTAAAATCCAAAGAATCAAAGGAGAAAAGATGAGAGGCCATTAGAGAGGAAGAAAAGAGAGTTTGGAGGTGCAAAGTCTTGATTCAACCCTAATTGTTGCCTGATTCGTGACCGGAAGCTAGGGAGGAGCACTTTCATCACATTATAAACGAAATCAGATCTGCAAATCAAAGGCAAGTGTTTATCTTACATGTTTTTTATTTAGTTATAATACCCGTGTAATGTAGAGATTATAATATCATGATTTTAATTGTGTTCTTGGGGTTTAAGTGAATAAAACTCATGAATTGGGATATGATTGCATGTAGAATGGATCAACATATGTAGAGGACACAAATCCAAATTATACGTGTAAATCTTATGGAAAAAATCTGGGAAAAATGTTGTTTTCGCATGAAGAACATGAACTAGGGTTTTGCGTAGAAAAACCTTAAAGAAATCTTGAAATTTTTTGGATTTAATGATGTTTTGATGATAAAGATTCATTAGAATTGATGTATATACTCTTATATAATGTTGCGACAAATTATAGAAGAGATTGGGTGATTGCATGAAGGAATTGTGGGTTAAAATGGTGAAAGCCGTAACAGTGGAGAAGAAGGAGAAATAGGTGGTTCGAACCGATTTGGTGACCACCCAGATGCGGCTCGGTCTCCAAACCGATTTGGTAGTACCCTCGAACCGGTATGGGGTACCTGTCATTTCCAGAATTTTTTTTGTGTAATTTCTTAAGGAAAATAATCATGGGAAACTTTGGGGGCAAGTTTAATGATTGTACAAAGACTAAGGAAGGTTAGTAGGTACAAAATTTAGACTTGATGACCCTTAGTGAGAGGAAATTAAGATGTTAACCGATAATATGTAACCGAGTGAGGGTTGAATTGAAAATTTCTATTTAGGTCATGGCAAGGGTAAAACGATAACCTAAGATACAAATTAGTAATATAGAGATGTTTTGACTACTGAATTTACGTAAGAGATAGATGGGACCCTTTGGGAAGTGCGTGATGCCCGGATATTTCATGAAATCAATAATATGTAAGAATTATTTTAGTACGTTGAGTATGAGAGAGATATATACTACGTACGGACTTATATGACTGGGTTGTGTGTATACCTACTGAATAATATGCATATATAAGTTGTGTGAATACCTATGGTTGTGATTTGATTATGTATGTGAACATAGCTACGCTGATAACATAAGGTTTTTGCACAGAGAGCGATCCCACCTTAACGATTCCAGTGAGGTCTAGATTTGTGCCCCAGAACATGTAACTTAGGGCGGCTCACTATGTGTCGTGTATTAGTGGGACTAACGTGTCATTTGGATACGTTAGGTATGTGCGTATCCCAAAGGCTTAAAACCATGTTCGCCTCCAGTGCGTTGATTGATTTTTTTGGGTTTGAGGAGACATGTCGAACCAATAGTCCTTGATTTAGTACGAGAGGTACATGGACTTGATAGCAGAGTATGCCAGTATCACAAGGGGCTATTCCGGGGATGCTATAGTTTTATATATTATATGTGTGTTAAATATATACAAGTGTGGTATATCTGCTGATGTGTGATAATAGAACTGATAGATTGTGTATAGCTAAAAGTATTTAAGTAGAGAAAATTAATTAATTGACTCAATAATAATTTGTGGATAAAATTGATTATTAAGACTGTGGCAACGTGTCGTATGGGTAATACGAGTGAGATAAACATATTAAGGTTATTTAGATACGTTATCTAGTTGGGATGGGTAGCATAGCTAGATAGGGTACATTAGGCATGCACATTAGTTGAGAGGTGATGATCTCAAAGGAGTGTACATGGAAACTAACATGTGTATCTACTAATTGATTTAACTTGTGATTTAAACACTTGCAAAATATTTTCAAACTATTTTCTTGGGCTTTGACCAGTGTCAAAAAAAATTCAAAACCTTTTAGGTGTCCAACCACAGGGACACCAAGCTTGATAGCTGCAGTACTTGTGGAGGCTTGCAGGAGTTGCTTTAGATGCTTCAACTTATTCATTCTAGATAGGATCTCTCTCAGTATTTCATTTGGGTGTGTTGCCCCTCAGACTATTTAGTTTTTTAGTTTATCAGACTTTTTTCAGACTCAGATTTATTATTTCAGGCTTGCATTTGGATTTCGTTTTGGGAACCGATGGTTTATTCGGTCTTATTTATTTATATATTTGTCGTGTGATTGTTCAGACTATTGTGTGGATGGTTTGGATTATTTATTTTATTTTCTGCATATTGCTATATAATTGAAAGATAAAACTAGTCACCGACTTAATTTAACATAGGTCGTTAGTAACTAAAAAGTTTTTTGACAGTGATGCTAATAATGAACCAAATGAGATTCCTGGTTATTTTGATAATGGACTGATCACCCGTGATTAAACTAGGCGGTATGTCAGACAATGGAGAGAGATCTCTATAGATATATCAGGATGCATCGCGATAGGAATCCTAATCCTCACTCGCAGCCGAGGGAGGAGATCCATGCCCGACCAAGACAAATCTGAACGTGGCAGGTCAGAGCGTGAACGATCAGAACGTGTCCGATCAGAGAGGCGCCACAAAAGCAACGATCGTCAAGATGAGAACATCAAAATTTTGGTTAGTAGAGAGATAAACCAACATCTAGCCCATCGAAGAAACATGTCTATCAGGGAGCTAGCTAGAAGAGCTCTCAACACACAGATAAAATCCCCCTTTTCAAGGGAGATTGAAGTAGAACAACCTCCAAATAAGTTTGTTGTTCACAGGTTCAAGAACTATGATGGGAAGACGAATCCCATAGACCACGTTTGGCAGTACAGGCAGGCGATGACCCTGTGAAGCCACAACGACGCCTTGACACGTCAAATTTTCCCTTCTAGATTACACAACGTAGCACATAAGTGGTTTGAGAAGCTGCCCCACAAGTAGGTCAAGAGCTTCAAGCCCCTAGCAGAGGCTTTTACTGCTCGCTTCATAACCAACATCTCCCACCCCAACCGGATAAAAAGCCACAAAAAACCTTCGTGATTATGCCAAGAGATATTGGGAAGTCTTTAATGAAGTGGAGGACTTCTCGGAGCAAGTTGTCGTTTCATCCTTCAAGATTGGTCTGCAAACCACATCTCTGCTGCACCATTCCCTGGCAAAGAAAGAAGTTAGCCCCATCGACGACCTCATGGCCCGTATTGAGAAATACGTCAAGGTCGAGGACGTGGTTCACTCTAATGCAAGGGAAAACAGTCGAGCAAAGGTAACCAAAGGAGGAGATAAGAGTGACACTCCAAAGAAAGATAATAAGAACGGGGGCAAGAAGGAGTAAGGTTGATCCCCCCAAAAGCATTCCAGGCTGTTAACACGATCTTCAAGGAACCAATCTACAAGATCTTGGGCAAGATCAAGGATCAACCGTTCATCAAGTGGCCCAAGAAGATGGGTGGTTACCTAATGAAAAGGAACAACGCGCTGAGCTGCACATTTCACAAGGAGGGCGGCCATAGAAATGAGAATTGCAAGGCTCTGAAGTCACACTTGGAAGAGTTGGCCCAAATAAGACATTTGAATGAGTACATAGAATAGAAAGCCGATAAAGTCGCAGTTAATCGCGACTAGACAACGTCCTTGATGACAACATGGGTGTAACACCCCACCTAATAAAATACCGGGTGATCAGTCCTATATCAAATTAAATAGGAATCTCATTTGGTTCATTCTTAGTATCATTGTCGAAACTTTTTAAAACTTACTAACCATCTGGTATTAAAAAAGAAACGGTGCCAAATTTTATCTTTTTATCAAAAAATAACAACAACAACAACAACAACATGCGAATGAATATAATATAAACCATTCACACAATCACTGAGTCAATCAATACTGAAAATGAATAAATAAAATCTTTGCCGGTTAAACCATCGGCTACAAAACCAAAACCAAATAAATCTGACAGATAGTAAACAAATCCCATACAATCTGAACTGAAATAATCTGTATAATTATAGTGAGCAACATGCTCGAAATAAGGTTAAGATAGAATTCCTAAACTAGGAATAAATAAAAGAGGCGACTACTCCAACTCCTGCAACATCCACATATGTCGCAGCTGCGTAACCCTGGAATAGAATCAAGTCTGGTATCCCTATGGCCAGACACCTAAAAGGTTTTGAAAATATTTTATAGCAAGGGTTAGAACCCAAAACATTTTGAAAATATTTAGCAAGTGATTAAAATGCATGAATGCTCTTCATATTTAAGCTAGTGTCGCGCTCCCTTGAGGACCTACTCACCCCTCAACTATTGTGCACACCTAACGCTTTTCTTTATAACTCACTTAGTCATCTACCCCGTAACTAGTCCTTGTTATAAGTCCTTTCTGTCACACTACTCTAGCTCGAGTATGTTTAATATATGATTTATAAGTCATTTATCACATTAACTTAACTAATCATTTTCCATTTAAGACCATATAAGATTCTCACTAATTATATATAACAATACAGTTCACTTAATGTATTGTATCCCTATATAATTATCTGCACCATATATACGTATTATCATATTACAACATCCACACAGATGTCGTAGATATATAACCATCCTCCCGAGTAGACACTCACCGGATGCTCTCTAAAATGCTATCACCCCAGGTATACTCATCCACCCAGACACCCCGACTCGGTTAGCTCCCCGAATCAGTGAACCAAAAATAAACGTAGCAGAGGAGGCCATAGTTCCTTCACCGAAAGTGAAACTGAATCATACCCTAAAGCGGTTCACCCCTGAAAGTAAATCACAAATAAAATCCTGGGCGATTATGACCAGGGGATTATACTCGCCCTTCTCCTCAAGCCAGGGGATTCACCCACATCGCGCAACCTCCTGTGATAGCACTAGAGGGGTATGTATTCCTATAAATATTATTCACACCAATATTTATAAAGCACGCAAATATATATATACTACACAATCACTGCACACACACACACACACACACACACACACACACATATATATATATATATATATATATATTATCATCCCGGCTACTCCGTGCACAATTACCGTAACACTAGCCTAACATTCCCAAATCTATATACCGACTTGTAATTTAAATAAAACCCACATTTATTTATTTATCACTCAAATTGTGTCACCCAACTAAAATACCCAGACTCACTCTTTCAGTTCGAAATTCAATTTCTCAGAATTTATTCCTCAAAATACCGTTATTCCGGTTAACACCCCTTATTTTTAATATTCCACAATTTATTATATAACCCTATAATAAATTAACCCGGCCAAATTCGTGCCTAAGCACTAGCCCAAAATATCCGAATCAATTCCCCGACTTTAAACTTTAATTAATGTTCCCATTAATTAATTGATTATCATGGCATCACTCAACCAAACTACCCAGACACTCTCCTTCGGCTCGTAAATTAGATCCTTAGAATTTATCCCCTCAAATTCCATATTGAATTCTCCCTCTTGTGTCTCCACAAAATTGTTTATATACCTCCATTTATAATCCCTAAACAAAAGATGGAAAAACCTCACTGTAACTGCCTTATATCCAAAATAAGATTTTTTTGGCCCAGACCGAAAATAAGCAAACTTGGGCCCTATCTTGACCCATCGCTCGAACGTTTGTCTACGTCGTTTGAATGACTAGACACATCGCACGAACGACTGCCTATGTCGTTCGAACGACCTGACTATTTTCTCTCTCCTTTTTTTTCTTCCCCAGTTTGTCTGCTGTAGCCATCTTCCCTTTAGTTACCCAGAAAATCCCTTCTGCAATTACCCTCTAAGACTACACGATTATTAACAGGTTTATACATCCAAATTTCATGATTTACTAACAACTCCATTTGGTAACTATTGATAAAAACTTATCACTGGCACAAAGAACCTCTATCGCAAGTTGATTTCACAAATCCTCAATTTAATAAGATAACATCTGTGTTTTATCTACACAAATCTAAATCCCCAGCAGTACACTAGAGAGATTAACCTTTTCACAATATCAAATTTACACGTGATGCTCCAAAATTGAAAACCCAATTTATATGTCAATCGAACCCAAAATTAATTGTTTGTATCACACCCACTATGATATGAATTGATTATCATAGATTTATATTAAAACAAATTAACCACTTGCATTAGGGTTCGTAGGGTCTGAATTCCTTTAGTGTAGATGAGTATTTGATGATGATGAAGACCTGCACTGAGTCTTGATTTTTGGCTCCCAAGGGTTCTCCAATTTCCTCCCGCTTTTCTCCTCTACATACTTAGCTTTTCTAAAATGAGTTGTGGTTGTCACACCCTCTCACTTTTAGGTTTTATTATGCCAATCCCATTTTTAGGCTTGTGGACTTTATTAAAATGGCCCAAACACTCCCGTGTGGGCTTGGTTATGCCTAAAAATCCCTCGAGACCCATTTGCTATCATTGAGTACTCTTTTTTGACTATTTCGACCTATCCAGAATTAACCGTACACTTAAAATTGTCATCTGAATTATTTTACTAACAGTCCTTATCTCGACCCCAATATAGTCTATACCCGACTACTGGTTGAGATAAATTAATGCCACGTCACTATCACTCATTATGATGTAAATAAATTATTACTATTCACCTAGTAATATAAATTCCATAAATATTAACCATTTACTCTCCAGATTATTATTTAAATAAATACTAATACTAATTAATTCAATTAAATTACGACACATAATTAATTTAAACTTAGCCGAATTAATTAAATATAAAATGCACAGAAATACGGGGTGTTATAATGGGATAAGAATTCGCGGTGATTCATGGAGCGTCTAACTTAAAGTACATCTAAGGGAACGTTGTTCGGATGGAGCTGAAAAATATCACTACTGTCATGAAGGCATTCCAGATTGACCCTGCAAAGAGCCAAGCTGGCAAGCGCTAACGACCAGATGACGTCGACTACACCAACATATCGTCTTCTCTGAAGAAGATCTGATCGAAGTGAGGACCCCACATCACGATGCACTCGTGATAACTCTCAGAATTGCAAATTGGGATGTCGACAAGCTGTTGGTGGATCAGGGAAGCTCATCAGAGGTGATGTACCTAGAGTTGTTCCACAAGTTGAAGCTCAACCTTGTCGACCTCAAGGAGGCTACAGTTCCGTTGGTCGTCTTCGCAAGTTGAATTACAATGCCACTAGGAAAGATACTCCTGGAAGTCAGAGCAGGCAATATCTCAAAGTTAATCGAGTTCTTGGTGGTAGACATAGAGTCTTCATATCACGCCATTCTACGCAGAGGTTGGTTGCACGCCATGAAGGTCATACTGTCTACCTATCATCAGAAGCTGAAGTGTATCACCAATCGGGGGGTGTGGTTGAGATTTGTGGCGACCAGGCCACTATAAGGAAGTGATTCATTGCGACCTAGGAAGGAAACGAAAAAGGAACCTAAAGACGCTCCAGAGGAAGCCCAGGATGGGGCTACACCCTCTAAGTAGAAATTAAGGTACGGTCGACCAGGGGTGGAGGAGACTAGGGTCCACCCCGCTGACAGGGTCGTTGAAAGCATAGAGAAAGTTAGAGCTGATGACAGCTTGCCAGAGAGAGTTTTTTATCAGAATCATACTCGTTGATCAGGAAAAGAAAGAATTGATTGCCATCTTGAGAAGCAATCTGAATGTTTTTTCTTGGGAGCAAAATGATCTTTCTGGGATTGATCCCGATGTAGCCTTCCATCGTCTCCACGTTGACCGACCTTCAAGTTGATCACTCAGAAGGCTCGCCGAACAGCGCTCGAGAAGGCTAAAGCGGTGGATAACGAAGTAGGGAAGCTTCTGGATGCAAGATCTATTAGGGAAGTCCAGTTCTCTAAATGGTTATCCAACCCAGTGGTGGTACGAAAGAGCAATGGCAGTTGGAGGGTCTTTATTGAATTCACAGATCTCAACAGGGCATGTCCCAAAGATAACCTCCCACTACCTAAGATTGATCAGCTGGTTGACGCCACGACAGCACAAGAAATGATGAGTTTTCTGGACGCCTACTCAGGGTACCATCAAATTTCATTTTTCGGCCCCAACCAGGATAAAACATCCTTCATAACCTCTATTGGATTATACTGGTACAAGTTTATGCTGTTTGGCCTAAAGAACATAGGGGCAACTTATCAGAGGTGGGTTACAAAGATGTTCAAGTGACAGATGGGAGACACAATGGAGGTCTACATCGACAAGATGTTAGGTAAGAGAAAGAGCAGAGGCAACCACCTCACGGACTTAGCTAGAACATTTGAAATCCTCAAGAAATACCAGCTGAAACTTTAATGCAAGTAAGTGCTCATTCGGTGTCCATTTAGGAAAGTTTTGTGGCTATTTGGTCAACAAAAGAGGAATTGAGGCCAATCCAGATCAGACTGACGCGATCACCAAGATTCAGCCTCCACAGACGTTGTGAGATGTTCCAAAGCTCACTGGTATGCTCGCTGCACTCAACCGCTTCATCTCCAAGTCCTTGAAGCATTGCCGATCATTCTTTCAACTTTTAAAGAAGGACAAAGGCCTCATTTGGAGCGATGATTGTTTAAGAGCTTTGGAGGAGAACAAATCCTATCTCAGTAAATCGCCCCTGATTGGTGATTCCTAATGATGGAGACCCACTATATCTTTATCTCGTAGTATCAGACCACATTGCGAGCTAGGATCTAGAATGTGAGAAGGACAGGATACAGTATCCCAAGTATTACGTCAGAAAAACACTTATGGATGCAGAACAACGCTACTTGCCCCTTGAAAAGCTCGCCTATGCACTTGTGCTTGCCTCAAGGAAATTGAAGCACTACTTTGAAACCTATTAAATAACAGTGATCACTTCCTATCCCCTTAAATTTGTTCTTCAAAAAGCCTACCTCTCTTGACGACTCTCGAAGGGGTTGACCGAGCTCGGGAGTTCGATATCCACTTTCAACCAAGAACAACAATTAAAGAACAAGTCCTGACTAATTTTATCGCTAAATTTATGGTGGACTAGCCCATCGACTAACTGGAAACGGAGCGGTCAACGGATGAGAAAGCATAGTCTGAGGACTAGACCCTATACGTTGAAGGAGCCTCTAATTCAAAGGGGGTAGGAGTAGGAATCGTCCTCATCACACCAGAATACGCTGTCATCGAACAAGGAATCAGGTTGGGATTTGAAGCCTTCAATAACAAAGCTGAATATGAAGCACTGATCGTTGTCTTGCGCAAGGCCCAAATGCTAGGAGCAAGGCGCCTCAATGTATTCGACGATTCCAAACTGGTCTCTAAGCATGTGAGTGTATATTTAACGCAAAAGATGATAGGATAGCAACCTACCTCGTCGTAGTAAGAGAACTTATGGCCGAATTCAA
The DNA here is from genome assembly GCA_949130495.1 of Sambucus nigra. Taxonomy (NCBI): domain Eukaryota; kingdom Viridiplantae; phylum Streptophyta; class Magnoliopsida; order Dipsacales; family Adoxaceae; genus Sambucus; species Sambucus nigra. The sequence continues at coordinate 39,367,438 of OX422210.1, read as the reverse complement.
GAAGGTTGACATTCAACGACTCCCCTGGGGGTATAATAGTCACGTCGACGCCTTAGCAACCCTAAGCTCAACGGTGGATTTCGATCTCAGAAGAACTATCCAGATAGAGTTCTTCTCCCAGCTAAGCATCGACCAAACAGTGGTCACCGAACAAGTCCTCCTCACAGAAAAGGCCCCTAGTAGGATGTGTACCATGATTGCTTATTTACGGAGTAACATTATGCCTGGTGACAAGAGATTGACTCATCAAGTAAGGTGAAATCTTTATAAAAGATCATTCACATACCCTTACCTCCAATACGTCGACACACATGACATCGATCAAGTTCTTAGTGAACTTCACGATGGTATCTGTGGGAGTCATGAAGGAGAGAGGCCATTGGCCTTTCAAGCGATTAAGGAAGGCTACTGGTGGCCTTACATGCAGAAGGACTCAAGTACCTATGTTCGAAGTTGTGAGGAGTGCTAGAAATTCCTTCCTATGGTCCACCAGCCAGCTAGCGACTTGAAATCTCAAACAATTCCTTAGTCATTCGCGCAATAGGGACTTGATATTGTGAGACCACTACCTACTGCACCTGAAAATTGCAAGTATCTGCTGATCGGCACAGATTACTTCACCAAGTGGGTAGAGGCAGAACCACTGACAAACATTCATGATGCCGATATGACCAGGTTCATCTAGAAAAGCATCATAACATGCTTTGGGGTACCAAGGACTATCATCACCGACAACGGCACATAACTGGAAAGTAGCTTCTTTTAAGTTTTCTGTGATGAGCATGTCATCAAGCACCACTTCAGTTCTAAAGCGTATCCCCAAAGCAACGGCCAGGCAAAAGCTTACAACAAAACTATGCTCGACGGTCTAAAGAAGAGACTGGAAAGAGCAAAGGGTACCTGGGTGGACAAGCTCCCCCATGTTCTATGGGCCTACCGCACTACTCCTAGGAAACCAACTGGAGAAACAACCTTTACGCTCACCTATGGAATGGAAACTATTGTTCGGCTGGAAGCAGGCCTCCCTACCATGAGAACAACCTTGGTCGACCAAGGACTGAACGATAATACACTACGCACTGAACTTGACTTAGCAGATGAGCAAAGAGAACAGGCCATGATCAAGTTGGGTTCCTACTAATAGCAGCTGGCCAAACAGTACAATAAAAGAGTTAATTCGAGGGAGACTACGTCCTAAGAAAAGTACTCGATAGTGCCGTAAAACCATCAAATGGCAAGCTGGGACCCAAACTGGGAAGGACCTTTTACAGTGACAAGGGACGACCTTCAAAGAGAATATCACGTGGAAACGCTGGAGGGAGATACCAAAAGCGTGGAACGCAGCCAATCTCAAGAATTTCTACTTTTATTCTTCTTCATCTTTCATTAGCACATTTAGTTTATGCAAATTTTTATTTCAAACTTATGTCGCTTGTAAATTATTATTCAATGAATAAAGGCCAATTGGCCCTCGCATTCTGATCTCGTATATTGACTGCTTTGAATTTCTTTATCTCAGTATTATGCACCCTTTCCAAATGATAACTCCTCTAACCATAGGAGGAAATTACCTTTTGCTGTCATAGCCTAAAAACTTCCTCGCGCATAACATAATTCTTGGGGATTACAACAAGTTGTTGAACTTGTTTCAATCAAGGAATCTCATGTGCCGAGCAGGGTTTACAGTAATTATAATAAGTTTATAAAGTATTTTAGTTACTAAAATCCTCAGGTCCTTATTGCAAACACAACAGACCTCATGAGTTACCCCGACAACAACGAAAGCCCTACAGGGGATCCTTAGGCAAAAAAGGCAACTTAGGTTAGTTGTCAACTGTGTTGGTTACGTAAAACCTGATCCAGTAGATTGCCCATCAACTAGGTACTTTTGACAACACGACCTAAAAGGTAAGGCTATGGAATGATACTGCTAAGGCATATTGGACTGGGAGAATGTTCGAACATAAGTTAGCAAACTTATTTAGTCGGCAGGAGCCCAAAATGATTAACACTTAAACTAGATTCATTTAGTCGGCTAAGAGCCCAAAATGACTAATTCTAAGTACTAAATCATTTATCGACAAGAAGCCTAAAATGATCAAGAATATTACTTGGTCGACAAAGCTCCTAAGTGGTCGGGAAATATCAACTCTTACCAATTAGCAATCAACACACAAAGGCAATTATTAACTCATAGTTAGTCAACACAAAAAATGGAACGAGTTGATACTTAAATTTTATAAACTGGAAAAATTAGAAAGTACAATTACAAGAATACAAAGGCCAAACAAAGACCTTGACCAATTGTGGGTGGCGATCAAGATAATCTGTTATACGTGCTCTTTGGCCATCATCAGGGTTAGGGGCGAACACCTCCTCATTGTCTTCAAGGTAATGGTTGAGGAGTTGGGTAGGAATGGCATTATTGGGGATCTATTTGTCATTTTTCAAGAAGGGGTTGTGATGATAAGCACGACAATCAACCTTCTATTTATACCACAAGTCTGATTCATTGGGAGTCTTGACTTCCCTGAGGGCAGTCATCCCCCCACGCTTGAACGCCACATCTTCAGCCTCCTTTAGTCGTGGTGGTGCATCTGTCCATCCCTCATTATAACCAGTTGCCCACGCCTCTTAGAGACCCATTCTGAATAAGTGCCTCAACCATGTGACATATCTCCGGAGTATGAATGCAATAACATATGCCCTTTGGACATCCTTTTTAGCTCGGCGACCTCGTTCCTCAGGGAAGCACTTCACCCACTTGTCTCACATCTCTGTTCTCCAGAAGTTGGGCCCTCAAACTATTTGTTTCCTCTTGGACTTAGGAACTGATGTCCTCTATCCCTTGGAGATCATCTTTCAGTTTGGCCACCAGTTCGGACTGGTCCTTATACTACTCAGTCCTCGCCCTCAGAGACTTGCAGCTCTATATGAACGTCTTGCGACCTTAGCTACGGATGTTTGGTCCCAAAATCATCCCCAAATTTGAGGTAGGGGGAATATAGTCCTCACCGGGCTACAAATAATGCAATAGATAAGATTGCAATTAAACATCAGTATATTCACAAGGGCAGAACATAATAATTTAAGAAAAAAGTTCTTTTTTTCATTAATTGGTGAAGGGGGCCAAAAGCCAGAACAACTAGATGGAAAAAGAAGATTACATGGTATAAAAAGACAAAAAAAAGGAAAAGTTCTAAGCTAAAGGCCTTATTCCTTCAGCTGCTCAGAGTCGTCTACTGCCTTCCCCTTCTCGACAAACCTCTTTTCTTGGTCGGCAACCGCCCCGACCACAGTAGACTCGTTCTCAGTTTGGTTGGTAGGGTGACCAACGTTTGGCTCTTCTTATGCGAGAGGGTTTGGCTCAGGAGAGTGGAGTTTGAAGAGCTCAGACTCAGAGGGAACTCCCACGACCTCCAGTGCTTGATCCCATCCTTTTTTGAAGAAAACCTTCTTTTCATAGCTTAACTAGAGTTTGACATCATCATAGGCCGCATTTCAGCCTTCAGTGTAATTATCGTCCTTCTCACTGGGGAGCTCTTCCTCTAACTTCTGAACCTTTCCATCCAGGTTCAGGTTTTCTTTGCTCGACTTCTTCTTCTTAGCAACCACCAATTCCTTGGCCTCCTAGAGATTAACATAGGCCTTTGTCGCTCTCTCTTTTTCCTGCTCCCAAGCAGCGTGGGCATCATCTAAGTCTTTCTCAAACTTCTTTAGGGAATCTTTCAGCTCACGGTTATTTTTGGACTGGTCGGCGTGACCATCGAAGATAATAGTGAAATCGGCCAAAGACTGCACAAAACAGGAAGAACTATGTTAATATAGAGGGGAAAAATGTATACTAGAAGAGATAACTGGACAAAAGAAAGAAGATTACCAGAGCAAGTCCCTAAGCGGACTTAAGTGCAAGCTGGGTCGACCCCAACCACGAGGAGCGCACATGGTCGGGTGTGAGCATAGCCCCCTTCGGAAGGTAAGGGGTAAGGATAAGGGTGTTGGCTACGCTAGACCTCTCTGCAGCAGCAGCGAAGAAGGGCACAACATGGGACTTTAGTTTCAACCTCTTCTTAGCCTCTTCCTTCTTCTTCTTCTTCTTCTTCTCTCTCTCTCTCTCTCTCTCTCTCTCTTCTCTTCTCTTCTCTTATTCTTCTTCTCCCTTCTTCTTTTTTCCTCTCTCATTCCTCTTAGCTACCAGATTGGAACCACTACCCCTTGGTGAATCTCTCTCACTTCTTTTCAAAGGTTTTTGTAAGGACATTATTTTATAAGTCCGTGACAATTTATTATGTCGTATACCGCTACACCGTCGAAGAGCATTCAAGAACATTCAAGCATTAAAGACGAATCCGAATATCAAGGTTCTTCATAAAAAAGACTCCGCAAAGTTTACTTTGGTAAGGTTATGTTTTTAATACCTTATCTTTACACTTGGAGCTTTTGGGATATTTTTGTGAATTGAAAATAAAAAGGGATTAAACCCTAAAAGAAGAAGTCAAAAGGATTCTGCAGTTTCAAAGTTTTCTGTCTTTCAAAACGCTGGGACTTCTTAATGAAAACGAAACCATTTAATGAGTATTTATACAAAATCGCACCGCCTCGGTATACGAGCTCGTTCGAACGAGAAATAGATGTTGCACGAACGAGATACGTGTGTTGTTTGAATGACATCGCGCGATAATGCAATGTCGTTCAAACGACAGAGCAAAGTCGTTTGAACGACTGTTACATTAAAAAAATATTATTTTTAATGTCCGCTCCAATACTTAGAAAAAATACTCATTCTCAAATTTTAGCGAAAAAATTCGCTCCAACACTTAGAAAATAATTTGTAAAAATATCCCAAAAGCTCTAAGTGTAAAGTTAAGGTATTAAAAACATAACCTTACCAAAGTAAACTTTGCGGAGTCTTTTTGATGAAGAACCTTGATATTCGGATCCGTCTTTGATGCTTGAATGTTCTTGAATGCTCTTCGACGGTGTAGCGGTATACGACATAATAAATTGTCACAGACTTATAAAATAATGTCCTTACAGTTTTATTCAACCAGACAAAACAGACTGATCGCCATCATCAATATTCAACACTCCTCTTTACGGGGGTGCCATCATCATCATCATCATCATCATCATCATCATCTTCTTCTTCTTCTTCTTCTTCTTCTTCTTCTTCTTCTTCTTCTTCTTCTTCTTCTTCTTCCTCTTTCTCTAACATAATTGGTTCAGAGGGCCCAACTTCAGGAACCTTCAAGTCAAGGACTTTGTCGACCGACCGAGCAATAAAGTTTCTTGTAGTATTTTTATACTCGAGCAAGTAAGCTGTAGAATGTGGATGCTCGCTGCCTAAAAGTGTCTCCTTAATTCCCCAAGCCTTTAGGATATCAGGAATACTCACCTCACTCAAATTAGGCTCTTGATTTTTATCGCGGGATGGAAAAAAGAGGAAGAAAACATTAGTTAGAGGAAAGGAAAATAGAAGCAACAACCAAATAAATAAAAGAAGAAGAAACAACAAGTAAACAGAAGAAAAAAAGGAAAGTGACCAATATGATCTTCCCCAAAGTTAGAAATCCAGGGGCCCCGGTATCTCTCGCCCTCAAGAAGGGGATGATGTTGCCTATTTTTGGCAATAAATCCATAACCCCAGTAATCTTAGTGAGAATCTGGGAGGTTTACAACTAAAACCCTATCTGTCGTTCTTGTCTTTAAATATAGGATGCCGCCATTGGTGTGCGACCAGGAATAACATTAACAGAGCTCTGCAAGACCTAAATTGGTCCCATACATCATATTTATTCTGTGTATCCCATTTACTATCTTCTAGACATTAGGGGTACACTGAGCAGGGACAATATCAAAATATTTGAAGAATCTAAGGAAAAGAGGGTTTGAAGGAAATGTCAACCCACCTTGGGTGATCAGTAGGGTGTGAATCCAATGCCCCTCGTCAATGTCATAAACATCTTTAGAGAGAGGGGCATAGTCAATTACAACCCATTCAGTAATATTATAAGTTTTCTTAAATTCTACTATTGACTTATTATCTGATAACGCCATGGATAATACAACAGAGAAAAACCCTAGTTACAAACAAAGACCTTGGAAACAAAGAGGAGATGAGAAGAACTTGCAAGAATCAATGGAGGCTCTGAAGAATATAAGACGCTGAAGAAGTAGACACTGGAAGCTCAGTAGATGAAGGAACGTTTGAAAGATAGCTGACGAAGGAGATGTATCTCAGTTTGAAGTCTGAGCTAATGATAAAACACGACAACCAAGGAAGATTTTTGCGCTTCATATAACTGCTCGGACTAGTGTATCCTTACTTCTTCAATGAAAATACAAGTCTGCCATGGTGTTTGACCTCGGATGAGCATGCCCTCTTGAGTTCACCAGAATTGCAAAACTGCCACTCCAGTTTTAAAACAAAGTTTTAAGTTATGGGCCTTAAATGTGATTAAAATTCGTTGGCCCAAAATTTTTAAGGGCAATTATGGGAACCCATTTATCTTGGCCTAAGAAAGTAGCCGACCAATCCAGCTTGCAAGGCAGACTACCTGTCCCAAATTAGTTATTCAACAAAGACTCGTGTTAACTACATATACTGAAATACTTACGGATATACTCAAATTGGTTACCAACAATCTCCAAGGAGATAGTCAGGGACACCACAAATTATCCACGATGATATTAAGTTACTTGTATAACTCAATCTCTTATTTTTACACATCTATAAATTGTGGCCCGGGGCAATGGGATGTAACTTCGAGCATTGAGAGACACTAATAAGAACATAGTAATCTCTTCGTGGACGTAGTCAAGTTGCCGAACCACGTATATTGTTGTTGTGTGTGTGATCTTTACTTTCTGCACTTATAATTATTTTCGTAGATATCTATTGTGATATTTCCTATACTCATAATTCATAAATATTTTTTCTTCACAGTTTTGAACTGTTTTTATGTCGCTTTTGTAAAAAAGTTATAAATAAGTTTTTAAATTTTTTCAAGAAATTAAAAATGGTCAAAATTTAGAGGCTTGAGGAGTCTGTCTGCCTCAAAATTCAGTATGAAAATCATACAAACCAAATTTCATCAAATAATGTAATCATTTAATGGGTGAAATGATGATTAAGAGTTTTAGCGATAGAAAATACATGTGTTACCAAATTACATTTCACCCACTAGATTATTGAATTGTTTATTAAAATTTGGTGGAGATGATTGTTGAATTGTTTATTAAAATAATGTAATCATTTTATATTTTTTTTTATAAATTTACCTCTTAAAATTTTGAGGTATGTGAAAGAGTGACCAATACTTTATATATATATATATATATATATATATATATATATATATATATATAGGAGTAATTTTGGGCGGACTCATTATTCAGACTCGTTTGTTGTGACTCGCTGAGATGTCAAACCCGCATTAATTGGTGTTTTAAATGGTAATCAGTAAACGCCAAACATCAACCAATGCAATTATAACACTACGAGTCGAAATCCCGAGTCAACCTAGAATTACTAAAAAATAAATAGAAATTTTAGATTTAGATCTCAAATTTCAAAATCAAATTTGGGACTTATAGAGAGGCGGGATCCTGATTAAATGTAAAATACCTAAACTTCAAGATCATTCCGATAATATGACTAGCTTCTATAATATACTGATGATAAGATGTAAAAGGAAATTTGTTTTGATGTTTTTAAGATATCAAAATATGTGAACCGCACCAAGAACACTAACCAATCACAAATTTAAGACATCAGTTTTGACATTAATTTTTTTTCCGATATAAAATACCTACCATGCTTGTTTTGACTTTTTAAAGGAACCAAATCTATATAGATAGTAGTGCCCGCTTTGTGCTAGGATTCTCTCCATTAGTCATATTTTTTCAACTGGTTTAAATGTTATGACAAATCATTGTTAGTGACAAACGACAGCAATTACATTAAATAAAGAGTAAAGCTATGCCGACACAGGGGTGTCGACACAGTCCATTGACACAGTGAGGTGTCAACTTTTAGTTGGATAAAAACGTTTTTTTTTTTTTTTTGTACATTTCTTTTATAAAACAATTTTTGTATCATCAAAATAAATAAAAAAAAAAACGTTTTTATTAAAAAAAAAAATCTGTCTTTTTAAAAATAATTTTGACAATTTTTTTTATATATAAAATCAATTTTTTTAAATCACAAATGGATCAAAACAGTAAAAGATTAAAAAATATTTGATGATAAAAAAATTAAAAAATAATAATTACAAAAAATTCAGGGTTTAAATACAAAAATATTTTGTTAGTGCCGCTTTTTATCGCAATTGGTTAGTGTCGCTGGCGCGGACCCACATTCATTAAGAGATGTGGGTCCGTGTCAAACCAATCGCTATAATGTGGGTCCTAATTTTTTAATGGATAAATTTTATTTTATTTTAAATCACACAGTAAAAGATTAAAAAATATTTGATGATAAAAAAAATTAAAAAATAATAATTACGAAAAATTCAGGGTTTAAATACAAAAATATTTTGTTAGTGCCGATTTTTATCGCAATTGGTTAGTGTCGCTGGCGCGGAGCCACATTCATTAAGAGTTTTTTATTGCAATTGGTTCGCGCCAGCGGCACTAAAAATTATTTTTTAGTACCACTAAAAATTATTTTTAGTACCGCTGGCGCGGACCCACATCTTTTAATGAATGTGGGTCCGCGCCAATGGCACTAGCCAATTGCGATAGAAAAACGGCACTAAAAAAATATTTTTGTACTTAAATATTTTTATAAAACCATTTTTTTATCATCAAAATAAATACTAAAAAATAATTTTTAGTGCCGCTGGTGCGGATCCACATCTCTTAAAGAATGTAGGTTCGCGCCAGCGGCACTAGCCAATTGCAATAAAAAATGACACTAAAAATGTATTTTTAGACTTGAACCCTGAATTTTTCGTAAATAAAAAATGATCAAACTAATTCACAATGGAGGAGAATCAAGTCCATCAGCTACATAGTAACTATAAAATCTAGGTAGATGCCAAATTGCCATATTATGCACGTTATAAATTTTGCTAATCTAAAGCCAAAAATATTGATTTGATTCTTTTAAGTGTGGATATTGTTGGTTAGGGGTGGTTACGGAACATAATTTCACCGCATCGTATTATTTTAGTCTAAAAATGATGGTTTTTGATTTGCTAGTTTAGTTTTCATAATCGCAGATCGAAATTATCAAAAGTTTTATGATTGGTTTTAGTTTATATATTTAAAAAATCAATTTATCAAAATTATCATACCAAATCTAAATACTGAAAATATCATTCAATATAGCAAATCAATATGCCCAAATACAAAAATACATATTATATTTCTAAATTTATATCATCGGTTGGAATCATTTATTACAAACGATAATATAGAAAATGGGTGTTATTTTTATTTTAGAAAGTGTAAGCTTTTCCAAGTTAAAAACACATATTTATTCATTTCTCTTGTCTTTGAAACTACGAAAGGAAAATTTGTCGAAAATACGAATAACCGAACATTTTGGTATTGAGAAGGGTTTTTGAAAAATTGAAAACTGAAAACTACCGAAACCGAACGTAACAAAAAAAATTGGTATGATATTGGTATTATGCCGAATACCGACCAAAACGATCGATAACCAACCTTATCGTTGGTATTTGACCTCTACTAATATTAATATCAATTTTTTCAATATATTCAATTTGTAGAGAATATACATTAATTTTAGGGTCAATTATTGAATAGTCCCTACTATAAATAAATATTTTTAAAAAAGGACACATATTTTTAGTTTAATCCATTTAGTCCCTCAAACGCTCAATATTCTCTTATTTTTAGAGGTCCGCGTCAGCGGCACTTCCTCTCCAAAATATGTGGCAAAGGACTTTTTGAAGCAAAATAAAAGAGCTTGGACTAAATGGGTATTAAAAAATGTTCGAATGACTATTTGTTATATGTCCCTTAATTTTATTATAGCAGTTCATTTTGTCCCATCATAAAATGCACAAATAGCAAAGTGGAGCACCGAAATTTAATTGATGCTCCAGATGATGGTGCAAATCCATTACTCCCGTAATAATTCAAACATCACGGGAGTTTAGTCCCCGCAACATTTTGATCGGGGGAAGAAATCAAATTTATACTTGATTTTTTTCTATTGTATTTACAAATGTAAGGCGAGTATCCTCTCCGTGTAACCAAATTTGGCATATATTCTATAATTTAATCAACATATATGCCAAAATTTTGTCACAATGATCTTATTCTAAGGCTTTACACTTCAAAATTTGTCAAAACAATTACGTAAAGTGTGATTTTGACATTTAACTCAATTCTTTGTGATGGTCTTAAGTGGCATCTAACTGTCCCCAATAACTGATTACATTTTTTTAGTTTCAAAATTAAGCCTATATTACTAGACCTATTCTTCATTTGGGGCTGACTTTCGGTGTTTGGTATATCACTATCAAACCAATTTTAATAGATAAAAACTAAAATTATCATTTATACCACTCGCTACAACTTGACTTAACCCAAAACCGTGCCACACATTTTGCAGTAAATCGCGCTAAAATCGGTTTTTTTTATATAACATCAAAAAAATTGAAATAACACTAAATTTTGAATTTTCACCATTAGGTCTTCTCTTTACAGCTAGCCCAACTTAAAATATTAAATTTAAAAAAAAAAGGTTACAAAACTTTTTATTTAATAAAAAAAAATGACCAAAATAATGTTCACAAAATAAAAGGCAAGCTAAAAGTCTACAAAATGCCTTATTTATAGACCTTCTCTCCCATCCATTTTAGTTTCCTTTTCGATGTGGGACTCTATTGGTTTTCAAATTCATGCAATTATGCTAGTGTTCCATCTCAAGCAGAATTCTCTAAAACGAGTTAACGGATGATTTTTTTTTAAATAGTAAAAAAAAAATTGGGCTGAATTTTTTTATGGGTTTTAAACATATTAGGGGGTACCCATCAAAATTTTTTTACCTAAAAATGAATTGTTTTGCTATTTAAAAAAAAATAGGTCAAAAAATTGTTATAAAGTCACATTTGATTTACCTATTTTTTTAAAATAGCAAAAAATATTATTTTTAGCTTATATTTTTTATAGGCGTGCCCTTAAATGTTAAGAACCCATAAAAGTAATTCAGCTCAAAATTATTGTTTTTATTATTTTAACAAAATTAGTCTTTTAATCCGTTTCATGAATAGTGATATGTTTAAGAGTCTATCTGTCCATTTCAAATCACTTTACCGTAACTTTGTATATTTATGTACAAATTAATCATAACATATTCACTTTACCCAAATAATAAACTATAAAATTATTTCCTATCCTTTTTTCAATGTTACAATATTGCATTTTGGACGGTAGTTTCAGTATTTAATTTTGGAACGATAATTTCGGTAAATCGACTTTTTTGATGTGTAAACCAAAACTAACATAAAAAAATTCGGTAATTTCGATTTTGATAGTTTCGATTTTCACTAAATAGAAAAAATTAAATCATTACCACTTTTTATTGGTACAAAATGATACGGTACGAATTTTTGCAGTACCTTGAACACCCCTAACATTCATCATGCTCCAAAAATTTCTAAGAACAAGATGTTATCAAGTTAAAGAATTAAATTATACAATAATTACATTTCTTAGGGGCAAAACACTACATAAATGAGGTTATGAAACCACGGTCAAACAATTGCTTACTTACTAATAAACTTTCTAATCACTTTTCTTGTTCATTGATATTATGAGATACACAGCTGCTTTTGCTTCTCATACACTAAATTAGTTGGTACCTTTTGCTACATTTGTGGACATACAATGTATTTGGATCAAAATTTAAAACAAATTGCTACAACAAATTATCTTACAAGTGTGCATTATCGCTGCTGCTCCAATAGAAACCTTTTCAAAAACTATTTTTGTTGTTTTCAATGAATTATTTGTTCTTAGAGTCTTGAAATTGATTTAATATTATATAAGTTCTTCTACGGCAACACAAAATTTAGACACAAAATTTTATAGATACACTGATATGTTACGCCTGTATTAATTCGTGTTCGGAATTCACACAACCCCACAGTGAAGCTCAGGCATGAGCAAATACGGATACGACACGTCAGTGTATCTATCAAATTGTATCAGAATCATGTGTCCCTCCTCATTTGAAATTTTTGGTACTCATATCTACCTTTAAAATTAAGAGACTACTAAATACATGTTTTAGTGATAACTTATGGCTCTTAACTTAAAACGGAGAAGAAAAAAAATAGTATAATTGTTAATTCAATAAGATATAAAATGATGGTGTAACTCGAACGATGATTGTACACTCCTACCTCGGCTTTTTCTCTCATTTAAATAGTGATATTTTTCTCATGCCCAATTATTATAAAATATATGTCTTAAAATTATTAGTCCTGAGCTTTTAAACAAGATTTAACATTTAACATTCAATAATAATTTTTTTTAAAAAGTAATAGAAAAAAAATCTCATTTTATATGAATTGGTATCTCATTAGTCTTTTTAATTATTTTATATAATGTTTACACTACTGTCTAAAAAAAATATACAAAGTTAATTTTTTTAAAATTTAAATTTAGTGCACCACCTAACTTTAAATTCGGTCCCACCTCTAATAGGACTTTTGGTGATCTTTCAAATTATTTCTTGTCTTACATTACTTTTTGAGTATTAACTAATTTATATTAATTGTTAGGCAGTATAAGTTTATAATATTAATTGTTAGGTATTTATTTAATTGTTAATTAAAATAATATTTAATTATTTTTAAGTAATTATTTGGTGAAAACTAAAAAATAACCTCGAAAAAATTCAGTTGGGGGGCTCTCGCCCTCAAACCCCCAAAAATCACCGTTAAGATATCCCGCCCGATCGTGAAATCCTGGCTTCGCCCTTGACTAAAATTATACTTCATTTATGCTAGAGTATGGCATGTAACTTAAAGGAGTGTAAGTTGTAAAAAAATAAATAAATAAGACAATATACTTCTTCCAAATTAAGACTCGTGCATTTCTTGGTGAGTTGTAAAAAAATGTACATAAAATTTCAATCTCGTGATTTAATCCTTAGACTCGTGGATGTAAATAAACTTTGCATGCAACTTAGTCTAATACAGTGTTGCCTTCAAGCTAAATTTATATGATCTATAGAATATGCACATTTTCTTAAAATTTTAAATAAGCACTTTATATTGGGAATTGAAGGGAACTCGAAATTCTCTCCTCTTTTACTGATTACAAAATGAAAAGTCATATTTTTGTTAATTTATCTTTTCAAGTATCAATTCGAATGAAATTTGGAGATGCTCTTACTCTTATAAACTCATATTTTTGTTATATATATATTAAAAGCTTAATTTTTTAAAGATCAAAATCATATATTCTATTCCTCCTAGTTATTGGGTGCTAGGGTTTGAAGATATAGTAGTCAGCAAAATAAGGCTAATAACAAAATCATAATAATGGAAATGTTTTCTGACAAGAATCCTAATAAGAAAAAAGAAGTTTTTTTTGACATATCACCCTACATTTTATATCGAAATTTGTATTTGCGCTCCACATTTTAAATTCTTTGTGCTTGGTTAGTAAAATTCGTTAGCAGTTGTCAAAATTTTTAGAAAAGACCATCTTAACCCTATTTTAATCCAAAACAATACCAAATTGAAAAAAATGAAAATTAACTAATAATAAATAATTAAAAAAATATTCAGATTTCTGAAAATTATGAAAAAAAAAGCAGTTTAAAACTTTGAAAATTAGAAAAAATATTTTTAAAATATGAAAATAAACATAAATTACAAAAAAAACATTTAAAAAACATTTTAAAAAATCAGAAATAATAGAAAATTCATTTTAAATAACAAAAAACTTATAAAAAAAAATACGAAAAAACTGATGATATTTGGAGATGCTCTAACTTTTATAGGTAAAAAAAAGGACACAAATATAATATCAGACCGGTCCTGAAATTGATACAAATTTATAAAGTCATGTACAAAAATTATTAAATAGGCTCATTTTATATGTATTGATATAGAAAAATGGGTCGGTAACATATAAATAATAACGAATAGACCATCGGGGACAGTGCGATCGCTCACTTGACACATGCTCAGGGCCGCCCCTGATATATATATATATATATATATATATATATATATATGTATGTGTGTGTGTGTGCGCGCGCTTATGGGTTAGCCGATCCTAAGAGATGGGGGACGCCTGTCAGATAGCGCGTTTCTCGCGAGCTTCGAAAGGGAATCGGGTTAAAATTCCTGAATCGAGACGTGACGGTTGACGACAGCGTTAGGGAGTCCGGAGACGTCGATGGAAGTTGGTGGATCTATTCCCATGCACGTCCAGGTGACTCCAAAAATTTATAGGCAAAGTCGGTCAGGTCATGCCTAAAACCAAGGCAATTTCTGTCAGTTGACGCCGAAAAACTTCACGTGATGCCCAACCCACCGACATTGCCTTATTTCTAGACATCCTCACCCGGCCGACTTTGTCTTATTTTCAGGTATCACTCGACCGACCTTGCCTTGTTTCTAGTCATCACGTTGTCAACATTGCCTCGGTGTGTGTGTGTGTGTGTGTGTGTGTGTGTGCCTATATATATACCACGCATAATATTTTAACAACTTTCATTTTCTCACGTAAAGGCTGGTCAGACACGATACGCCGAAGATGTGACTTGTCGATCAATTAATGCCATTCTTAGCACAATGTAATATAATTATTGTTATATTAAATTGTCGATACTTTAAACTTTATGAATATTTCACTGGCAATAATTAAACTCAAACCAACAACAACTAAATAATAAATCCAACAGCAAGTCAATATCACAACTCGAGCATCATGTAAATAAATAAATCTCGGGCTTATGCCCTTATAATTTATTTCCAAATAAAATAACTGAGACTGGAAAAGCACCTAAACTAGAGCCAATAGTCTGAAAAGCTGCTAAGCATAAGAGATCGCAAGACTGGTACAACAACAATTCCGCTATCCCTGTCTAGAAATAGCATGGGGAAAAAACATTTAAATTTTGGGCCAGAGTCCGAGGTGTGCAAGAATTAACTTATTTAATTTATGATGCAATTGTACAGTCGATGAAAAATAAATATTCTCCCTTCCTCACTCACAGTCGTATAACACCTCACCCATTATCTAAGTGTGGTATCATTTGCATCCCAGTAAATCCCAAATAATAATTATGACAACGTCTCAAATTAATAATAATGGCTAAATGATTTAAGTGTACTGACTACATTTAATTATCAATACCCATAATATCCCAGTCCCATAATTTTCACATAAATGGCATAAACATCTATTATGCATTAAAGAATCACAATTATCATTTATGTACACATTCTTAGACATTTCAATTTATCTCATATAAAATTCGGGTAATTATATATATGTCCTTTATATATATGACACACAAGGGCATCTACCGTTGGTGTCTGATTCGTGCTTTATCGGCAAGTCTGGAGGAATCCCTTATCCTAAGCGGACATCACAAAATATACACAAGTTTGGGGCGGTCCCTAAGCAGGACACCTGTACACGACCCATACCTAGAGGTGACACAGGAACGGTCAGCGTCAACACCTACCTCTCGTAGATGGCGCCTTCACGTAGTACATATATGACCTACACATCGTCAAGCCCACCCGTGCCAACGTGTGGCACCCAGTTTTAACGCTCGAACCTCCGAGCCGATAGGACAATCCACACAAATACATAATAGTACATATTATTATCCCATATAATATGTATAGGTAATTGCTCTATAATTACCATAAAAGCCCAACTAAAATCCATAACATCGTTATTTAATTAATAATTTATCATCTTATAACTTATTAGTTCCATTTCATAAATAATTACTTAACCAGCTTGCTAGTGGTAATTGTTATCAATTAAATGTGGGTACACTATTTCCTTAACCATTAATTAAAATTTTCCTTTTTTGATTTATTTGTTACTACTCCTAACAGTAAGCCAAATCCAACATAATGAAATGACCCGACCCATCCAACCCTTGCAAAGCCGTAGAAGGAAACAAAGTGACAAAGCCTTCCTGCCGCCGCTCAAACGATCCCTGGGGTCGTTCGCGCGACATGGCACGTCGCTCGAACGATGGCCCACATCGCTTGAGCAAGATGTGCCTCCTTCCCCGCTTCATTGCCCAGTTTCAATTCCTCCCAGTTCCAACAAACGTACCAAAATTTCCCAGATCCAAAGCAACTTAACCCATAAATTTTCAATCCGGGAATCATTTGTTTCAACCCCAAATATTTCAAACCCATAATTAATACACTAAATCCTAAAAACAGTACCTGTAAGGAAATTTACGAAATTTACGGATTGAAACTTCTCCAACTTGCAGTCTTAATTGAGTTCATAGTATGGGGTTCCTATAATGGGGTTTGTATCAGAATTTCAGTCCACATATATATCAACAGTAAGGTCTCTACATTAATTTATCAGAATATCCCCAATTTAACTATCAAAGCTCTATGGAATCTATGCCTAATTTTAAGGTTTCGGTACTTTAATTTCTTGGATAATTTTTACATTAAATTAGTCCTCTACATGTGTTGCTCATCATTAGATCAATCATATTCAAACCTAAATCCCATAAATTAAAGGGGGTGATTACATACATCAAGAAATATATTGAAAGCATAAATTAAGCAAAAGAGAATTCTTGCCTTAAAATTCGTGGATGAAAACCTCTTAGAAACCACTTGATTTTCCCTTTGTTCTTGCCCCTTTTCTCCTCTTTTTGATATTTCTCCTTTCCTCTCCCGCAAGTGTTGTTTTAGGGTTTTCTCTAATGATAGTGGGGGAGTGGTTTACCTCG
The DNA here is from genome assembly GCA_949130495.1 of Sambucus nigra. Taxonomy (NCBI): domain Eukaryota; kingdom Viridiplantae; phylum Streptophyta; class Magnoliopsida; order Dipsacales; family Adoxaceae; genus Sambucus; species Sambucus nigra. The sequence goes on along the minus strand of OX422210.1, from coordinate 39,350,493 downwards.
ACTTAAACACTTAATAGGTGGCTGATCCGGAGTTGGGGCGATAACCCAATTTTTGGACCCTCAAATGGACCCGAACCCATATCCCAGTTAGCGCCAAAACTTCTCAACTCATATACCTACGACTCGTGACCATTTTTAAATATTTAAAACACTAAACCGTGTCTCTAACGCTGCCCAAAAAGCGTCTCAATTATTTATATTTCACTTAGACATTTTATTATGTTCCAACGGCACGCCCCATAAATTTATTTATGTGTGATTTATTTTTCACTAGCAAGCCCATTACGTCCAGTTGAGTTTTATATATATATGCTCATGAATAAATGTTTATTTAAATTAAAAAAATTTACTCTTTTAAATTTAAATTCATCCGATTTAATTTATTCCCAAATTAATATTAAATTATCGAATTTAAATTAGTCAAAATAATTTATTGCAAAATTACGGGGTATTACAAATATCAAGTGAAAACTTAACAAATTAAAGACCAAAATCACATATTCTGGTCCTGCTAGTTATTGGGTGATAGGGTTTGAAGGTATAGTAGTCAGCAAAATAAGGCTAAAAACAAAATCATAATAACATAGATGTTTTCTCACAAGAATCCTTATAAGAAAAAAGAAGGGTTTTTTTTACTTGTCACCCTACCTTTTATATCAAAATTTCTGTTTGCATTTCACATTTTAAATTCTTTGTCTGGTACCTCGCCGTTAGTAAAATCCGTTAGTTGCTGTCAACAATTTTAAAAAATACCATCTTAGTCAAGTTTTAATCCAAAATAATATAAAAGTTAAAGAAAATTAAAATTAAATAATAAATCATTAAAAAAAATTTAGAAATCCAAAAATTATAAAAAAACAGTTTAAACTTTGGAAATTAGGAAAAAAGAAATTAAAATACGAAAATTATGAAAATAAATATAAATTACAAAAAAAAAATTAAAAATCCGAAAATAATAGAAAAGTTATTTTAATAACAAAAAGCTTATAAAAAATAGGGAAAAACATAGATATATATATAATATTAAGTGAAAGCATAATAAATTAAAGACCAAAATCATATATTCTGGTCTTCCTTGTTATTGGGTGCTAGGGTTTGAAGGTATAGTAGTCAGCAAACTAAGGCTAATAACAAAATCATAATAATGGAGATGTTTTCTGACAAGAATCCTTATAAGAAAAAATAATAAAGGCAAAACCACATTGGTGTACCTAAGGAGTAACTAACTGAATCTTTGGAGATTGAGGTCGTCTCAAGACCATCCCACAACGTTACATGCATACACACATATATATTGCATATGAATGATAATTACACACCAAATCTTAGTAGCCACATGCCAAATTCTGCCTATCTGGATGATAAAATCTCTTGAACTTCACTTAAAGGGGTTCTTGGGTCAACTTCAGTTAAGAGATTGTGTAACTGTAAAAAGGTCAGCATTTGATCTTGGGATATATTTTTTTAGAAGCCATGTTACCACTTTAATTTTTTAAAGCCATTTGATTTACATATTCACCACTATCAAAACATATTTTTCCATGTGTTTACTTGTCATATTTTTACTAGTACTAAATAAGGTGTCAATCAGATTAGATTTTTTAGGTTTCAATCATATCTAAAATTTGCGAAATGATATTATTTGCAAAGGTATGACATGTCATACCTAACGTTAATAAATACATGATATACTTGCATATTTAAAAATATTATTTTATAATGAAAAACGTGAAACACGTATTGTAATCGTGTTGTATTCGTATTTATATTAACCATGTACGCTTACCTATACTGCAAAAATAAGCCTAAATACATTATGGGCTTTTCAGGTTTTCGGTCATAATCATTTATGTTTAAACTTGGCTCACAAATGATTTTGACTTTTGAGTTTTTATTCGGGTCAACCCGAGCTTGTTAACTGATTTTATAATTTTGGATTTTTATCACTAAACTTGATTTAGTTAAAAATAATAAGACTCACAATTTAATTACATAGTTTCTCCTAATGACACCAAATGTCAAAAGTTGAGTAGTGTGTTCTTCAAACACAACCTAGATTTAAATTCAAATTTAAAATTTTGTCCACGTTCGGCTTAACTAATATTATCATGCTAAACGAATATTCTTGAGACTAATTTTCCATAATTATCAAAGTTGATATTCCATATGGACACGTTATGCTCTCAATGCATGATCGTCTTCCTCTATTTTTTTATAATCCTGAACCTCCACACGAATGAGCCATTTGAATTCCTCCATGTGAGCTATGACACGAGTATATTACAAAAATTCGTGTATATATTATAAAATTTCCCATACAAATGATAATATTTTTAAAAAAAAATCAAGCATACTTTATAAATTTATTGTATACATTACTAAAAAATGGATATAAATTAAGAGAGAGTGACTTTAGTACCCAAAAATATGTTAATAGACTTGAGCCAAACAAAATTGTTGGAACTTTAGATCATTAGTGTAAACTTTGAAAGCTTATGAAAAATCTTAGGTCTTTTAACACCCTTTGTCTTATATGACTTAATATGGTGTAGTTAATACGCATGTTTTAATACTAATGAACAGATCATTTGGACATTAGAATTTTGTCTGGGATGGGTGGAAGAACTTATTGGATCAAAGGCCACGCGCGCGCCGTCGTCGTCCCTCTAACCGGGTCCAGGTCTAGGGTATTAAAACAATTGATGTTTTAATTAAAAAAAATCTAAACGAATTTTATATAACAAAAAAAATATGTTTTTGAGCGGCCAAAAGTGGGAGACTTTACGACCCAAATTCTCTGACTCTCCATGGTTCAGTCTCCCACTTGTTCACTAGCCGTTTAGATATTTTTGTTTTAAAGCCTCCTTTGTGCCGTTTTGAACAGTACGAACACACACAAAACAGAGTCTCCCTCTCCCAGCCAAAATAATTTTTCTCTGCAAAACAGAGGAGAAGAACACACGAATACTCTCTTTCTAAGCATTTTTCTTTTTTCCTTACTAGATCATATCGTCCCCTAAAATAATATTGAGCAACTGATATTGAACGGATGATATTATACAAAATTACTACGTGCATAGTTTTCTGAAACAGAAATTGATTTCAATTCTAAGTTCTTTTATCCTAGGGATGGCGAGACATTAATTGGATTATAACAAAATTTTGAGGAGAGTCGCGAAACAACTTAAAAGAGTGAGTGACCTATTTCGTGACTCAGCCACGTTATTTTTCTGCTGTTAGTTTTACGCATTCAATAATTTCATTCCATTCTCTAATTTGAGGTATAACAAAAATTATCAAACAAGGAGTTTGAACAAAAAATCGTTTTAATAAAAGGGTGTAAACTCAAACGTTTGGACATATTTTCAGCTGGGATGATAAGGCTTGTACCAGCCCATTGGAGGAAAAAGTTGGGTAAGCTACACATTACCCCCTCAAATAAAATAATCTCAAAATCAGTTGTCTCTTGAAGATTGTCTTAGGCTATCAGAAATTGTCTCTTGAATCAATATACTAGACACAATTTTCAATTATTGAATTGCTTACTCATACTCGTTTTTCTTTTAATTTTTATGGGTATAGGTGAAAAATTCTCTTCGCCAGAGGTTAGGGTCGCTATAGATATATTAAATTAACAGAAATTGCCTCCAATTGAGATCTGTAATACGACACTATGTTCCCATGTGACATCCTTTGCTTTGTCCTCATTCAACAGCCCTCCATATTTTCTCATGCACAGCTTTACCTATATCACTCAATTTACATAAAATAATCCCCCCGAAACGCAATCATCCCTTCTTTTCCACTTCACTAGAACTAACTACTACAACTACACACACACACACACACAGGATCAAGTGCGGACACGGTGCGAACGGATTTTTAAAATATAGCTCCCGACATTTTTTTGAAGTGATTTTTTTTTAAAACTCACAAATTTTGAGGAATTTTATTAAAACAGTAAAAAAAAAATGAGTTGATTTTTTTTGTGGGTTCATTGAAATGTTAATAATCCAAAAAAAAAAATCACTTCGAAAAAATGTTGGGAGCTATTTTTTTAAAATTCGTTCGCACCATGTCCGCACAGGACACTTCCGCACCTTAGTTTCTCTCTCTCTCTCTCTTCCTATATACATATATAGTATTGCTCTTGTACGAACTGTCCCGCATATTAACATTGCGAACTGTACATGTGTCACCTGGCGATGAGCGCCATATGTCCACTCTGCACTTTTAAAATGCGGGACAATCCGCACAAGAGCAGTACTGTGTATATATATATACACAGTATTGCTCTTGTGCGGATTGTCCTGCATATTAACAGTGTGGACTGCACATGTGTCGCCTGACGATGGGCCCACATGTCCATTCTGCACTTTTAAAATGCGGGACAATCCGCACAAGAGCAGTATTATATATATACCGCCACACACAGGTCTTTTCCGCACTGTTAATATGAGGGACGATTTGCATAAAAGACTGTCCCGCATTTTAAGACTGCGGACTGGACATGTGTCACCTGGTGGTGAGTCCAAAAATTATCGGTACTCTCTCTCTCTCTCTTTTATGGGCTCATCGTCAAGTGACACATGTCTAGTACGCACTGTTAAAATGCGAGATAGTGAGCACAAAAACAGTATTATATATATATATATATATATATATATATATATATATATATATATATATATATATATATATATATATATAAACTACAACCCATATGTAATCGCCCCGCCCCACATAATAATATTTTTGCTATTGAAATTAAATCACTATGATAGTGTTAAATTTCTAACAGAAATTGTGACATGTGAGGTACATTTAGAGTTATTAAGGGACAATTAATCAACCAAAACGCACCCCATTATCGAGGGAGAAAATTAGTATTTACCAAATTTTCCATATTTTAAAGACAAAATTACCACGCAATTCATAGGTTTGTGCATGTGTCAGTTTGGTTTGATCTAAGCATTTGAGGAGAATAAAAAACCAATGTAAGTTTGTTCTATGATTTTAAAACCACAACAAGAACCGAGCCTACGTAGAACTAAATCAATTCAATTTGTTTGTTCTCAAGTTAGTGTGATTTGAAACTTGGTTCCAGCTATTCTTTCAATAATTGCATTTAATTCAAATAAGTTGCTTGTGACGAAGAGTATCATATTGTTTAAGAGTAGTTATCAAATATAAAAGTGACCAAAAGTAATAAAATGATCATTTATGAAATTTAATTTCAAAATAAGAATATACTAATAAATGAGAAAATATCATACTAACTTTAAATTATCGAACATAAAGCTTCAACAAAACAAAATAGCATCAGTGTCGTATGATGTGGACTCATAAACAATAGAGTTAAATTTTAACATGTCAAAACAAAAAGGAAAAAAATGAAAAAGATGTGAAAATGTACAACAAAATGAACGAGATAAATACGCATTCTATGGGTCATTACCCCCTCGTCCCAATTTAAGAGTTCTTATATGACTTGCGTATTCATTAAGGAGCCACGGATCAACGATCCAGATCAAGACTTATTAAATAACGTGACATATGATACATTGATGTTGGATTATAAAAGAAAGGGGACTCCTAAATAGTAATAGAGTGGACTCTTAATTCGAGACGGAGGTAGTTTATTTTTGTTCGCTCTATCAGCTTGGTTCAGTTTGCGTCCCAATTCACTTCTTAATCCGATAATTTTTTTCTTACCAAAACCATTAGTTGATGAGTCCTTCTATACTAGCACAATTGACGTGTCACACCCCCATTCGTTCGTATTCGAGCTCCATAAGGCTACACTTTTAGTGTGACCCGGATACGAGCGAATAAGAGTGCGACACATCAATTGTGTTGTACTTTTGTATCGTGAAATTGTGTCAGTCTAGTATTTTCGTTAGTTGATAAACTTAACCTAGCTCAAAACTAGGAGATCGGTTCGGTTCGGTTTGGTTCTTCAAGTTGTCGAGTTCCAATTAACACTCCTATATAACCGACATAATCAAGTCTTGATAGAATTTTAGCACCATTGGTGATTTAGACATAACTACAGTAACTAAAAACTCCAGGGTACTAATTATTCACAATAATCATGTAGAGGACTAACACAAGGTACATAATTTAGGGAGGCAAAGAGTAACTTACTTACCCACAAGATAATCATAAAAAACCATGCCCACGTTCACCCTCTTTCTTAGAAAAAACAATGCTAAAATGAGCTGCATCTTTCCATGCAAATCCCTCAATTTTCGAGCCTCACCATGTTCACCCCCTCCTTCCTTTTCAAACCCTAGTCAACCTAACCTTTATTTTCCTTCCTATAAATATATCATTCCCCTCTTTCCTTTTCATCAAAGGGTCCAGCTCCTCATTTGTGAGTTTTTTTTCCCATACACAAACATTTCCCTTTCATTACCAACTCATAAGTTTTAATCAATTCTAATGGCTGAGCTCAAGAAACAACATAAGAAGACTAGTGGGGCCATTTATGCCCCCATGAAGAAAAAAAGTCATGGATTTTCTAGCAAGTGTGCTTCTTTGGTTAAAGAACAAAGAGCTAGGATTTATATTGTTCGCCGTTGTGCCACCACTCTTCTTTGTTGGTACATTCATGGAGATGATTGATCACCCCATACATTTACATACCCTACAAGTTCATCAAATATCTCTCTCTTCATTTTTTCTTTTTTTGGGTACGAAAAGTGTCCTGAACTAGTTTGCGCGTACTTCGGATTAATCCTTTCAGCCCGAACAAGGTTTGCAAAACAAGAATTACTACCCGAGATCCGTGGCTCCAAGTTTTTGTTGCCGAGGAAAATCGAGCAAAGCCCCCTTTTTTCGGGTTGAGGGACTACCACCCAAGTAAACCCCTAGAATTACCAAATATCTCTCTTATTTCTATCATTTCCTCTCTTTTCAAAAGAGTCATTCTACGCTGACACAAAATCGCGACGCAAAGGTGCGACACAATTGACGTGTCGTACTCCCATTCACTCGTGTTCGGACTTCATAAGGTTACACTCTTATTGGGGACTGGACACGAGAGAATGAGGGTGCATCACGTCAATTGTGTCGCACTTTTGTGTCTGGAGCCTAGCATTTTTGTTTTAAAAAACATGGCTTTGGGGCCATCACTCTCTTTTCATGTGCCTTCCATTTTTTGACCTAAATGGTGATAGTCCATTTGGTTTATGGGTATATAAGAGAGATTTATGGCTGCATTTCAAGTTTGAAAATCAATGAGGCGGACATGAAGGGTTCTTTATACCTCGAGTTTTCTAGGAAGTTAACTCGGTGACAAGGATTAGGGTTACTCATATGTAACTTGTAGAAGAGCTATATATAATATGCATTATACATTTTGATGTTACTCTTGTTATTTCCATTATTTTTCAAGTGTATCGTTACAAATGTTGTGACTTCAAATAAATTGGACAAATATGAGAATAAATGGGTTATGATATGATGTAATCCCCTCTCCTTCTGATCATTTAATAAAAGAGTATCGGTTTGTTCAAATATTTGTTTTTTGGTGATGAATTGAGTAGAAGGGAAATGAGAAAGTGTGATTTAAAATAAGAGATGATCATATACTTCAATTTTTTGTTTGTTGCTTGTATTGAGTTGTGGTTAAATTTTTTATGGAATATTTATTATTATTATTATTATTATTATTATTATTATTATTATTATTATTATTATTATTATTATTATTATTATTATTATTATTATTATCACATTTTGTCATAACCTCGTTTCCAGCAGTTAGATGATTAATGTCAAATGAAAATAATAATTGGGATGTGGGACAATTAGAACTATTTAAATAGGAATAAACCCAAATAATCTAATAAAGTGATTAACTTTTTTGTGGCACAATTTGATTGACCTATAATGTTTTTTTTTTTCCTGACAATATCAAAACAAGATGTGTTATTCAAAATTAAATGGTAGGAAAACCAAAGAAGATAAAATAGAATAACGCAAGTATAGACACTCTTTCCTTAACATAAATTCGTCCCCTCACTATAGTTCAATGTGCTCTCCTCTCCCCCCTCCCCCACCACCACCACCACACAAAAAAAAAAAGATGAATCAGCATAAATTCGTCCCCTCACTATAGTTCAATGTGCTCTCCTCTCCCCCCTCCCCCACCACCACCACCACACAAAAAAAGAAAGATGAATCAGCATAAATTCGTCCCCTCACTATAGTTCAATGTGCTCTCCTCCCCCCCCCCCCCCCCCCACCCACCCCCCACCCACCCAAAAAAAAAGATGAATTAGCATAAAAGAAAGAAAATGGAAAAATAAGAGAGATTTGGTTTTTACAAATATTGCAAAATTACAATAGATTTTTAGTGTCATTTTGGTCGTTTGATGTCAAGTTAGGGAAAACTATATACCTCAAAGAGAAAACAAAAAAATGAACTGTTTTTAAAAAAATAGTAAAATAAAATTATTTTGAGTTGATTTCTTTAATTGTATTTAAACATATCAAGGACCCTAGAAAAATAAAAATCAGCTCAAATGATATTTTTTTTTTTGCTATTAAAAAAATCGGTCAAATATATGTGAGTTTTAGTAGCTTAAAAACTGACATATATTTTATTTGATGTTAAGTCCAATATATTTTCAGAAAAATATTTTTCAGTCCCTAAAAAACATTTCATTTCATCTTATTGTCATGCTATTGCCACTACTAGTGACTAAAAGTTATTTTTTAAATATGTTAGAAGTAAAATTTAAATAAATAATATATTACGTGCTTTGTTATATGCCTCCCCAAATCCCCTTGATCAAATATTTAATCACATGTGTCATTAACTAAACCATCATAACTTTTGGATGAAAATTTCCAAAAACCAAACAATAAGCAAACATAATTTCCACTCAATTTGAATTATTAAAATCATTAATAATTCCATAGAATGGTAGAGAATGTTGTGTTGATGAGAGACCAATGAGGAATATATGGATCTGCTCACATTTAAATAAGCTTCTTATAACAACATAGAGGATTAAACTGTCATGAAACAATCACTTAAAATCATTGTTTTAAGGGAACCAGCAAACAAAATATCAACAATAGCCTGTTTGCTAATCTTTTTTACATGGGGTTGATAATAAATTTACAGCTAAATGGGATCATTATTCATTAGATACGGTCACATTGATTAGGATTCTAATGCCCTCAAATTTGCAAACCTGCCTCGTCATTTAATCTTACCTTGATTCTGAAATATTTTGCCAGGAGTTTACAATGGGTAATTAGACAGCTACACATGCACAAGTTTTTTGGCATATTATACAATGATGCAGAGAATATTATCTTGTTTTTATTTTATTTGTGAGACCGTCCGCAAGTGCTCCAAGTTTTCAGTCATTAACATATTTAAAATGAATTCTTCTACACTGATACAAAATCGTGCTATAATTGATGTGTCGTACTCTTATTCGCTTGTGTTCGGGCCCCACTAGGCTACACTCTTAGTGGAGTTTGGACACATGCGAAAAAGGGTACGATACGTAAATTGTGTCGTAGTTTTGTATCTCATAATTGTGTCGGCCTAGGATTTTCAATATAGAATAGGTTAAACTCAATTTATAAATGGTTTTTTTTTGGCTAAACTCCCCTCATCGGTAATTTTTCTGGGTTAAGGGTGTCATTAATGTATACCTGATTTTTCATTAATATATACACTAAATTTTGTAATGTGTAGCCCAAATTAGGGTTGGTCTCGGGTTCGAGACATGGGAGCAACCTCTCCATATAAAACATATGGGGTAAGAGTAGCCGACATCCACCTCTCCCAGACCTGCAATTAAGCGGGAACCTTGTGCACTAGGTATGACCTCTCTTTTTATATGAATTTTTTAAAATATTTTTCGAAAATCTTGTAACCTATATGTGGAATTTTATAATGTTTACACGAATTTTGTAATATACACGTGTTAAGTTTGTGTCAACTTAAATTATAAGGTATGCATTAATGGATCAAGAGCTTTAGTGCCCAAAAAAATTGTAAGTGGATTAAAGCAAAAAAAAATATTCCTAGCCAATGACTAAAATGGAAAGTTACCGTTCATAAAATGTAAAAATTCAAGTGAAAATGCTTGTGCCTCTGCAATAAAAAAAATAAGAAAAAAACTTGCGATGAAAATTAACTAGCACCGGAGTAAAAGTAGAATAAATTAAAAACAAATGAGGATAGAAGTTAAGGTGACAAGTGAGTTGTGGCCTGAGTATGACTTACGCTCAGTTCACTAAACTTAAATTTTTGAACTAAACGAGTTAAAATTTGGGTTAGAAATCGGTATACCCTATTTTTGATTGGTCGAGTTAAATGAGTTAAAATTTTCCTAAATGGGTCTTATGAATTTTAACTCGTTTTTACCGGATGCTTGGAGATGGCTTGGGGGTCATAATTTTTATGTTCCGTTGGCTTCTGAAAGAGGATCTTTCTATAAATTTATCATTACAACTTTGAGGGAATGAGAACATAGTTGAAAGTGGAAACGTAATCCTAGTTATTGGTAATAGGGCATTTTACTGTTAAGTACATTGACTAACAATTTGGGACCGTAAACTCGAGCCCAACAAATTTTAAATGATTAGGTCCACCATATAAATACCCCCAAATCTCAAAACAAAGACTCCTTACAAAAAGTCAAGCGTTAAATAGATCAGACTTTCTCTCTTCGATGAAAACCTCAGACTCCCTCTCTTCTGATCAAAAGTTCAAAACCCTAATTGTCGAAGTTCAAAGAAATTATTCTCAATCTCAATCATATTATTCCAAACAACTTTAACAGGTATTAATCCATCCTCAAATATTGTTACTTTTTCTTGATTTTCTTTTTTTTAAGCCCTAAATCGATCAAGTTTTTTACCCATTTTCACTTGATTTCTCACTCAAATGAAAAACACAACGTACAAAAATGATTCCATAATCTATTTGGTATACTTTATTGTTCACGCGAGAGAGAGAGAAAGAGGGAGAGAAGGGGGGGGGGGGGGGGAGTAAAGAGAGAGCATAAGAGAGTAGAAGGTGATCACAAATGAAGAGTTGACACTATGTTTATGATTGTTCATATCTGGAGTATGGTTGGACATTGTGTTGGGAAAAGGTTGAACTAGTGATATCATTATTGCAAGCCCAAACTTTTGCTTTGTATGATTTTACATTTTGGATAGTAAAAAATTTTGTACTTCGATTTATATACGTGATCAACAGTCCTGGGGCAACCACTCCAACATAGTATTGTCATCGATTATCAACTTTAGAAGAAGTTTTGTGCATATTGGTTGTATTGAGTATCCAACATTATTATTAGGTCAACCCTAACAATATGACTTGTAAACCTAGATTGATGTAATAACATTGTCAATACACAATGAGAATCACTAAAAGGGGAGCTTCCAACACATCCATGCAACCAAAACTAAACAAATGGAAAGATTGAATTTTACGAATTTTCAAAATCAGCTTTAACAAAAAAAGATACAAAAGTTCTATATAAAAAAAAATCAATGAAGAACTAGCACAAGTACATTATATTAAAACGACACATCAAGAAAACTCTTATCCACATCAAGTGATCCGTGAAATTACAATGATACATCAACAAAAAAGTTCTCAATAACAACACACTTGATCAAGCTACGAAGTGCAACAAGAGTTTTTAAGGGGTTTATAATCGATGTAAAAGGAATAACACTTCTTAGATATGATTTATGTTCTCGCTCAAGCGAACAAAAAAACATTTTCTACATATGTCAAACAAGTTTTGTAACAACCCTTATTTTCTCACGTAAAGGCTGGTCAGGCACAATACGAAGAAGATAGGGCTTGTTTTCCAATTAAGACCATTCTTAGCACAAATTAAATATAAATAAGTTATTTTCCAAAACTTCTGCATTTTTAAAAGCATGAACACATACACAAGAATCCAAGCCATCACAAAAAATGCTAAAATTCAACAAGAGTAATAAAATCCCAACCGACATAAAAGAAAAGAGTATCGGGCTTATGCCCTTACAATTGTTCCAGATAATAAATGACGGAATATAAAAAGTACATATGCTAGAAGCAACTGAATTCGAATCTGGAGAGTAAGCGAGATCGCGGGACTCCCATAGCACAATCCAACTATCCCTATCTAGGAGTACCTGGTGGGAGAAAACATTTATATTTGGCTCAGAGCCCGAGGTGTGCAAGAATTAACTTGAATAAAATATGAATGTAATTATACAGTTGATGCACAGTAAATATTCCCCTTTTCGTCACTCACATGCGTATGACACATCGACCCTCATCTAAACGAAATATCATTCGCATCGCAACAATTCCCAAATAATGAATCGTACAATGCCTCAATCTATAAACGGGGATAATAGTAATAAATTCATTTGAATGTAATTTCTACATTAAATTACCAACAGCCACTTATTTTAGTCTCATAGTTCCTTCAAAAGATCACAAACATCTATTATGCATTATAGGATTTTATATATAAATATTGTCTATTTTACTTAGACAATTCAAATTATTCAAAACAAGTCCAGTTAATCAATAATTTATGTCATTTCATAAAATTGACACACAAGGGCATCTACCGTTGGTGTCTATTCGTGCTCTAGCGACAAGTCCGAAGGAATTAGTTTATTCCTAAGCAGACAACACAAAACACACACATACGTTGGGGGCGGTCCCTACGCAGGACACCTATATACAACCCATACCTAGCGGTTAGACAAGAACGGTCAGTGCCAACCCTACCTCTAGTGGGTGGCGCCTCCACGTAGTACCTACATGGCCTACACATCATCAAGCCCACCTGTGTCGACGTGTGATATGCGGCCCGAATGCGCGAACCCCCGAGTCGAGAGGACATTCCACGAATATCGTATGTCCACACAAATATATATAATAGTACATATTATTTATCTCTATATTATGTATAGGCAATTTTTCTACAATTACCAATGATATTCCTCATTAAGTAATTCATAATATTTCTCATGTATTAATAATTTAAGGTCTAATAAATTATTAATTCCAATCCATAAATAATTTCTTAACATTCTAGCTCAAAGTAATTATTATTAATTCACGTGTGAGTGAATCCATTTGTCCCATAGATAAATTAACCCATTGTACCTGCACTCCTTCCTAAATTTTTTATATTAGTGTTGCTCAACAGGGTACAACAGTGACACGAGGAAATTGTAGAATCAGGCGAGGCAGAAGAGGAAGAAAAAGTTAAAAATTCTGACCCGTCGCTCGAATGGCTGGAGGTCTCGATCGTCTAACATGGGCATGTCGTTTGAACGGCATGCCACGTCGTTCGAACGACGCCTCGTCTTCTCCCTCCGCCATTAACAGTTTCTAGGTTCCCATAATTTCCAACCTTCTTAATTCTTTTAACAACAATACGGGTCTAACATTTTCATGCCCGGTTTCCAATACCAGTCCTAACCATAACCTTTAATGTACTCAGATGATTAAGAATTTAAGTCTCTAACATGAAACAGTGTTTATTTCATAAGGCGGGCATTTATTTTGGGTGATTTACACCTAGAATTCATCCCATAAATGATCATCAATCATCTCTACAATTATTTACCATTTATTCTCCAATAACTACCAAACTTAAGGGAGAAATCTAATCATCAACATACGAACTTTTGATTCCTAATTTCATGAATAACTCTGCATGTATATCCTTCCTCTACATGTGGGTTTTCATCATCAAATCAAATATAATAAACCCTAATTTCCATAAATCTACAGGGAATAAATTATGCATTGAGAAATTAATTAGAAACATCAATTATGCAAGAAAATTCTTTCCTTTAATTTTTGTAGTGGAGAGACCCTTGAAATCTTTAGACTACTCTTTGTTTTTCCTCTTTTTTCCTTCTTTGGGTGTTTCTCTTTTCTCTCTCCTGTGGCTGCTATCTTAGGTTTTGATTTGTGATAATGGGGGAGTAGTTTACCCCCACTAAACAAGTCATTAAGTGTTAATCCTGAGTTGGGTCAAAAGTCCAACTTTTGGACCCCAAAATGGACCCGAAACCATAACCCAATAGGCCCAAAAGTTACCCAACATATATACTATTGACCCAGGACCATTTTTAAAGGCTTAAACAACTTTAACGAGTTCATATAAGTCCCAAAATTGTAATACCCCACATTTTTGATGATTTAAATAATTATGGGATTATTTATTACAACGGGATTAATTAAATTTAAATGTGAAGAATTAAATTGTTAATTAATCCGAATCTAATAAAAATAAATATTAACTAGCATGCTACAGGTTAATACTTATTAGTTTAATATTACTGTGCGATATGTAATATGGAACCATATACTTTGATAAATTGTCGAGAGATAGTGATGTGACAGTTTAGTGAATTAAGTTAGACGCGCGTGTGAGTCGTGTCGGGATTAAATTGGTGGAATAAATAAATCGATTATTTTTAGTAACTCGTATGATGATTTTGAGTGTACCGTTGAGTTCGGAAGGGTCGAAATAGTCAAAATAGTATACTCGGGTGTTTAGTTTGGGTCCCGGGGCAATTTTAGGTCTAACCGGCACCCCGAAAGGGCATTATGATAAATTGGATTTTTAGGCCTAATTAATGGACGAAAATTAGGACTTAATTAATCAGCCAAAAAAATTGCATTAGGGTTAGAAAGTTGGAGAAAGCAAGAACGGCCATAGGAAGTGTGAGGGAAGGCGTTTGCCAAGAGAAGAGGGCTAAATCGACATCATCTTGCACCACCACCACCACCACCGTGTAGATCGGGACGAGGGGAACACACCCATACCAACAACATTCGGAAATCAGACTACTCACTCAAGGCAAGTGTTCATAACTTGTTGTATTTCGGTATTAATTTGATTCATGTTAGTGTAAAATTGTTAGGATTATGTTGTAGGTCATAAAAATGGTGAAATTGAGGAATTTGAATGTGTAAATAAATTCTGTGATTTAGTACATTGAAACCCTTAATATATGTATACTGGAAATCATGTTTTAAGGAATTTATATGTAGAACAAATCTGGAAATTTGGCTTCTTTAACATGTATTGGAAGAACTAGGGTTTTGATAAATTTAAATTGGGGATTTCACGTTTTATGAATGATTTGAAATGAATTGATGATTTTAGGATGTTAGAATTCATATGTTATTGATGGGGTCCGATGTATAACTTTCTATTTGGAGTTTGGGGTGTTGAAGGAGAAGATATAAGGTTAAAAATGGTGGAAAACGTTGAAAAATCTGGGTAGGGGACGAACAGCGAATTCTCGCGCGAAGTCGCTCGAAGTCGTTCGAGCGAGATTGCCATCTCGCGCAAAGCCGTTCGAGCGACACGTGGCAGTCGTTCAAACGACTTGCCACCTCGTTCGAACGACAGAGTGAAGTTTTGATAATTTCTTTTAGGGCCCAGTGTTGAGTTTATTAGTTCAGAAATGAGAAATATAACTTCTAATAGTAAACTTAAGTAAGGCAGAATTTCTGAAGAAGTATGAGAAGCTAAATACTTTAATGAATTAGGTACGGGGAGAATATACCGTAGATATTTCGAGAGGGAGGATAACTCAATAACTATTATCAAATGTTGGAATCAAAATGTGTAAGAGAAGCATATGTAGGTAAGGGAAATACCTATTTATTATAATAGGATGTGTGTATGCCTATTATGTATTATTTCTATTAAAGACACTAATGGGTGATAACTCGGGGGTGTGAGAATATTATTATTATAAGTGTACTAATGGGTGATAACCCGGGGGTACAAAAATGTATTGTAAGCATACTAATGGGTGATAACCCGGGGGTACAAGATTATTTAAATAAGTGTACTAAAGGGTGATAACCCGGGGGTACAGAATTGATTAGGTGCACTAATGGGTTATAGCCTGGGGGTGCAGTATCATGTTATATATATATATATATATATATATATATATATATATATATATATATATATATATATATATATATATATATATATATATATATATATATATATATAGGGTAAACGTGACTATATGTATATATGTATGAGAATTGTGAATCAACCTAGTGTGTATAGTAATGAATATGAGCATGCAAATGTGTTAAGAAAATTCTAATCGAATACTTGACTTATTATGGAGACAGAAAATGTATTAATTAGCTTTTCGACATAGGCTAATTGGTTAACGTATTGTATGGGCGATACGGGCGTACTAATAGTGAGGGTAAATACTATTAGGATGGATTCAGACTAGTTATATTGGGAGGTATATCTAAGGAGAAAATTTAGATACGCGTTAGGCGTGCACAATAGAAGAGGAGTGAGAATCTCAAGAGAGGGTTCGAACTAACATGTACTTGATACTTGTTTTACTGCAAATTTTAAATACTTGCTTAAACAAATATTTTTACACATCGGGCTCTGACCCGTTTCTTGCATCTTCTCTCTCTCTTGGTATATATATGTATTATATCAGGTGCTCAGCCGCAGGGACGTCAGGCTTAGAGTTTCGGATTTGCGTGGCATGCTGTAGCTGTTATGGGAGCTGCAGGACTTTGTTTAGACGCTTCGATTATTTCATTCCTATTCGTCATGACATTTTCTGTAGGGCATGTGTCGCCCCTTCCTTAGACAGTTTCATATATTATATTTACTCTATTTCTCGTTTACTTTCATTTGGATTGATGGGTACTATTGTTTTGGTTTAGTGTTTTGAACTGGGATATTTTATCCAGTCTTATTTATTTCAGCATGCGATTCTGATTTAGTATTTGTATTAATTAATTGTGCGTGGATGTTTTATATTAAATTACTTGGTTTAGTAATTGAATGGTTTTAAATAAATAAGAAAAAAAAATGTTTTGAAACTTAGCTTAATTATATTAGGTGATTAAATAAGTTATTATGTTTTCGACAGTGATGCTGAGAATGAACCAACCAAACATTCTGTTTTAAATTTTATAAAGGACTGATCACCCGATATTTAATTGGGCGGGGTGTCACAGGTGGTATCAGAGCATCAAATTCTAGTGTCCATTAGGATCTGTACGGCTTACTATGTTTTCAGCTTTGCGTCCTTTGATATAGAGCCCTATTTTTAGGACTGTTGTGATCTTATATTTTGCGGTCACGTCTTCAGCTATTTGAGATTTTGAAATAACTGTGGACTAATAATATTCTTTCTCGTCTCAGATGCCTCCTCGACGTGCACCAAGAGACCGACAGGCCCAGCCAGAACAGCCGGGCATACAGGCTCAGGGGACAATGAATGCAACAGAAGTTGCCGCGATCGTTGCACAAGCAGTAAATGCAGCCCTAGCGGTGGTGCAGCAGGCCCCACCTCAGGTTCAAGCAGTGGTACCAGTCCCAGTACATCCATTTCCCACTGCATGGGAGAGAGATAGAGAGTCCTTTCAGAGGGCTTGTCCCCCAGAGTTCTTGGGCAGTTCAGATGTGGTTACCACGAGTCAGTGGAAGAAGGACATACAGCGGCATCTTCGCATGTATGAGTGCGTAGAGGTTCAGAGGCAGGTTTTGTCTACCTTCAAGCTGAGAGGGGCAGCCTTACAGTGGTAGGAGTCCACTACTACTACCGAGGAGCGAGATGTGATGACTATCAATGATTTATGGGTGCGGTTTGACCGCAAGTATTTTCCTTCCGCCGTCAAGACTGAGATGAGACGGAGACTTTTAGACCTCACCCAGGAAGGGAAGACCGTTGCGGAATACGAGGAAGAGTTTACACGATTGACAAATATGGTACCGGAGGAGGTGTCTACTGAGGAGAAACGCATTCATATGTTCATGGATGGCTTGACTTGGAAGATACGACAACATTTATTGGGTAACCTTTCCCTACACTCATATACCGACGTTCTGAATGCAGCCTTATTGCATTGCCAGGACAATCGCTTTCATGCTAAGGGAAGCAAGCGAGGGGGAGATCCTAACCAGTTGATAAAGACAGGGGGAGGTAATGCCAGTGGAGTACCAGTTGAGCAGAGTCAGAGGCAGGGTTCCCAGCAGGGGTAGTCTGTTAAGAGGTTCCGTTCTGGAGGGTTCAGGCATGGTCATGGGGTTTGGAGACAGGGCCAGCCATAAAATCAGCAGCCGGGTCAACAGCAGGGAGGACAACAGGGCCAGTAGGGCCAAGGTAGAGGTGGTAACGACCAATCGGGCCGAGGCTACCAGGGGCAGAGAGGAGGAAACTTCATTGGGAAATGTTATACTTGTGGAAAGACTGGCCATAAGAAGCAGGAGTGCCCGGATAGGGACAGAGTTCCTCGACAACAGGGTGCTCACCAAGAGCCCCAGAGACCCATTTTTCCCGCCGCCCTACCAGCGCCGGCTCCAGTTCCATCTTTACCCGCAGTTCCGATGCAGCAGGGATAGTTGCAGTATGGACGTGTCTATAATGTCCACCAGGCCACAGTTCCGCAGGCAC
The DNA here is from genome assembly GCA_949130495.1 of Sambucus nigra. Lineage (NCBI taxonomy): Eukaryota > Viridiplantae > Streptophyta > Magnoliopsida > Dipsacales > Adoxaceae > Sambucus > Sambucus nigra. Next base: position 39,332,010 of record OX422210.1, on the reverse strand, counting down.
CACCCGCAGTGGAGGGTAAGTTTTCTATCCATGGTACTTTGGGTAGCATCTTATTTGACACGGGGGCATCACACTCTTTTATAGCCACTAGCTTTGCAAAGGCCACTGGGTTGTTAAGCACGACAGAGAGTACAGTGACTTGTGTAGACTCACCACTTGGTAATGGGTCATTGATTTTCTTTATACGCCGGGGAGTAGGCATAGAGATTGGCAGTTTAATCTTACCGGCTGATATGCTATTATTAGATATGTTCGAGTACGACGCCATTATTGTTATGGATTGGTTAGTCGAGTATAGGGTCATGATTGATTCCTTCAATAGGAGTATTGTGCTCGCCATTCCGGGCCAGGAGATGTTTTTAGTGGCAATGCCTCGCTCGGAGGGAGGGTCATCCGCCCACTTGTTTTATATAGAGGATGAGACCTCTGCAATCGTGGTTCCACTCGATTCGATTCCGATCGTCTGCGAGTTTGCTGATGTATTTCAGGATACACCGGGGTTGCCTCCGAGTAGGGAGATCGAGTTTGTGATAAACTTAGCACCAGGCACTCGTCCGATAGCACGTACACCTTACCATATGGCTCCGGCAGAGATGAGGGATCTACGAGATCAGATAGAATAGTTGTTGGGACAGGGCTTCATCCGTAGGAGTACCTCGCCTTGGGGTGCCCCAGTTCTGTTTGTAAAGAAGATGGATGGGTCCCTACGGCTTTGTATTGATTATCGGGAGCTTAACAAAGTCACGATACGGAATAAGTATCCGTTGCCTCGGATCGATGACTTGTTTGATCAGCTGAGAGGAGCGGCCCACTTCTCGAAGATAGATTTGAGATCCGGGTACCATCAGCTACGCATCAGGGAGCAGGACGTGGCCAAGACTGCTTTTCTGACGAGGTATGGATCGTACGAATTCAGGGTTATGCCATTTGGGCTAACCAATGCCCCAGCAGTATTCATGGACTTAATGAACAGAGTATTCAGAGAGTTCCTAGATCAGTTCGTCATCGTCTTTATAGATGGCATCCTGATTTATTCCCGCACTGAAGAAGAACATGCCGAGCATTTACGTATGGTTTTACAGACCCTACGAGATCATGAGTTGTATGCCAAATACGAGAAGTGTGAGTTTTGGCAGCGGGAGGTATAGTTTTTGGGACACATTGTATCAGAAAAAGGGGTATCTGTAGACCCTAGTAAGGTGTCAGCAGTGAGGGAGTGGGGACAGCCCACAACACCGACGGAGGTGCGGAGTTTTTTGGGATTAGCCGGATACTACAGACAGTTTATTTGGGGATTTTCGAAGATTGCGGGTCCTATGACAAATTTTACTCGTAAGGGCGCACCGTTTGTTTGGGACGATGCATGTCAGTTGGCATTTGATGAGCTGAAGGACAAGTTAACTTCAGCACCCGTTCTAGCACTTCCCAGAGCGGGAGTGGAATACCTGGTTTATACTGACACATCATTACAGGGGCTTGGGGGAGTACTCCAGCAAGAGGAGAAGGCCATATCTTTTGCTTCCCGGAATCTTAAGCCTCATGAAAAGAATTACCCCACTCACGACTTAGAGCTGGTAGCAGTTGTGTTTGTGCTTCGAATTTGGAGGCATTACTTATTGGGAGAACAGTTTCGCTTATTTACAGACCACAAGTCACTACAGTACTTGTTCACGCAGAAGGCGTTAAATATGCGTCAACACCGGTGGCTTGAGTTTGTAAAATATTACCAGTTCGAAATACACTATCACCCGGGAAAGGCTAATGTGGTTGCTGATGCATTGAGCCGCAGGCCGGTCGATGAGATGGCCGAGGTGTGGAAAGCTAAATGGAAGGAATTGGGACATCAGGATGTTGTGGCCCGATCATTCATGTCGGCGATGACAGTTACACCTCAGATCATTACTCAAATAGTACAGGCACAGGCAGTGAATTCGTTCTGTCAAGATCGGATTAGGCAGCTTTTAGTCGGGGGAGCCGAGTTTTATTCAGTAAGTTCTGAGGGTGGTTTGCGCTTCAATGGGAGGCTCATTATTCCAGAGGGGGAGGACCTTCGATATGCAATAATGACGGAGTAGCATGGGTCCCGTTTTGCGGCACATCCCGGTGGGGACAAAATGTACCAGGATATGAGGCGACAGTATTGGTGGAGCGGGATGAAAAAGGATATCGCAGAGTTCGTATCCAAGTGTATCACTTGTCATCTAGTGAAAGTGGACCATCAGAGACCACCAGGTTTACTCCAGCCATTGGAGATTCCTACCTGGAAATGGGAAGGCATTTCTATGGATTTTATCATCGGGTTGCCCACTTCGCTGAGGGAGCATGATTCTATATGGGTTATTGTAGATCGATTGACGAATGTAGCCCACTTCTTGCCCGTCAGGACAGACTACACAGCGGGACAGTATGCTCAGTTATTTATTGCAGAGATAGTGAGACTGCATGGTGTACCTCTTAACATCGTGTCAGATAGAGACAAGACATTTGTATCTCGTTTTTAGGAAAGCTTCCAGGAAGCTATGGGTACCGAGTTGCGGTTGAGTACAGCGTATCACCCGCAGACCGATGGGCAGACTGAACGCACTAATCAGATGCTCGAGGACATGTTGCACATGTGTATCCTTGATCTTAGGGGAGGTTGGGAACAGTATCTTCCACTGGTAGAGTTTTCTTATAAAAACTCCTATCAGTTTACGATTGGCAAGGCCCCGTTCGAAGCATTGTATGGCAGACCTTGTCATTCCCCAGTTTGTTAGCTAGAGGTAGGAGACAACAAGCTACTCGGGCCAGAAGTAATTCAGGATACGTCGAGCAGGATCGAAATGATTCGAAATCGCATACGGGTAGCCCAGGACAGGCAGAAAAGCTACGCCGATGCAAAAAGGTTCTTCCGTGAGTTCGCAGTGGGGGACCAAGTTTTGTTGAGAGTATCTCCGATGAAGGGGGTAATGAGATTTGGGAAGAAAGTGAAGTTGGCTCCAAGATATGTGGGACTATTTCCTATTATAGAGAGGGTTGGAACAGTGGCATACATATTGGAACTACCGGAGCAATTGCATCGTATTCATGATGTGTTCCACATTTCGTCACTGAGGCGATACCTTCGAGATGAGTTAGCACACACTCACATTGCAATTGAGGAGATTGAACTGCAGCCAGATAGTTCATATGAGGAGAGACCGGTAGGTATTCTAGATTATAGTGAGAGGACGCTAAGGTCGAAGATAGTTCCACTTGTCCGGGTGCAGTGGCAGCATCACAGTGTGGAGGAGTCTACTTGGGAGCGTGAGGCGGATATGCGTGAGAAATATCCAGATTTATTCATACCAGGTATGCCTTATTATTTTTCCGAATTTCGGGACGAAATTCCTTTATTAGGGGGGAAGTATGTAATACCCCACATTTTTGATGTTTTAAATAATTATGGGATTATTTATTACAACGGGATTAATTAAATTTAAATGTGAAGAATTAAATTGTTAATTAATCTGAATCTAATAAAAATAAATATTAACTAGCGTGCTAAGGGTTAATACTCATTAGTTTAATATTACTGTGCGATATGTAATATGGAACCATATACTTTGATAAATTTTCGAGAGATAGTGATACGACAGTTTAGTGAATTAAGTCAGACGCGCGTGTGAGTCGTGTCGGGACTAAATTGGTGGAATAAATATATCGATTATTTTTAGTAACTTGTATGATGATTTCGAGTGTACCGTTGAGTCTGGAAGGGTCGAAATAGTCAAAATAGTATAATCGGGTGTTTAGTTTGGGTCCCGGGGCAATTTTAGGCCTAACCGGCACCCCGAAAGGGCATTATGATAAATTGGATTTTTAGGCCTAATTAATGGACGAAAATTAGTACTTAATTAATCAGCCAAAACAATTGCATTAGGTTTAGAAATCTGTAGAAAGTAAGAACGGCCATAGGAAGTGTGAGGGAAGGCTTTTGCCAAGAGAAGAGGGCTAAATCGACATCACCTTGCACCACCACCGTGTAAATCGGGACGAGGGGAACACACCCATACCAACAACATCCGAAAATCAGATTACTCACTCAAGGCAAGTGTTGTTATATTTCGGTATTAATTTGATTCATGTTAGTGTAGGATTGTTAGGATTATGTTGTAGGTCATAAAAATGGTGAAATTGAGGAATTTGAATGTGTAAATAAATTCTGTGATTTAGTAGATTGAAACCCTTAATATATGTAGACTAGAAACCACGTTTTAAGGAATTTATATGTAGAACAAATCTGGAAATTTGGCTTCTTTAACATGTATTGGAAGAACTAGGGTTTTGATAAATTTAAATTGGGGATTTCACGTTTTATGAATGATTTAAAATGAATTGATGATTTTAGCATGTTCGAATTCATATGTTATTGATGGGGTCCGATGTATAACTGTCTATTTGGAGTTTGGGGTGTTGAAGAAGAAGATATAAGGTTAAAAATGGTGGAAAACATTGAAAAATCTGGGTAGGGGACGAACAGCGAATTCTCGCGCAAAGTCGCTCGAAGTCGCTCGAGCGAGATTACCATCTCGCGCGAAGCCGTTCGAGCGACACGTGGCAGTCGTTCAAACGACTTGCCACCTCGTTCGAGCGACAGAGTAAAGTTTTGATAATTTCTTTTAGGGCCCAGTGTTGAGTTTATTAGTTCAGAAATGAGAAATATAACTTCTAATAATAAACTTAAGTAAGGCAGAATTTCTGAAGAAGTATGAGAAGCTAAATACTTTAATGAATTAGGTACGGGGAGAATATACCATAGAGATTTCGAGAGGGAGGATAACCCAATAACTATTATGAAATTTTGGAATTTAAATGTGTAAGATAAGCATATATAGGTAAGGGAAATACCTATTTATTATAATAGGATGTGTGTATGCCTATTATGTATTATTTCAATTAAAGACACTAATGGGTGATAACCCGGGGGTACAAAAATGTATTGTAAGTGTACTAATGGGTGATAACCCGGGGGTGCAAGATTATTTAAATAAGTGTACTAAAGGGTGATAACTCGGGGGTACAGAATTGATTAGGTGCACTAATGGGATATAGCCCGGGGGTGCAGTATCATGTTATATATATATATATATATATATATATATATATATATATAAGGTAAACGTGACTATATGTATATATGTATGAGAATTGTGAATCAACCTAGTGTGTATAGTAATGAATATGAGCATGCAAATTTGTTAAGAAAATTCTAATCGAATACTTGACTTATTATGGAGACGAAAAATGTATTAATTAGCTTTTCGACATAGGCTAATTGGTTAACGTATTGTATGGGCGATACAGGCGTACTAATAGTGAGGGTAAATACTATTAGGATGGATTCAGACTAGTTATATTGGGAGGTATAGCTAAGGAGAAAACTTAGATACGCGTTAGGCGTGCACAATAGAAGAGGGGTGAGAATCTCAAGAGAGGGTTGGAACTAACATGTACTTGATACTTGCTTTACTGCAAATTTTAAATACTTGCTTAAACAAATATTTTTACACATCGGGCTCTGACCCGTTTCTTGCATCTTCTCTCTCTCTTGTTATATATATGTATTATATCAGGTGCTCAGCCGCAGGGACGTCAGGCTTAGAGTTTCGGATTTGCTTGGCATGTTGTAGCTGTTATGGGAGCTGCAGGACTTTGTTTAGACGCTTCGATTATTTCATTCATATTCGTCATGACATTTTCTGTAGGGCATGTGTCGCCCCTTCCTTAGACAGTTTCAGAGATTATATTTACTCTATTTCTCGTTTACTTTCATTTGGATTGATGGGTACTATTGTTTTGGTTTAGTGTTTTGAACTGGGATATTTTATCCAGTCTTATTTATTTCAGCATGCGATTCTGATTTAGTATTTGTATTAATTAATTGTGCGTGGATGTTTTATATTAAATTACTTGGTTTAGTAATTTAATGGTTTTAAATAAATAAGAAAAAAAATGTTTTGACACTTAGCTTAATTATATTAGATGATTAAATAAGTTATTATGTTTTCGACAGTGATGCTGAGAATGAACCAACCGAATATTCTGTTTTAAATTTTATAAAGGACTGATCACCCGATATTTAATTTGGCGGGGTGTCACAAAAATGTGCTACACATTATTTTTGCCAAATTAATTACTTTTAATTTGTATCGCATATGAATTATATAATTTTCTTTTAAGATATGCAAAGGAAATATCCATGCACAAAATGAATCATACACACAAGCATACTAAATAACAAGTTTCCACTTAACATTTTCGAATAAAACATTTATTTAGATTAAATTTCTAAAATTAATTTTTATCCCAAAATAATATTTCATTAAATATTTAAGAATATAAAAATGCGCGGTATTACATTCTTCCCCCTAATAATAGGATTTCGTCCTCGAAATAAAGAAAATACGTACTTAGCTAGAAGAGTTCGGGATACTTTGTGCGCATTTCTTCCTCTCTCTCTCAATTCGACTCATCCTCCCGGTAGTGCCCCCACTGCACCCGAACTAAAGGAACTATCTTGGACCGCAATCGGCGCTCCCGTCTATCTAAAATGGCTACCGGTCTCTCCTCGTAAGTAGCATCTGGATGGAGTTCGATCTTGTCGACATCGATGTGCTGGTACACCATCTCATCTCTAAGGAATCTCCATAGTGAAAATATGTAAAAAATATCATGCATCCGTTGTAAGTGTTTTGGTAATCCCAACTGGTACGCTATGGGCCTAATCTTCTCCAAAATAGGGAACGGGCCCACTTATCGAGGATCTACCTTCCCTTTCTTCCCGAATCTCATCACCCCCTTCATGGGAGACACTTTAATCAACACCTGGTCTCCAACATCAAAGTTTAAGTGTCTCCGACCCGCATCCACATAGCTCTTTTACCTATCCTGGGGAATACATATCCTGGCCAGAATCATCTCTACCTTCTCCGAGGTATCTTGAATGAAATCTGGCCCAAGTAATTTGTTCTCCGCCACCTCTAACCATCGTGAGGGTGAACGACAAGGTCTTCATTAGAGCGCCTCAAACAATGCCATCCCTATCGCGAACTCATAATTATTGTTATAGGCGAACACCATTAAGGGTAAGTATTGCACCGAACTTCCCTTAAAGTCCAAAATACACATACGTAGCATGTCCTCCAGCATCAGGTTCACTCTCTCGGTTGGGTGAACGACAAGGTCTCCCGTAGAGCGCCTCAAACAATGCCATCCCTATCGCAAACTCATAATTATTATTGTAGGCGAACTCCATTAAGGGTAAGTACTGCACTGAACTTCCCTTAAAGTCCAAAATACACATACGTAGCATGTCCTCCAGCATTAGGTTCACTCTTTCGATCTGCCCATCGATCTAAGGATGATACGAAGTGCTCAGTCTCAACTCCTCCAAAAGTGGGACACAAACGTCTTGCCCCTATCTGACACTATATTGCGGTACCCCATGCAGTTTAACAATCTCTACAAGGAAGAGTCGAGCGTACTGCACTGAGCTATAGTCTGTCCGGACCGGTTAGAAATGAGACACCTTTGTTAACTTGTGAACAATCAGTCATATCGAATCATGTCCCCTCTGTGAAGTAGGTATCCCACTAACAAAGTCCATAAATATGCTTTCCCATTTCCACACCGAGATCTCCAAAGGCTGCAGAGTACACGCGGGACGTTGATGATCCACCTTCACCTGCTGACAAGTAGCACATCTAGATATAAACTCAGCTATATCCCTCGTCATACCAGCCCACCAATTTCTGACGGCGCATATCGTGGTACATCTTATCCCCACGGGGATGCACCGTATATAGTAAACCGTGAGCCTTCGACATGACGGCCCGCCTTAACTCCTCATCATCTGGGACGACCAGTCTCCCTTGGAACCTTAAACTACCATCAGACCCGATTGAAAAATGCTCCACCCCCTCAGCTAGCAACTGTCTCACCCGCTCCTAACTAAGTTGATCCTCCGCCTGTGCCTTCAGCACCCGAATGTTGATCTCGAGGGTGATGGTGAGAAGTGACATAAATGCTCGGGCCAACTCATCATCTCCACAAAGAGACTTTCACTTCTCCTTCCACATCGCTGTCAACTCCAGAAATGACTTACGGCTCAGCGCATCCGCTAGGACATTCGTTTTCCCCTGATGGTACTGAATGTCGAACTGATAGTCCTTCACAAACTCGAGCCACCTCTTTTGTCGCATGTTCTGCTCCCCCTGTGTGAACAAATATTGCAAGATCTTATGATCTGTGAAAAGATGAAACTTTTCCCCCGAAAGGTAGTGTCTCCACACTCGTAAGGCAAAAACCAGGACTGCCAACTCCAAGTTGTGGGTGGGGTAATGTCCCTCGTGAGGCATAAGCTTTCGGGAATCATAAGATATCGGCCTCTCCTCCTGCATTAGAACCCCGCCAAGTCCCCTCAGGGACGCATCAGTATAAACCTTATAGTCAACTCCCACCTGAGGTAACACTAGAATTGGTGTTGTAGTCAATCTCATCTTCAGCTCCTCAAAAGCCTGTTGGCACGTCTCATCCCAAATAAAACGTACCCCCTTCCTCATCAAATTCGTTAAGGGCCCGGCTATCTTCAAGAATTCCTGAATGAATCAACGGTAGTACCTGGCTAATCCCAAGAACTACGCACCCCAGTGCGTATAGTGGGTTGTCCCATCTCCATCGCAGCGGATATCCCCTGCTCGGACACAATATGACCCAAGAACTGTACTTACCTCAACAAAAATTCGCATCTCTCGAACTTTGCATATAGCTGGTGATCCCAAAGTGTTTGTAAGACCACCCGTAGATGCTCTGCGTGCTCCTCCGCAATCGGAGAATATATCAAAATGTCATCTATGAATACTATAACAAATCTGTCCAAAAATTCCCTGAAAACTTGGTTCATCAAATCCATAAACACCGTTGGTGCATTGGTTAGCCCGAATGGCATCACCAATAAACTCGTACGACCCATAATAAGTAAGAAAAGTTATCTTTGAGATGTCCATCTCCCGAACTCTCAACTGATGGTGTCCCGGCCTCAAGTCAATCTTTAAAAAATATGCAGCACCCCTCAACTAATCGAACGAATCATTTATACATGGCAACGGGTATTTATTTCGAATCGTGACTTTGTTCAACTCTATGTAGTCGACACAAAGCCGTAAGGATCCGTCCCTTTTCTTGACAAACAACACTAGAGCACCCCAGGGAGAAGTACTCCTCCTAATGAACCCCTTCTCTAATAACTGCTCAATCTCCTCTCGTAGCTCCCACATCTTTAATAGATCCATCATATACGGAGTGCGGGCAATAGGTCTGGTTCTCGGAATTAGATCTATCACAAAATTGATCTCCCGACTCAGTGGTAACCCCGGAATCTCCCTAAAAAATTTGAAAAATCCCTAAGCACTGGAATGGAATCTACAGTCATCAAAACCTCCGAAGAGGTATCCTTCTTAATATAATATAGATGCGTGCTCAACCCACCCCCGGGGTGAGGCATCGCAATTAGGTACATCTCTTGCCCCGGAATGGTGAAGACGATGGACCTCCTAAAAAAATCCACACATACCCTATAAGTGGCTAGCCAGTCCGTCCCCAGAATGACATCATACTCATGCATATCAAGCACTAATAAGTCCTTTACAAAAGTAAGTCGGCCTATCTCAATACACACTAACCATACGGATGCCCCTCTACCCACTGTTGAGTCTATGTGTAATACTACATCTCAGGAAAAGTCTATCATACCCAAATCCCGTGAAAACCCTATGCCAACAAAAGAGTACGATGCACCCGTGTCAAATAGTATACGACTAATATGATCAAAAATGGGAAACATACCCTCAACCACCTGTAGAGGTACAAGTCCATCTGCTGCTACTACATGGTAAATCCGGCCATACTGCAATGGATATTTCCCCTAAGGTGGGGCGATGGGTGCTGGGGCGGCTGGTATAGCGGTTCCCTGAGCCTGAAATGGTGGGCGTTGTTCCTGTGGCACCTGATGTCCTCTACGGCCTCCCTGTCCATGGGATGCCTAGTACCCTCTTGTGCAAGTCCTCAAAGTATGTCCCCTTTCCCCACAAGTATAGAAATTTCTCGGGAAGGTACCCCTATTAACCCGTTGGCCCGGCTGGTCTCTGCCCTGCTGTCCTTGGCGCTGATGAGCTCAGTACTGTTGGCCCTGTCCTGTCTGACCCTGGCGACTCTGGCCCTGCGAGCCCTGTCTCTGCATGTCGTCTATACCTCTGAACCTCTTACTTCGATCGGTAGGTGGGGTGCCCCTATGCGGCTGGCCCCAGATCCATTACTCCCACTCACCTTTCCCTGGTGGCTAGACGACTCTCCCTAATGACATTTTTCCCCTTTGCTCTTCAGAAATGCCCTATGATCTAGGCAATGAAGAGTGCAGCGTTAACCATCTGGTTGTACTTCAAGAAGTCTGGATTTCATAGAAGATCCTTCCTAATATGCCAAGCTAACCCCCTGATGAAATTGTACATTCTCATCTGCTCAGTCCGAACGTCCTCCTTTGTAAAATACAAGAGAGCGGTGAACTCTCCCTCGTACTCTACAACCATACGTCCCTCTTGCTTTAGATTCATAAGTCAAGTCCTCATCTTGGACTGCATAGTTAGGGAAATTATTTCCCCTCAAACCTCTCCCAGAACGGATTTATCGCGAGGTTGTCACTCTCCTCGACTGTCGTCACTGCCTCCCACCACTATAGGGCGGCTCCCACCAATCTAAAGGATGCTAACATCTGTTTCTGAACGGGTGTACATGATCGAGTGAGAAAAGTAGCGCGTGTAAAGACGCTAATCATTGTTTTCTGTTTCGCCTACTCAATACAAAAAAACCTAAATTACTACTACACTTGCGAGGCAAGCACAACGGTAAGTCGGGTATCGAAAATCCACAGGGATGAGTTGCTAGAATTTATACGATCTAATACTCCGAAATAAAAGTGTAAAAGGTGAATTACAAACTAAAAAGTAAAAGATGCATAAAAGGAAAATATTTAATCTAGGCAAGGGTAATTAAACTAGATTAACAAAGCGGTAAAACTATAGGTTGCGTCGAATATCCCTCACCCGAGTTAATTTGGATAAAATGGATACATGGGTCGACGAGTTATTTAGCATGAGTCTCGTTTCGACAGTTAATTTAACCAAGGGTTGTCACGCCCCCAAATCCGTATAAAAAGCCTAATGAGATTTTGGCGTCAACAAATATCCCGGAAATTGCGCACTCAAGGTCGTAAGCACGGGATATACATGATATGCCTCGTTAAATCTCCTAGGCGCAATAACTTGAACAGCGCACCCGAAATAGACCCGTAAACACCATCACCAAAGCAAAGCAACGCTTTAACTCGAGTGAGTTCAATTCAAGCACAACCTAATTTAAATTACCTAGAAAGCATCGTAAAAACGCGATAAATGAAAGCATGTAAATAAACGCGATAAATCTACCTAGAAAACGATTAAATCAAAGCATGTAAACCTAATTTAGAAAGCATGTAAATTATCTAGAAAGCAAGAAATGAAGAAATACAAACTATATTAATGGAAGGGAAGATGAAAAGTACAAATTACAAACCCAATTGTTGTCACACCAAATGAGGAAGAAAGATGAACTCTCACCCTCCAAACCCTAAGCTACCACTCTCTAAAATCTATTCTAAAACTAAGTATATCTGATTATTACAGCAAAAAACCTATTTATAGTAAGTGGGAAAAAGTAAAGGAAAAAGGAAAGAGAAAGGAAAGAGCCCAAAATATCTGGCATCACCGGTCGACCAGACGCAGGGGCGCGGTCGATCGGTCCTTCTTGTATAAGTGCACTGTCTCCTTCCCACGGCAAAAACCAAAACCGTGATCGACCGGCCCCCTGGGCGCGGTCGACCGGTACTCTGTTTCCAAGAATCCTTTGGTCCATGATGAGGGGGAAAAGTCCAATAACGGAAACGGGCATATCTTCGTTGTCCGAACTCCAAACGACGCACCATTTGCGGCCACACGATACTAACTCAACGAACTACTCATCCGTGGAATTTTCATGAGCTGGGAAAGAAATGTGAATTGACTAAAATTCCCTTGAAGTAGCGTCCGGCGATGGAACTTATCCGAAATGCAACGGATCCTCACTTTTAGCGTTCCAATACCTATAAAAGCACAATTAACCCCTGCGAAACATGTATCTATCCAAACCCATGGTTGTCTGGTTAATGAGCATAAATATAAGCATTTAGGACCGTATATGTGCTAGAATGCATAAAGATATAGGGGAGAAATATGCAATAATTGATACGAATCACACCCCATAACTTAAACATTGCTAGTCCCTAGTAATGAAACAAACAAAACGAGACCACAGAGGGCGGTACAAGACGTATATATGCATCAAAATATAAATGCCACTTTTGTAGGGAGCATGATTGCATATAGCATATGCAATAAGACGTAAACCCCTAGGTC